>OY728148.1:405962182-407165972 GCA_963277665.1 Viscum album | reverse complement strand
AACATTAAAATCAAAATAAATATAAAACCCCTAAAAATAGAAAATGCTAAATACCCTAAAAGCTCCTAAAAACCATAAACCCCGTAATACCTTTCAAAACATTAGAAATACATAAATACCCTGAATCTAATAAAAACACAAACAACCCTTTAAACCCTTAAAGTCATTAAAAACTCTAAAAAACCTTAAAATCCCTATACTCTAAAAAAGAAACACTAAAACCCCAATAAACCCAGAATAACCATTAAACCACTAAAAAACATAAAATCCCAAATAACACTATAAACCCTAAAAAAAATAAAATCCTAAAAATCCCTAAAAAGTAAATAACCTAAAACCCCTTAAAATCCTAAAAAACTAAAACCTCTAAAAAACATAAAAAATATAAAACCCAAAAAAAAACCCTAAAACCCTCAAAATCCCTAAAAAACTCTAAAACCCATAAGAATAACAAAAATAAAACACCTAACAAAATAAAAAACCTAAAACACAAAAGACCCTTAAGAAATCCTTATGAACCTAAAAAATATTAAAACACTAAAAAATTCCGAACCCCCAAAAAACATAAAAATCACAAAAAACCATAATAACAGTAAAAAATTATAAAATACCTAAAAATCATAAAACCTTTAAAATCATCAAAAATAGTAAAAACCCATAAAACCTCAAGAAAACTACTAAAAACTATAAAAACCCATTAAAATATTAATAACATCAAGAAAATGATTACAAAACATAAATTAAATAAAAAAAATCATATAGACCTAAAAACCATTAAACACCTAAAATATCTCAAAACCCCAAAAACCATAAAAATCCACCAAAAAAGTAAAAAACCCTAAATAACCTGAAAACCCTAATAAAACCTTATAATCCTAAATACATTGAACACCCTAAAAACATCAAAAATTATAAACACCATAAAAACCTAAAAATAGTAAAAACCCCAAAACCTCAACTTCCCTAAAATCCCTAAAAATCCTAAAGAATCCCAAAAGGTACATAAAATTTTAAAAAAATAAACCTCTTAAAACTATTAAGAAAACCCTAAAAAACTAATAACACTTATAACCCATAAAACTCAAAAAAATTAAAATAACCATAAAAGAGCATAAAACCCCTAAAACCATAAATCCCTTAAAACCATAAAAAACCCTAAATCCCATAAAAACCCTAAAAAAATATAAAATCTAAAAAACCTTTAAACCCCAAAAAATATTGAATAACTCTAAAAAATAAAAAACTTAAATAACACAAAAAACAAAAAAAAACAAAAAAAAACCCAAAAACCCCTAAATAATAAAACCGTCAAAATCGCTAAAAACCATAAAAACCATAAAAACACTGAAAATCCCAAAAAATACAAGAAAACATAAAAACACAAACAACTATAAAAACTTAAAAACCCTCATGAAAACCATAAAACCCATAAAAACATAAAAACCCAGAAAAACCTGAAGAACTATAAAAACCCAAAAAATCCTAAAAATTCATAAAAACACTAAACCCCATAAAAACCATAAAACCTGAAAAACATTAAAAACCCATAATTACCCTAAGAACCACTAAAATTACAAAAACCCTTCAAACCACTAAAATAATTAAAAACTCTAAAAATCTTTAAAACCCTAACAAACACAAAAAAACCCAAAAACCCAAAAAACCATTAAAATCATAAAAATCCCTAAAAACCCTAAAAACATAAAAAATACTAAAAAAACCTAAGAAAATGTTAAAACCCTTAAAAAAATTGAAACCATAAAAAAACCTAAAATGGCTAAAATAACCATAAAACCTAAAAACCCTAGAACCCCTCAACATCCTTAAAACCCTAAAAACCATAAAAATACACAAATATGCCTAAAATTATTAAAAACATAAAAAATAGAAGAAATAGTGAAATACCCTATGAAAACCATAAAAATACATAAAACCCCCAAAAATCAAAAAAATGAAAAAAACTATAAAACTCCCAAAAAATCATAAAACCCTATAAAACCATAAAACCTTAAAAACCCCATAAAAACCCTAAAAATCCATTAAAAACAATAAAGAAACTTTAAACCGGTAAATTTTTTTAGAATATATGAAAACCCTTAAAAGCACCAAAAATGTAAAAAAACCCATATAAACCAAAAAACCCTAAAAAACCTAACACCCACAAAATCCCTAATAACTTTAGAAACCATAAAAATCCAAAAAATCTCTCAAATTCCCTTAAAACATAAAAAACACTAAAACCATAAAAAACCAAAGAAAAACATAAATACCTAAAAACACTTAAAAAACTAGTAAAAAACTCTAAAAACCTAAATACACTAAAAGAACCCAAAAAATGCCTTTAAATATTTTAAACCATAAAAATCCATAAAAATCCTAAAAATACCTAAACAACACTGAAAACATTAAAAAATAATTAGCCTTTAATACCCTTTGAAAAACTTACAAATCTAAAAATTATAAAACCCCTAAAATACCCAAAAATAATAATAAAAACCCTAAAATAAAAAACCCCATAAAAACTTTAAAGACCATAGAAACACTATAAACAATTTAAAACCCTAAAACCAACAGAACTCTAAAGACCCATTAATCCACTAAAAATGAGAAAAAACTAAAAACCTCAAAACCATAAAAAACTCAAAAAACCCAAATCCCTAAATAAACTATAAAATCCATAAAAACCTAAAAAACATTAAAATCCCTAAAAATTGCTAAAAACATAAAATCCCTCAAAATGTTATGGCCTATGGAAGTTCTGTTCGGGCAAGGGTGGAAATGGATTGGCCTATATCTTGTGAAAATTTGGATTGGCTTTGACAGATTTGAAATCTACTCTTCCTATGGAGCTATCACTCTTGTGGAAGCCTTTTCTATGTTATTTCGTCATCCTTGGTGGACTCACAGGGTGGTGGAGATTCCTATCAGCAAATCAATCTCTTGATGGCATTCGTGATGGAGATGGAAAATTTGGTCATCAGATGACGTCGCAGCTTCTTGAGCTATTCAGACTGAGGAAACATGAGAGGATTCATGGTGAGGTGAGGTGAGGTTTCACGTCAATGATCTGGGTCTGTGAAGGGTGATTCTCGATGGATTTTCTGGATTTTTTACTCAATAAGGTGATATGTTCTCGATGCTGCTATGGGAGCCTTCAGTTTTTCTCAGAGGCTGTAGGAGGTGAAGTTGAGGTTTTTTCATTATCATCTTCTTCATTTTCTTATTCTATCTGGTTGCTTTAATGGTTGTGGATGGTTTGGTTGTGTTTTACTACAGGTGATTCTTATTGGACTTTATGTGAGGGGGTTTTTAGGTTCTGGATTGGAACAAGGAGCTATGGGTGCTGGATTTTGGTTTTGGGTGTTGGTTTAGGTGGCATTTTGTTGTTGACAGATGTGAAATGATGGTCGAGGACTGGCTAGAAGGTGATGGTTGTTGGGAACTAAGGGAACAGATGGTGATTGATTCTAAGAGAGGAGCTACTGAAGGAGATGCTGGTTGTTGTAATCTGAAGTGATGGGTGTCGGTTGCTTCTTGGATGAGACATGATAATGCGGAAGTTGATATTCTTGTTGCTGGCCTTTTGACGTTGTTGGTGGTTAATAATTTTTATGCTGCTGGTCTACGATGTGTAGAAGGAGATTCTAGTTGTTAGACTATGTGGTTGTTGTAATAGAAGTGGGGTTCTGGGAGATATTTGGTTATCTAAATAGGTGCTGATGTTTGAAAATAAGGGGTTGGACCCTAGTTGTTGTATGGCTAGGATGTGATGAAGCTGCTATTTATGATTTTAGTGCTAGTGGTTTTTTGTTGATGGTGGTGGATTTTCTTAGGAAGGAGGTAATGGATGATGAAAAACATGCTATGTGACGCAGGTTGTTGGTTTGCTAGGAGATGCTGGTGAAGATGATTTTTTTCTTCTTTTTCTAGTTTTGTGTGTGTTTTGTGTTTTTTAGGGACCTGTGGGTTTTGTGGGGGGGTGTCCAGGGTTTTTGGGTGTGGGTTGATTGACTCGGCCCCTCCCTTGTTTGCAGTTTCTTTTTTCTAATAAATTTTGGGGGGGCAGGAAAAGATTGACCTCACACATTCCTTGCCCTAAAAATGTTATAAAATTTTAAGTAACATAAAATCCATAAAAATTTAAAAAAAACCCGAA
The DNA here is from genome assembly GCA_963277665.1 of Viscum album. NCBI lineage: Eukaryota > Viridiplantae > Streptophyta > Magnoliopsida > Santalales > Viscaceae > Viscum > Viscum album. Next base: position 407,161,816 of record OY728148.1, on the reverse strand, counting down.
AAACCAAAAAAACATATAACCCATAATAACATTAAAAAAACAAGACACTCAAAATTACTAAAAACTGTAAAAAACCATAAAATCCTAAAGAGCCCTATAAATTCCTAAAAACATAAGAAAACCTAAAACCTTGAAATATTTTAAGAAAACCATAAAAAAATTTATAACCCTAAAAAACCAAAAAAACATATAAAAACCCAAAAAATCATAAAACCCATTAAAACCAAAAAATACTTCAAAATTCCTAAAATCCTTAAAAATACAAAAAAAACACAAACATCCCCTAAAAATAAATAAGAAGTTGAAATCCTAAACCCATGAAAATAACTAAGAAAACATTAAAAACCCAATATTTATTAAAACCCCTAAAAGCCCTAAAAATGATAAAAACATTAAATGGCCATAAAAACCCTAAAACCCCAAAAACCATAAAACCCTTTAAAACCTTAAAGATCTCTAAAAACTCATAAAACCCCCACAAACCACTTAATCTCTAAATACACTTTAAAATCCATAATATGTTAAATTTTAATAAAAAATCATTAAAAACCCAAAACATTCAAAAAATCCCTTTAAAACTAAAAACTATAAAAACCAAAAAATAATAAAAATCTAATAACCATAATAATCCTTAAAAACCTTAAAAACCTTAAAACCCCATTAAAATAATAAAAGAATCCTAAAATCCATAAAATTTTAAGAACCGTAAAATCACAAAAAACCCCTAAGAAAACATTAAAAACCTAAAAACACTTAAAACTCATAATCTTAAAAGAAAAAATAAAACCTCTAAAAACACCCTGAAAACTCTAAAAACCCATAAAAACATTAAAAAACCATGACCCCACCCAATAACTCATAAAACACACTAAAAACTATAAAATCCATTTAAACCCCAAAACATGTTTAAAACTATAAAAAACCATAAAACTGATAAAATAAAATTATTCCCTAAACCATTTAAAAACCATTAAACACATAAAAACCCCAAAACACCTCAAAATACGTAAAAGCTCAAAAAACCCATAAAAGTATTTAAAATGCCTAAAAAAATAAAAGAACCTTAAAACCCAAGAAAACCCTAAGAAATACTAAAAAACGAAAACACATTAAACCCATAGAAACCTAAATAATGTTAAAAACATAAAAAACCCAAAAACTATAAAACCCCTCAGAATCACTAAAAAAATTAAAACAATGAAAATCCTTAAAAATCCCTAAAAATACCTAAAAACCTACACCCCCCCCCCCCCCCATAACCCACAAAAATAGTAAGAAAACCTTAAAAACCTAAAATCACTTAAAACAAAAAAAATGCTAAAAACTATAAAATACCCTAAAAGTATAAACCCTCTTAAATTCTGAAAACCCACTAAAAACCCCAGAAACCCTAAAAGCCCATAAAAAACCTAAAACCGCAAAAAACTATAAAAAAACCATTGAACTTCTAAAAATGGTACAAACTTTAAGAACCATAAAATCCCAAAAAAAATAAAAATAAACAAAAAACCATAAAAACCCAAAAACCCCTAGACACTATAAAAACCCTAAAAATTCTTAAAAACCAAAACACCCATAAAATTCTAAAAAATCCCAAAAATACCTAAAAATATAAAAATTTCTAAAACCGATAAAAATCATAAGAAAAAAATCAAAACATAAAAACAATTGGAACCCTTAAATTCCTTAAAATGTAAAAAAGACTAGAAACTCTAATAACCCTAAAAACCATAAATCCCCTAATACATAAAAACCCCTAAATCCCACTAAAAACTCAAAAAACCCTTTAAACCCAAAAAAATTAAAAATATATAAAAACCATAAAAACATAAAAAACTCAAAAAACACATATAGCCCTAGAAAACCATTAAAATCCTAAAACCCAAAAAAACCTTAAGCCCCTCAAAAAAACAAAAATAAATCCTAAAAACTGATAAAAATCCTAAAAACCCAAAAAATATTGAAAAATGAAGAAACCCTATAAACACTAAAAAATCCTAAGAAAACCCTAAAAAACTAAAACACCTAAATCCCATAAATCCAAGAAATAAGATAAATCCCTTGAAACCCTCAAAATCACTAAAAGCATAAAATCCATAAAAGTCCTAATAAATCAATAAAAATTGGTAAAAATAAAAAAAAAGCCATAAAACCCATGAAAAACTCAACGATAAATTAAATAACCTAAAACACCTAAAACCCCTAAGAAACCCAAAAAATTTAAAACCCTCCAAAACTATAAAAACCTATGAAAATATAAAATCCTTTAAAATCCTTAAAAACCCACAAAACCCCTAAAACCACAAAAAACTATAAAACCATTAAATATCCAAAATGTGTTAAAACATGTGAAATACCTTAAAACCCCAAAAAACTATAAAATTTTATTTTTTAAAAAAAACATAAAAATCAAAAAAAAAATCCATAAAAATCCATAAAATCAAAAAACAATAAGCACTCAAAACCCTGAGAAAACTATAAAAACCAAAAAATAATTAAAACCCCTAAAAACCCTAAAACCACCTAAAAACCCTAAAAATGGAATATATTAAAACCAACAAATATTTAAAAATCCTTTGAAGCCATTAAAACCCCCAAAAAAATCAAAAACCCAAAAAACCAAAAAACCCACAAAATCCATAGCAAACAATAAAAATCTAATAATATTTAAAACCAATAAAAACCCTAAAAATTTCTAAAAACCCTAGGAAACATAAAAAAAATTTAAATCCAACAAAGTCCCTAATAACCCTAAAAAGATAAAAAAATACTAAAAAGTCCCTAAAAATAATTAAAAACATAAAAACCCAAAAAACGGAAAAAATACTAAGAAAAACTTAAAAACCTAAAAAACACATAAAATAACTAAAAACCTACAAAACTAAAAACCCTAAAAATACATAATGACCATAAACCCCAAAACACCTTTAAAACCCTAAAATCCATAAAGCCGTGAAAATCCATTAAAATTATAAAAACACTTTAAACAAATAAAATCACTAATAAACTCCAAAAAACAATAATGTCCTTAAAAACTCAAAAAACCCATAAAACAAAAAAAACAAAAAAATAATAAAACCCAAAAAAACATAAAAACCAAAAAATAACCTAAAAATGAAAAAAACCATAAATATTCTAAAAAATCCATTTAATACCAAAAAAATAAAAAATGCTAAAACCCTTAAATATCTCTAAGAATACCTTAAAACATAAAACCACTTATTACCCATAAAAAATATAAAAAAACTAAACACCCAAAACCCCCAAAATACCCTAAAAACACAAAAAAAACACAATATCCATAAAAACTCAAAAAAATCATAAAAATACAGAAAAATCACTAAACATTCCTAAAAACATTAAACCCTCAAAATCCTAAAAAAATCGAATAAAACCATAGAAAAACCAAAAAAAAATAAATCCCCAAAACCCTAGAAGGATCTAAAAAAATATGAAAATGAATTAAACTCATAAAATCACAAAAAATATAAAAACCCTAAAAATCCATAAAAAACCTATAAATACACTAAAAATACTAAAAACTATTTAAACCCCCCAAAAAATTAAAAAAAACCAAAAAACAATAAGAACAATAAAAATCTACAAGGAAACCCTAATAACATAGAAAATCCACAAATACCTAGAAAAACCTCAAAACCATAAAAATCCTCAAAAAACCATTAATACATTAAAAACATTTTAAAATTCTTAAAATCCTTTAAAATACCTAAAAACATAAAATCACATAAACCCCTTAGAAAACCTAAATAACCTAAAAACACTCCAACCCCTTAAAATTCGAAAAAATTATAAAACGTATAAAGACCATAAAACCCTAAAAACCAAATAATCCAAAAAAATCCTAAAAACATAAAAAAACCTAAAAAACCATTAAACACCCTAATAAAACCGTTAAAACCTAAAAATATTAAGACATCTAAAAAAATATAAAAAACTCTCAAAACATAAAACCCCTAAAACCCTAAAACCAAAAAAAATAGTCAGAAAACCTGATAAAATTAAAAATCCGTAAAATCCATAAAACCCAAAAATCTACAATAAACACTTAAATCGATTTAATGTAAAAAACTCTAAAACCTTAAAAAAATCATAAAACCCCAAACACCCTACCCCTCATTAACCCCCCAAAACCCCTAAAAATGTAAAAACCCGTAAAAATATGAAAAAAGAAAAGGAAACTATAAAAGAACTAAAAAAATTAAATCCCTAAAAACATAAAAAATGCTAAAAACATAAAAAATCATAAAAACCCTAAATACTCTAAAAAACCCTAAAACACTAAGATATCATCAAAATCCTAAAAACCCAAAAAAAATTAAGAAAAAATATAAAACCCCTAAAAACCTTGAAAACCCCAAATGAAACATTAAAAACCTAAAAATATATAAATCCCCAAAATAATCTAAAATCCTTAAACCCTAAAAATACTGAAAACCACTAAAAAACCTAAAAACACGAAAACCAAAAAATCCCCAAAACCTCTAAAAATATAAAACAAAAGAAAACATATAAAAATATGAAAAACTATAAAAATATATAACCCCCCAAAGAAATCAAAAAACTCTAAAAATCATAAAAACCCTAAAAAACTCAAAAGGAAACTAAAAAAACAAAAAACCCAAAAAAACCCTCAAAACACTAAAAACCATAAAACCCTCAAAAGTCCTAAAAATCCTAGAGAATAAATTTTTAAATACCATGAAAATCCTTAAAAGCATAAAAAACCATAAAATTGCTAGAAAACATAAAAAACAAAAAAAAACCTAAAATCCATAAAGAATCCTAAAATTTATAAAAACCCTAAAAACACTAAGAACAATAAAAACCTATAAAAACCCTCAGAATCCCTAAAATCATAATAAACCACAAAATACCAAAAAAATTCCTCAAAAACTCGTAAAACAGAAAACCAAAAAAACCTTAAAAACCCCTATGAAGAACATAAAAAAACACATAAATCCACCCAAAAACCTAAAAACACTAAAATTCTCAAAAATCCTAAAACCCCTAAAAAACCATAAAAATCACCAAACCCCCATAAAAACCATAAAAACACACTATAAACTCCAAAAACACTTTTAATATCTACAAATGTTTAAAAACTATAGAAAACCTAAAAACCCTGAATAATCACAACAATCCTGAAATCCAATATTACTATAAAAACCTTCAAACATTTAAAAACCCATAAAACCATTGAAATCCATAAAAAACTAAAAAACTGTAAAATCCAAAAAAAATACTAAACAAATTCCCAAAGACATAAAAACCCTAAAAACAGAAAAACCGTAAGAGAAAATTAAAAACCTAAAACACACTTTAAACAACAAAAATCCAAAAAACCACTAAATACCAAAAAAACAAAAAAATATATATAATAACCCTATAACCCAAAAACCCCATGAAAAACTTAAAATATCCTTAAAACCCATAAAAAACCTAAAAACCCACTAAAAAACTAAAAAATTTAAATGTAATGCCTCGACCCCAGTTACCCAGAGTCAGTGCATTATTACATAACATTGGCATGATCACAATAAAGATCAAGTCTCAAAAGACCGATTAGTTTAGTAGCCTTGGAAACACTAGATATATTCATAAAGTTTTACATTACATTATCAAAATGAAATCTACAACAACATAGTGTTCATATTCCACACTCTTATCCCCTCATACTATCCTTGCAGGTCATTTATAATTTACTTCTTCACATCCTGGGAAAAATAAAACATAGAAAAGGGGTGAGCTCAAATTCCCAGTAAGGATATCAATATAGCAGAAACTTTCATAAATAAGAATAAACATTTAAGGTAAAGTATAACTAAAAAAATCCTTTTAAACTTGAACTTCAACACAGTATGGAAAAAATAAAATGAAATAATGCCATTTACTCATTCACATAGAAATTATACTAATAGAATAATCACATGCAATATCAGTAACCACATTCATAATGATGGAATGCATAATGCTAGACTATCATAACCACATAGCCAAGGCCTCGTTCCAGGACTAAAAATAAGATTTTGTCAAGGCCTTGTTCTAAGACACTAGTTTGTCTCATGAGACCTACCGATTCATCGAGGAGCTATAGCGGGCTCCACATGTCACTTAGTAAGTACAATGCATTCCTCATATGAATAGGTTTAAACATAACATAATCATTCATTTTAAAACTAGCATAAAAAATGTCAATACTTTCTCCATAAACCATGAATGGTATAAAAATAACACATCCATAGTCAAACATATCACAAAAACTTCAAAACAATATGGAAGTTTTGTAATATAAATAATCTTAAAATAAGCTTAAAATCCATTAAAGGATGTTGACATAGATGAAAATGATGAGTTAAACTTTTTGAGAGAAATATAATTTTTGTAAAAAAATTTAAAAGTCACACATTTATAAAGGATGTAATTTAAAAGAGATTTTTGAATCAATGTTTCCCATACCACTTTGAAACATTTGAAAAGAATTATCATTTCAAAACATTCATGTCCATATAAATAAATCCTTAAAATCATTTTGAAAACATGGACAATAATTAAAAAGATATAGAAAGATAAATCTTTAAAACATTTGAAATTATGATCTTGATAAAGAGTACCTTTCAAAATCCTTAAAATCATCATTTTGAAATCATTTTTATGAATAATGGACATGGATGATAAAGAAATTCCAGTAGATTATTACGTATAAACAACCTCAGATAATGAATAGATTGCGAAATAAACCCTTAATCGTACTTTTCCTTTGTTGGGGTAGGTTAAACTCCTGTATAAAGGTGAAATAATTGGTATTAAATTATACAAGAGTCATATACATTAATATGATATCATATATTATCTTTTAACATTGATTTGTTAACAATATCTTAGTATTATTGTTGTTTTGGGTGTTAACTTACTCATTTTATTTTATATGTTTTGTTATGTAAGCTATGTTTTTCATGGATAGGCTGTATATTAATCATATAAAGAATGATATCAAGTCCTTAGATACTATTATTAATCATCAAATGATAATTATACTTGAATGGATACGATGGATAATGAATCTCATCGCGTTCGTGGAGACGGTAGTCCGTACGTACGCACGAGCGACAATATCATTCTTTTGATATTAAAATAATATATAATTGGATGGTATATCATATATACAGAATCATTATCATGTTATATTTATTATTTACATGAATTACACATCATTATTATACCCATCCAAATAATAATTTATTGAATAACAATTACCCCACGACGTCGAGACGGTAAGCCGTACGTACACACGTATGGTGACATGTTATTCAAAGGATGAATAGAATACTGAATATTGTTGTACCATATTTATAATAACATCACAGTATATATAAGATACTGGAGTTATTATTTTAGAATGTTAAAACAAAGAAATAATAAGTTGAAGAATAAATTAATTTGAAAAAGGGTGGTGAAAACATTACATATTCTTCAGGTTCATCCTTTTGATTTGATTAAAAGGGATCCGTAGGTTGGATTTAGGATCAAACTAAGGCCTCTAGGTTGTATTGAGTGAAGTTGAGAGAGTATTTGTGTAGAGGTTGGCTGATCCAAAATGCTTTGAAGCTGTGAATTAATGAGAAGGGGGAGTGCCCTTTTATAAGAGGGGTGAGGGGCACCTTTGGAAAAGCTAGAAATGTTATTTTATAATAAATTCATATTTGTTTCCTAATGGTTCCAAAGTGAATTATTTAAAGTCTAAGGTGGGGATGGTTCGTAAACCACTTATATGATAGAATTTAGACAGGTTTTGGTGATTATATTAAACTTATCTTTTAGTTTTAACTCTTAGTTAATTAGTTTGACACTTACCATGTAACTTTGTATTTTTATAATATATAGTTAATAAACTTACTATATACCTCCATCATACCCCCAAGTGGACCATTAATGATACACCTATCATTATATAAGTCTTTTGGCCTAACCTTAGATTTTTAGGAATTGAATATCAATTAAAAATATAATATTTGTTTTAAAAACTCTTCCAGGCCAATTTTGACACTATTTGGAAAATTCATTTTTTTGAAAATCATAACAGAATGATTATTTCGAAAAAATTTAATTAAATAAATAATAAAATGTCATATTAACCTATAAAATTAGTTTAATTCATAAAAAGCCTCAAATTATATTTATTTTGGTATTTATAATATCAATTATTTTATTTTTTCACTATTATGGTAATTACTGTATCATCATTGTGTCATAACTAAATTAACTGTTTTAATGTATAAAAATTATAAATAAAATATCAGTATGTATTAAATTTTCTTATCTTTCTAATTAATATTTATAGTCGAAAATCTAACATATATAACACTATGTAAAAATTGTTTTTCTAAAAGATATATGCTTATATCATTTTTGTATTTATTTTAACTTAATTAAAATAAAGTGTCCCTATCACATACAAGTGGCTCCATGGGGTCCCAAAATAGACCCAAAGATGTCCATGGTCTGAAATGTATCCACCAATAAGGTTATTAAACGTTTTAGAGTAATTTATTATTATTATAATATTATTTTTAACCCTTATTTACTGAATTTACCCTTAACCATGGTAAATAAAATATTTACCGAAATAATTATTCAAAATGTCTAAAAATAAAAGTTACATATTTACACAATATGAACATCCTGATTCTAAATATGGAATACATTTTTCCAAATTCAAAACACTGAAGTGGCATAAATTAATTTAAAATTAATCCCGTTGTTAAAACAAAAAGCGTGTTTTTATGAGATAATAACTATCAAAAGATTGACACTTGTTTATGTCCGGTTTAATTGTAAAATTATGTACAATGAACAACATTGTATTAGATGGTAAAAATATATTCTAAATATACTTTAAAACCACTCATGTTCATAATTTAACAATATAAATTATTTCCTTTAAAAAAGTTGTTTTTAATTAAAATTTAGTAATTTTCACTATTCATCAAAATATAAATGTTATCCGAAAAGTTCCAAAATTTCACCCTAGGACAAATTCGATATTCCGAATCCAAAAATGAAGTCCATTTTAAGAGATAAAATTTATAAAATTTCAAAATGTAGGTATTACTATTCACAACGGCTAGTTTGATTGGTTGTTGTGTGTTAGAACTCGATGTTGCGTACAACACACGCTATCGCATTATTCAAAGAGAAGCGTACCGTAGAAGCATGGGGTGTTACATTCTCCCATACTTCAAATAATTTCATCCTTGGAATTTCTAGAATACTACATCATGAAAATACTTGGGTGGTTCTTCATCATAAGTTCCTCAGGTTCCCACGTTGCATCTTCCATCTTATGGTTTCTCCACAAAACTTTTACAAGACGCGTCGTCTAATTTCTCACCACTTGTTCTCCCGTATCAAGAATCCTGATGGGATCTTTGCAATAAGACAGATCGGGTTCCAGTTCTAATTCCTCATAGTTGAGTACATGTGTTGGGTCAGGCATGTATTTCCTCAACAGAGATACGTGGAACACATCGTGAACATTGGAGAGACTTGGCATCATTGTCAATCGGTAAGCTACAGCCCCAATTAGTTCTAGAATTTCGAAAGGTCTGATGTACCTAGGACTCAATTTACCTTTCTTACCAAAAGGTATTACTCCATTCCATGGAGATACCTTCAGGAAAACATGATCACCGACTTGAAATTCCAAATCCTTCCTTCGATTATTGGCATAGCTCTTCTGCCTACTTTGAGCTACTTTGATATGGTTTTTGATTACCTTCACCATTTCCATTGTTTCCTCCACCAGTTCTGGGCCTACAAGTATTCTTTCACAAACGTCATCCCAACAGGTTGGTGTACAACATCTCTTTCCATATAACGCTTCATATGGTGCCATATGAATACTCAAATGGAAGCTATTGTTATAATAAAATTCTTCCAGAGGTAAATATTGATCCCACATACCCTGAAAGTCAAGTGTGCAGGATCTCAACATGTCTTCTAATGTTTGAATAGTTCGTTCTGATTGTCCATCTGTTTGAGGGTGGTAGGCAGTGCTTAAATGAAGTTCAGTATCCAAGGCATTCTAAAGACTTTTCCAGAATCTTGAAGTAAAACGGGGATCACGATGAGAAACAATCAATATGGGTACTCCAAGAAGTCTCACAACTTCATTAATATATAGTCTTTCTAGACGTTCCGGTGGTAGATCTTCTCTTATAGCAAGAAAATGTGCTGACATAGTAAGACGGTCAAAAATAACCCATATTTCATCGTTCCTTCTAGGATTCTTTGGTAGTCCCATGACAAATTCCATCGTGATATTATCCCATTTACACTCAGGTATGGGAAGAGGTTGTATGACTCCTCCAGGCTGTTTCCTTCCAGCTTTCACTTTTTGACAAACCATTCATCTTGACACAAAATCAGCATTCTCCCTCTTCATGTTTTCCCACCAAAAATGTTCCTTCAAATATCTATACACTTTGGTGCTCCCAGGGTGTATAGAGAAATTGGAACTATGAGCATCATCCAGCAATTCTTTTTTTAGATCAGGTATATTGAGAACACAATGTCTCTTCCCGAATTTCAAAATTCCTTCTTCATACACAAAGTCTCTCAATCTCCCATCATTCACAGCTTTAATCTTCTTTTGAAATTATTCATCATCGGTCTGAGAACTCTTAATCCTTTCTGGTAAAGATGGTTTGGAAACCATTTGAAAAAGCATTGATGTTTCACCTTCCCTAGTTATTCCAATGTCCATCTTCACTAGATCCATGAAAATTGGATCACTTTCAATTCTCATATTGTTCAAAACTCCATGCTCTTTTCTGCTCAAATAATCTACCACCTTGTTTTCTTTCCCCAGGAGGTAGTGAATGGTACATTCATAATCCTTGAGTAATTCAAGCCATCTACTTTGCCTCATGTTGAGATCTTTTTGTGAGAAAATATACTTGAAAATCTTGTGATCAGTATAAATCTCACATTTTTTACCATAGAGTTAGTGCCTCCATATCTTCAAAGAAAAGATCACAGCTGCTAACTCGAGATCATGAGTAGGATAGTTTTTTTCATGAATTTCAACTGTCGTGATGCATAGGCAATAACCCTATCATTCTGTATAAGGACACAACCGAGTCCTTTCTTCGATGCATCACTATAAATAACGAACCCATCATTCCCTAATAGTAGAGTCAATATAGAAGCATTGACTAATCTTCTCTTCAGTTCTTCAAAACATTCTTCACACTCTTTTTTCCAAACAAATTTAACCCCTTTACATGTGAGCTTTGTTAATGGGTTAGCCAAACGGACAAAATTCTGGATGAAACGTCGATAATAACCTGCCAAACCAATAAAACTACGTACCTTGGTTATAATCATCGGTGCTGGCCATTCTTGGATTTCCTTGGTCTTAGAAGGATCAACATAGATTCCATCTATAGAGACAATATGGCCCAGAAAAGAAATCTCCTGAAGCCAGAATTCACACTTGCTAAACTTCATATATAATTCATGTCTTCTCAGAGTCCTCAGGATAATGCGCAGGTGATTTTCCTGATCTTCATAGCTTTTGGAGTATAGCAAGATATCATCAATAAATACCACCAAATATTCATTGAGATATTCCTTGAAAACTCTATTTATTAGATCCATGAATATAGAGGGTGCATTAGTCAATCCAAAAGGCATTACTGTAAACTCGTAATGCCCATACCTGGTTCGAAATGCTGTCTTCAGAATGTCTTCCTTCTTTACACACAACTGATAGTATCCAGATCGAAGGTCAATCTTTGAAAAGTATTGAGATCCATGCAGTTGGTCATATAAATCATCAATGTGAGGTAGAGGATACTTGTTCATTATTGTTATAGCATTGATCTCCTTATAGTCGATACATAACCTTATAGATCCACCTTTCTTTTAAACAAAAAGAACAGGGGCTCCCCATGGAGAAACACTAGGGTTAATAAATCCCTTATTACTCAATTCCTCTAGTTTTTTCTTTAGTTCAACTAATTATATAGTGGCCATTCTATAAGGTGTCTTCGGTATAGGCCTTGATCCAGGAATTAAATCAATGGAAGACTGAACTTCTCATTCTGGAGGATGTCCAGGTAAATCATCCAGAAACACAACTACATATTCTTTCACAACAGGTACATCATCTATTTGAACATTCCATTCCTCACCCATAGTCATTTCATTATCTTCCTCCCTAGTAATTGAATTTAGTTGAGCTACTGGGGGTGGATCTAGATAAGAATTAGGTGGTGACGATTCTACTCTAAAGATAAGGTGTTCCTTATCATCATCATCAAGAATCATAACCTCTTTCTTCTTACAATAAATATTCACATCATAGTGCAAAATCTAGACCATACCGAGGATTATATCAAACTCAATCATAGGTATGACGACGAGATCAGCAGATAAAGAACATTTATGTGCTCTAATGGGGACTGATTCACAAAACTTTGTTTCAATGATACTTCTCTTAGGAGTTTTAACTGACAACTCCATTGTTAAATCAAATTGGAAATATCTAATTTTCATAGCAAATTGGGAAGATATGAAACAATGAGATGATCCAGAATCAAATAATTCATTTTCTAAACTTGAGGAAACCATTAAATTACCTGCCACCACATCTTTCGGAGCTTCTACCTCAGCAGTAGTGATAGAATAAGCTTGGCCATGATCCCTTGGCCTTTTCTGAGGTAAGTTCCCCTGACACATAGGGCATTCATTTTCATAATGTCCCATCTCCCTGTAATTATAGCACTAAACATTGGTATCTTTCTTCTCCCCTTTGCAATCACGAGCTTGGTGCCCTTTTTCACCTCACTTGTAACAGACACCCATTCCCTTCAAGCATGTACCGGGGTGTTTCTTCCCATATTTAACACAAGATGGATATTCGACCTTTCCCTTCTTCCCCTTATTTCCATTCCCAGATTGTTTAGCAGATCTCTTCTTCTCTTGCTTTGCTTTAAACTCATAAGAATTAGAGAATTCTTTTTCGGTCTTGATAGCACATGAGACAATGTCTTCGTACGACGAGAAGGATTGTGAGAATAATGCTCGACGGAGAAATGGTTTTAACCCATCAAAGAAACGATAAATATTACTTCTTGTGTTACGTATATAATCTCCAACATATCTTGCAAACCTTGTAAAGTTAGCCTCATACTTTGTGACATTCTTATCCTCCTTTTGTCTCAGACTCAGAAATTGCATTTCTATATCTGCTCGATGGTCGTGTGGAAAGTATTTTTCTAAAAACAGATCTTTGAACTCCCTCCATTCCATATTTGATACTTCATCATCTTACTTTGTGTTTGGAATCAATGACCACCATTGATCAGCATGTATAGTGAGGCAGTAAACTTCCATGATAACTTTTTCTCTTTCACTACTCCCCAAAGCCTGAAATATTTTCTCTAGGGAATTTAACCATTGCTCAGCTACTAAGGGATTTTTACTCCCATTGAATGTTGGTGGTTGTTGCCTCATAAAGAGATCTAACATTGATCCTCCACGCTGCAGATCAGGGTGCTCCATATGGGTAAGGTTATTATTCATAACCTGAGTGAGTTTTCCCAGTATGGTGATTAGCTGATTGGCACCAGTTGCATCACCAGCTCCACTATAATTATCTTGATCAAGATGGAAATTCCTACATGGAGTGTGTGCATTGATAAGGTTTCCATTTCTTCAACTAGGTTCCCTTTCTAAACAATGGCATAAACTAGATCAGTTTATGAATCAAAATACATAATTCCATACTTATAAAACACTTAACATAAATTGAACTATTTATGGATATAATCCATAATCATAAAAATGTTTTCGTTGAGGAATTATATACTCATAAACCTTTCATAATGATTTGTAAACAAAATGATAGTTATCCTAAGCATATCCCCTGGGAGTGTCATAACCAAGAGTGCAGCAAGGCCCGTTGCCGTGCACCAATTCCAATTCGAGTCTAGATCAAAGCGGTGTTTTCAGGTTTTACCCCGAGGTACGTCTGTGCCAGATCCGCCTCTACGTGCTCGTATCCAGACAGGGATGTATTTCTCAGAAAACTCACAAAATCTCCACAATACCAAAATTCTAGGAAGTTCTTCTATAACAATCCTCAAAGTCCATCTTAAATATATGTGCTCTAATCAGAGTTTAACTAAATCTGGCTTCCAAGGTTTGTAATAAACTTCCTCTAATACCAACTGTAATGCCCCAACCCCAGTTACCCAGAGTCGGTGCATTATTACATAACATTGTCATGATCACAAGATAGATCAAGTCTCGAAAGACCGATTAGTTTAGTAGCCTTGGAAACACTAGATATATTCATAAAGTTTTTCATTAAATCATAAAAATTAAAACTACAACAACATCGCATCCATATTCCACACTCTTATCCCCTCATACTATCCTTGCAGGTCATTCATAATTTACGTCTTCACATCCTGAAAAAAATAAAACATAGAAAAGGGGTGAGCTCAAATGCCCAATAAGGATAACAATATAGCGGAAAATTTCATAAATAACAATAAACATTTAAGGAAATGTATAAATAAAACAAAATCCTTTTAAACATGAACTTCAACATAGTATGGAAAAAATAAAATAAAATAATGCCATTTACTTATTCACATGGATATTCTACTAATCGAATAATCACATGCAATATCAGTAACCACTTTCATAATGATGGAATGCATAATGCCAGACTATCATAACCACATAGCCAAGGCCTCGTGCCAAGAATACAAATAAGATTTTGTCAAGGCCTTATGCCAAGACAATAGTTTGTCTCATGAGACATACCGATGCATCGAAGTGCTATAGCGGTCTCCACCCATCACTTTGTAATTCCAATGCATTCCTCATATGAATAGTTTTAAACATAACATAAATATTCGTATTAAAACTAGCATAAAAAATGTCAATACTTTCTCCATAAACCATGAATGGTATAAAAATAACACATCCATAGTCAAACATGTCATAAAAACTTCAAAACAATATAGAAGATTTCTATCATAAATCAACTTCAAATAAGCTTAAAATCCATCAAATGATGTTGACATAGTTCAAAATGATGAGTTAAAATTTTTGAGAGAAATATCATTTTTGTAAAATCATTTAAAAGTCACACATTTATAAAGGATGTAATTTAAAATATATTTTTGAATCAAAGTGTCCCATACCACTTTGAAACTTTTGAAAAGAATTATCATTTCAAAACATTCATGTCCATATAAATAAATCCTTAAAATCATTTTGAAAACATGGACAATAATTATAAATATTTTGAAAGATAAATCTTTAAAACATTTGAAATTATTATATTGATAAAGAGTACCTTTCAAAATCTTAAAAATCTTCATTTTGAAATCATTTTTATGAATAATGGACATGGATGATAAAGAAGTCCCAGTAGATTATTACGTATAAACAACCTCGGATAATGAAGAGATTGAAAAATAAAACCTTACTTGTACTTTTCCTTGGTTGGGGTAGGTTAACATCCTATATAATGGTGAAATAATTGTTATTAAATTATACAAGAATAATATACCTTAATATGATATCATATATGATCTTTTAACATTGATTTGTTAATAATATATTAGTATTATCGTTGTTTTGGGTGTTAACTTACTCATTTTATTTTATATGTTTTGTTAAGTAAGCCGTGTTTTTCATGGGTAGGTTGTATCTTAATCATATCCAGAATGATATCAAGTCCTTATATACTTTTATTAATCATCAAATGAGAATTAGACATGAATGGATACGATGGAGAATGAATCTCATCGCGTTCGTGGAGATGGTAGTCTGTACGTACGCATGAGCGACAATATCATTCATTTTATATTAAAATAATATATAATTGGATGGTATATCATATATACAGAATCATTATCATGTTATATTTATTATTTACATGAATTACACGTCATTATTATACCCATCCAAATAATAATTTATTGAATAACAATTACCCCACGACGTCGAGACGGTAAGTCGTACGTACGCACGTAAGGTGACATGTTATTCAAAGGATGGATAGGATACTAAATATGGTTGTACCATATTTATAATAACATGAAAGTATTTTTAAGATATTGGAGTTATTATTTTATAATGGGAAAACAATGAAAGAAGATGTTTAAGAAGAAATGAATTTGAAAAAGGGTGGTGAAAATATTACCTCTTCTTCGGGTTCTTCCTTTTGATTTGATCAAAAGGGCTCCTTAGGTTGGCTTTCTGATCAAACTAAGGCCTCTAGGTTATAGTGATGGAAGTTGAGAGAGTATTTTGGCAGAGTTTTGATAGACCAAAAGGCTTTGAAGGTGTGAATTAATGATAAGGGGGAGTGCCCTTTTATAAGAGTGGTGCGGGGCACCTTTGGAAAAGCTACAAATATTATTTTATAATAAATTCATATTCGGTTACTAATGGCTACAAAGTTGATTATTTAAAGGTTAAGGTGGGTATGGGTCTAACACCACTCATCCAATAGAATTTAGATAGTTTTGGGTCATTATATTAACCTTATCATTTAGTTTTAACTCTTAGTTAATTAGTTTGACACTTACCATGTCACTTTGTATTTTTATAATATATAGTTAATAAAATTACTATATACCTGCAAGATACCCCCAAGTGGTCTATGAATGATACAAATATCATTATATAAGTCTCTTGGTAGAACCTTAGATTTTTAGGAATTGAATATCAATTAATAAAATAATATTTGTTTTAAAAACTCTTTTATGTCAATTTTGACACTATTTGGAAAATTGATTTTTGAGAAAATCATAACAGAATGATTACTTCAAAGAAAGTTAATTAAATCAATAATAACATGTCATATTAACCTATAATATTATTTTAATTCATAAAAAGTCTCAAATTATATTTATATAGGTATTTATAATATCAACTATTATAATTTTTCACTATTATGGTATTTACTGCATCATCATTGTGTCATAACTAAATTAAATTATTTAATGTATAAAAATTATAAATAAAATATCATTGTGTAGGAAATATTATTATATTTCTAATTAATATCTTTATTTTAAAATACAACATATATAACCCTATGTAAAAAATTTTTTTCTAAAAGATATATGTTTATGTCATTTTTGTATTTATTTTAACTTAATTAAAATAAATTGTCCCTATCACCTACAAGTGGCTCCATGGGGTCCCAAAATCGACCCAAAGATTCCCATGGTCGGAAATATATCCACCAATAAGGTTAGGACATGTTTTAGAGTAATTTAGTATTATTATAATATTATTTTAACCCTTATTTACCGGATTTACTCTTAACCATGGTAAATAAAATATTTACCGAAGTAATTATTCAAAATGTCTACAAATAATTGTTACCTATTTACAAAATATGAACATCCTGATTCCAAATATGGAATCCATTTTTCCAAATTATAAAACCATAATTGGATTAAATTAATTTAAAATTTATTCCTGTTGTTAAAACAAAAAGCGTGTTTTTATGAGATAATAACTATCAAAAGATTGACACTTGTTTATGTCCGGTTTAATTGTAAAATTATGTACAATGACCAAAATTGTATTAAATGGTAAAAATATATATTCTAAATATACTTTAAAACCACTAAAATTCATAATTTATCAATATAAATTATTTCTATTAAAAAACTTTTTTTTAATTAAAATTTAGTAATTTTCACTATTCATCAAAATATAAATGTTATCCGAAAAGTTCCAAAATTTCACCCTAGGCTAAATTCGATATTCTGAATCCAAAAATGAAGTCCATTTTAAGAGATAAAATTTATAAAATTTTAAAAAGTAGGTATTACTATTCATAACGGCTAGTTTGATTGGTTGTGGTGTGTTAGAACTCAATGTTGCGTACAACACACGCTATCACATTATTCAAAGAGAAGCGTACCGTAGAAGCTTGGGGTGTTACATTAAACCCCTAAAAACATTAGAAACTAAAAATAATTGAAATAAACCCCTATAAACCCATGAAACCCATTAAACCACTAAAACCCTACAAACCACAAAATTACCCCAAAAACCTAAAAACACTTAAAAATCCTAAAAAATACCAAAAATCACTAAAAATGATAAAACTGTGAAAAAAACTAAGAAAACAATAAACACCTAAAATCACATAAAACACCTAAAAACCTAAATAAAATAAAAAATTCTAAAAACACATAAAAAACCTAAAAACCCACAAAATCCTTAAAAATTCTAAAAAGCCAGAAAAATCCTAAAAAATACGACAAAACCTAAAAAATCCCAAAAATCCCCAAAAATGAAAAAACACTAAATACTTATAAAAACTAAGAAAATAATAAAAATATAAAAACAATTAAAAACCCTAAAAACTAAAAACCTTAAACCCCCAAAAAGTCTCAGAATCATAAAAACCATAGAACCCCTAAAAACAAAAAAAAACCCTAAAAACTCATTAAATCATAATAAAAAACTAAAAACAATAAAAACACTTTAAACCCTAAAAATGTAAAAAACACTAAAAATCCTAAAAACCGTAAGAAACTCAAAAAAATACTAAAATCCCAAAGAGGTAAAAAATGCTAAAAACCCTAAAAAACCATTAAGATCCCTAAAAACCATAATTACCTATGAAAACTCAAAAAACCCCTTAAAAGGCCTAAAAACATAAAAATCAAAAAAATACAAAAACCCTAAATACCATAAAAATACTTAAAATACCTTAAAAGAAAAATATCATAAAAATAATTAAAAAGACATAAAACCCCCTAAAACGTAAAAAACCATAAAATAACTATAAAAATTTATGAAAACTATAAAAACATAAAAACAATTAAAACCACTAAATAAATAAATACCCTAAAATCTCAAAAAACATAAAAAATCATAAACCACTAAAAACCTTAAAAATCGTAGACCCCATAAAACCCCCAAAACCATTAAAAACTATAAAAACCCTTTAAATCCCTAAAATGATAAAAAACTGGAAAAAATATTTAAAACATTAAAAATTAAAATAAACCCTAAAAATCCAGAAAACCAGAAAACACCAAGAACCATAAAATCCTTACAACACTCAAAATCTCTAAAAGTCATAAAAATAAAAAATATGATAAAAACAACCAAAAAATATAAAAAAAATATGACCACTAAAAACTCCTAATAAAATCTTAAAAACCTAAAATCACTAAAAACCCCTGAAAAACTAAAAAAATGCTAAAAACCTAAAACCCCTAAAATTCCAAAAAAAAATCCCTAAAAATCATAAAACTCCATAACAACCCTAAAAATTCATAAAACCCATAAAAATATATAAAATTCACTAAAAATGTAAAAACCCTAAAAATCCTGGAAATCCTTAAGAAAACCTCAAAATAAAAAAACAGTACAATTCCCTAAAAACATAAAAATACTAAAAACCCTAAAAATATTAAAACCCAAAAACCCATAAAACTAATAAAACCCCATAAAAATTCTAAAAACCCTAAAAAATATAAACCACTAAAATCTATAGAACCCCATTAAACCCCTGAAAACATTAAAAAATGCTAAAACCTTTAAAACCCTTAATCTCAAAAAAAACCTTACACCCCATAATGTTATAACACACTAAAAACCCTAAAACCCCTCAAAATCTCTATAAACCCTAAAAATAATAAAAATTATGAAAAATCATTAAAAATACTTAATGATGTGAAAACAGCTAAAAATCCTAAGGAATCAAAAGAAACCCATAAAAATATAAAAAAAATTAAAACCCCTAAAAATTAATAAAAACACTATATAACCTAAAAATACTAAGGGCCCTAAAAACCATAAAACTACAAAAACACTTAAAAACCTTAAAAACATTAAAAACCCTAAAATGTAAAAAAACCTAAAAACCAAAAAAACCATAAAACCCCTAAAATACCTAAAAACAAAAATTCTTTAAAAATACCTAAAAAACCGTAAAAATACATAGAAATACTTAAAAACCCCCAAAATATAAAACCCCTAAAAACATAGAAAAACCATAAAAAAAGATCCAATAAAATACATAAAACCCAAAAATAAATAAAACCTATAAAAATCTTAAAAACCCTAAAAAACCCTAAAATCATGTAAAATCCAGAAACACCCAAAAAATCATGAAAATAAAAAAAATCCCTTAAAATCCCTAAAAAGGTAAAAAATCCTAAAAACCAAAATAAATAAATACAAATTAAAAACATAAAAACTCACAAACCCCCTAAAACGGTATTAAATGCTAAAACCCTAAAAATACCCTAAAACCTTTTAAAACCATAAAACATGTTAAAACTGTGAAGAACTCTAAAAACCCATAAAAACCCCAAAAAATGGATAAAAACTCTAAAAACTTCTTAGTCCCTCAAAAACTATATAAAACTCTAAAAACATTAAAAACCATAAAAACTCAAAAAACCCTTAATACCCAAAAACCATAAAAACATTAAACCCTTAAAACCCCTAAATACCCTCAAAATCCCTATATTCCTTAATAAACAAAATAAGTCTCAAACATTCCTTAAAAACAACTAAAAATATAAAAAATCCTCAAATGTTGAAAACCCCAAAGAAAACCATAAAAACCTAAAAACGCTTAAAACCCCAATTTTTTATATAAGATAAACCCCTAAATAATGAAAATATTCCTAAAACCCCATAACATCCTTATAAACCATAAAACCCCATAAACCCCTAAATACCCACTAAAAACTATAAAATCCTTTTATACTCATAAAAGCATGAAAATATCTAAAAAAATTTAAAAACCCTAAAAACAATAAAACCCAAAAAAAACCATAAAACCCAAAAAAACCATGAAAACTGTAATAACTCTCAAAATCCCTAAAAATTCTAAAACCCATAAAATTACGAAATTTTTTTTAACAATCCATAAAATGTAAAAAACCCTTAAAACCCCCAAAAAACCTAAAAAAATTAAATACCTAAAAACACATAAAAACCCAAAAAATTAAAAAATTAAAAAAGGATAAAATGCCAAAAAAACATAAAACCCCTTAAACAATTAAAACCCCAAAATATCCAAAAAACTCCTAATCCCATAAAAACACTAAAAACCATTTAAACACTTAAAAATGTTAAAAAATCTAAAAAACCATAAAACCCAAAAAAAACTCAAATATCCTAAAACCCCACCCCCCCCCCCCATAAAGCCGTAAAACCCTCAAAATTCATAAAACATTCAAAATCCATTAAACCCTAAAAACTATAAAATCCTAAAATATATACAAATACCTAAAAATAAATAAACCCCTAAAACATGAAAAACCTAGAGAAAAACTAAAAAACCTAAAACAATTAAAACTACTAAAACCCTAAAAAACCCAAAACCCAAAAAAACCTAAAAACCCAAAGAAAATTAAAACTCAAAAATTCCTTAAAAACAATAAAAATTATTAAAAATACCTAAAAATAACTAAAAACATAGAACCCACAAAAAACCCAAAAACCCCTAAGAAAACCTTAAAAACTCAAAAATGCTTAAAAACCATAAAAAACATAAGAGATGATAAAACCTCTAGAAGTATCTAAAAAGCCTAAAAACCCCAAAATACAAAAAAAAACCCAAAAAACCATGAACACCTAAAAACCCAAAAAAAACTTAAAACCACAAAAAAAATCTAAAAATCATTTCAATGAAAAGAAATGATAAAAAATCTAGAAAGACATAAACTCCTAAAAAACATAAAAAGACACAAAATCAAAAAATAAAAAAACCCTTAAAACCCCCTTAAAACCTTAAAAACCCATAAAATCCTAAAAACCTACTAAAACACTAAATTCTTATAAAACCCTAAATACATTTTAAAACTATAAAAAATAATAAAAACAAAAAAAATAAACAAGCCTAAAAAACCCAAAAAAACCTGAAAACCCTAAAATATCTATAATACCATAAAAATACCAAATTGCATAAAAACCCTAAAAATAATAAAAATACTAAAACCCCCAAAAAAATCCATAAAAAAGAAAAAACCTTGAAATCCCTAAAGTAAACCAAAAAAAAACTAAAAACACTAAGAACACATAAAGAACAAAAAAAGTGTAAAAACCAAAAAATCCAAAAACCCCACAAAATCCATAAAAACCCTAAAAACCATAAAAACAATAAAAATCCATAATATATATGAAAACATAAAAAACCCTAAGCACCCTATAATATGTACGAAAAAAATAAAACTATAAAACACTAAAAACCCATAAAAACCAAAAAAAATTAAAACCAATAAAAAACCTAAAAACGTTAAACACTAGAAAAAATAATAAACCCCCCCAAAAAAATATTAAAAAACATAAAAACAAATAAAAAATCTCAAAACCACTAAAAACGAAAGAACCTTTAAGCCCCTAAAAAGTTAAAAAAACTCTAAAAAATAATAAAACTCTAAAATCTCAAGAAAAAAAACCTAAAACCCAAAAAAATCACAAAAACCTAAAACCCCTAATAACCCTAAAATCGTAAAAACACTAACATCGTTAAAGAACCTAAAACCCAAAAAAAACCTAAAAACACAATAAATATCTAAAAACCTAAAAAAACAGAAAAAACCTAAAAAACCCCCAAAATCCCTAAGAAATCCTTACAAAACCTAAAAAAGTTAAAACCCCTAAAAACCCTAAAAACCGATAAAACCCATAAAAATCCTAAAAACCCTAAAACCCCTAAAACCCCCCCTAAAACATATAAAAACCCCTTCGACCAATAAAAATGATAAAACACTAAAAACCTATAAACACCAAAAAACTAAATAAACCAGCAAAAACACAAAAAACATAACAACCCTAAAAACATAAAATACCTTAAACACCCTAAAAACAGTAAAAACAATAATAGTCCCTAAAAACCATAAAACCCTACAAAACATAAAAATCCTAAAACCCACTAAAAACTATAATAACCCTTTAAACCCCTAAAAATGTTAAAAACTCTAAAAACTATAAAAATCCAATAAAAACCATATTCCCCTTAAAACCAAAAAAAATAAAAACCCTAAAACCCCAAAAATCCCTAAATACTCTCAATGTCCCTAAATATTCTGAAAACCAAAAAAATACATAAAACCCCATTAAAATCCCAAAATTTGTAAAAAACACTAAAAACAATTAAGAACCTTTTGAAAACCAATATAAATTAAAAAACATTAATCCTCTAAGAAACCTAAAAACACTACAAACCCTATAAAACCCTAAAAACCCTCAAATTCCCTAAAAACCATTACAACTCATAAAATCCCAATAAATACCTAAAAATCCATTAAAAAAGATAAAATCCCTAAAAACCAATAAAACCCCTATGAAACTGTAAAACCCTAAAAGCACTTAAAATCCCTATAAAACCTAAATAACACTATAAACCTTAAAAGACCATAAAAACCTTAATGTCCATAAAAATCCTAGAAACCATAAATATCCAAAAATTACATAAAATTCCCTCATAAGTAAAAACCCTAAAACCCATAAAGAAACATAATAAAACATTAAAAACCTAAAAACACATAAAACCCCTAAAACCCAGAAAAATTCTTCGAACCCTAGAAACCATAAAAGCACTAAACACCCCTAAAGAAACTCAAAATACATAAAATCCAAAAAAAATAAAAAAAAAGTAAAAAAATCATAACATCACTAATAACATAAAACACTAAATACATTGAAAAAACCCTAAAAACCATAAAAACATAGAAGTACATAAAAAACCTAAAAAACATAAAAAAACTGAAAACCCTAAAAGGCCATAAAACCCCTAAAACCATAAAAAACACTAAAAAACTATTATAACACTAAAACCCACTTAAAACTCGAAAAACCCTTTAAACCACTGAAAATGTTAAAAAACACAAAAAAAAACTCAAAAACTGAAAACCCCAAAAAAACATAAAAACAATAAAAACCCAAAATACCCAAAAAAACTCAAAATCCATAAAAACCCTATTTTAAAAAAAAAGACATAAAATTCCATGAAAATGTAAAAAAATTCTAAAAGCCCTGAAAAACCTTATGAAAACCATAAAAATCTTAAAATAATTAGAACTCTTTAAAAAATACCAAAACACTCTAAACCATAAAATAAAAAAAACCCAAACCACCTAAAAACCACTAAAAACATTAAAAAGATAAAATTACATAAAACCCCAAAACCACTAAATAGTCTAAAAACCTTGTAAACACTTCAAAACTTTATAAAACTATTATAAACATTAAAACCCCTAAAAACTCAAAAATAACAGTAAAACCCCAAAAATACATAGAACCCATAAAAACCTAAAAAAACCCAAAAAAACCCTCAAAATACTTAAAAACCCTAAAACCATAAAAATCCTACAAAATCCCTAGAAATACCAAAAAACATAAAAAACCCTAAACCCCAGAAAAACCCTAAGAAAACTTTAAAAACAATAAAATGCTAAGAAACCAAAAAATGCTAAATACCTTAAAGAACCCTACAAAACCTTAAAATCCTAAAATACCTCCAAATCTCTAAAATCCCTAAAAAATCATCAAAACCAAAAAGGCCCTAAAATTCCAAAAAAGTTAAAAACCCTAAAAAACACAAAGAAAACCTTAAAAATATAAAAAAAAATTAAAACCCCTAAAAAACCTAAAAATGCTAAAAATATTAAGATAGAATAGAAACCGTAAAAACCCCTAAAAACCTTAAATGTCCCTAAAATCCCATAAAACTCCCATGAAACAACTAAAAATTTGAAGAATCTTTTAAATTACAATTTTTTAAATAAAACTCTAAAAATATTTCAAAACCTAAAAAACTCAAAAAAACTCTTAAAACCAAAAAAACCAGAAAAACCATGAAACCATAAAAAACCCTAAACCCCTAAAATCCCTAAAAATACATAAAAATTTTAATACAAATTAAAATCATAATAAAGTCCTAAAAATACATATAAATGTAAAAAACTCTAAAACTGCTGAAAAATCCTAAATAACTTTAAAAATACTAAAAACACATAAAACCCCTAAAAATAAAAAGAAAATATAAAAACCCTAAAAACCCCCTAAAACTCTAAAAACCCATAAAAACTTAATAACCCTCTAAACCCAATAAAATCCACAAAACCCCAATAAAAACTCTAAAGGCCCTTTAAACCCCTAAAAAATTTATAACTCTAAAAACCATTTATACCCCTAATAACTAATAAAACTCCCTAAAAACACAAAAATACCAAAAAAACATTTAAAACAAATAAATATATCTAAAACCCCTACAACCATAAAAATATTTAAAACACCTAAAAATACCTAAAAACATAAAAACCCCTAAAACCCTGAACAACCCAATGAAAACCTAAAGAACCTAAAACACTTAAAATCCATAAATACTTAAATAATCCTAAAACCCCCAAAAAAATCCTAAAACCCCCAAAACCCCCCAAACATCTAAGAAACTATAAAATCATAAAACAATCCCTAAAATCCATAAAACATAAAACTCAAAAAACCTAGAAAACCCATAAGAAAAACATAAAAACCTAAAAACACATAAAACCCCTAAAAAATAAAAATGCTGAAAACCCTAAAACCCTAAAACCCCCTAATGTCAAAAAACCCTTAAAACCCCCAAAAAATTCCATAAAACCCTATTGCCACTACTTAGGAATATTAAAAGACAATGAGGTGGCCCCGAATATTTGAAAATCCCAAGACAAAGTTCAAAAAATTAAAAAGAAACCAAAAGTTTTAAAAGGTCCGCGTGGGAGACCTATACGACAGACCTTTATGGAACACTTGAGTAGCACACCTGCATGGAAGACATGTGCGGCAGTATACCTTCTGTACCCCTACACGGCAGACATGCACATGGGGACTGCGTAGCGGACCTCTACTGAAAAATTGACTTCAACCAGCCCCCATCTTGGCCTATGAATAGGACCCTTGGGCTCCCTATTTCAAGGACTGGAAAAGTTGAAGGAATTCCTAAATCTCCCATTACATAGCTATTTCACCTAGATCCCGCCAATTTTCTTAGGCATCTATCTAAAAACATGAGAGATGTGATAATTAGATGGTATAATCATGTTTTGAAGGTCTTTCACAATTTGAAGCTTACATAGGCTTGGTTACCCTATGTGAATCATTTTTCAGCCATCATAAAGGCCTACGCAGCATAGCTACGTGGTACAACTAAGCTAAATCCTTCATCAAAACCTCCTGAATTATAAATCCTTTGGGAAAATCACATAATATTGTCTCCTATTTGGGTTTGTATATCCACGGTTAGAGGTTTCCTAAATTTGGTACACAATGGGGTTAGGATTCATGGAGTTTATGTGGGTCTGTATATCAGAAGTCACATGGACCTTTATCCTAGGAACAGTATTTGGAAGTTCCAGGTTTAGAGGATTAGGGTTTGGGTTATGTCCTCCACCTTTTGTCTCTAGAACCCAAAACCTCAGGTCTCTAGTATGGAAGGTATGGTTCACACATTATTTTCCATGAAAGCCATGAATAAATCTCCCTCCCCTACCGAAATACACAAGGGAATCCATCCTAGTGTAATCCCCTAACCTTTAAAGTTGGAGGTTGGAGTCACAATCCTCTCTACTTCCTTTACCTTCACTCCTTCCTTGCATTGGACCCTTGTCCAATGTAAAGTGAATAGAGGGAGGACTTTTCGCCTCACCCTCTTCTCAGGTCCACTCGACCTCGTCCACCCTCATCATCGTAGGCATGCCCTCTTCCACCAAAGGAGGAGGAAAAGTTTGGATGCCTTTTTTTAATCTTTGACATTCTATTGTTTCTCACAAAGATAATGACTCATGTGGGCTTAGATATTTATCATGATCACAATATTTTCTCAATTTTATCATGAACTACGAGAACTCAGATTCCCACCATAATTAGGATATGTAGGGAGCCTCCATCCGGGCTCGAGCTCGTTGGATATCCTCTTCAGGAATCCAACCCTAATTCCCTTAATCTAGGCATCTTCCTTATAATTAATCCCCAAATTAAACCCCCCAAATCACAAAGGCATCATTTTTAGGAAGTAATCCCAAACTCATTTCTCTCAAAGGACTATACTCTCTTATGAGATCCATGAAACTATGTGGGATTTTCTTCCCATCCACATGTGATATGTAGGAAGCCTCCTTGAGGTTCAAACCAGACACTTCAAATCAACCATGTTCTTCCTAGGAGATATTTCCAACATGATCTAATATTACTTGGAAACTCATATTCCTTCCAATTTCCTTGGTCTGCTTCGACATAAGTCCCACACCAAACATTGACTAAGAACCTTGCACTTAAATTTCCTTTCCACATGACATTAAACTATATGACTAGGTCCTTATCACATCACCCTAAAAGGTATGATGTGTCCCATTATTCGGCACTGAATATAAGGGTTCAAATTCCTTTCACAAGGATACGTAGGTAGCCCATTTTTTGGGTACTATCCCAATATCTAAATAAACCTTCATCATCCTGGATGACAATAAATTCTAGAGTGCCCCACTAAGTTGATTAAAAACCAGTATCACCATAAACATGATTTTAAGAATCTATAAATAGTATATGAGAGAATACCATTTATGAAGAACCTCGAATACGTATGAATGATTCTAAATTTCACACATGTTAAAAAGTGATTTCAAATTCCAAGGTAAAATTATTTTATTCTTGGTCAATTAAAAAGGATTCATGAAAATATCTTAAATTTATAAAGACAGTTCCGAAATAGAAAATAATTCCCCCTAAATGGGTGTGATGATTCCAACCTCCCATCCTCTCAACCAATGCAAGTTCTTAAGTATTGTTAAGTACAAACATAATGAACATTTTCATTTGGAAAGGAGGTCCCTTTGGGATAAAGAACTATTGTATTTTTCTGTTTCCATGAATAAATCCAATGGAAACCGCCTTGAGGTAGTGATTCTTAAACTATAACACACATTTCAAGGAACTATGAAACAAAATTGGCGAACTTGACGTGAATCCATAACAATTTTAATAATGTTACCCACCCATCTGGCCCCTATCAATTATTAATGGTAGTCCAGACAAAGGAATCAATCATGCATGTATACATCTAAACGATGTTTCTTTAAAGGAGTTTACTGTTGTTCTCCGTTTTTTCTTAGAACTCCCTTTACTCCAAAATGGATTTCTTCAAGACGACACCTATGAATTTCCCAAATGCTTCTCATGATGGATCCTCATCCATGGGAAGGACGTCATCACCCACTCAGTGTCTTCAACGCTAGGTCTCTATTTTTTTGATAAGGGAGTATCATTAGCATGGTACTATCCCATCCTTGGAGGCTTCCTGACAGGATATCTAGGTTAATAACAACCCTCGATCGTCCTAACAATGATGAATGATAGTCAAGAAGCAGAAGGTTCCAAACACCATCTTCAACTATTTCGGTCTTTATCACTGGAACGCAACAACCAGTACATCCCTTGCTATAGAGAGGTGGATCAAGAGGTCGCGCATGGCCTCAATTCAATGATGCAGGGGTCCTTCCTGAGGAATCCCATCAAAAATCGCAGCCAACTAAATCACATGGTAGTGAACCCCCAAAATGATGGGGGTGTTGCCTCTGGATGTTCATACTAGGTCTCTCAAACCCGGGAATGCATGAAAACCCACCCAGGAAAATTTCTGGTCAATAGGGATAAAGTTATTACCTTTTCCCCTTCTGGAGAATTCCATCAACCAAACTTGATGGAAAATAATGAGTGGGAACATGTAGTTGTCCGTCTTAATTCCTCTTCATAGTAGACTCATCTGGTAGTGACCCACCAATCCCACCAAGAAAAATCTAGTGGAGTACCATGAATAGACACACACACATGTTTACAAATTATAATCCATTTAGCATGCTCGTCTGACTACATTTAAGGAATTCCACCAATCAAATGCGATGGAAACAAGTATACAAAAACCTATATCTGATTAAATTCACCAATTATTCCAATATTATCATCTTAAAGTATTGAAGTAAGTTCATAAAACATGTTTTATGGGAAAAAAGTAGGTATATACAAATTCCAACATTCATCATGCCTCCCAACAGTCTCGTTTGGCATCCCCTGGAAAAGTCTATCCAAAAGCTCTGACAAAAAATCTGGGGCAGACTCAACTATACTATTCCATACATGAGTATTTTCAGTGCCTATTGATAGGAAAATGGGGACATGAGACAACATATACACCTACTCCCGATATAAAATGGACATATATTACCATTCTGATCCCTAAAGTCACCAAACACATCTTAGCAATGGTGAAAGGGCATACCCAAATTCCTACCCATATTATGGAAGCATGGTAGAATATCATGACAAAAACTTTAGTAGTATCAGGGGAACAGACACATAAATTTGTCCCAACACCTAGGATGACACATCATTATTCCATCTCTGAGTAGATACATACCTTTTTCAGTCTAGGAAGGTTATGGGGAATAGTCCCCCATATCATATGGACAACAGGATCAGGAACATACACCCTTTCCAATTAGAGGTAATAGCCCCATTCTGATAACCACTCTAAGGTGGGGACATACACCTACCCATGATAACCACTTTTCCCAGCAATTGGACCCAAATAAGTGTAAGAGAGTATCCAAAAAGAGGTCTCATGAAACACAGTTGGAAAATAAAGATCCAAGATATGATCTGGTTCCTCTTAATACTAGAGTCCTTGAAGCCATAAAACATTTATCTATTGTAGCTCAAGATCCTACCCTCTCATTAACAAATTATGGGAGTAGTGGAAATTGTTCTGAGGTTCCTCATTGGAAACTTTCTCATGCAGGCTTGATTCATGAAAATTCAGTCAATCCAGAGAGCCTATCTTCAGATGAGATCCACAACAATCCTCCATGTGGCCATAAGACCAAGGAGCAAGGGGATTTATACCTTACTGTAAATACTACATTGTGTTCCTCCTCATGATGGAATTTTCTACCAAAGTTCTCACTGCATTAGTATTTTACATTGTCATGATAATTCTATAATTAACAATTTAGTAATGAGAAAGAAATCTTATCTCGAGTCACTTTCCTACATAAAAACATTCATGATTGATTCCTTGTCATTAACATGTGAAATAATTTCTCAATCCGAAGACATATTAAGGGAACGATCATTCTTTGAACCGCCCTTGGGTTATTTTTCTTCCAATATAGTAGAGGAAAAAACAACTAACTCCATTGTTTTTAATAAAACAATCGAGGAGCATCCACTTTGGTCAGACCAAGTAGATAAATCTCTAGTGAAAGATGATGAAGTTATATTAAACATGAGAAAACAATTGGCTAAAGCAGAAGTACCAGTCATGTTTTGGCCTTTGGAAAAATCTCAATACAACATTCCAAAATTGATGGAATAAGATTGCATTCATGATGTTCACCTCAACTTATGTAATACTCTTCGTCATTTGAAAACCAAAGTATTAACATATTATGAATATCAAAATCATGTAAAGGTCATAGAATGGTTGAAATGAAAAATTGACTTGGCATCTCTCTCAGTTTCCTGACATATAAAGGTTGAAAAGAATCAAAGAACCTTTCAGTGTCATGCCTTAATGCTATAAAGAGGCTACACCAGTAAATTTCTGATACTCCATCTTGTGTTCATATTAGTGGATGGGGTGCACATGGGGCATTGAATTTCATTGTATTTCAGAATCAAAAAATTCTGTCAAAAATGGAATCATGCAATGTTATTTCCCACGTTCAGATAGAATCAACAGATTTTGTATGTAATCAAGTCTACACTCAAGAAAAGGCCTCAGATAGCTCTCATCAAAGCCAGACCTAAAGAAAGCAAGCTATTGAGATACTTTTCAACCAAGCATATGAGATTCTTTAACAACCCTCCAACATAAGGGATGTCAACTGTGATATGGCTTAAATTTCTGAAATATCCTAGTGATCTTCCAAAACAGCTGATTTGAGTGGTTTTCAGATAATTCACCCAGCTAATTTCCAAACCAAAATTCATAAAATCTGAAGAGCAATGGCGTAAATCTCAGCTACAGTAGTTCAAGAGCCACCCCAGTCTATATGTCTAGGGGCATGTTTTATTAAACCTTTGAATTCAATAAACAAATATCTAAGGCTTGAAGAAGAAGAACTGAAATAGCACCAACCTATAAGGTTGGGTCCGTTTTCACATCTAATATCCCCTTCTCAATGGAAGTTATTTTTCTCCATATTAGGAAAGAATCCACAAATAGAGCACACAACTAAACTATCCATGGATTTCCTTTGAAACTGTCTTTCAAATAGTTCCTGGAAATTCATCATATAGGAGAGAAGAGTCTAATGAAAGATACAGAAGGATACAATCTTACAAAGATACTGATAGAATTCCATCAAATCATTATGTATCAATAAATTCCATTAACACCATAATATATTATTATCCAAAAAATGATTCATGTTCTGGGGAATTATAAGATGAAGTTCTTATCCATAATACGGTTCACGCTGAAGAAAATAATAGAGGTGTGTGTACTAGAAATCATAGGCTTACCCATAATCTAGGTATTCCCTCAAATAATCAACTTCCATCCCTTATAAAGGTATCTAATAAGGGTAAAGATAAAATTCATATCACGTCTCACTTTTCCACTATAGCAGGTCAATCTATTTCACTTGAAGAAATATATTAATAGCAAGAAGAGGAGATGAAATAGTTTAAAACAGTCAATATAGAGTTACTTAGAAGAATCATTTCTTCTAGACATATTCATAAGGGAGATCCTCAGCTTTTACATCTTGTAGGATCTCCTCAGCAAAGAGGACTTGTGGTAACTACATATGCAGATGATGAATTACCTCCATTGGGTACACATCCAGGGCAGGATCAAAAACATCCTTAGAGGCATGTTCCCATGGGGTATCCAAGACAAGTACTAGCACCACCAATAGTGTTTTTTCTGGTAATTTCCCTAGTTCTAGATCCATAGACTATACTTATACAAGTACCAACTCATACAGATATTCCCAAAATTCTTATGAACACAATTGAGACATTAACAACTCAATTGGATGATATGAAAGAATGGATTGTGCCAGTTCAACTGGAAAAGAGGGATTACCCTAAATGGGTGGATCTGATCCCTTCCCGAGCAAGTTTTTTGAATACAACATTCCTAATCTTTAATGGTTTGGGAGATCCAGAGAAATAATTGACACGTTTTTTTTCTCATTTTGATCCCATGATGGGGACTAAATAACAAAAAGAACTAGTAAATCTTATGTACTTTGTGCAGTCAATACAGGGACCAGATTTTGTGTGGTAAACAAGTTTACAATCTCGATCAATTACTAGATGGGAAGATCACCGTAAAAAATTATTTCTTCAATTCATCTTAGCACTGCTGAAGACAACAATTTTTTATCCTACAAATTGAAAGAAAAGGTAAAATGAAAGAGTTGCATATTTCATTAATTTATGGAAAGGATTAACATATTCCTTAAATCTAGAACTCACTTAGGAATAGTTACTTCCAATTTGTGTGAAAATATACGTGATTATTTACGCCCACCAATGATCCCTATGAAATACACAATAGGGTTTAGATACCTTTCTTCAATTTCACAATAGGTGGAGGATTCCATTGTGGAATCTAAAGCTAAATCTTGTGTAATTCCATCAGATCTGGGAAGAAGAAAAGGGAAAGTAGAGGCTTCTACAATCACACTAAAGCAAGCACTTTTACCTGCTTCCACTTCAAACACTTCATCATATATAAGGTCTCCACCTTCTAAGCGTCAGCAGCAATGAACACCTCATCACGATACTCAGATAGATCAAAGGTGGAACCAATTTGAGGAATTAAAGAATAAATTTTATTCTTTATGGAATGAACAGTTTACAGGATACTTCATCTCAACATTGGAGAATAATTTGGCTCAATTTCCAAGACAAAGAAACCAAACCAGGAAGGAAATGAAGATATTATGAATTATTTTCCATTTCACTAGATTCTAGGATATTCATTGAAGAGTGTTTTTTTCAATGACCTGCAAAAAATGGTAGAATCTAGACAAGTAAAACTAGAAAGTTCATTGGCCTAAGTATCATATGTTACTGCTACTGATACAGAGGAAGAAGTGGAATGGTATGAATTCAAGGGTAAAAATGTACAGAAATATGATGATTGTATGATCAGAAAAATGATCAACTGAACTCATGAAATTATATGAACATAGTTGAAATAATCGACTGTGTCTTCTACCACTCCCATCATAGGAAAACCACCATCATTAAAAGATCATTCCTCTAAAGGTAAATCCTAAACAAAGCGATGTGGTCATAAGGAAAAAGAGTAGTCAGAAAAAGATGATCTCATGTCAAGGCCAAAGTTTTCATTGACTCTGGAAAATTTCATTCCATTCTGTTTCAAAAACATAGGCACCACCCTGGTAAATAGTACAACCTAAACTGACCATTCAAGATGAATCTTCATCAGATGAAGAATTTATCTTTGGTTCCCTTAATTTTATCCACTTAATAAATCCCTATGCTAATGGTGATTATAGTTTTGATGATCCTGATTTACATGTACCTAACTAGGAAACTAGCGGAAGAATCCAAGGTCGAGGATAGAGGGGAATACAAGGGTATTCTAGAAAACACTATTTTAACTCTACCCCTGCTCGAACCGTATATGTGGCGGAAACTTGTTGGAGAAAACTTTATTGGGATCAACAAGAACAAGTATATTCTTCCACGCATGACAGGTTTGGTCCTGACATGATTATTTTGGTGGACTAATTAGAGGTTACACCATCTTTATTTCAGTAGTTAGATAGACCTATTCAGTCTTATCTACCAAAACCAATAGTATTTCCAGCTTCTTCTCTGACATAGGGTACATCTACATAAAGAGCATCAACTTCCAAGGCACCTTCAAAACTGCATCTTCATGCTGAAAAATTCAAACCTCTGGATCATAAGTATGATGTTGTGAAATAGCTAGCCCAGGTACTGGCCAAGTTGTCAATTTTGGATGCCTTGAATCTGTTAAAAGATCTTTCAGAAGCACTTATTGAGTCTTTGTCGTGTCCTCAAGAGTTTTAAAGCGAAGTTGATGCTGCTGAGGTTTACCATATAGAGAATGATCCTACAGAATTGCATGGAGTTATATATTTTATGGATGAAGATGAATTTGATGTTGTACATGGACATGTCAGACCCTTGTATCTATCTGGTGGGGTAAATGACATAGACATATGAGGAGCCTTCATTGATGATGGATAAGGAGTCAAACTCATTCTTATTTGTAAACTTCAATGATTATGCCTCACTAAATATGAATTATCTTTTTCCATTTTAATGTTTCATGGTTATGAAAATAATGAGCAAGAAACTCTAGGAGAGATTACACTTAGAACTTAGTTTAGAGATCTTGTGTCTAATTCAGATTTTATGGTTGTCTGTCAGGACACAACCTTTAAAATTCTACTTGGTTGGCCTTGATTACATCAACATACAGCCATATTATCATCATAAAACCAATGTATCAAGTATTATTTCAATGGTAAAATTGGAACATTTTATGATGACAAGTCTCAGTTAATAATGTGTGAATCTAAATACATTGAGGCAGAATTTTATCACACAAGGGGAATGAGGTCCCTGATAAAGGAGGTAACTATAATCCATGCTCCAAATGGTTTGGAAAAGATCCCAACAAACACATTAATATATTTGAGTATAGATTATGTGTTTTCTATCAATCAAATTTAATGTATAAACCCAAATATGAACACTATTATAGTGTCTTCCATAATGTCAGTTGCGGAAATCGAGCCTGGAAACACGGGAGAAATCGTTGATTCACTAAGAAGTGGTGAAATATTAAATGGAGATGTCTTCATTTCATCCACTGAACTTTATAAAGTATTTGTTTCATCATTAAGACTAGAATAAGTTGTATAAATACTAGAGGAAGACAAGTATGTTGATTCCCAACTCATTATATCCTCTTTAATGATCCAGGAAGACCCTTCATCATGAGTAGGGTCAGAAATGGTGGCCTCTTCTTTACGATGTCCAAATATTAACTCCTCCCCTAGAATTGAATGTTTTTCTTCATCACCTAATATGAAAGTAGAAGTAGAATATGTGACATGTAAGGAACAAGAATAATAATATCATAGGGACGCTCCTCCAACATTTGAGGAAGGTGACTCTACCACTATGGATGAGCTCAAAGAAATAAATCTTGGTACAGAAGAAGATCCACACCACACTCTAATTACTGCGGCCATGAATTATGAAGAGAAAGAAGTGTATAATTAATTTCTAAAGAAACATCATTATATATTTTCTTGGAATTATACAGAAATTCTAGGTATTAATCCCGATGTATCCACTCATCATTTGGGTTTTCCAGAATAATATTGAGAATTCATACAGGTAGCAAGAAGAACACCCCAAACTCATGCCTCTAAAATTGAAAATTAACTTGATAAGCTTATCAAGTATAACTTTGTTAGGGAGTTTCAATATCCAAAATCTTTGGCCAACATTTTTGGAGTAAAAAAGAAGAATGAAAAAATTATAGTTTTCATTTATTTCATAGATCTCAACTGGGATTGTCCTAATGATGACTTTATAGTTCTAATAACATAACTTTTAATTGATGGAATATATGGCTATGAAGTTCTTTACTTCATGGATTGTTACTTTGGGTATAATTACATCCACATGGCCCCAGAGGATGAAGATTATACAGCCTTCAGATCCCCTCAAGGTGTGTTTTTCTATTAGGTAATTCCTTTGGGCATAAAAAATACAGGTGTGACATATCAATGTTCCATGAACCATATCTTCCATCCATTATTTGGAAAAAAATGGAGTGTTATGTGGATGATTTGGTGGTTAAATCCAGACAATGCTTCGACCACTTGGCTGATTTGGACACTATATTTAATAAACTTCTGCAAAAAAAATTGAAGATGAACCCCTTGAAATGTGCTTTTGGGGTAAGCTCAGAAAGATTCCTCGTCTTCATTATATGCCATCATGACATCGAATTTGATCCTAAGAAAACAAAAGATTTCCTTTGCATTTTATCTACTCAAAATTTGAAATAATTAAGAGGACTCCAAGGAAACTTGGCCTATATTTGTAGATTTATCAAGAATTTGGCATGCAAGTGTTTTCCCTTCACAAGATTAATGAAGATGTGGGTGACCTATCAATGGAATAAATACATCCAAGAGGCATTTGATACCCTCTAGAAATATCTATTGAGACCACTAGAATTAATTCCACCAGTTGAAGGAAGACCACTTATTCTCTATGTGACAAATTTAGAGCAATCACTGGATTCCTTACTTTCCGAAAAGAATAATGCTGGGAATGAAAATTTAATATCCTTTACTATCTCAGTCGAACTATGATTAATATAGAAACTCAGTATTCAAGTATTTAAAAGTGCTTCCTAACATTAATATTTTTTGTTCGGAATTGAGGCACTACCTGCAACATCATGATGTCCAATTGGAATCTCTCAATAACTTGCTCAAATTTATTCTCAGTCATCCTATATATACAGGGAGCTTGGCATGTGGGGTATTTATTTTGAAATTGTTTGACATCTAGTTTGTGCCTCAGAATTCAATTAAAGGACAAGATTTGATAGGTTTCCTTGTTAAACATCCATGTTTGGAAGATACATCATTGAATACTGAACTTCCTGATGAAGAGGTCTTCTCTATTCAAGATAATCCCCAAAGATGGGAAATTTACATTGATGGTGCCTCCAGTATCCAATAGGGAAGAGAATGGAAAACCCTAAACTCAACAAATTTGGGTTAGGGATTATACTTATCTCCTTAGATAGGAAGTGTTTTCTTATTCCTTCCTGTTTTTAGAAGGCGGTACCAACAATAAAGTAGAGTATCAAGATCACATAGCATGCCTGGAATTGGCACATCAAGTACAAGTGAACCACCTGAAAGTTAAAGTTGATTCAAATTTTGTAATCAAACAAATCAATGGGGATTATGCTATCAGAAAATAAGAGTTAATCCCTTTTTGTGATTACATCATAGGGTTAATGGATGAATTTCCCTCAGATCCAACATTGTCTTATATCCTACGATAACAAAATGCCCAACCTGATGCATTGGATAATGTATCTACAACCCAAGAAGATCCAAATCGAGATGAGACAGTCATCAGTATTTACCATCATCATGTGGTATCACCTTTCATTCAAACTAGAATGGATGAAATTAATTAAATTAGCTCTATTTCTAAGACATATGGTCATACCACATGATGGTTGACACCCATCATCAAATAACGTTAAAATGGAGTACTTAAACTAGATAGAGTTGAAAAAGAACATATCTGACAATGAGGGGAAAATTTTAATCATCATGGTTGTCCAGATCACAGAAGATCCTTTACAAATGAGGATTTGGTATAGTCCTCTTTAGGTGTATTAACAGAGAAGAAACGATATATATAATAAAAGATGTAAATGCAAGATCTTGTGGTTCTCACTAGTCTGGGCATAGGCTTTCTGATCAAATCTGAATGCTTGGATAATTTTGGCCTTCAATGATTCATGATTTGACAAATTTCACTAAGAAATTTCATCCATGCCAAGTGCATTCCAACTTCATTCATCAACCCCCAACGTTGTTACATATAGATAAATACTTCTGGCCATTACCCACATAGGGAATGGGTG
The DNA here is from genome assembly GCA_963277665.1 of Viscum album. NCBI lineage: Eukaryota > Viridiplantae > Streptophyta > Magnoliopsida > Santalales > Viscaceae > Viscum > Viscum album. Next base: position 407,124,027 of record OY728148.1, on the reverse strand, counting down.
TCGTATGTCCTTATCCTCCACCTATGGCTAAGAAATTCAAGTATATTCTTACTGCTACTGAATTCTTCTCCAAATGGACAGAGGAAATACCTCTCAAAGAAATATGATCCAAAGTCATTGTTAGTTTTTTCAAAACTAAAATCATCACCAGAATTGGTTTAACTCATTCTATATTGATGGTAAATGACACCAATTTCTATTTTGTTTATGTAAAGATGTTATATTAGGAGAATAATATCAAATAAAACCATTGATCTCTCTATCATGTGGTGGCCAATGGATAAATAGAGGATTTCAATAAAACCCTATCAAACATTCTCCAAAATATGGTGGATAAAGATAAGAAATCGTGTCCTGATAAACTTTTACATTCATTATGGGCCTATTGGACTACTACCCATACTGGAACTTTGGCAACCCCATATTCATTGGTGTATGATTCAAAAGCAGTTTTTCCAATTTAAATTCAATTACCTTAAATTAGAGTTGTAATTTGTGATCAGTTTTCTATAGATGAGAAGTCTTATAAAGGATTTCATGAGATGGAACGATTCAATGAAAAAATATTTCATACTATGAATCATTTATAAGTCTATCAGAATAGAATAGAGTGAGCCTTTAACAATAAAGTTCACCTTTGTTCATTTCTTCAAGCAGAAAAGGTATTGGTTTTTAGGAATCCAATGATACCAATAAAGAGACTTGAAAATCTTCAGCCAATGTTGGAAGGACCTTATCCCATACATAATGTCTACTCAAATAGAGATTATGCCTTAATCTCAAGGGATGGAGAGCTTATCACAACTCCAACCAATTCAAGATTCATGAATAAATACATTGTGTAACTACACACAACATCCTCATTGCATGACTCTAAACTGAACATCACAAAGTCCTAGTTTCAAGACATTAAACTGTATAACGACCTTAAGAGTCCATGTTTCATGATGATAAAATGTGTAGCATCTTTGTCCATGTAGCATGATGTTAAACTACATGACATCATTTGTCCTTGTTACATGACATTAAACTGTAAGATTAACATCTTCTCTATTTGACATTAAGTTCTTCTATATGCAAGCATCATTGAAATAATTTCTACTCCTTAATGGAACATTAGTTCAATTCCTCCCTATATTTGAGTCACATATGCATAGGGGCCTCATTTCAAGAACTACGTGTGGATTGATTTTCATTCATATGATATACATAGAGACCCCTCAATATCCAATATTGGGAACATATGCAAGCAACCAAAATTTTTATTTCCCTTTTCATCCTATATATGAACCAGATCTATACAGAGTGCTATTTTAAGATACCTATTTTTATTTTCATACTATCTTGTGTCTTAAATTTAATCAGTCTTCTAGAATGTGTTAAAATCCCCTTCTCCTACATTAAATTCAACTTGTGTGGGAAATGATTGTTTGAGAAAAAATTTTGTCTTGTTTCTCATTCATATGAGATATGTTGAGATGCCTAAATATCCAATATTGGGCCCAACAATAATAAAAAAATACCATTTATTCCCTATGAAAGAATAAAACATGGATAATGAATGTTTAAAGAACTATGTATGGATTAATTCTTTTCCATATGAGATATGTAGTGACACCTGGGTTTAATTCCTTGGTTCAGCCACAATATTCCCATTTTATATCAGAATCACTTCATGTCTTTGCTGCATGACTCTAAAATTCACAACTTAATATTGATTGAAAGGAAATAAGGAGAGTCTCTATTTTATATTTGAGTTATATCTATGTAAGAGACTCTAAATTCATTTCCAATATTGGTTCAAATATTTCTCATATGCATTGAGAATTAACCCCTTCCAAATTTCACACTCTTAATATTTGATATTTTCAAATCATCATAATCTTTCTTATAGTTTTTGGTGGTATAGTTTCTGATATCTGAGAACTCTTTTACCTAACTATGCATTATGTGCCATTATGTGTTCTTGCATAAGTTGCCTATATAACGGGTCTGTCAGTCAAAAGATTCCACTTTTTGGCTATGCAGCACATACCTCAGTTGGCTCGGCATAATATGACCCCCATAATGGGTTTTTCCAATAATGGTAATTTTGTTCTTGGTTAATGTGACTTTTTCCCCTTCCAACTTTGATAACAATACACAATAATCTTTATTTTAAATTAGTCATTCATGTATATTTTTCCCATTACCTTTATCTTAATCAGAATGTCTTCAAGTGGTTTACACATTTCCTTATCCATGTGTTCAAATAAATATAACATAACCATGGATCACTTGGCCACATATCATATATTGTTTCCATTTATGGTCCTTATTGTATGGCCAAAAACTAAAAACACCATACACCCTACATTTGGGTCAAACCTTCATAGAAATCAAACTCCTCCGATTCTTTGGAAATCATAATTGAAAATACTCTCTCTATATTCAGTTAAATTTCTTCATAAACCAAACTCAGTGCTTTAGAAAATTTGATTCTTCATAAACTCTCTTTGGATTTTAGAAATAGAATGTCAAAATTTGGAGAGCTCTTTTTCTTAACTATGCAGTAGATTCCCTTAGGTGGTCTTGCATATAATTTTCTAACATAATATGTTTGTCAGTCAAAAGATGCCTATATTTGGCTATGCAGCATATGCCCCAATTGGCCCTGTATAATAAAACCCCCATAATATTTTTTCCAAATAATGATAATTTTGTTCTTGGAAAAGACTTCCTCTAATTTCTTTATCCCTTTTATTACCATATCATTCTTTCAGTTCAGAAATTATTAAATCATAATTTAGAATTCTTCCCTTCCAAACCTAAATATGATAGTTTGTTTCCAAACAAATTTTCAAGAAATTAGGAGAGTCTGATACCTTTGGTCAAAGCTAATGATCTTAAATTAAAGCCACACAATGTCCTCACTGCATGACTTAAAACAGCACAGTAAAATGTCCCCACTATATGACTTAAAACGACACAGTACAATATCCCCACTACAAGACTTAAAACTGTATAACATGATATCAGAAATTCCCCTTTTTGATAAATTTTAACCATTCCATATACACCAAATTTTTGTAATAGTGGTTTTCCTTTTCATGACATATGTCAGCATAGATAAAAATTTATTCTTAAATCCCCTTTCTTTGGAGAAACCACCCACTATGGTCTTGAGTCTCCCAAATATTATTTTCCTTTGTCTATCAATAGTAAAATGTTAAATTCCTAAGAGATATTTTTCTTGACTATGCAGTATGTTCCCATAGGTGGCCTTGCATAAAATTTATCTATATAACAGGCATGTTAGTCAAAAGATGAAAATATTTGTCTATGCTGCATATGCCCTAGATGGACCTATATAACACAACCCTCATAAAATTTTTGTCAAATAATGGTAACCTCATTCTTATAAAGGACTTATTTTATTATTACACAAGTTTTAGATTTGGTGACCATAAAAATACTGACTAAATATTCTCCTTTAAAATATTTAAAGAATATTAGATAAATTCTTAGCAACTAAATGTTTTTGGGATCTAATTTCAAAATGTATGGTCAATGTTGTTTGACCTTAAACAATATCCCCTTATAGTCCAATATTCATGACTCTAAACTAACAACAACTAGATATGTGGTACTCGCCATAATAGAAACCCACAATGGGAACACTGGAACAAATTCGAGTCTTATCTCATTAAATGTACATTTTTGTATGGTTTAGGTAATATTGAGCAATATAAAGTCAAAAGATACAAAGTTTGTGGAGTTTTATGTATAAACCTAGTAAAAAAACGAATCTATGCTCATTATTCCCATCAACTTAATATGAAAATTCTGAGCACCCCCATTCTTGTCATTGTAATAATGATTATCTGACATGAAGGTTATATATTAAAAAATCATAATTATCATCATTACCATTAATATTGCAATCAAAAAATCAAGATTGAAGATATATATGATTAGAGACAAAATTTATTACATTTATTTGAAATTAGAGGGACATAAACAAAATGGAGACTCTCTTTCATGTGTTAAAATAAACTCTCAATATGGCTCCTCATTTATTGAACGACCTCATGAGACCTATCATCCTCCTATTGATGTTGAGATATTTGAGAAACTCTAGCCTTCTGTACTTGACGAAGTGCTTTCTTAATAGTTGAAATGGATATTATCAACTCCAATTGGGTTTATCCTAGTGTTTGGTTTAATCGCATGATTTTGTTATGAACAACATCTAGTTGTTTTTGAATATATACCAACTCCTTCATGGATTCATTAATTTTTTTGTTGGTTTTGATCTACTTCTTGTTATGATCGGCCTTTGCCTTAGCTAATGTAGCTTGGAAGCTCTCAATATTAATAAGTCATTTAGCCTCTTCAAAATCTTACATCTTATGTTCCTGATCCCACTGTAGAATAGTCTATTTCATTGCATTGTAGACTAGAAGATAATTAAATCCACAAAATCCCAATACACAGAATAGTGTTGGGAGTTTTCCAAAATGGGAAATCATGTCTTCTAAATGATTCTTAGAAATTATTCTCCATATATGTCGCCATGTATTCTTATATTCCATGCCAAGTAAATATTTCATATTTAAGTCTGAATCTGAGTCACTAACATGGGTTAAAATTTACTTTGGAAATAGATGACTTAAAGGATTTCCTTATTCGACTTCTCTGCAAAATAGCAGAAGCTTCACCTTGTGCTGATTCCTGAGCCAACACAGAAGCATCACCTTCTGATCAAACTGTGGGAGCTAATAACCATATATGATAAATCAAGATCATTTTCAGTATTAGAACAATTATAGAAATAGGGTATGGTCCAGATAGCCTATAACATTTACCCAATAATAAGTCAACCACTTGATTAGATTTATCCCCAGTATTCTCATCTTCTGTAATTAGATCAGGTGTTTCTTGAGATGGGTCACACTCATGAGTTTGCCCAGTTTTCATAATTGAAGGCTCTGGAACATCTCTCAATGGCGCGATGGGTCCTTAGTTTATATTTCTCCAAATTCAACAAAAGAAGCATAGAGTGGAATTCCCCATTTCTGAAGACCCTTTGTATCATTTTATATAGACAAATTTGTATAAGGTGAGCTTTGATGTGAAGTATCAAGTAAAATAAGAACATTTATGTATGGAAAATGAAAGAATGAGAACTTATGTCATTGCAATTCCTCATGAAAATTCCCAAAATCCTTGATTGAACCTAAAATATAAATATTTGGATTAAGGGAATCCATCATTTCATTGTATGAAACTTGGAATGTTATAGCATCCTCACCATTTAAGGTATCCAACAAATGTTGGTTGATGCCCAAATGGGCTCTTATGAAATTATTATCCATTTTTTCTACAATTGATAGAACATCTTCAAATATTTTCAGGTTTGGTTCAATATTGGTATTTACTTCAGACTACTCTGGGTCTTCATTCCTTCCTCTTAGAGCAATAGGATGATCATTATTGATTATTGTAGGATCCATTGGCAAAGGCAACTAATCTGACATATGTTGAGAAGAATAATATTAGGGAAGAATTTAATAATCAAGAGAAATTTATTTCATATTACTATTGATATTCTCTTTATCAATAGAGGCCGGAGCATGTACAACTGAATATTTTGATTTTTTATCTTCTAAGATAGCAGATCCATCAACCTGAACCTGGGTTTCTCTGGTGGTTTCGTTCTCTAGTCTTGAAGAATTAGCTCTCAGTCCCTTGAGAGAGGAGAGAGATACAGATCTTCAAAGAGGATAAATGTGACTAACAGGGTGTATTAAGTAAGTTATAATATCTTGAGGACAGTATAAATACATACTCCTTTGGAGAAAACTTCAGAATGACCTCATTTATCTCTTGCATTTATTTTCATAAGATTGTAGAGAAATCAAAACACTCCTCTTGGCAGGAGAAAGCTGAGGTAATGGCTGAGGATTATCTGTCGCCATTACTCAATTCAGGATTCCCTCTCCTAGAGAATGTTCTGGAGACCAAGGAGGATCATTTGATGCATCGATTGGAGAACCTGTAGGCCCATAAATTGGTGATCCAAGAACCTAGGCAGAGTTTTCTTCCTTGCATTCAAGCTGCAAAATGAATTTCATCAAGACTAATGATGGTGAATGGAAAAGAATAATTGAGACAAAAGAAAAGGAAAATATGTTCTGAGTATTAACATAAATATCCCATTCCTCCTCAGGGTCAATAATTACCCCTTCATGTATTCCTAATTCCATCATATGGGATACTAATTTAGAGGGTGGGATTTTTTTCATAAGTTGCATATATAATAGCCTCTAGATCCATAATATACTCCTGTACTTCAGCTAGGTTATTATCCAGATTACAATAAGAAGGTACCTTAATGTCACCCACATCCAGTATTCAAATTCCATGTTGGTGGAATTCCCATGGATCCCTAATTTCATGGGTCATGCTCTACTAAAAGTGAATGGATTAAGGTCACACATAACTCGATCCAGGTATGGTTGGTTATAGATAAAATTCAACACCTTTTGACTAGTGAGCCTCTTCAAGACTCCATTCTTCTTCATAAAGGTCAATAGAGGTAATAGTAATCTCTTTATAATTGCGGTGACCGGATCGCCTTGGTGTTGGAGGTATTTCTTCTCTATCCCAAGTCTTCTTGGTATACCTCTTTCAAAGATGTTTTGAAGGCTTTGAAACTTATGAAACATCTATATCATCTTTGTCTTTGTACTTCTTAACACGATTGCTACACACCAAAGTCATTTTAGCTTCTAATTGATGTATTCCTTTCGTCAAAGACCCTTGAGGATATAAATAATCCCAAGACATTTCATGTTTAGCTTCCAATCTGATTGATGAATCTAATGGAGGTAACATAATTTACAATTTAGATGTGTATAAATCCATTAGAATTGACAATTGTCTCACTACCGTTAGGTGTTTCCCATGTCTAACATACGTGGGAGGAAAAGTGTTTGATTTTTTAAGACATATGAACTGATTATTAAACCTATAGGGGATGTAAACCTCAAAGATAATTTCACCATAAATCCTGGTCAATAATACACTATCCCAAATTGCTATCATATAAGATCTCATCTCATAATTTTCTTCATTACCATCATCAATAAATGTTTTAGTTCATAGATTACCAAAAGGAAAGAAGTTGAATTATCCTCATGCATTCAATACCTTTAGCACTACATCAGGTCTCAAATTATAAGGATGAATACTAGAAACTTTCTGTAAAAATGGAGTTAATTGACCATTGGAGACTCTAACTGAATTCTATACTGAGTATGAAGAAAAGTGTGCTGCAATCCAGCCCCACAACACATGGAATGGCCCTGAAATACTAAATAGAGCCTTCCAATATTATAAATGCAGTAGGTAATAGTAAATTCCTTCTAATATAGGAGTTTCTAACACCAATATACTTCCCTTCTACCAATTTATCTGTCATGAAAAAAGTCTCTGGCCTTACACCGCCTCCAGAATCACAGATTGGAAGAATGTAAATGCTTAGCCACATGGCCAGAAAGGCGGCTAAGCATATCATTGAATCAATATTAGATTTGATTTTATAGCCCCAGTTCTTATAGTCACCTCTCTCTAATGTATGCCAATATGTTCCTTAAATTCCCTAGTTATCTGTAGAATGAAAAATAACAGGACATCCATAGGTGGGACCTTTCTCTATTGTGGGTTCTAAAAAGGCTTCCATTTACACTCTAAAATTAATATCTTTCTTGTATTTAGGTAATTTCTTTGCTATTTTGAATATTTCATGAGCCAATGGTGTTGTTCATGTAACATAAACACATGTGGTAACTGGTGGAATAAACTCTTCAAACATTTCCCCGATAATGGGAACCCTAACTATTTGTTACATATCTCACAAACTAAGTCCAACTTCACAATGTGTCAAATGGAATGAATTTATTTGTGGATTTCATCAGATCTGCAATTCAGGAATGAAATCATTTTTATAAACATAAGTTTTTACCATCCATATAACTTTATAGATATAAATAGTTGATAAATATTTCCTAAATTTTTCACAAGTCTTGTCTACCCAAAATGCCCACATCCAACCAGGTTTAACACCTACCCTAGAATGAAGATCCCAGTCCTCCTTAATACAATTATAATGATCTATTTGAGAATACTAATAGGTTGAATCATAGAAATATGTCCTTGAATCTATAACATGATCTTTCATATCAGGATTACAGCCAATATGATGTTGGATGCGACTAATAGGGACTATTCTCTCATGAACTGACATACCCCTCGTGGTAATATTCATGAAATTACAATTGGGGTATTAAAGAAACCAATTATTTGGTAAGTAGTTATTAATATATGAAATGTGGGAACATTTTAAAATCCCATGTCCATACAAGGGCAGGTAGTGAATTTGAGGATATTCACATTGATACAGAATGAAACCTTTCCATAGTCCAGGAAGAGTACATTCAACATAATCATAATAATCTGGTCTGACGGTATTCATCATCTCGTTTTGACGAGCCATAGCTTCTATAGTATAGGTTATCAAATGAGCGATTTAATGAAAAATAATAACCAAAATCCCCCTATTAGGTTGGGATTTCTAATTAATAAAATTCATATTTCAACTTAAAATAATATAAAATTTTGTCGAAAGAGACTCTTCGTGTATGTCCTTCAATGAAGTCTGTCGTGTAGGTCCTTCGACAAGGGTCCTAGCGCAACTCTTTTGATGATGTCCTTCTATATAGATCCATCACTAAAGTAGTTTTACTTCGAGAAAATTTCAAGGAGACTACGCGAGAGAATAATGCGTTGAGGCTAGATAAACGAGCTATGCAACAAGAGTTGAAAAATTAGGAAGCGCGGATGAATAAAATTTCAAAGGATCAGACCTATTTATAGCCAGTCGCAGATATCTGCAACATGACAGTGTAGAAAAGATATGTGGCATACCTACGCGAAGTAGCTCCATGAAAAACCTGCATGGTTCAGCAATTAATCCACAGTCTTTTCCCCCACAATCTTACCTCAGTACTTGACTCTATTTCTAATCGGATCCAATCCTGGGGGGATTTTGTTGAAACTAATTAGGAATAAAAAATGATTATGATGGTGGCCCCATAATATTTCAGAATCCCAAGAAAATTTTATAATAATTAAAAGGAATGGGAACGTTTTAAAAGGTGTGTGTGGCAGACCTGCGCGGCGGTTTAATTTTTGTACCCCTACGCAGATGACCTGCATGGAGGGACTGCGCGACAGACCTTTTCCGACAAATTGACTTTGACCAGCTCCATCCTAGCCTATAAATAGGACCCTTGGGCTCCCCATTTCAAGGACTGAAAAATTTTATGGACTTTTTGAAGCTCCCATTGCATTTCCCTTTGTTCTAGATCCCTCAAATTTTCTCAACTAGCTCTCTAAAAACACAAGAGAAGAGATAATTAGATGGGATAACCATATTTTGAAAGCCTTTCAAAATTTCAAGTTTATATAGTCTTGGTTCCCCTATTTGAATCATTTTTCATTCATCATACAGTCCTATGCAGCACAACTGTGTGGTACAGCTATGTGGCATACCTATGCGGGGTACCTATGCGACACACCTATATAGAGTACCTATGCTAAGGAGCTGTGTATAGGAAATACATATCAAATTAAGTACCATCTTTAAGGAAACTCATGGAAGGGTATATCCTTCCTTGGTTCCCTTATTTTAAAGGGACTAAGAGGAATCCTACACCAAAACCTACAAACTTATCAAACCTTTGGGAAAGGCACATTAGTGTGTCTCCTATTTGGGTTTGTATAGCCGCAGTCATTGGTTTCCTATAGTTGTTTCATAATGGGGTTAGGATTCATCGAGTTTCTATGTGTTTGTATATCAGTATTCACATGGACGTTTCTCCCAGGAATAGTTTTGTGAAGTTCTTGGTTTAGAGGATTAGGGTTTGGGTTCTTTCCTCCCCTTTTCAGCTCTAAAACCCAGAACCTCATGTCTCTGGTAGAGATGATATGTTTCATACTTTATTTTCCATCCAAGAAAAGAAGAAATATCCTTCCCCTATCTAGATCCATAAGGGAATCCACCCTGGTGTATTCCCCTAACCATTCAAGTAGGAGGTTGCAGTCTCACTCCTCTCTACTTCCTTCAACTTCACACATTTCTTGCATTGGACCCTCTTCCAATGTAAATTGAACAGAGGGAGGGCTTGTTGCCTCACCCTCTTATCTGGTCAACTCGACCTCATCCATTCTCACCGCCATAGGCACAACCTCTTCCACCAGCAGAGGAGGAAATGCGTGGATTCCTTTGTTGAATCTTTGAAATCCTCTTATTTCTCACACCGAGGATGACTCATGTGCCCTTAGAGATTTTTCCTCATCATAACATTTGCACAATTTTAAATTGAACTATGAGAACTTTGATTCCCACCATAATTGGTATATGTAGAAAGCATCCATCAGGGCTCGAGCTCATTTGATATCCTCTTCAAGAATCCAACCCTAATTCCCTTAATCTGGGCATCTTCCTTTGGAGTATTCCTCAATTTAAACCCCCAAATCACTGAGGTATCCTTTTCAGGAAGTAAGCCGAAACTAATTTCTCTCAAAGGACTATATTCTCCTATAAGACCCATCAAATTATGTGGGATTTTATTCCCATACACATGGGATACATAGGAAGCCTCCATGAGGTTCAAACAGAACACTTCAAATCAAACATGTTCTTGCTGGGAGATATTCCCAATAGGTTCTAATCATACTTGGAAACTCATATTGTTTCCATGTTCCTTAGGATGCTTCAGCATAAGTCTCTCACCAAACATTGAGTAAGAACCTTTCGTTTAGAGGTCATTACCACATGACATTAAACTGTATGTCTAGGTCCTTATCACATGACCCTAAAAGGTATGAGGTGTCCTATTAAGCAACTCTGAACTACGAGGGTTCTGATTCCTTTCGTAAAGATATGTAGGTATCCCATTTTATTTGTACGATTCCAATATAAAAAAAAGCTTCATCTTCCTGGACAACAATAAATTCCAGAGTGCCCAACTGAGTTGCTTAAAAACCAGTATCATCATAACAATGATTAAAAGAATCTATAAATGTATATGAGAGGATACCATTTATAAAGAACCATTAATACGTACGGATGATTCTAAATTTCACATATGTTAATAAGTGATTGAAAATTAAAAGGGAAACTTATGTTATACATGATGAATTAATAAGGATTCATGAAAATATATTAAATTTATAATGAGAGTCTCAAAGTAAACAATAATTCCCCCCAAAAAGGTGTGATGAGTCTAACCTCCCATCCTTTTAACCAATGCATGTTCTTAAGTATCATAAAGTTAAAACTTAATGAACACCTTCCATTAGAAAGCAGTTCCATTTTGGATAAAGAACTGATGGATGTTTTTAGTTACACGAATAAATCCAATGGAAACCACCTAGAAGCAGTGATTCTTAAACTAAAACACATGTTTCAAAGAACTATGAAAAAATCCCTTAAAACCAATAAAAAATATTGATACCCTTTAAACATGAAAAATTGTTAAAAACACTAAAAAAACATTAAAACTCCAAAAGACTCAAAAAACCCAAAAAAACTTTAAAAACCTAAAAACTCTAAAACTCAAAAAAACCCCATAAACCCCATAAAATTTTCTAAAAACCATAAAAATTAAAAAAATAACTACAAATCCCTATAAATGTAAAAACCCTAATACTCCCTAAAAACCATATGAAAAACTAAAAACCAAAAGACACTTAAAACCCATAAAAATCTTAAATATGTTAAAAACACTAAAAAACTCTAAAAACCCTAGAAACCATAATGCCCCTAAGAACCATAAAACCCGTTAAACCCCCTAAAACCCCTAAAAACACTAAAACTCGAAAACCCCTAAAAAAATTAAAAACCTATAAAATACCTTAAATCCTTAGAAAACTCAAAACCCTCAAAAATTTCAAAAAAACCATTAAAACCCTAAACCCCCTAAATAACCTTTAAAATTATTAAAAACCTAAAAACAACTAAAAACCCATAAAAAAATTTAAAAAACTCTAAAAACTCTAAAAAACTCTAAAAACCATTTAAACCCCAAAAGAAATTTAAAAACTCTAAAAACTCTAAATAACCTAAAAATATCAAAGAACCTCCTAACCCCCCCCCCCCCAAACCACAAAACCCTCAAATTCCATAAAAATCTCAATGATAATAAAATTCCTACAAAACCCTAAAAATACCTAAAAACATAAAAACCATAAAACAATAAAAAATTCTAACAAAACCTAAAAACCTAAAAAACATAATACCTATAAAAACAATAAATAATGTTTAAAACCCTAAAAACCCAAAGATCCATAAAAACCCTAAAAACCCTCATAATTCCTAAAACCCGAAAAAACCATAATAGTTCTAAAAATACTTACAAATATCTTAAAATGATAAAACACAAAAAAATTCTGAATACCCATATGAAGAAAATAAGAAAAAATAACACTTAAAACCAAAAAAAATCCTAAAAATATTAAAAACCCTAAAAATTCTTAAAACCCATTAAAACATAAAAACTGTTAAACCCCAATAAAAACTATAAAAACACATGAGAAACTCTAAAACACTTTTAACACCTAGAAATGTTAAAAAAACTCTATAAAACCATTAAAACCCAAAAATATAAATAAAATCCTAAAACCTACAAAACCATAATAGACCCTCAAACCCTAAAAAACCCATTGAGACCCTAAAAATACCTAAAAATAATACAAACCATAAAAAACCTAAAATATTCTAAAATATCCTTAAAACATAAAAATACTAAAAAAATAAATACCCCTTAGAAAACCTCAAACACCTAAAAATAAATAATCCCCCTAAAACCCTAAAAACACTAAAAATTCTAAAACCCCTAAAAAACTCTAAAACCATAAAAACCTTAAAACACCCTAAAAAGACATTAAAACCATAAAAACTGACGCAAAAATCAAAAAAACTATTAAACCCCTAAAAAATTAAAAACCCTACAACCCTAAAATTTCAAACCCCCCCAAAAAAACATAAAAATCCTAAAAAAATCCCTAAAATACCTAAAATGAGAAAAATCTTGAATAACCTTATCAAATTATAAAACACCTAAAAACACTTAAATCCTCTATAAAACAAATTAATAAATAAAACCTTAAAAAAATACAAAACCTAAAAACCCTAAAACTACTCAAAATCCCAGAAAATGCTAAAAACCCATAAAAATCCTAAAAATAAAAAAATCTTGAAAAAAATAAAAATCCAAAAATCCCTATAAAAAACTAAGAAAACCATAAAAACATAAACACACTTAAAACCCCTAAAAACCTAATAATTCTAAAAACCCTAAAACCCCTAAAAATCCTCAAAAGCCTAAAACCCATAAAAACCCTAAAATCCTTAAAAAACCTGAAAAAATAAAAAAAAAACATAAAAACTATAAAAACACTTTAAATCCTTTAAAACATTATAAAAATCTAAAAAAACTAAAAACCTAACCAAATAAAAAAAACCATAAAAACCCAAAATAGTAAAAATCCTAAAAACCCTCAAAAAAATCAAAACACTTAATAACTCTAAACTACCATATAAATACCATAAAACACATAGAACACCTAAAAACCTAAAAAGATAACAATACTAAGAACCCTAAAAACCCTAAAACCATAAAACCCCAAAACCCCAAAACCCCTAAAAACAATAAAACCCTGAAAATCCCTAAATAACTCGAAAAAAAATAAACATATGAAAAAATCCTAAAATACCTAAAAATTTAAAGATAAGAAGAGGGCCTCGAAGTGGTATTTCGTCCTCTTGTGTCGCTATGATTCCTCCCAGATCTCCCACCATCCCCCTCCGGTGTGGTCTGGCCTCGAAGCAAGATGCATCGCCCTTGTTTGGTACTAATGGTTGACTGCTCCGCATGGACTGGCCCCATGCTTCGTGATTTGGCCTCGGCATCGGATCGCTCAATGATGGCTCCGGTTCGTGAAGCATTGACCTCACCTCCCCTGGGTTCGGGATCTTGCTGCGACTTCAGCATGTGTCGTTTCTGCGCGATCTGGTCCTGGGATGACTGCTTGCAGTCGGTCCCTATTTCAGATCCAGGATCTTGTGAGGGCCTCAGGAGCCTGTTCGGGCTCGGTGTCCTTGGTGACTGTATTGGCGATCCCCTGTCCTCAGATCTCACTGTCAGTTTCGTTGGTGTCATGTCGTTCTCCAGTTGTGGTTGTGGTGCTCTTGGTGTGGGACCGTCGTGCTCAAGATTCCTTGTCGTCCAGCTTCAAAGTTCCGGCCCAGTTTCACCTCGGTTCGTTGTCATATTAGGAATGCTTCGGTCTGCTCGGGACTGGTTCTAGTAGCATGGAGGGGGGAGGATTTGTGTTTCAGTTTTCTATTGGTTACTGCTGGTTTTGGGGGCTGATTTTCGATGATGTCGGTGTTTGCTGTTGTGTATGAGTTCTGTATATTGTGTAACTGGTTGTTGGTTGCGACAGCTAAGTGCAGGGAGGTGATGATGTCTGCTTTTGGTTGCGGTGTTGATGCTTTGGTGTGTTTCTGCTAGTGTTGAAGGGTTGTTCTGTCTGGTTTTGGTGTTGTTGGCTGCTGATATGGCTGGTTTGGTGCTGTTGGTCTTTGGGGCTAGTTGTTTTGGATGTGTTGTTGTTGCTGCATGGCTGTGATGTTTTGGTTTTGGTGCTGGATGCTGCTGTTGGTTGGCTGGATGGTGTTGTGGCCTATTTTTGCTGATGGTGAATTTCTGCACTGGGTAATGGTGTTGTTGGTTGCTGGTGCTGGTTGGAAAGAGGTGCTAAGGATGCTATTCTGTCTAGTCTTTTGTGTCTTTTTTCTTTCTTTGTCTTTCTTTTTTTGGGGTCCTTGGGTTTGGGTTTGTAAAGGGTTTCGGGTGTGGGTTGTTTGACCCCTCCCCTCCCATGTCTGCTGCATCCTTTTATTTTATAATAAATTGGGGGGGGGGGGTGTTGGGAATAGCCTGACCGCCGCATATTCCTTGCCCTAAAACGTAAAAAACCTTAAAACCCTAAAAACACTAAGAAACCATTAAAAACATAAAAATAAATTAAAACCCCTAAAAAGTAAATACCCCAAAACCCTAAAATCCCTAAAGACCCTAAAACCCATAAAAACTGTTGAAACCCATCAAAAACCCTAAACCCCCATAGAAAATCTACACACCACTAAAAACTCTAAAAACAATTTAAACCCCTAAAAATGAAATATTAAAAACCCATTAAAATCAAATACACCCATATAATACAAAAAAATCCATAAAACACTAAAAACACTAAAAACCCCTAAAACCTAAAAATCCCTTAAAACAAAGAAACCATAAAAATGATAAAAACCATAAAAATACATTAAAAAATAAAAACCCTAGAAAACATGGAAAACCCAAAAAACCTTAAAATCCTAAAACACTTAAAACGGATGAAAACCCAAAAAGGCTAAAACCCCTAAAACACTAATAACCTTAAAACCCTAAAAATCTATAAAAACCATAAAATTTTTGAAAACTACTAAAAATAAATAAACCTCACTAAAACATAAAAAAACCTGAAAACCCATAAAACCCTTATGAAATTCATTAAAACCCAAAATACATAAAACTCTTAAAAAAACTAAAAACTCTAAAAACCCTAAAATACCCTAAAACCCTAAACCCCCTAAAACCAATAGAATCCCATAAAAAATTTAAAACCATAAATTCTAATAAAAACCTCTAAAAAATCTACAAACTCATCAAACCCCTAATAATGTTTTGAAATATACTAAAATCATTTAAAACCCTAAAAACCAAAAGATGCTAAAACCCCATAAAAAACAATAAATCCATAAAAACCGAAAAAATTCTAAAAATCAAAAAAATCCCTAAAAACCCTGAAAAATAAAAATAATGAAAAAACACTAAAATACATAAAGATATGAAACCCCCTAAAACCCTAAAAAACCAGAAGAAACCTATAAAACCATAAAAATACTTAAAACTCCTAAATTCAAAAATTTATGAACCTTAAAAAACCCTTCAGACCCTCAAAAAAATAAAAACCCCTAAAAGCCTTAAAAATTAAAAAAACTAAAAAAAAATATAAAACCTAAAAAATAATAAGACCCATAAAAACCTGAAAACCCCTAAAAACAATAAAACCTCTCAAAATCCATAAAAAACCTAAAAACCAGTAAATATCCTAAAAATACATAAAAATTTCTAAAAACATAAAAAAACCTAAAAAAGTTGAAATCCCTTAAGAAAACCTCAAAATCCATTAGAACACCTAAAAAACTCAAAGTTCTAAAAATCCTAAAAAATACTCAAAACCCTAAAATACCCAAGAATCCCTAAAAATCCCTAAAATACCTAAAAATTATAAAAATCCAAAAAATATGTAAAAATACCAAAAAAGATAAAAAAATATAAAATTCCTATAAACACAGTGAAAACCTTAAAAACCAAAAAACACTTAAAACCCTAAACCTCCTAAAAATACTAACAACCTTAAAAGATGAAAAAACCCTAGAAACCAAAAATCCCCTTAAAACCGTAATGAAATATAAAAACATATAAGAACCCCAAAAATCACTAAAAATAATAAAATCTCTTTGAACCCTTAAAAAAAATAAAAACCTCTAAAAATATTAAATACCCAAAAAAAATAAAACCATTAAAACACAAAAAAACCAAAAAAAAACCTCAAACCATTAAAACACTAAAAACCTTAAAAATACATAAAATCCTTAAAAATCATAAACAATAACTAAAAATCCCTAAAAATGAAAAAAAACCCTAAATTGTTTTAAAAACATAAGAAAGCCTTAAAAATCTAAAAACACTTAAAACCCCTAAAAGCATTAAAAAAATATAGAATCATAAAAAAACTAAATATCCCTAAAAACCTTAAAACCCTAAAAACTGATAAAACCTTAGAAACCTACTAAATACTCTAAAATCCCTTTATACCCCTAAAAATGTGAAGAAACTCAAAAAATACTTAAAACCCTAGAAACTCCAAAAACCCAAAAAACAAAAAAAACCATAAAACCCCTAAAAACTAGAAAACATTAAAACCCTAATATCAAAAAAAATACCTAAAAATGAAAGACGATTAAATTCCAAAAAATTTATTAAAAACCCCTAAAATGTAAAAAATCCTAAAACCCCCAAAATTCCTAAATAAAATAAAAAACCTAAAAATATTAAAAAACATAAAAACCTAGAAAAACACAAAAAATCAAAAAAATACATCAAAACCCTAATAAACCCTAAAAACCATAAAACCCTTAAAACCCATAAAACCCCTAAACCCACTAAAAACTATAAAAACCATTTAAACACCTACAAATGATAAAAAAATCTAAAAAACACAAAAACAATAAAACACAGAAAATGCATAAGAACCCATAAAAAATATAAAAACCCTAAAAACCCCCAAAACCCTCCAAATCTCAAAAAACCCTAAATACTAAAAAAACAAAAAACCTTAAAAATCCCTAAAAATGAAGAAAACCCCAAAAAATGAAAAACCCTAAAAAAACCTAAAAAACTAAAAACACTAGAAAACCCTAAAAACCTAAAAAACCCTAAAAAATACTAAAAATACTAAAAATCTTAAAAAAGATCAAACCCCCCAATCCCCTAAAAATCCTTAAAATCATAAAAATCCATAAAATCCCTATAAATCTCTGAAAATGAAAAAAACCCTAAAAACCTATAAAACCTCTAAGGCAAACATAAAAACATAAAAATGCTTAAAAAACAAAAAAAACATAAGAATCTATAAAAACACTAAAGGTGACTAAAAAGACAAAAAATCCCTAATGACCAAAAACCCCTAAATCCTAAAATACCTAAAATCCCATAAAAACTCTAGAAACAAGTAAAACCTCTAAAAACTTTTTAAGAACCTAAAAAAGTAAAAAACTATAAAAAAATAAAAGTCATAAAAACTCCAAATAAAACCCAAAACCCAAAATATACAAAACCCAAAAAATTTCCCACAAACCATAAAAACCCATAAAACCCATAAAAATACAAAAAATCTTTAGACCCCTAAAAAATATAAAAACACTAAAAAAACATTAAAACCCTAAAAAATCAAAAAACCTAAAAAATCCCCCAAAACAATAAAACCCCTAAAATCCCTATAAAAACATAAAAAATCTAAAAACCCCAAAAAAACTAAAAATCTGTAAAAATCCTAAAAATTCTGAAAGTTCCCTAAAATTATAAAAACCCCTATAACCCCTAAAAACATGAATAAAACCTAGAAAACATAAAATAATTAGATCCCCTAAAAAACAAAAAATATGTAAATACCTAAAACACTAAAACCCATCAAAATTGATAAAAACCAAAATAACCATAAAAATATTAAAAATTCCAAAAATTCAATAAAAAATAAAAAAAATCCTAAGAATCCTAAAAATATATGAAATAAATAAAACCCCATAACACTTAAAACCCATAAGAAACCTAAAAAACCAAAAAACCCAAAAAACACATAAAAACCCTAAAAACCAATAAAAACTCTAAAAAAATAAAACCCCTGAAAAAGGTAAAGAAAACTCTAATCTCGAAAAGGGAAAGGTTTTGGAGATTTTATGAACTTACAAAGTTAATTTCTAAAGTATGGGGGTTTGATGATTGGAAGATGAATGTCATGGAATGGGGATTTTATCACATTTTCCCCCTCAGATGAATGTAAAATAAGGTCTAGGAGCTTTTAATCGATCTCTCTCAAGCCAGCCCTTCATTGAATCCAGGATTGGGATTGCAACTTTGATTCCTCCAGTGTTAAGAACAAATTTGTGAATGTCTAGATCTGCATCTGAAAACTTAATTGGATTTATTGGTACTGCCAATATTCAATGGGATATCACTTCTTCGGTTGGATTCCCAATCATAATTCACTGAGAAATAGGTAATCCTAGATTTTGATAATATAATAGGGTTCTCATTGAAGTTAACCTATCAAGAAAAATTATCAAAGAGGTGGTGCTTACTACCCTGGATGACAGCATCACTCTCAAAATCTAGTATGGAAGAAGGCCTAAATTATGTGGCAACTACAATTACCTTCTTCAATAACTCTCTAAATATAGAGTGCCCAATCCCTATAGTGTTTTTAACCTCTGTGATAATATAGAGGCGACCTGCTAGAGGAATAAAAATAAGGGAAAGGAAAAGGTTGATCCCATAATCTTCCCTTGGATATCCAATTATTGAATAGTAATCCATAAATGACCACTATTAATCAAGGGCCTTACCCCCACTGATTTTGTATGTCAATGAACAATCCCAACCCATTAATAATCAAATTATTCAGTAGGTCTTGGTATCTGAGGCTCACCCCCATCCATATAAGGTTGTTCCTATGGAATAATGGATAATGTACCTTAACAATGCTTAGGTGAGACAACACATGTCCTAAAATGACCTTGAAAAATATGAAGATGTACATGTGCATGATGATACCCATCCCATAGAGTTAAGTAATAAGAACCCCTTACATGTTGAGGAGATAGACCTAGCTCCAGGGCCCATTATTATCATTGAATAAAAGGGTAGGGATCGGTCTGATTCACTCTCTATTCATGAGGATACTATCTCTACAAGACCCCTTTATAGGGTGATCAGTTACCCAGGGATCCACAACCCTAATTCTCATCCTGATCTAGAAGTTAATTCCCCCCCCCCAAACTGAGAGGGTTAATCCTGATCCAACTCCAATTTTACTAGCGTGGGAAATAAACCAACACTAATCTAATTCCCATAATGTTTTCTAAACATCACATCACATTGGGTAATGTTTTCAAAATAATGATTTCAGAATTTTTTATTTGTCTCCCATAATATTAAATGAATTAAAATCTTCATCCCTGGTCAACGTGGTAGCCTCCTAGGACTCCAACTTAGATGTTCTGATTTTTAATGACAAGATCTCTCACCTTGTCACTGTGGGAATAATTCCCATTTTGAATGCTTCACAGACCTCTATGTCCCATACTAGGAATGATGAGACACTAGATCACACAAAAAATCCCCCGATAATACAGGAAACCAACACCCCTTCACATGATTCTTTTAGTTCACAGATTCCGAACCAAGTGGATCACTTCCACTCAAAGGCTGTATAGTTTAGTGTGGGGAATTATCATGTTCCTCAATCTCACTCTGATCTTGTCATGGATGCACCTCCTCTCTTGTAAGGAGTGTCTGTCCCTTGACATGCTTTGAATCCCAAGAATCATGATGCTAGTTTGGATGTTTCTCGATCCCCCTATGATCTGGGGAATGTTGTTCCAATATTCAACAAGAAATACTCTCAATAATATAACATGTAGGTGGACAGACCTAAAAGATCATATCATCACTTGGGGGTGAGATACTTCCCAATTGTACCATAAGATATTATTTCTAGGGAAAAAAACTGGTGAAGATGCACCCAAATAAGGTATAACCTATGAAAAAATGTTCACCCCACTCAGTGGTAAATACTGGGATGGGGAGGATGAAGACGACCAGCCTCATCATGATAGTGATCTAAGGGAGGATTGTAACCCCTCAACCCATTACGAAGCCTATTTTAATGCCTAAAAAGAATAGAAGGAAGGGGGAAAGGAAAGGAAGAAACCAATCCACTAAGATAGAAAATGATTACCTTTTACAATCTAGGGGAAACACAACCCCCCTTAAATGGATACATTTATTTAGAATTTCCATGGGTTTCGGAATCCACCCATAGTTATGGATCTTATGAATTTTATCATCTCCAATAAGCCAATGCTTGTGGGAATCACTAATCCTAAGATGATATTTGATAATTGTAAGATCTTTGATTGGGAGACTCTTAGTTACACTCTTGTCTCACATAACGGGATTGAGATTGTAAAGCCCCGAAATTTCCCTGGAATTTTTTTTCTTAAATTCATGGAAATTTTATGAGTCCGCATTTTCTAACGGCGCTTGATTCCAAGGCCCGGTGTGCCCAGAATCAATTTATGAAGTTTTTTCAAGCATAAATTAACGCACTTAAGCAGTTTTCCTGAAAAAGTAGAATAACTCTTAAACAGTAACTCAGATCAGAAATCTGAGGGCACCGTTGCGCTCAGGATGGCGGGTTTACTCTACGCATGACTTAATTTTAGTCAGCGCGGGCCTCCTGTGACAAATCCCAAAAATGGTTTAACTGTAAATAAAATAGTTAAATAAATTATTTTATTTTTCAAATGCTTATAACTCACAAATGGTAGCTCGGATTAAAAATCTGATACCACCGCTAAATTCATGAGGGCATGCTTTCTTTAAGCAGATACTAACATTGGCCGGCACAAGCCACCAAAAAAAGTTTTTTTTTTCCGCAAATAAAATAATTAAGTGAAAATTATTTTATTGTACAATTCATAAATTCTCAACGGTAACTCAGATTGAAAATCCGAGAGTACCATTGGGTTCGTTGGGTTGTCTTCCACCTAGGTAGAGCCTAACCATGATGGCAGTTGGTTGAGGGTGACTGATAATAATTTTTCACAACTTTTTTTCATGTATGTTCAGCAAACATGCGATTGGTGTTTTATAACTCTTGAACCGGTGCTCAGAATCGAATTCCATGGGAACCATTGAACTCGCAGCGTCGGTAATTTCTTAATGATACCTTCACCGCAGTTGCTTTCTAACATGAGTGGAAGTTAGTTTTTGGGGGTTTTTAATTTAATTTAATAAAAATAAAGTGATAACTTTTTTTTATTTGTGGCAGTTTAATACTCCAAGGAGAGGTTGGATGTGGGGCCCACCCACACATAACCTCCCTTGGGAGGATATTTTTAGGTCGGGACCACATGAGCTTTACCCCCCTTAAACCCCCAATTCAAGTATGAATAGTGGGCCCAGCACGAGCTCACTAACACCTCTAACCCCCTATTTTATGTGGATAAAACTCTCCACATCCCAATTAATTAATTGGACACATCTCCCATTAATTAATTAGAACTCCTCACCTCCCCTTATTTTAAATTTGAACCATCCTTTCCATTAATTATATGGGTTGTCTCTTTTAATTAACCACAACTTTTCAAATTCTGGTGCCAACAAATAATAGACATCATTTCCATCTATTATTTGGTTGACATGCTTCTTTCTTTTTGTTATGAGAACTAAGGAGAGGTGGAGTTCTTGGAGAGATACATCTTCCAACGAAGAACCACCGAAGAATGAAGAACATCAACTTCTTCCTTCTTCAACTAGGGCAAGGAAGGGAACGTCTCTTCCTCCACTGAAGAACGACGACGCCATCTTCCTCTTTCTTCATCCGCATCAAAGGAGAAGATGTTGCTCGCGAAGAACATCGCCAACGACGAGTACCTCTCTTCCTATTCTGAAGTTGACGAAACGACGTCGCCTTCCTGTGACTCCATCAAACGACACCGACAAGAAAGGTAGGGGGTTTTACCTTAATAAGTATTCCTTTTCTTTCCTCATCTTCTTTTGAAAGGAATCGTTGCGAAGTTATGTGCTTAAATTTTTTTTGATCGTACCTTTCATGAACCAACTCCTATCACCATAAATGCGGAGGGTTTGGGCCAACCTCACACGACACGACACCCTCTGGCGAATTTTTTCTTTGTGATGTTCTACGAAGCGGAAACAAAGCATGGAAAAGAGGAAACATTGATGTAGATGGTGAACAAGGGCCGCGCTACCCGCGGTCTCCACGAACTGCACCGCTGACCAAGCGGTGCCTGACGTGCACCTCGACACACTACCTGGCTACCTGCGCCTCGCTGGTGCACTGACCACACCCCATGGCGCGCTGCCCAGCCAGCCCGACACCCCCGCGCCACTGCCCGGGGCCCTGGCACGCTGCCCGGCGCCCTCGCACAGTGCTCGGTGCCCTCTCCCCGTTGCCTGGCGCCCCTGTTGTGGTTTTTCTGGCAACCCAGCACCATTCCCAATGTCCCGGCACCCACATGACCTACTCGGCGCACCGGCACACTGCCCGGTGCCCCCCGCAGCCTGTCGGTGACTAGTCAGGATGCCCGCGCCCCGCGTGGCCTGCCTGCTGGCCTCCCGGCCACCGGACTTCAAAGATGATCTGCGGCGTTCGACCATGGTGTCACTGGCTAAACCAGCCCGGTCTTCCTGGCCAAGTCACCGAGTCGCCTATGTGGCGACTATTGGGCTGAACCGTCCTCGCGGTCCGCTGGGCCCGACCCAACGGACCGGGTCAAAACATAGCGGGCTGACCCATCCAATGGGTTGGGTCAGACCTAGCGAGTCTAACCGAGTTGACCCAGACCAGGTTGGCCCAGACAGGGTTGGGCTGAGTCGGTCCGACCGGGTCGGACTGGACCTAGGTCCATTACTGACCCTTTGCTTGCTTTGGCCATATATTTGGCACCATACGTCTATTTGAAAAACCGTCAGCGGTGCTGGTATTCTTGGAGCATATCCATCCCTTTGAGTACACCTCACTGGAGTTTGGGGTATAGTTGAGTCACGGTCAGTTTGGTTCGTAAACGAATCCAACCGGGCCCCCGAGACTAAAATTCTAATAACTCATAGACCGGACATCCAATTGACGCTTCGTCTGTTGTGTTGAGACACCTATGACATGGAGGTCCTTTGAGATACTTACACATGAGACCTCGTGACACTTGGAGTATCGAACAATATCTCGTGGAGCGGAACCTTCCGGAGATGAGCAGACAGGGTGCGGAGACCTTGTAGCAGTAGACCTGACGACTACTTGACTGATTGGACTCAGAGTGATTCAACTAGCCCAGTGGATGGAGCGCCCGGTTTGGCAGAAAGCCCATGATAGTTGGAGCACCTGGTTTGGCAGCTGACCTGCGGTAATCGACAGGAGGAGTACCTCTATAGGCTTTTAGGGGGAGCACCCTGTTTGGCAGCAAACCCACAGCGAAAGGAGCACCTGGTTTGGTAGAAGACCCACGGTACTCGACAAGAGGAGTACCTCAGTAGTCCATGGTTAGTGAGTAGCACCTCGGAGTCACGACAGCACCACTGTACTCGACAGAGGAGGAGTTCTCTAACAGCTATGGTTGTCATAATGAAAAATCCTAGTTTTATCTGAGTCAATGAACTTTGTGTTTTCCTCATGATTGAGATGGGTTACATGATAACATAGTTATATGTATGAGAATATACCTAAGTAATGGTTATCCATTAAAATCATACTTTTTGGTTTATACTTGTTGAATTTGTGACAAATTGATGGTCTCGGAGTCCCTATTGAGTATCATTATACTCACCCCTGCACAAGCTATGCCCGTACCTCGTTTTGTTGGATGTAGACGATGGACAGTGCTGACAGCAACCGAGAGCGCCAGGACTGGATGGTACCCGGATGTGGACCTCATGACTAGTTGGTACCCGGAGGAGATGGACATACGTGGAGCATTAAGGAGGCTATATGTACCTACCCTTCAGGTATGATCCAAGGTGGATGATCCAGGAGCTTCTAGAAACCTTCCATCTCTTTGTAATTTAGTTGTACCTATTTTGTCTTTTCCTTGTACTTTACAATTGGGCTTGTATTTCAGGCCCCTTTACATTTTATCACTACTTTTGTATACAATTTTTACTTAGTGTTTGTTTCCGCTTTTACTCTGGTTATGTGTGTTTACATTTTATAAAGTCAATTCCTTCCCAGTTTTATGGAATTACGCCTTTGGTTCTAGTTGCTTGCCCCTGGCCTATGGAAGGTGGGCTTGGGGTAGTCACGATGCGGGCCCCGGGGGATGGGTTGTGAAAAATTGTCATAAGAGGTGTTATTTCTACCGCATAACATAGGACTCTAATATTTCTTTTCTGTGAAGCAATAGTGTTAAGGGTACTAAGTGTGGTTTTCAGTTCAGGGAGTCCAGTGTTGGTGCGGGCGGCCGACTTATCCATACACCATGCCCTTGACTTCTGATTTCTGACTCAATGCATGAAAACACTAATTGCATGTGTGTTTTAAAAAGTTTTCTTTATATTAGCTCAAACTAGGTCAGCTCACCAGGTATAGTATTTTGACCGTGTCGTATCTGTCTCTTTCAAGATGCCTCCCCATGGATGACCAGCTAGAGCCCCGAGAGTTTTACGTACTGACAATCGGTCGTGCGACGAGGCCTCAGTACATGGCCCTCTCCTAGTTGAGGCACCAGCGGTACCACTTCCCGTTGGGGCACTGATGCCACCAACCCCCACAGTAGACGATTCATGCCACTTGAGCGCGTTCCACAAGTTCCAGCATCAGATGGCACCCAGGTTTCGGGGAGAGAATGACCCACAAGTGGCTGAGGATTGGCTGGAGGTTGTGGTGAGATTCTTTAGATTGGTAGGGACACCAGCCGACTTTATGGTGATCCTTGTTTCCATCCTCCTTCAGGCAGTAGTAGGCAGATAGTGGAGCCTAATGCTTCGGATGCATGATGAGGCATCACTTCTATGGGAAGACTTCGAGAGCCTATTCCAGGAGGAGTTTGTACAATCCACCTTTCGAGCGGTGCAGATACATGAGCTACAACATCTACAGCAGAGTAGAATTTCAGTGTCACAATACTCAGCATGGTTCACCAACCTCTCACACTACTCCACTGATATGGTACTGGACCTGTTTTTCAGGGCCTGGACCTTTGAGTAGGGACTCAGGTGACAGATCATATTTTCAGTTATCTCCCACAACATCCCGACGTAGACGGGGGTGTTGGAGAAATCCCTCCTAGTGGGGAGTTTCTTTGCTGAGCAGTCTCTAGTAGCAGGACCCACTTCTAGTCGAGATGCAGCGGAGTCTTCTAAAACTGGCAGTAGAAAAATGTCGCATAGGTCCAAGAGGACCAAAATTATAGGTGGTCGACTGCACGACTCAGGATCAGTTGTGTAAGGCACCCTGAGTGGAGACAGAGTCAGACATACCAGGAGTGGGCAGTGTTTCTCTTACGGCGGGCTTGGTCACATGGAACGTGATTGTCCAACCCGCTGTACAGATGATTAACAGTCAGTTGAGGGACCTCCCAATAAGAGGTAGAGGTTCGATCGAGACGGTCTGAATGGCGAAGGTGGATGTGGCGGAGGAGCTGGCCATGCAGCTGGTGGTGGACGACGCTTTGAGGTGTTGCCACCACCACCACCCGGAGGTCCACCCCGACCGCAAAGAGCGGGTGGACATGGGAGAGCATAACTTCAGGTAGCTGAGGCAAACAACAATGGAGCTCCAAAAGAAGGTTTACATGGGCGAGACTAGTTCCAGTCATAGAGAACTTTGTTCATGATTCTTCTAGCTTCGTTGATGTTGTTGTTTGTGGTTGCTTTGTGTCTTTGTACGTTTATCTGCATTAATAAAAGACACTTGTCCTTGTGATGTTTTCATTCCTGACTTTTTGTGTGGTTAATACTATGAAGTCCTGTTTAAAACTATTGACTTGACCCTAAGTTTCAATATTCCTACTGGAGGAGACCCAATGATCACACACTGATGCCGACAATGTGACTCAACCCTTGGAGGCTAGAGTAGCGGTTAGATCTCTTGGTAGCAGCTTCAAGGCCTTAAGACATCATCCATGACATTAATTAGTACCATTCATGTTAGGATTGACTATATTAGGCAAATTACGTGGTTCATCTAGGGAATGAGACCGAATTCCTCTTTTCGGCAAAGGATAAATCTTAGCAGATTTTATAGAACATATGCAAAGAAGGGTGTAATCGAGTTCTTTACAATCATCTAGTCTCACCCATAGTTCGTTTATAGAACAGTTTACAGTTTACTCTAATATCAGTAGTCTCTCGTGTGTCTTCTGTCAGAAGGACCCGAACCTGAGACAATGATGTTGGATTGAGTTTCTCCAAGACTATGACTTCGAGATAGTCTATACTCCTGGGAAAGGGAACGTTGTTGCAGATGCTCTCAGTAGGAGATCAAGCATACAGTAGGCTTGGTTCAGCCTTTAGATGTCCCAAAATGGAAGATGGATGAGATATCCATTGACTTCGTGATGGGTCTTCCACATACGTCCAGTGGAAATGACTCTATTTGGGTGATTGTTGACTGACTAACCAAGTCGGCCCACTTCCTACCAACCAAAGATGGTGCGAGCTACCATGAAGAAGGTACAGATAATCCAGGAGCATATGAAGACTGAATAGAGCATACAGAAGTCATATGAGGTCAGGAGAGGGAGACCTCTGGAGTTCAAGGATGGAGACCACATCTTTCTACGGGTCTCACCTCGACGAGGTCTACAGAGATTTGGTCGAGGCGAAAAGTTATCTATGCGATTCGTCGGACCTTTCCAGGTCCTCAATAGATTAGGCGAGGTGTCTTACCACTTAGCTCTTCCACATCTGTTGCACCGGGTACACAACGTCTTCCATGTATCTCAGCCGAGGAGATACGTGCATGAACCTTCCCACATAATCGACCATGGAGAGCTGGACATCGATGATGGGGCGACATTCACAGAGGTTCCAGTGGAGATTGAGGATCGATAGGAGCGGGTCCTACATGGACGGTCGATACCTTTGGTGCGCGATCTTTGGCAGCACGGGAACCTCCAGGAGATCACATGGGACCAGGAGGCTCAGATTCATGCTCAGTACCCCGATTTGTTCCCTTAGATCGAGTTTTATCTTATAGGGACGTAAAACCCAATGGTGGGGAGAATGTAAAGACCTAAAAATTATTTGGAATTTTTTTTTTCATAAATTCGTGGAAATTTTATGAGTCCTCAGTTTCTGACAGCGCTTGATTCTGTGGCTCGGTGCGTCCGGAATCAATTTCTGAATTTTTGTTAAGCTTATATTAATGTGCATAAGAAGTTTTCCTGAAAAAGTGGAATAACTATTAAATGGTTACTTGAATCAGAAATCCGAGGTCACCTTTGTGCTCAGGATGGCGGGTTTACCCTCGGCGCAACTTAAGATTAGTTAGTTTGAGCCTCCGATGAAAAATCCCAAAAAAATGGCTTAACAGTAAATAAAATAATTAAATAAATTATTTTATTTTTCAAATGCTTATAACTCACAAAAGGTAGCTCAGATTATGAATCTGATACCACCACTGAACTCATGAGGGCATTCTTTATTTAAGCATATACTAACTTTGGTCGGCACGGGCCACCAAAAAAAGTTATTTTTTTTCCAAAAAAAATAATAATAAAGTGACAATTATTTTATTATAAAATTCATAACTTCTAAACAGTAACTCGGATTGAAAATACAAGAGTACTGTTGGGTTCGTTGGGGTGTGTTTCACCTAGGAAAAGCCTAATCTCAATGGTAGTTGGCCGAGGGTGATTGATAATAATTTTTCCTAACATTTTTTCAGGTACGTTCACTAAACGTGCGAGCGGTGTTTTATAACTATTGAACCGGTGCTCAGAATCAAATTCTGAGGGCACTGTTGAACTCACAGCATTGATAATTTCTTGGTGATACCTTCGCCATAGTTGCATTCTGACGTGAGTGGAAGTTAGTATTTGGTAATTTTTAATTTAATTTAATAAAAATAAAGTGATAACTTTATTTTTATTTGTGGCGGTTTAATCCTCCAAGGAGAGGTTGGAGGTGGGGCCCACCCACACATAACCTCCCTTGGGAGGATATTTTTAGGTCAGGCCCACATGAGCTTTACCCCCCTAAAACCCCCAATTCAAGTATGAATAGTGGGGCCCACACGAGCTCCTTAACACCTCTAACCCCTTCTTTTATATGGATAAAACTGTCCACCTCCCAATTAATTAATTTGACACCTCTCCTGTTAATTAATTAGAACTCATTACCTCCCCTTATTTTAAATTTGAACCATCCTTTCCATTAATTATATGGGTTGTCTCTTTTAATTAACCACAACTTTTCAAATTGTGGTGCCAACAAATAATAGACATCATTTCCATCTGTTATTTGGTTGGTATGCTCCTTTATTTTTATTGGGAGAACTAAGGAGGGGGATTTCTTGGAGAGCTACATCTTCCAATGAATATCCACTGAAGAATGAAGAACATCGACTTCTTCCTTCTTCAACTACGGCAAGGAAGGGAACGTCTCTTCCACCACCGAAGAACGACGACGCCATATTCCTCCTTATTCATCCACATGAAAGGAGAAGACGTCGCTCGCGAAGATCGTCGCCAAAGACGAGTACCTCTATTCCTCTTCCAAAGTTTACGGAATGACGTCGCCTTCCCGGGACTCCGTCAATTGACACCGACAAGAAAGGTAGGGTGTTTTACCTTAAGAAGTATTCCTTTTCTTTTATCATATTCTATTGAAAGGAATCGTTGTGAAGTTTTGTGATTAAATTGTTGTTCACCGTACCTTTGATGAACCAACTGCTATCACCAAAAACGCGGAGGGTTCGGGCAAAACTCACCCGACCCGACACCCTCCGTTGGATTTTTTCTTTGTGATGTTCTACGAAGCAGCAACACGGCATGGAAAAGAGGTGACAATGATGTAGATGGTGAACAAGGTTCGCGCTACCGACGGTCTCCATGAACCGCACCGCTGACCACAACGCGCCCGATCAGCCCCCAGTGCGCTGCCCGGCTACCCGGTGCCCCCGCATCGCTGCCCGGCGACCCCGCGCCACTACCCGGTGTCCCCATGCCACTGCCCGGCAACCCCGTGCGCTGGCCGGTTCCCCTATGCCGCTGCCTGGCGCACCGCGCCGCTGCCTGGCGCCCTTGACGTAAATCTCCCGCTTCCATGTCCCCCTTCCCAACATCCCGACACCTTGTCCAGCACACACGTGCCCTGATCGGTGCACTGGTGCCCTGCCCGGTGCCCCCACGGCCTATCGGTGACCATTCGGCCTGCCCGCGCCCTGCGCGGCCTGCCTGCTGGCCTCCCGGCCACTGTCCTTCTGAGACAATGTTAACTCTCCTTTTAATCACATTATCTAAAGGAATGGAAAGGGAAATGACTTAGTACAAATTGATTCAGCCTTTGAAGAAAACATCAAAAATAGACAAAGGCATGAACAAAGCTTCAAATGCACATTCACCACACAAGTTCCATCACGGTCATGCAAGTATAATTGCACGCCGCCTAATGGTCGCGCAAGTGACCTGCACGCCCTCTTTGAAAACTGTCCAGGGTCTTCTCTAGCCTATAAATACCCCAAGTGGGCCCCCCATTTCAGGGGTAATTTTTTCAGAATTCAGATACAGAGCTCTGAACACCCAAGTCTCTTATTCAAGTCTTCCAATCAATTATAAGGTAATTATTTACCTAGAATGGAAGGTATAAAGAAGAGGAATAAGGTCTAAGTGTTATAATTCACATACACTTGCATGCCTAAGTGTTTTACCCTTAAGGGAAATAGACACAGTTGCGCGCCTCCTTACCTACTCATTGAAACTTGCACGCCACTCTTCTGGAAGTACCTCTGGATAATTCTAAAGGCCTTGATCAAGGATCGCCCAGGTATGACCCTACTGGTTATTAGTCACGCAAGTTCCCAGGTGCGGCGTAGGTATACCTACGCATCCAGTACTTGCACGCCCACACAGTACCTGCGCGCCTTCCAGGACTTGTGTGCCCTTTCTATTTTTGGGTGCCCTTCTTATCCATTTAACCCCACTTATGCCATTCCACCTCCCCTATTCAAGATTCAATCTTCAAGACACTCTTCAAAGAAATGTATGGAATTTTTTATTGATTTACATCCTTATCTAAAAGGAATTCTGTGGAACATCTCTCAAAACATAGTGATTTACACATCATTATGTCACTAAAGTTAGAGAGTTCATTCATTCAACCTCATCCTTTAAGATGAGAGAATCCTTAACATGGGCCTCATTTTCAGGAGTAAGACCCAGTCCAAATTCTCATTAATATGGGCATCCTCCTTTGAAGGAAGCCCCAAGTACTCCTTAACCTGGGCCTCCATTTTAGGAGTAATCCCCAGTCCAAATTCTCATTAATATGGGAATCCTTATTAGGAGTAAGCCCCAAGTCCTCATTAAACTGGGACTTCTTTTTAGGAGTAATCCCTAGTCCGAATTTTCATTAATATGGGAATCCTCCTCCGGAGTAAGCCCCATGTTCCCAAATATGGGCATCCTCCTCAGGAGTAAGCCCCAAGTTCCCAAATATGGGAATGCTCCTCAAGATTAAGCCCCAATATTAATTCTCTTAACCTGGGATTCCTTTTTAAGAGTAATCCCCAGTCTCAAATATGGGCATCCTTTTCAGGAGTAATCCCCAAGTCCCTCAATTCTAAAATTACCTTAACCTGGGCCTCCTCCTTATGAGTTAAGCCCCAGTTTTCAAATCCCTTTTAACCTGGGCCTCCTCCTTAGAAATAAGACCCTGTCTTAATTTCTCTTAACCATTCCTAATTTACTTTTGATCTGGGCTTCCTTCTCAGGAGTAAAACCCAGTCATAAGTCCCCTCCTAATTTGGGCGTCCTTTTCAGGAGTAAGCCCCAAGTTAGAGTATCCAAATCTTCATAAGGTACATATAACTTTATGGACCATGTTCCTAGATTTCTTCCCTGAAGTAAATCTTAACCTTTATCTATTTGGGTAGTCATACATATATAAGCCCCACATCATTTCTTATGATTGCATCTTTCATGGCACAATTGTCTGGATTTTCTAATACCTCTTGTTTCTCACACCGAGCATGACTCACGTGAGCATAGAGTGTTAAAGTAATTATGACATCTTTCTTTGAGCCATCAATCATAAAGATCATACTCCCTTATTCGAACTATGTGGGTTCTGATTCCTTTTCTAAACAAAGGATATGTAGGTAGCCCATTTGCAGGTACAATCCCAAATCTCAAATAATCAATGTCCTTCTGAATGACAATAAACATCAAGTGCCCCCCTGAGTGGCTTTAAAACCAGTATGGTCATCATAATGACCAATTGATTTTTATGTATTGAAGGATACCATTGAAAAAGAATCTCTAAAAAATACTGATGATTCTCTATCGATGAAGAACCTCAAATACATATAAAAGATTCTCTAAATTTCCTACATATCAATCATTGATTGTCAGATCTAAAATAATTCTCATTTTATACTTGGTAATGTAATAAGGATTCACAAACATAACTTAAATCTATAAAGAGAGTCCCGGAGTAGACAATAATTCCCCTAAAAAAGGTGTGATGAGTCTGACCTCTCATCCTCTCAACCAATGAAAATTCCTAAGCCTCATCAGTTCACAACTAATGAGCACCTACCTTTGGAAAGTAGGTTCAAATGGATATGGAATCATTGGATGTTTTCGGTTCTACGAATAAACCCGTTAGAAACCATTTGGAATGTTTTAATATTAAATCAATGAGATCATCCCCAATTCCAGAGGAAACAAAAAATGGTGAACACGATGTGAATCCTTAACCAAGATAAAATAATGTTCTGCTTATTTGTTAGGCCCCTATTTAAAACTCAATCAAAGGGCCAACAAAACAATCAATAACATATTTGATCATCCAAAAGATGTTTTGGCCAGACTTATCTTGATTATGTCTATTATATCAAACATGCACCCTTTTCCAAGATCTTATACATTAAAAGAATGGTTTCTCTTATGTTCACACCAGTGAATATGTCTGCTGTGAAAACCACTACTGATACTCTTGCCGGATCATCGTCTGCTCTGAGGATGACATCACCTACTCAGTGTCTTCAACGCTAGGTATCAAATGTGATGGTTAAGGAGTACCGTCAAAATGGTACTATTCTGACTCTGGAGGCTGCTTGAAAAGCCCTCCAAGTCAATAATTCAACCTGGTCGTCCAGATTGTAACGACCAGTGATCAAGAAGCAGGCAGTGCTAACCACTGTCTCTAACCATTTTGGGTCATTATCCCCGGAATGAAATCACCATTCACTACCATATTATATGGAGGTGAATGAGCAGGTCCCTCAGGGCCTTAATTCAAGGGGACATGAGTCCTTTCTGAGGGATCCCATCAACAATCATCGCCAGACTGGTGCGGCGGTGCAACCTCAACATGTTGAGGGTATCGACTCCAGGCGTTCAACTCAGGTTCCTCGAACCTGAGCAGGCAAGAAGAATTGCCAGAGGTGAAATCCAGTCAACAGTGAGTAGGTTATCATCTCTGCCATCTTTGGAGAAGTCCACCAACCTAACTTGGTGGCAAGCAACGAGCGGGCACACACACCTGTCTGTTTTAATTCCTCTATCCAGCAGACTGAGCTGGTAGCATCACGCCAATCACGCCAGGCAATTCCAGTGTAGCACTATAGGCAGAAACATACACCTGTTTATTCATCCTCATCTAGTCAGCAGGCTCCTCTGACTACTTATAATGGAGCTCCTCAACCACGTTCAGCGAAGTACAATCAACGGGCACATACACCTGCTAATATTGATCTATCCTACCAACAGTCTCGCTTGGTAGCACTCAGAGAAGTCAGTCGGAAAGCTCTGGTGACAAACAGGAGGCAGACTCAACTCTCTGGTCCTACACTTGAGTACTGTAAAGATTCACTAACAGGAAAAGGAGGACAAGAGCAAGAACACACACTTACTCCAAGCACAGAATGGACGTATATCCCCATTCTGGAAGCTAAAGTCACCAATCATATTCTATCAATGGTGAAAGAGCAGAAGCAAATCCCTTCTCATATTCTGGATGCCTTCCAGGATATTATAATAGCTTCAACAACATCTCCGGGAAAGACACATAAATCTATCCCTAACATTGGAGTGAAACATCAACAGTTCACTCCTAAACAGACACACACATCTGTTCCAGTCCAAGAGGGTTGTGGGGCATACTCCCCCACATCATACGGATAGCTAGTTTAGGCACATCCACCTGATTTGAGTGGAGATTGTTAGCATAACCTAGCCATCTCTCCTAATCAGGCACATACACCTGCTCAAAGTATCCACTTTCGTCAAAAAGTGGTTTCCAAGGCGAGTAAGAAGGTGTCTAAGAAGAAGACCCGCCCAACACAGTTAAGAGATCAATATCCAATCTATAACAAGGCATTGCTTGATGCTGGAGTTCTTGAAGCCCTCAGACAGTTATATGTTGGAATCCAAGATTCCACTCTCTCAGTTCCCAATAGTGGGAACATTAATTCTGAAGGTCTTCAATAGACACTTCCTCATGAAGTCTTGCTTCATGAAAGTTTGGTCGATCTCGATGTTTCATCTTCAGATGAGAGCCACAGGAACCCTCTGTGTGGTCAGAATACCAAGGAGCAAGAGATCTCATTTTTTTTTGTAACCCACCATGGTGGTCCTCCCCATGATGATGAATTTCGTTGCGAAATTCCTCTACGCAGTAGTGATGTACATTGCCAATAAAATTCTCTAGGGGACAATGTAGTGCTGAGAAATCCCTCTTATCTTGAGGCACTTGCAAATGCGAAACCAGTCATGTCTGATGCTTCATCACTAGAAGGTGAAATACTTTCTCAATCAGAAGATAGCCCAGGGTTTAAGTCATTCTCCAAACCACCCCTAAGTCATGCATCTTCTAATTTAATCAGTGATTTCTCTACCAATATTATTGAATCTGATGAAGCAACAAGGAAGAACCAACTAATTTCAAATTAGGTAGAAGAATCTTCTTTGAATGATAAAGAGGAAATGCTGAAAATGAGAAAAAAAACTGGCGAAATGTGAAGTGCCAGTCATGTTTTGGCCTCTGGCTGACCCTCATTATGACATTCTAGAGATGTTGACGGAAGATGGAATTCATGATATTCGTATCAACATATGGAAAACTCTTTGTATGTTAAAAAAGAAAGTATTATCTTATGATGAATATGAAAATCATGTTAAGATAATAGAAGGGTTATAATGTCAGATTGATTTGGCATCTCTATCAGTCTCTTGATATCCGAAGGCTGAAAAGCAGCAGAGAGCCCTTCAACGTTCATTCCTTGGAACACTAAGAAGATTGCACCAGTTAATTTCCAATGCCCATCTAGTATTCATGTCATAGGATGGGGTGTTCATGGAGAACTACATTTCATTGTGCTATCCAGTTAGCAAAGCCTGCCGAAAATGGTCTCATGCAATGTTATTGCCAGTGGTCGACCACAGTCAATGGGTTTTGTTTGTAATCAAAAGCTTGCCCAAGAACAGGCCTCAACTAGTTCTCTTCAAAATCAAGAATACAGAGAACAAGTTGTTGAATTACTCCTGCATCAAGCAAACGAGAATATTGAACATGCCTCTCGTATGGAGAAAGCACATCATCACGTGACAGAAGTGTCAGAAATCATCCAACGGTCTTTTGAGCCGGGTGATAAAAGTGGATGTCGATTGATGCATCTAGCTAATTTTCGGACTAAGGTCCGCAAGATCAGGAGAGCATTTAAGAAAGTCTCAGACATAGCATGTCAAGAGGAACCCCAGATTGCCAGACAGATGACTCTTTTAAACCAACCCTTGGAATTAACAAATAGGATTCGAGGAGTTGAGAGAGAACAACAGGAACAACCCCAGTCCACTGGACTGGGTACATTTTAAAATCATCAATCCCCTCCTCAGTGAAATTCGGTCTTCTCTCGGTTGGGGAAGAAGACACAAGAGGAACGAAGAGCCAAATTATCAGGAGATTATCTCCAAATTAAGGTTATCCAAGAAGTTCCTGAGGGATAAAATCAACAGAAGGAAATGTCTCGCCAGGGGAATGGCAGAAGACAATATCATATAAATGCTGATAGAAGGGATGCGATGTGTTATACATCAATTAATTTCATCAATGCCGTTGTTGCTGATCCAATAGATGAAGCTCACTCAGAGGGATCAGATGAAGAGGTTCCTGCTCAAGAAGTTGTACACACAGACACAAATGAAGAAGGTGTGCGTACAGGAAATCAAAGGCCTACCCAAAATCTGGGTGTTCCTTTAAGTAACCCACTTCCCCCTCTCCAAAAGGGATTCAACAAGGGGAAAGGAAAGAAGCATGTAACATACCATTTCTCTGGAGAAGGCCAATCGATCTCACTAGAGCAATGATTTGTGCAACAAGAGAAATAAATAAAAAAATTATAGAGGATTAATGTAGAACTACTTCAGGGTAGTCTTCTTCCTAAGCATGCTAGAGTCAGTCAGTCAAAAGAATTTGTTGTGGCTACTGAAATGGATCAAGAATATCTTCCTCTATCATTACACCCTCACAGGTCTAATCCTACGGGTCATGTGCAACAACAATCGGTGGATCTACCATCAGTTGCAGTACTAGCCACCATACTTGTCCAAACTCCAATTATTGCACCTGCCCAAGTCCAAGTTAAGCCAGATGTTTCTAAAAAGTTAATAACTACCATTGAGTCATTAACAGCTCAGTTAGAGACTATTGAAGGGATGTGTGCGTAGGTTCAACCAGAAAAGATAGCTTACCCTGATGGGTAGATTCAATCTCTCCCCCATCATGTTTTGGGAACCCTGTTTTTCCTATTTTCAATGGATCAGGTGATACTGAACAACATTTGATGCATTACGTGTCTTGATGTGATCCTATGATGGGAACTCTATTACAACAAGTAGTAGTGAAACTCAGATGCTGCATGCGAACCTTGCAAGGACCATCTTTTTTTGGTATACAAAATTGCAATCCCAGTCAATTACCGGGTGGGAGGATCTTCAACAAAAATTCCTTCTTTAGTTCAGCTCAACGTTGCCAAAGACAACAATTTTTGATCTTAAAAACTGTAAGCAAAGGGAGAATGAAAGGGTCTCATATTTCATTGCTCGCTGGAAGGGATTAACATATTCCCTAAGCATAGAACTCCCTCAAGAAGAACTGTTTCCAATATGTGTGGCAAATCTACGTTACGAATTACGTACGCCATTGATCCCTGTGAAATATACAGGGGGGTTTCAAGACCTTACTTCAATTTCTCAACAGATTTAAGATTCTCTTATAAATACTAAGGATAAAACTCATATAATTTCATTAGCTTAAGGAAGGATAATGGGTAAAGCAGAAACTACTACAGTTATGCTTAAACAAGCACCTCTACCTGCTTCAACTTCATAACCTTCACCTTCTCGAAGGGATCCACCTCTTGAGTGTCAACAATAGAGGTAATTTCGTCAAGACGATCAAAAAGATCAAAGACGGAAACAATTTGAGGATCTGAAGTGAAAAAAATACTCTTTCCGAAATGAAAAAGTTCCTGGTTACTTCATTTTGGCTCTTGAAAATAGTTTGGTTCAATTTCCAAGGCCCAAGAGGCTAAATAAAGAAGGAGATGAAGACCATCCCAACTATTTCCCCTTTTATCAAATGTTGGGGCATCCCATCCAGGAGTGTTTTGTCCCCAAATACCTCCTACAAAAGATGGTCGAATCAGGACCAGTCAAACTAAAAGGTTCTTCAGCTCAGGTAGCATGTGTTACTACTACAGTTCCAGAGTAAGAAGGTGAATGTCAAGAAGAAAAAAGAAAAAATATGCAGAAATATGATGATTGGATGGTCAGAAAAATGATCAACTGAACTCATGCCATTTTGCGAACACAATTGGAGATACCAATAGTGCCTTATTCCATGAATGTCGCAGCAAAACCCTCTTCATTAGAGGAAAATCCTAAAAGAAATGGCATGATTCAAAGAAAGAAAAAGAATTTGAAGAAGATGAGTATGTGTCAAATCCTATGTTGTCTTTGACTCTAGCAGACTTCATTCCATCTAACTCAAATTCACAGGCACCGCCCCACCAAATGGAACAACCAAAAAAGACTAATCAGGTAGAGTCTTCATTAGATGAAAAGTTGATTTTCGGTTTTGTTAATATGATTCAATTAACAGATCCATATGCCAGTCGCAGTTTTGATTTTGATGACCCCTAATTCCCTATATCAAATAGAGGAATCAGAGGAAGTTCCAGAGGCTCAGGATACAGGGGAATATGTGGATCTTTAAGAGGCCACTATTCCAATTCTACCCCTGCTATAACTGTGTATGCGGAAAAAACTCGTGGTAGATCCCTTCAATGAGCTCAAAAAGAACAAGAATGTTCTTCCACACAAGGTAGACTCAGCCCTAGCACAATTATTCTGGATGATCGGTTGAAGGTTCCATCTTCTTCCTCTCTGCAAGTAAATCGACCTAATCGATCTAATCTTCCAAAGCCAGGAGTATTACCAACTCCTATCCCGGTACAAGATGAATCAAATTCCAAAGCATCAACTTCCAAAGTGCCTACTAAACCACATGTTCCTGTTGAGAAACGCAGACCTTTGGATCAAAATTATGATATATTAAAACACCTGGCCCAAGTACTGGCCATGTTATCAATTCTGGATGCCTTGAATTTATCAAAGGATCTTCAGGAGGAACTCATCGAGGCTTTGTCAAGTCCTCTGGAGTTTGAGACTAAAATTTATGCAGCTGAAGTCTACCATGTAGAGAATAATCCTGCAGAATTCCATGCAGTAATATGTTTTACTGATGAAGATGATGTAATGCATGTACATATTAGACCTTTGTACTTATCTGGCAAGGTCAATGGCGTAGACATCCGAAGAGATTTCATTGATAATGGTTCAGGAGTCAACCTCATTCCCATTCATACACTTCGTCGATTGGGCCTCACAGAATCTGATTCATCTACTTCAACTATGATGTTACAAGGATATAATAAAAATGAACAAGAACCACTGGGAAAGATTACAATCAGAACATAGTTTGGAGATATTATGTCCCAACATCACAAAATGCCCAAGCTGATGCATTGGATAATATAGCCACAGCTTTGGAAGATCCAAATCAGGACGAGACAACCATCAGTATTTCCCACCGCCATATAATTTCACCTTATTTTCAAATTATAATAGAGGAAATAAATGAAATTAGTCCCATTCCTGAACCATATGGTCATACTACAGGATGGATCACACCTATCAGGGAATACCTTCAAAATGGAACACTTCCACCTAATAGAGCCGGGAAAGAACAAATCCGGCGACATGTGGTCAATTTTACTCTTTATGATAGACCAGATCACCTAGAGAATATTATCTATAAGTGTGGTTTTGATGGAGTTCTCTTCAGATGCATTGATGGTGAAGAGACAATGGTTGTCATGAAATAAGTGCATGTAGGAGTCTGTGGTGCCCACTAGTCTGGACATAGATTGTCTGATCAGATTTGAAGGCTTGGATACTTTTGGCCTTTAATGATAAAAGATTATGTTGATTTCACAAAGGAGTTTCATTCATGCCGATTACAGTCCAACTTCATTCATCAACCTCCAGAGTTTCTTCATACAGCTAAATACTCATGTCCATTTGCCACATCGGGAATGGATGTGGTGGGACCTTAACCTTTAGCTATGAACAAGAAGCTTAAGTATATTCTTACTGCTACTGATTTATTTTCCAAATGGACAGAGGTAATACCTCTCAAGGAATTAAGTTATAAATGAATTGTTAGCTTCATCAAGTCTAACATCATTACCAGATTTGGTGTCCCTCATACCATATTGGCGGACAATGGAACAAAATTCTGTTCATTCGAGGTGAAGAAGTTGTATCAAGAATACAACATCAAATCCAATCATTCATCTTGGTATCATGCAGCGGCCAATGTCCAGACAGAATCTTTCAACAAGACTCTGTCAAATATACTGCAAAAGATGGTGGATAAAGATAAGAAGTCATGAACTGATAAACTCTTTCATGATTTATGGGCTTATCGGACCACCACCCGCACTGCAACACAGTCAACTCCATATTCATTGGTATATGGAACAGAAGCAGTATTTCCAATTGAGGTTCAACTACCCTCGCTCAGGGTATCCATTTTTGATCAGTCATCCACAGATGAATAATCTCAAAAGCGATTGAATAAATTGGAACAGTTAGATGAGAAAAGATTGTTCACACTGTACTACTTGGAAGTCTATCAGAATCGAATAGCACAAGATTTCCACAAAAAAGTTCATCTTCGTTCATTTGTTCAGGTAGAATTGGTATTATTTCTCAGAAATCCAATGATACCCAGAAAGAAACCTCCCAATCATCAGCCAAAATGGGAAGGACCATATTCAATACATAAGGTCTATTCCAATGGAGAGTATTCATTAATCTTAATGGATGGAGGACTCATCACTACTCCAACCAATGCCAGATTTATGAAGAATTATTTTGTATAAACACAAAATACATTGTTGAGGTCCATACATATGAACTTAAACTATTTGAATTTATTTCTTCCCACACGACGTTAAACTGTGACATCTTAACTACATGACGTAAAACTGTAAAGAATTCCCTTACGTCCCGCAAGACGTTAAACTACATAACCAACAGTCCATGCATATGACCTTAAACTATTCGCACTTTCATCCAACATGACGCTAAAATGTATCGTCCCTATTTCGTCCAACATGATGTTAAATTGTGAAAAATTCCCTAATACATCCAACATGATGTTAAAATGTGTTCTCTTTTGTCCTTACTACATGACATTAAACTGCATTGTTCTCTTTCATCCAACATTTCGTTAAACTGTATTGTCCCCATCATCCTAGCTACATAATGCTAAACTGTACAGAATTCCTTTAATATATCCTACATGACATTAAACTGTACTTTTTCCTTGCTACATGACATTAAACTATAAAGCACCAATATTCCTAACTACAAGAATTTAAAATGCATAGTCCCTTCATATGTCCTACATGACATTAAACTGTGCATCGTTAAGGTTGATGTTACCTCTTGTTTCTCACACCGAGTATGACTCGCATGAGCTTAGAGAAAATTTCAACCATAACACCCTCTCTGGGCTGCTAACCATGCGTAAGTCCCAACATCATTTTTTTAGGTCGTTGTCCCCAAGAACAACTTGATCACTAATTCATTCTTTAATTTAACTACGAAGACTTTGATCCTTTCCTTACAGAATGGGTACATAGGCAACCTCCCAAGGTTCAGGCCCAAAACCAATCTCTTCACATCGGTTCACCTCCATCTCATACGGTGTTGATTCGTGAAACCGCCCCCAGAATCAATATCTTTACATTGGTTCACTTTCATCCTTACTATATGACGTTAAACTGTACTAGCACTTCTTTTCCTGTACGACAATAAACTACAAAATTCTTTGATACCCTCACCTGAGAGGGAATCATTATTTTCATTGATTTTCTATCATGTTTCATTCCAAAGACTATATTCATACATGGAAATGCCTGAACCTTTTATCTTGGGTTAAACCATCATTGCACTAAAGTCCCCTTTCACCCTTCACATGTATGAACCAAATTTGTACAGAGGGTATTTCTAGAACTATGTGGGATTGATTCCCATCCTTATGGGATATGTAGGAACGTTTGAGTGTCCCTCGAATCTAGCCCCAAGTCTTTTGGGCCTAACCACAAATTCTAATTTCAGTCCCTTGGATGAAAATTACCCATAGAAACAAACACTGTGTATTTCTTGTAAATGGTCCAAGCTCTATGACCCTAAACTAAGATCTCCTATATTTTCGTCCTGCATGAAGTTAAACTGTAGTTTAAGAACTACATAAGGATTGATTCCCATCCTTATGGGATACGTAGTGAAGTCCAACATTTCAATTCTGGATCCATCCACAACATGATTATGGTTATCATTGATCCATGTATGTCTGCATAAATTGGACAATACCCATCTTTATGTATCATAATCCTAGTCTTTAATACTTCCATATCTTCATAACCTTTTTCTTGACTTCTGGTCACGAAATGTCCAATTTTTGGGAATTCTTTTACTTGACCATGAAGCATGTGCCCTTAGGTGGACTTGCATAAACATTCTATATAATGGACCTATCATCCAAAAGATTCTATTATTTGACTATGCAGCCAATGCCCTTAGGCAGCCCTGCATAATTCAACCCCCTAACAGTTTTGTTAAATAGTGGTAACTTCATTCTTGGGAGGAAAATATCTTTTTTCCTTGGTTGTCTTAATGAAAATATGTAGGGATCCGTAAAAAAGGATGTCCTTAACATATCTACCCTATACGATTTTTCATGATCTGAAATTATCCAAGTCTATGGTTTTTATTTTCTTTCCCTACGTTTGGGTCAGACCTTCGTAGAATTATCAGTCATCCAATTCGTAGACAATCTTGTTTGGAAATATCTTCTCCATATTCAAGTACCTCTCTCCATACATCAAAATCTATGCTTTGGAAAATTTTAATCCTCATAAACTTCCACTGGCTTTTTAGCAGTCGAAAAGTAAATTTCTGAGAGTTCTTTTGCCTGACTATGCAACACGTGCCCTTAGGTGGCTTTGCATAAACAGTCTACATAATGGACCTGTCAGTCAAAAGATGTTATTATTTGACTATGCATCCAATTCCCTTAGGTGGCCCTGCATAATTCAACCCCCTAACGGGTTTGTTAAATAATGCTAACTTCATTCTTGGGAACTACTTCTTCTAATGCCTTTTTAGCTCTTTTTCATATAATTCCTCAGATTCAAATTTTCTTAAGTCATAGTTTACATATTTTCCCTCATACTTGAGTGTGGTAATATGTTTTCAGATAAATTGTCAAGGAATTGAGTCAGTTTTAATCCATTTCAGTCAAATCTATTACGACCTTAAACATTATCCTCTTTATGTCCGGCATGCATGACATTAAACTGCCCACAAAATAAAAGGGAACTCTGAATAAAAGTCAATTTACAGCTCACTAAACATACATTTTGTATGATTTGGGTAATATTGAGCAATTAAAAGATTCAAATTTTGTAGGGTTATTTATAATAATCCTAGTAAAAATCAAACTATTCTTACTAAGCCCATTGGATTAGGTAAAATTTAAAGCAGGTAGCAGAAAAATACGTGCACAAGTGATTGAAGATTAAAGCATTTTTTCCATTTGATGCACAATAATTAGAAGGACATCCATAGATTGGAGTCTCTTCTCTTTTCTAAGAAATTACAAGAGGCTATCAACATAAGTCTTCACTTGATGAACAACATCCCAAGATTCATCAGCAGCTACTTGAAGCTCATGCACCCGACCAACTTTACTCTTTTCATCCAGATGGAGTGATTTCTTGCATCCATGATGGCCTTCATACCATTCGTTTGAGCTCCCTCCAATGAATTATTGAGTTCATAAATTTCCCCAAAAACAGCATTTAACTATTGCTGGAGGTGCATCTGTTGTACGAATTTATCTTTGATCTTATGTTTCAGCTCCTTCATCTTGGCAGCATAGTCAACCTCTGCTCGGGATGTTGTAGCCTCAAATTCACCAATGTTGACTAACAGTTTCACCCTAGTCAGATCTTCGCAACATTTTTAATCATGCTCCCTCCTGAAAATGACATTTTTCACCGCGGAATGGATCTTTTCATATCCTAAACCTCCAAGTCCTAGCATGACAAACAGAGATGACAATCGATGGATCTTCGATCATAGCTCTTCTAAAGTCACCTCAGATATGATTTTCCATATGTTGTTCCATGCCTTGCGTCGTGAAAAGATGAGTTCCTTAAGCACCTCTGGGTCTGATTCAACATCATCATCACATGGGGTCATGTAATCTAGGATTAATGCACTTAAGGAAGTGCTTTATTCTTCTCCTTCCCCCCTGAACCTGGTTGCTTCGCCTTCTACTACTGTTTGGGAGGAAGTTGAGACTTTACCTCTAGATCTATCCATTGAAGTTGATAGCCCTGTTTGATCAATTAAAAGTATGGTTAGTTTCATAGAACAATGAAAGTTGGTTGTATATCTTGAAAACTCAGTACAATCGTTACCTAACAGTAGATCAACAACTTGAGAATACTCCTCCACATCTTCCCTAGTTTCAACAAGATCTTCAAGATGGGTCTCATGAGGGTTTACTGGGTTTAACTCCACTTGAGCTAATGTTTCTGCAATGGTAGGGTTGACATCAATTTCCACACCCTCTTCAGGCATTGGAAGTTTAGCATTTTCTTTGGATGGAACTACATATTATTTTCAATCATGATTAGAAGTGTATATTATAAGAAAAATTTATCAGACGAAGGATAACACTCACTCCCAAGATATTATAAATCACATGATAACATAGAATGATAAAAAATTATTCGAAAGACATACCAAGATTCATCATTTCATCCAATGATATTTAAGAATCCTAGTTAGTCTCACCAGTGGTAGCATTTGATGTGTCTTCTTGGCGACCCTCATTCTATGGCCCCTGACCCTGGACAGCTTCTTCTAGAAGGATGGTAGATTCAGTTTTCATGGCCTCCAATGATTCTGGTGCAGGTGTTATACCTAAAATATCATAGAATAGAAGTCAGTTTATGTTTCATTCAACATTTTATGAAGCATAGTTAACTTACTAGAAGCAGGTTCTTCCCTTCTTTCAATAGTAGTTGGAGGGATACTGGGAATAGATGATGGCAATTCTCCAAGAGCAGGCAAGTGTGCCTGAATTTTCATTTGTTCCACAGCACCCTCCATGGTCCTCAAAGGAGGATTAGTCCTTTCCCTTAGAGGGGAAATTGAAGAAGCCCCAGACATCCCCAGAAATATGAGAAAACATTTCATGGGTATAGATTCATGATTATCCGAAAGACTTACTTCTACTAATGAAGCGTTTATCCGTTGACTTCTTCCTTCGATACCTTTT
Source organism: Viscum album (assembly GCA_963277665.1). Taxonomy (NCBI): domain Eukaryota; kingdom Viridiplantae; phylum Streptophyta; class Magnoliopsida; order Santalales; family Viscaceae; genus Viscum; species Viscum album. The sequence continues at coordinate 407,079,361 of OY728148.1, read as the reverse complement.
CTTCTTTGGTTTTTTGGGAGTATCGACAGTCTCCCTTATTTCCAATTGAATTGGTAAATGGAGGGCCTTGTCCAACTCTTCATTCATGGCCTACTAGCCTAGGAATATCTCGCCTGACTCACGAGGAGATTCAGTAGGATCCCCGATGGCAGTACCACCAGGGCTATACTGTGGTGAAGGAACTTTAGTAGTTTCTTTCCTTGAAAGATGTAGGATAAAGAAAGTAATTTCCTTGATTAAAAAATATTTGACTGAAATCGAGTTGCAAAGTAAACAAGGAAAGAAAATTTACATCTTCAGGAGCCATGTACTCATGCCACTCCTCATCAGTGGCACCGTGATCCATCATTTCCTTCACCCTCTTGGTGATAGGGATAGAATCATCAGTGGCATAAATATAGGTCCTAAAATCATTGACATAGGCTCTTAATTCATCAGGGTTATCTTTGAAATGAATATTTTCACGAGCCTGAAGAGTCCCTATTTCAGGAAGATGTAGCCCTTCACATAGCTCCAGCCAGATAGTTTCAGTATCGCAGTATACACCCTGCCATGTCTGGATAGCCTCTGGTCGTAGATATGCAGGTGTACCATAAGGCTGCAAAGAGGGTCCTACAACCTTGGATTTTAATTTCTTTCTAGCTCCTACAACTATAAAAAAATAATGAAAACTTGTTACTCTATAAAGTTACTAGCAATTAAATTGCCTCAATAAAGTAACTCACTAGGATTTGATGGAGGGGATCTCTTGATTCTGACAGGGGGGTTATATACATCACATGGCCTCTTTGACACATGTTGTATCTCCTGAGAATCTAATGAATCAGCCTTGGTTGAAGAACTCGGTGAACCAGCTTCAAGAGTGGAAGAATCACCTGCCACCTGAATTGTTTCTTTCCCAATGGTTATCTTCTTCTTCCCCACCCGATAAATAGGTTTATTCAATATTGCCTCAGGATATGATGCTACCCAGTTTTTATCATACCATATGGTTAAGTTACTTACCGCTTCAGCATCTGGTAAGTCAAAAATTTCCCCAGTTCTTTCCATATCAATTAGAAACCATAGTTGTCGGGCAGCCATTGGATGCTTCTCTGAACTAACGTGCACTGGAGGAGATACAACAGTTGTCTGTAGACATTTGAATTGGCATACTAATCGATATGGATCATAGGCCTCACATATAATTTCCCCATCAATTCTGGTGGCCATTACACCATCTCTACAGGCCACCATGTAGGACCTCTATTCCAAGCTGGCAGATCCATCGTCAACAAATCGCCCTATCAGTGGATTTCCATTGGGAAAGAAGTGAAATTCCTTATGCATTCCCAGCCTTGGCCTAATATCATAAGCATTGAGGGACAAAGGACAAACTCTAGAGAAGTCCCGAACATACGGTCTGAATGAACTTCCAGGAATCTGTATTCTGTTCTGAACAACATATATCCAGAAGTGAGTGGCGGTCCATCCCCATAAAACATAGAAGGGTCCCACTAATCTCAAAGGAGACTTACCCATATAGACATGGAGTATGCTCCTGTGAATCTTTGCCAAAACTGGGGTAGCCAACCCCACTATCTTCCTCTCATCCAACTTGGATGCAATAACGAAGGTCCCTGGCCTGACGCCTCCCTTCGATCCTCTGACGAGCAAGAGATAGACACTGATCAATAAGGCTAAAAATCCTGCCAGACGGGTCTTCTCCGGGATTTTATGAATCACTTCATACACCCATTTCTCAAACTCTCCTACTTCCAAAGTCAGCCAGAATGTGCCAGGAGAACCTCTCTTATCCTCTCTAGGGAATCTAGTAGGACGAGTACAGGTGGTCCCCTTTTCCCTCTTCTTCTTGAGAAACACATCCACCCATTCCTTTGGATGGATATCCCTTCTAGAATGATTCTTTGAAGTCTTTGAGATTTTGAGCTTATGGTAAATCTTCAATAACTCTCGAACCAATTTCGGAGTCTTCTCCAGATCATTCAATGTTTCCTTTGGAGGGATGAATTCGTCATACATATCACCCAGAATTGGAACCCTTGAGATCTTGTAGACATCCCACAAAATAATGCCTACTTCTCCATGGGTCATATAGAAAGAATTAGTTTTTGGGCTCCAGTGGCTAAGCAACTCCAGTGCAAACTTATCATTCCTATAAACATACGTCTGCCCAGCCTAGACGACTTCATAAATTGCAGCTCCCTTCAGATCCTCGACAAACTCTTCACATGTTTGTCGCACCTAATATGGCCACATCCATATTGGCTTCACCCCTCCTCCAGAACGGAATTCCCATTTCTCTTTCCATCCTTTGGATTGATCCATCTGATAATTTCGAAAGATTGAGGGATAACAATTTGGTTTTAGCTCAGGTTTGTGAGGTTTCAGATCTGGTGCACACGAGCTATGATGGATTATATCAGCTTTCTTTACTGTTCCAGCATTATAAAATGTTCCTGCAATTGAGACATTTTCTGATGAAAAGTTGGTATATGACTGAAACCAGGAATGCGGGAGATAGTTCTTTGCTTCTGGAATATTGACATCTTGCAGATGACCATGGCCATGCAGAGGAAGATAAATGCTATACAGGAAATTAATATGATGCTTCTTCAAGTACTTGGATAATTCTGGGAGAGTACATTCGCAGACAGTATAATAATCATGGCGAACGATGTCCATCATATCATCAATTCTTTTTCCTGCCAGTTCATCAACCATTCTGATTCTCTTGGGAGCCATTGGATCTGCAAAAAAATTGAATAATTAACTATTAAAGTAAGTTAATTTTGTGAAGTAATTTGAAAAATTGGCTAAGTCATTATGGCACTCAAGTCCTGTAGTTGGTGTGCAAGAGTCCTTCGGCCGTGCAAGTATTGGGCGCGTAGGTATCACCGTGCAAGTCCACATACATTAACAGAAGCACGATGCAAGAAAGAAGAAGCGAGGAAGAGCGAGAGCTGGGAGTCCATCTGTGCGCCGAGAGAAAAAAAATACAAGCAGGAGTCGGGTGGTTTGCGCAAGGTGAGGCCATCTATTTATAGACAAGGTCGTTCCCCTGCGCGCTGGACCCTGCGCACCCGAAGTCCACCTGCGCGCCATATCTTGTGCGCCTATTTCCCTTTGGTTTTCTTCTTCTCCTCAGAGTCACATCCTTATTCTTCCGGATCCAACACTGAGGGGGGACTTTTTTTGATGCTCCTTTTCATCACATTGTCTAAAGTAATGGAAAGGGAAATGACTTAGCACAAATTGATTAATCCTTTGAAGAAAACATCAAAAATCGACAAAGGCTTGAACAGGGCTTCAAATGCACATGCACCGCTCAAGTTCCCCCACTTTCATGCAAGTATACTTGCGCGCCACCTAATAGTCACGCAAGTGACTTGCATGCCCTCTTTGAAAACCGCCAGAGGTATTTTCTAGCCTATAAATACCCCCGATGGGCCCCCCATTTCAGGGGGAATTTTTCCAGATTTTAGATACAGAGCTCTAAACGCCCAAGTCTCTTCTTCAAGTCTTCCGAACACTTCTAAGGTAATTATTTACCTAGAATGGAAGGTCTAAACAAGCAGAATAAGGTCTAAGTGTTATTATTCAGTAACACATGTGCGCCTAAGTATTTTACCCTTAAGGGAAATGGACACACTTGTGCGCCTCCTTACCTACTCATTGAAACTTGCGCTCCACTCTTCTGGAAGTACCTCAGGATAATTATAAAGGTTTTGATCAAGGATCTCCCAAGTATTACCCTAATGGTTATTAGTCGTGCAAGTACCCATGTGCCGCACAGGTATACCTGCGCGACCAGTACTTGCGCGCCCACGCAGTACCTGCGCGCCTACTAGGACTTGCGCGCTCTTTCTATTTTTGGGTGCCCTTCCTATCCATTTAACCCCTCTTCTGTCATTCCACCTCTCCTATTCATGATTCAGTCTTCAAGACACTCTTCAATGCCATTTATGGCATGTTTTCTTGATTGAAATCCTTATATGATAGGAATTTCGTGGAATATCTCTCAAAACCAACTGATTTATACATCTTTATGTCACTAATGTTAGAGAGTTCATTCATTCAACCTCATCCTTTAAGATGAGAGAATCCTTAACATGGGCCTCCTTTTCAGGAGTAATACCCAGTTAAAATTCTCATTAATATGGGCATCCTCCTTAGGAGTAAGCCCCAAGTCCTCCTTAACCTGGGCCTCCTTTTCAATAGTAATCCCCAGTCCAAATTCTCATTAATATGGGAATCCTCTTTAGTAGTAAGCCCCAAGTCCTCATTATCTTGGGACTTCTTTTTAGGAGTAATCCCTAGACTAAATGTTCATTAATATGGGAATCCTCCTCAGGAGTAAGCCCCATGTTCCCAAATATAGGCATCCTCCTCAAGAGTAAGCACCAAGTTCCCAAATATGGGCATCCTCCTCAGGATTAATCCCAAATCTTAATTATCTTAACCTAGGCTTCCTTTTCATGAGTAAGCCCTAGTCTCAAATATGGGCATCCTTTTTAGGAGTAAGCCCCGAGTCCCTTAATTCTAAAATTCCCTTATCCTGGGCATCCTCCTTAGGAGTTAAGCCCCAGTTTTCAAATTACTTTTAACCTCGGCCTCCTCCTTAGGAATAAGCCCCAGTCTTAATTTCTCTTAACCAGTCCTAATTTAATTTTGATTTGGGATTCCTTCTCAGGAGTAAAACCCAATCATAAGTCCCCTCATAATTTGGGCCTCCTTTTCTGGAGTAATCCCCAAGTTAGAGTATCCAAATCTCCATAAGATACATATACCTTTATGGACCCTGTTCCTGGATTTCATCCCTGATGTAAATATTAACCTTCATCTATTTGGGAAGTCATACATACATAATCCCCATATCATTTCTTATGATTGAATAGTTCATGGCACAATTGTTTGGTTTTACTAATACCACTTTTTTCTCACACCGATCATGACTCACGTGAGTTTAGAGTGTAAAAGTAATTATGAAATATTTTTTTGAGCCATCAATCATAAACATCATACTCCCTTATTCGAACTACATGGGTTATGATTCCTTTTCTAAACAAAGGATATGTAGGTAGACCATCTATGGGTATGATCCCAACTCTGAAATAATCAATGTCCTTCTGAATGAAAATAAACATCAAGAGCCTCACTGAGTGGATTTAAAACTAGTATGGTTATCATAATGACCAAGAGATTTTTATTTATTAAAGGATACCATTGAATAAAAATCTCTAACAAATACAGATGATTCTCTATCGATGAAGAACCTTGAATAAATATAAAATATTCTCTAAATTTCTTACATATCAATCATTGATTGTCAGATCTAAAGGAAATCTCATTTTATACTTGGTAATGTAATAAGGATTCATGAACATAACTTAAATCTGTAAAGAGAGACCCGAAGTAGAAAATAATTCCCCTCAAAAAGGTGTAATGAGTCCGACCTCTCATCCTCTCGACCAATGCAAATTCCTAAGCCTCATCAGTTCATAACTAATGAGCGCCTACCTTTGGAAAGTAGGTTCAAATGGATATGGAATCATTGGATATTTCTATTTCTACGAATAAACCCATTAGAAACCATTTGGAATGTTTGAATCTTAAATCAAGGAGATCATCCCCAATTCCATAGGAAACAGCCGACCCGCTATGTTCCCCCATGGTGTCGCTGGCTGAACCGGCCCAGTCTCCCGGGTCGAGTCACCGAGTCGCCTATGTAGAGACTATCGGGCCAAACCGCCCTCGCGGTCCGCTGGGTCGGGCCGAGTGGACCGGGTCAAAACATAGCGAGATGACCCACCCAATGGGCCAGGTAAGACCCAGCGAGTCTGACTGGGTCGATCGGACGCGGGTCCATTACTGACCCTTTGTTTGCTTTGGCCATATCTTTGGCACTGGATGTCTATTTAACGAACTGTCAGCGGCGCCAGTATTCATGGAGCATAGTCGTCCCATTGATTATAACCCATTGGAGTTCGGGGTATAGTTAAGTCACAGTCAGTTTGGTTTGTACACGAATCCAAGCGGGCCCTCCAGACTAAAATGCTAATAACTCTAGGACCGGGCGTCTAATTGACGTGATGTCTGTTGTGTTGAGACCCATATGATGTGGAAGTACTTTGAGATACTTCAACATGAGACCTCGTGATACTTGGAGTATCAACCAGTAGCTCATGTAGCGGAACCTCCCGAAGACAAGAAGACAGGGTGTAAGACCTTATAGCTGTAGACCTGACGACTGCTTGACCGATTCGACTTAGAGTGATTCGACTATCCCAGTGGACAGAGGGCCCATTTTGATGGAAGACCCATGGCGGACAAAGCGAATGGTTTGGTAGTAGACCCATGGTACTCGACAGGAGGATTACCTCTTTAGGATATTAGGGGGAGTGCCCAGTTTTGCAACAGACCCACAGCGGATGGAGAGCCCGGTTTGGGATCAGACCTGCGGTACTCGACAGGAGGAGTACCTCAGTAGTACAAGGTTAGTGAGTAGTGCATCAGAGTCACGACAGGGCCACCATACTCAATAGAGGATGAGTTCTCCAGTATCCATGGTTTTGATAATGAAAAATCCTAGTTTGAGCTAAGTCAATGACCTTTGTGTTTTCCTCATGATTGAGATGGGTTGCTTGATAACATAGGTATATGTATGGGCATATACCTAAGTAATGGTTATCTGTTGAAATCATACTTTTTGGTTTATCCTTGTTGGAACTGTCAGACCTTGAGGGTCTCGAGGTCCCTAATAATTATCATTATAGTCACCCCTACATGGTCTATGCCCGCACCTCGTTGTGTTGGATGTAGATGACTGAAAGCGCTGACGCCGACTGAGAGCGCCAGGACTAGATGGTACCCATAGGTAGACCTCACGACGAGTCGGTACCCGGAGGAGACAGATGGACGTGGAGCGCTGATGAGTCTATATGTACCTACCCTTCAGGTATGATCCATGGTGGATAATCCAAGAGCTTCTAGACACCTTTCAAATGTTTTTCTTTTAGTTGTACCTGTTTTGTCTTTTCCTTTTACTTTGCAGTTGGGATTGTATTTTCGGCCCCTTTACTTTTCAACACTACTTTTGTATACAGTTTTTACTTAGTGTTTGATTCCTCTTGTACTCTTTTTTTGTGTATTTATATCTTATAAACGCAACACCTTCCCAGTTTTATAGAATTAAGCCTTTGGTGTTTGTCTCCAGTCCCTGGCCTATGGAAGGCAGGCTTGGGGTAGTCACGATGTGGGCCCCAGGGGACAGGTCGTGACAGAGAATGCCCCTGAAATCTTGTGGGTTCTGAAGAAAGATGAAATTAATGTTCTATAACATGAGATGAGATCTCAAATCATATCACTCTTAGTTCACTTTCATGGACATACTTTCAGACTCTCCTTTATATATGCTTCCTACTAGTACATAAGGAAAGGGAGCTCGATAGGAATCTAGTTAAATTGAGTGAGAAGATAGATCATAATTGGGATGTTATTAGATACTTTAACAGAGTCCTAAAACTAGATGAAAATAATAATCTAGTCATTTCAAGAACTAACAAGGAATAATTCTCTTGTTTCATTGATCATTTCAATTTCACATAAGTTCTGATTATTAGAGCAAATTTCACACAGGAAAGGTTCACTATCAATGGAAGGTAGGAAAGTAAACTTGACATATGCTTTTCCCAAATCAATGACAGGAGTGTCCCCATACATTTTTCTAGGTTCACCATTTTACAATTCAATTCAAACCACAACCCCCTTATTGTTTAAATTCATATGGACACAATAAGATCTTCACATATACCCTTAAAATTAAAAAATTCATGTTTCATGATTCCTAGATGTATATAAGTTGTTATAAATGGGTGGAACAACAATTTACTTGTAAGACCCCTCTTCATAGTGTCTTACAAGCTCAAAAAAATTAAGGGCCTTATTAAGGAATGGATAAAGTGATATTTATATAAAATTGATGAGGATATTAATGCTTCTAAACTTTAGATTTTTGATTTCATGGTTAACAGTAAGTAGCTTCCTGGTCCTTCTCGTGATGAACTTCAACTTCATTCCAAGCTAGATAATCTCCATATCCTCAAATAAAGGATTAAAAAACTTGTTTAATGTGGAGTGGCTCAAGGATGAAGATATTAACTCTATGTTATTTCATCATTTGTACAAAGAGAAAAGGATCAAGAAAAGGCAAAAGAACATCTGTATAAATGACTCCCTTCTCAAATATTATATTGAAATTTCAAGTGTTTTGGTGGGCCATTTCATAATTCTTAACAATGATTATGATAATGATGCCCCGACTCCAATCACTAATTACATTCTGCCATGTATTGAGGCCCACCATGATGAGGACTTAATTGTGGAATAATCTGAATAAGAAGTCAAATCTACCATGTTATCCATAAACATGGAAAATTTTGCTATCCCGGATGGTTTTAGTAATAAATTATTAATGTTATATTGGGATATTATGTGTGATTAGATAACACTTTCAATTTGATAATTCTTTATATCAATATCAACCACTCAAGGAATCAAATCCAAATTAATTGATATAATTACAAATATTGAAAATGTATTCAATATAAAGGAATTTCGGCCTATTTCCATTGGGAAAATTATCCTAAAGACCATCAGAAAAATCTTGGCCACAAGGATGGGGACAATTTCATGAAACCTCATTACCCCCAAAAAAGTTTGGGTTTATCCCTAGGAGGATCATTAAAATCTACCTCCATACTACATTAAAAGGTATTAATATTATGTGAAAAGAATCCAAGCATGTGAACTTTTCCCTAAAACTAGATAAATCAAATTCATTTGACACTATAAAGTAGGGATTCATCTTCAATATTCTTGAAAGGTATGGATTTTCTAGCATTCACATTATGTTTATTTCAACTATTCTCTCAAGATCCATGATGTTGATCCTTATTAATGGATCTCTAAATGACTTCTTTAAATGCTCTTGTACTTTCAGATAAAGATATCATCTCTCATGTCTCCCATTTTATATTGATGAAGACTATCTAATTCACTACATCAGTGATCTCCTCCAAGATGGAATTTACATATTGATCAAAGAAGAAATGAATTTTTATGTGCCTAACCACCTTCTATATGATGATGACATCCTCCTTTCCAGGAAGGCCATCAAGAAACTCTTTCTTACATCATTGGAATTTTTATCACTATGAAATAATGGTAGGGAAATCCATCAACCACAGTAAGTCCTCCTTTGTGTTTGTTAATGGTATTTCCACATATAGAAAATTCAGGAAAACCATATCACTTGGAGTTAAGAGGGAATATCTACACTTAGAGTATATGATCAGTCCCCTTTTCTGTGGGAATGTTAGAGGCTTCCATCTTGAGAGCATATTGATCAAGAATACTAATCATCTAGCCATGTGGATGTTGAAATAGTGTGTTCCCTAGACAAAAATATGTAGTACTTTTGATTATTGTATCATGTGTACAGTTAGATATGCGTGATTATATCTTACCATTATAGTGCAGACTTTTCTACATCCTCTATAATAATGGTAATGTCCAAAGGATAATTGTCATGTCAAGAGATTGTAGCAGATCCCAGGCTATAATTAGAACCTTTAGAAACAATGACATTGATCTTAAATATATGTTCTATAGTCTAGATACATCTTACTGACTGGACACAATAGATTCCTAACTATCAGGTGTTGGGGGCTCAAAATCATTGAGACTTCTTATCATGAAGTTCGTACTTGGTGATCTCTAGTAGTGAGATCATGAGTACATACCTACCAATAGGAACACCACATGTTTTGGGTATCATTGGTTGTTCCTATCTATGGACATGTGTATTGGTCTCCTGACTTGAGACCATTACCAATGTATAACATTTAATTACGTACTTTGATGCAAGGCGAAAACCATAGCAGTAATGTCGTGGCGAAGGTAGTTTGTGTCGGGTGCGTCATTAGTGGTATGACGTTGGTTGAATGGTCAAGAAAGGATTTGTCGCTACCATGTTTAGGAAGTCATATATCTCAGGCCTAGTTGATCAGGATGGTGCCACCTTTATAAGTCTTTGGCCAAAGTAGTATAAAGGCAAATCCATCTGGATAGATCAACAAATAATAAAGCAAGTTAAGGAAGATGACACAAGAGTGCGTCCTGCTTTATGAGATATTTAATGAAAAAGAGACTATAGTATATAGTCAGTGTTCGTAAAATGGTAGTCGTTGCAATGACTATCCTTATCTCTTTAGGGGCCATGATGAGTTGCTAGACTACGCTCTTGGTCTATGGATTTTATTCACTACTATTGAGATAAGGGCCTAGATGGTCACACACAACATCGTATTCAAGAATCCACGCCTATTCAGTTGAATAGGTATACGGACATAGTGGGCCCCACCACGGGGTCTGAGTGTTTTCCAAGTTGTCGATCACCAAATGAATTAAATAAATTCATTAATATTTAAGTTACTAATATTTGGGATTGAATTTATTTAATGTATTTATGAGTTTAGTAAATACGAGAAAATATTAATCGGACGAATATTATATTAATATTCAAGGTTCGTTTAATATTAAGCAGGACAGCAAGTCGAGTTAAATGGATCGGATTTATCAAATAATATGTTTCATAAATATTACAAGTATGAGATAAAATAATAAATAATATTGGCACAGTTAAGTTCGTCAAAATTATTTATTTAGAGAACATTGATATTAACGGGGGCCGGGGAACCCTACTGAGTATTTATCAATGACTCTATAAATAAAATAGGAGGCTCTCTCTATTTGTGTGCATATCACTATTCATCCATTTATGGGATGAAAACTTGAGAGACTCTCTCTCCTCCCCTTCCTAGAGAGAGAAGCTGATGATCCAAGAGCTCGGATCAAGTTCCTCCTCACGCAACGCAAGATCAACGATGCGGTGATCCTCAAGATGTTGAAGATATCATTTAATCGCCACTCTATCACCCATAGTTTGATGATCAGCATTCCCATTGATTTTTGGGGCGCGTGTGGATGATATATAGGGATCATGCTTTTTATCCTTCAAGCGACGATCGCCATCGGCTAGCAGCAGTCGATCACACCTTCAGATTTGAAACGGTTACGTTTACCTTTTAATTTTGTGCTCTTTACAATCTACAGGAGATCCTCAAACCTCTCTGGGGCTCGGATCGTCGGCAATGACAAGTACCATCGTTGCGCTGACGAAAATTTTAAAATCCCTGGCCCACCGGCTTCCGTTGCGGGCCCCGAAAACCTTACAGTGGTTTCAGAGGGAGTGCCTATATTTTATGAGAAAAATAAAATTAATTTGCATAAAATTATGTATAGGGTTTAAGAATGGTCAAAGCGGTTCAAACTGTATTTCAATCTGATTTCGAACGACCAAGATATGGTCATTAAAAATTTGTGGAATGGATCGTGCTTGTGTTTTCACTTGGGTTCTAATTTTATTTCATTTTTGTTGAACCGATTAAAATTAAATCAGTTCATTAGAAATAAAATTAATTATGGAAATTATATTTTATAAATAAAATAATTTTCATAATAATTTTATTTATTATTATAATAATAATTATTTTATTATTATAATAATGTAATAATAATAAATTATTATTTCATTATAATAATTATATTATTATTTATTTTAAAAGGCTATCTTTAGCATTTAGAAATAATTAAGGAAGACATGAGGTCAAGTCTTTATTTTTTTAAAAGGAGTGTAGCGCATGAAGAGAAGGCAAACCAAAGAAGAAAAAAAAGAAGAAGGGGGGGGGGCTGCGTGTGGAAACAGAAAAGCAACAAAAAAAAGAGGTTTCAAAGGGTTCTGAGCAGATCCCTCTATCCTTCCCCGCGCGGCTCTCTGTAGCGCCACTGGGAACCCACTCTGACGGACCCGCACCATGCAGTGCCCTCAGCCGACCACTGTTATCCCTCCTCCGACGTGCGCCGTGGAGCAGCCCCGTTGGGAACCGCCCAGCACATCCTGCCCCTCTCCCGGCGGACAAGACCGTAGCCGAGCCCCCCATACAGGCCATCCACAACACACATCCTGGTCCCCCGCTTCCCTCCGCCGACGCCGCACCCATCATCCATGCCGGCCGACCCGCTTCTCCATCGTCGGCCTCTCTCGCCAGACCGGCCTACAGCCTCACACCAGACCCCGCTCTAGGCCAGCTCCGCCACTCAACCTAGTCACCCGTCCTGCTTCCACCCAGCGCACCCGCTCTGGCTAGACACGTGGCTCCCCTGTGCGCTCAGCTGGCCGCCCCGCTTGGGCAGAACCAGCCGCGGTGCATGCAGTGCCGTGGAGCAGGCCACTGGGAATCAACCTACTCGGCCACTTCCGTTCTCCCTCCCGTGCTGGTCTCCCCTGCTGGCCTTCCCCTCTGTCGTGAGCACCACAAGCGCACAGCCTCAGCACACCCTCCTTCACAGTTTTAAGGACGTTGCCTACTGCCGAGGTCGCCCCTGGAGCCATGCTCTCGACAGTAACCACAGCGTAGGATCAGACTCGAGCATCGTGTTTGTCTTAGCTGCAGGTACCCCTTGAAATGTCATAGAATAGAACCAGGCAGATATTCCCAACCAAGTTTAGGTCTGGGCAGACCCGCCTTGCCCAGTGATGCCAAACGTGACTTAGTATGACCTGTTACGGGTCTGCGCAGGTTCAGCGCAACACGCAACGGATCAGATTTATTAATTAATATAATTAATTAATTTAATTTAATTTAATTATTTAATATATTAATTAAGGTTATAATAGTAAATTAATACCCAATTAGAATAAAATTATATTTAGATATTAAATTAAATTAATTAATTAATTTAATTTTAAGTATTAAAATTAAATTAATTAAAGGACCGTTAATTAATTAAATTATTTGAATTTAGTAATTCATTTAATTTAATTATATATCCCTCGCACATATTTATGTATTTTAATTTTTATCGCACAATATTTTATTCCCGACAACTGGTCTTGAGCACCGACCCTAGAATGTATGCTTTAAATTTTTTATTTAATTAATTATTAAAATTGCATGCGATGTGTGTAATTAATTAAAAGATGGTCTGTGCATCATCTATTTTTTGGTTAAAATGTATAAGGACCTGTGTGTCCAATTGATTTGATGTACATTTATACCCTAGTCCCCCTCGCCTGCACGCGAGTATTCTTGTATTACGGACGATGACGATATAAAGACGAACGACGTGGACCCTGCCAAGATGAGGAAGTGCATGTTGATCAAGACGATGCAAGATGACATGTGGACTACGCCAAGATGAGGCGGTACTCCAAGACGTGATGTGGACCCCTCCAAGACAGGGTGATGTTCCAGATGCGAAGAAAGAATACATGACAGGGCAAGCTGCATCAAGAGTCAAGCATATGACTTAGGTACGATGCACTTAGGTCATTTAGATGCTCACGACTATTCAGGTAGTAGTTTTACCTTTATGCATTTATTTATTATTTTATGCATTTTAGAACAGCGGGAAAATACATAAAATGTTAAATAATAAAATGCATAAAGAAGTGGCATGTGTTTTTCTATTAATGTTCAGTTGTGAGCGCGACAACATAGACGAACAAGTTTAATAGAAATTGATTACATTCGTCAAGAGAAAAACAATAAAACCCTCAAAGAAAATATTAAGTCACCAACATCCTTCCATCATTCAATTTTGAACAAAACCAGGTGTTCGAGGTGCCAGTTCATGCCTCAGCTGAGGGTTCCCTTTACTACCGGGGAGTTCATATTTTTGTGGTGGGTTGACTTAACTGCAATTGAAGCAAAGATATACCCTTAGCTAGTTTGTTGTAATTTTAGAGGGAAGTGTTGAGTAAATCATTAAATGATTTCTTATGTTGGGACTTCACTCAACAGATCAAGGAACCGCAAGATAATGTGTTTGGCCATCCAAAATCCTACCTTGTACCCTCTGAGTAGTGGCATAGCCCTAGATTGTAGACTATGAGGGAGGTTTAGGGATCATTTCTTCTAGAATACTCAAGAGTATTCCGATTCTAGTACAGAGGGTTCCTAGAATTTGAAAAATTAGTGGGATACATTTAATGATTAAATAATCATCAATGTTAGATTAAGTAATCACATAAAAGTACAATCTTCTAAAGTATATTTGTAGATAATGAAAAGTAATACCATAATAAAACTGTGACAAACATTGGAAAAAGTTAATGTCCAAACAGCATGAATTTCCTAAATGTAGTATAGGTGCTTGCGCACATTACTACCATAATGGAAATTCAAGGTGCTTGTGTCCCAACCTGTTAGGCCACCTTAAGAAGCGAGGGTGTGAAACTGCTTACAGGAGACTCATGAATCAAGCATATGATGGTTCTGTCATAATGCTATCATCAAAATCCGATGTTAGTTAAAGCCGCTACATCATGACCTGGATGATGTTACATGTAGTCTCATCTCCAAGATCCTTTCGAGGAGAAAGACAAGAAAGATTTGAATATGATGGTTACACTTGGTTTGTTTAAATTGAAAGGTAGTTCACAATCTTTCATGCCATCCCATTTCTTATACCATTTACACCAAATTACTCAAGTTTCATTTAAATGTACAAATGAACCATATAGATTAAGCGCTTCATTACCGCTAAGGTAACATTCGCCAAGTAATAAGAATATTAGAGTCAACACCATCTTTTATTCTCCTGGTGAATAAATTGAATGACAAGACGTAAAGGCCTATGGAAAGTTATGCCAAAGGAACCTTCTTCCTCTCCTTCAATGAAAAGTGGTTGGTTATTTAACATGTTATTATTTGCATCACATAATGAAATAAATTCATGGAAGTTTAAAAACTGAAATAATAGAAGCAAGTACCCACATCTTGTTTAGTTAATATTCATCAAATAAAAGTATTGTTATCTCACATACTTCTTGGGTATTAAAATACAATATTCTTTTCACATATATGTATTGAAATACAATAACCAAGTAAGTAGAGAATCATTACTATAATTGAAGTGTTTTCTCCAAGAAGCTGAGAAAGGGTGATTCCTAAGTCAGCATTGAGAAACACATAACTTCTAATTCCCAAGTGATTGATTCAATTTGAACAATTTGTCGAGTATAAAAAAATATATCTCATGTGCCCTTTTGGACAGGATGAGACATTATTCCATGTTTTGGATTGAATGTTGTTTGTGGTAACATACTCAAAAAATAGTTCATTGCTATTTGAATCAATGGAAATACATGATGAATATAAAATATTAGACTTACCCATTCATGGCAATGTGATTCTTTGTCAAGAAAAAATAAAAGAGGACGTCAACTATATACCCAATATGGTATTTAGGAATGGCACAGCTAAACACCTATGGTATTATTGACACCGTTAGTTTAGACAAAGAAACCTTTAGAAATAAAGGTATGCCACAAAGCTTTTCGAGGTTAGTTCAACCCGAGAGTGTTAAATCTTCCAAAGGAAGCTAGAGGTAAATATACTTCATAATATTCCTTTAATTCATTATGTGTTGTACCAATGAAGTATATGTTTGGTCAGAAGATATGAGTTTCTTCGGATCGGCAGGCTGAAGAATATCTTGACCAAGCAATCATCGATCATGATAATGTAGCATGGAGTAATTCCTAAACGCATGTTACCTTATCTACATCACCGTATTGATGTTCATAAAGAGGATCGATGAAAAGTATTACATAGTAACATTGATCAACAAATATGTAGCATAGAGCAATTCCTAAACGCATATGTTACACATCAATGTTATGATGTAAGTTGTATCAATGTTGCAACTTGTGGAAACTTCTATCATATTTCAAAATGTGATTTTCAAATAACAGCGTAGACCCATAACCAATATTCCAACTAAAATGAAAAATGGATATCATACGAGTCACAGTACGATGGAAAATCCATTATATCATAGGACGTGTTTAGATTCAAAGAGTTTGTTAGGATTTAAACAAAACGGCATCAAGTTAAACACATTGTGCATCTAAGTTAATTAACCTAACAGTTGCTTAAGATATTACCTAAATCCCTAAGATAGAAAAGATGTAGTCAAGTAATAGACTATATTTCTATACAAGGGTGCACATTTCTATTAGAGATAGTGGGATCTGAATTGACTTGGACTTATTCAATGTTTTTTATGCACAAATGGTTGGCATAGGGAACAAGTTCCACAAGAACATGTGGAATAGGAATGTTCCATAGACACATACAGCGTAGGAAGTATGAAACCATGGAGATGGTTTAATATCCACCGTGGTCGGTGATATATTATTCATTGAGAATAATAAATCCTACAAGTAAGAAGTGTCTGGAAACAAGCTAAGATTAACAAGATCAACTAATATTCAATAATATATTCCATGTATCAAATTGCAAAGGGGATAATAAATTGAATAATGCGGTGGGTATTCAAATGAAATGATACATGGATGGTACATGTATGGTAGAAATAAGGCTCGATTGGGTATACCAAGTCGATATGCCTAAATCTATTAGAATTTTACTTGTCATAGAAAAACTTCTAAGATCCTTTTATTATTCATTGGATGTCAAGATCATCTTTCGTGGAAGGTGTCTATATGACACAACTAGAAAGAGATGATGGCATCAAATGATGCCAATAAGGGTTGAAAGTTACTAAAATCCAATTTTGGATTAAAGTAAGTGAAAAGATCTTATAACATTTATTTTTTCCTTGTGTATACCAAAGGTTAGTGGGAGCACCAATGTGTTCCAAATGAAATATGTTCGGCAACATATGGAAAACATATTTTGATCTTAAAGTTAGATAAGATCAGGTTAAAAGAAATTCTCCAATGATTGACTTCAAGTAACAACCTAAGTTCTTGGGAACAAGACCCACTGAGGTAGATCCAAAGGTTTCTTTGTCCTAGTCAATCATACATATAGTGACATTGTATTGAATAAATACAAGTTGGAACAATTCATGTTCAGAATTGTTGCCTATGTCACATGGCTTAATCTCTCCACGTTAACATGTTCAGAGCATGTGTAGAGATTAAATTTGTGAATTGATACCATATACTTTAGCGATGGATCAATCAAATATGCCATATTATGTACAATAATTGATACTGCTAGGATATAATTTATTATAGGCAGATATCAATTATTTCCAGGAGTACTGCAAGTGATGCAGTCAGAACTTTCATCATGTACATCAGTATGTACAAATGATATGTACTTGGAATAAGGAGAGGAAGGTATACTAGTTATGGTGGGATACATACTTGTAATCCTTGGATCAATTTGATCAAGCATCACAGTTAAGAAATGTTGATGACCAAGTCAAGATCATAAAATCTTGTGGTAGACATACCTACAAATACCGAGTACGTTGCAACTTCTAAGGCAGCTAAGAATCAGTTATAAATCGCAATGATTTGTCCTAGTTCTTGGATTTTCACCTAGTGAGAAATGTATTATCATATTGAGAATTATGATATTCTTACTAGCCAAGTTGTAAAGTTATGAAAATGGACAAAAGTAATATACACGGGGATACCCTATCATGAGAAATTTTACTCAAGTCGATGAGGTTGCATATAGTAGATATGCCACGTGGTGAAAACATGGAAATCCCAGAAGTTAAATCCATTACTCAGCAGAAGCATGGTATTTATCATGTGAGTAGTTAACAAGTTTAGTTAGCAAGATGGCTCTAGTGCAAGTGGGAGTGTTGAAATTATGGGTTCCCTAGACCCAACTATGTAGTACTTTTGAGTACTATATCATGTGTACAGTTAGATATGAGTGATGATATATTACCATTATAGTGCAGACTTTTCTGCTTCCACTATAATAATGGTTATTTCCAAAGTATAATTGTCATGTCAAGAGGTTGTAGCAGATCCCAGGCTATAATGAGAACCCTGAGAAACAATGACATTGATCTTAAATATATGTTCTATAGTCTAGATACATCTTACTGATAGTACATAGTAGATGTCTGACTATCAGGTACTTGAGGCTCATAAGCATTGAGACTTCTTCTCATGAAGTTTTCACTTGGTGATCTCTAGTAGTGAGATCATGAGGAAAGACCCGCCAATAGGAACACCACATGTTTTGGGTGTCATTTGTTGTTCCTATCTATGGACATGTGTATTGGTCTCCTGACTTGAGACCATTACCGATGTATATCATTTAATTACGTACTTTGATGCAAGGAGAAAACCATGGCAGTAATGTTGTGGCAAGGTAGTTTGTGTTGGGTGCGTCGTTAGTGGTATGATGTTGGTTGAATGGTCAAGAAAGGATTTGTCACTTCCATGTTTAGGAAGTCGTATATCTCAGGCCTTGTTGATCAGGATGGTGCCTCCTTCATAAGTCTTTGTGCAAAGCAGTAGAAAGGAAAATCCATCCGAATTGATCAATAAATAATAAATAAATCCAAGGACGATGACATAAGAGTGCATCATGCTTTATGAGATATTTAATGACAAAGAGTCTATAGTACATAGTCAGTGTTGGTAGGATGGTAGTCGTTGCAATATCTACCCTTATCTCTTTAGGGGCCATGATGAGTTGCTAGACTCCGCTCTTGTTCTATGGATTTTATTCACTGTTATCGAGATAAGGGCCTAGAGGGTCACACACAATAGCATATTCAAGAATCTGCACCTATTCAGTTGAATAGGTATATGGACATAGTGGGCCCCACCACGGGGTCCGAGCATTGTCCAAGTTGTCGATCACCAAATGAATTAAATATATTCATTAATATTCAAGTTACGAATATTTGGGATTGAATTTATTTAATGTATTTATGAGTTTAGTAAATACGAGAAAATATTAATCGAACAAATATTATTTTAATATTCAAGGTTTGTTTAATATTAAGCGGGACAATGAGTTGAGTTAAATGGATCAGATTAATCACATAATATGTTTCATATATATTTCAAGTATGTGATAAAATAATAAATAATATTGGCATAGTTAAGTTCATCGAAATTATTTATTTAGAGAATGTTGATATTAACGGCGGCCGGGGAATCCTATTGGTTATTTATCAATGTCTCTATAAATAAGAGAGGAGGCTCTCTCTCTTTGTGTGCAGATCACTATTAATCCATTTATGGGATAAAACTTGAGAGCCTCTCTCTCCTCCCACTTCCTAGAGAGAGAAGCCGATGATCCAAGAGCTCGGATCAAGTTCCTCCTCACGCATCGCAAGATCAACGATGCGGTGATCGTCGGGATGTCAAAGATATCGTTGAATCACCGCGCTAGCACCTGGAGTTCGATGATCGGTGTTCCTGTAGAGTTTTGGAGCACGTGTGGACGATCTAGAGGGATCCTGATTTGGATCCTTCAAGAAACGATTGTCATCGGCTAGCAGCAGTCGATCGCACCATCAGATTTTAAATGGGTACGTTTACATTTTAATTTTGTGCTCTATACAATATACGCGAGATCCTTAGACCTCTCAAGGGCTCGGATCGTCGGCAACGACAAGTACCTTCGTTACGCCGATAAAAATTTTAAAATCCCCGGCCCACCGGCTTCCGCTGCGGGCCCCAGAAACCTAACAGTGGAAAGAGAAATTATTATCCCAGGAAGTAAGGGTAGGCCTTATTAATTATTTCACCACCTCAATGCTTGGTCATTCCTTATCGATATACAAGTGGCCCATCAAAATCAGTAAAAAGATACAAGTTAAAATCATAAACTTTTCCTGGAATTGATGTATTAGTGAAAGAAAATTGATTTCTTTGGATTGGAAGTACTGTACTAAACCGATTAAAATGGGTGGCCTTGGAATCAAGTATCTGTGAAAATTCAATTAAGAAATACTTAGAAAATTCACTAAGAACCTGCTCACATCACAAGATGAAGTCTTGTATTTCCTGAAGGAAAGATTTAATCACAAGCTTCCCAGAAGATATTTAGGCTAATTTCCATAATCTATATAGTCTAATATAAAATTCTCCTTCCATGAAATAATGTCCTACTCAATATGAATTGTCTCAAGGAACTCAAATCTAAACTATTTTACCAAAAACTAGTTAGACAGCAAACTTAATGACATTTTTTTACTCCATAAAATGGATAACACATGTCCACTGGTGATCTTAACCAAAATTTGAAGGAGTTTGTTGATATTTTTTTGACCATAAGATTCTAGAGATTCAGTATTTTTTTTGAAAAAGATACCCTCATATGGAAATCAAATCTGATTGAGAAACTTAACCCCAATGAATTATAATGGTATAAATTACTTCTATGAAGAAATGTCCCATCTTGGCTCTCCAAATTAAAGAATACATTAATCACGCCATCAAAAAACATGTTGCTGAGGAAAATCTTGAGGAATAGGCTACCAATGCATGAGAAATGAAATATAACCATGCTACAGATGGAGTCAACATTTCATCATTTCCTATAGGCTGAGGAGAAAGAGATGCATTCTTTTGTTCATTGCAGGTTGTCTTCCAAACATTGGTAGAATCAATAGGAACTGTTCAGGATTTCACGCAACTAGGAAAATTTCTAGCATCATCTTGCAAATCTATTTAACTTTATCTATTCCCTCGGTCTCTGTGAGCAGCTTCAAAATTTTATACTCACTGCCTCAGCTACCCTCATTGCACACTTTTGGTCCGTTCTAGGTAAAACATTTTTTATAATAAAATGGGATCCTTTTATAAAGGAGTGGTGATCATCCATAAATCAATTCATGTGGTGTTAGGCATAGAAACCGTCTCAATGTATAATGACATAAATGTTTTAATTATTTTCGTAAACTTGGTGTTTCTGATTGGTGCAAAAAGCTATTGACTCTGATGCTTATCAGGTTGATTCCCCAACTTCCATCATAGAGAAAAGTCAATGTGGATGGCACCTCTTTGGGTTCACCCCATCCCTCAAGATGTGGTGGTGTATTAAAACATACAAAGACTTCGATAAAGGATATGCCTATCACATTATTGGGAACATAAGTTCTTTTGAGGTGGAGATTTAGTAAATGATCAAGGTGGTAAACATTGCATCCTAATTTGGGTGGTATCACCTTTGGATCGAATCCAACATTATATTGGTGGTGGAGGCCCTAAAAACAAATCAAGATGGGTACATTAAAGACTTCTTCCAAAATGGATTAAATATGTCAATGAATCCCAAGACATTACTCTCAATTTCACTCATATATATAGGGAGGAAAATATGGTGTCATATGTTCTCTCAAAGAAAGCGATTGAAGAAAGGTGCTCAATGTGTTCATTTGTCACCCCAAATTTATATACATCCATTATGCACTTGGACATGAAGGGTGATCTTCACACTTGTTCTTGTAAACCCTAATTGTAACACTTATCATTTAAATTTTACTAATAAATTTTAGGGTAATGAGATTTCTTGTTCTCAAGCCTTCTTTTCCTTAAAAACCATGAAAATAAAAAAAAAATCCTAAAAAACCCCTTAAAATCCCTAAAAATGTAAAACACCTAAAAAACCTCAAGCACATTAAGAAAACCATAAAAACCTAAAAAAATAAAATCCCAAAAAAAACCTAAAAAAATAATAAAAACCATAAAAACCTATAAATCCTTAGAAACCCTAAAGTTCCATAAAACCTATAAAAACCATAGAAAGCCAAAAAAAACCCTAAGAAACCCTTTAAACCCTAAAATCACTTAAAACTATTATTAAACTAAAATAATTCTAAAAACCATAAAAGACCCTAAAAACACATAAAATCACTAAAAATCACTAAAAACTCCAAAACCCCTTTAAATGGAAAAAAATATAAAAACATTAAAAACCCTAAAAAACTAAAAAACCCCTAAAAACCCAAATATTCCATAAAAATGAAAAAAACCCCAAAACCCACAAAATCCCTAAAATCACTAAAATCCATAAAAATACAAAAAAAACAATAAAAATAGATTAAAACAAAAAAAAACCAAAAAATCTTGAATACCTTAAGAATACCTTCAATATATAAAGACACTTAAATCCCCTAAAACCCCGAAAATATATAAAAACGATAAATGCCCTAAAATCCATAAAACCATTAAAACCTAAGAAACTACTAAGAAACCAAAAAACCCCGAAAAAACTATAAAAACCCTTTAAACACATAAAAATGTTAAAAACTATAAAACCCCCCTGAAAACTCATAAAAACAGAAAAAAGATCTAAAAACACAAAATACCGTAAAACCCCTAAAACCCCAAGAAACCAAATAAACACCTCAAAAATCCTAAATCCTACAAAAATCTTAATTATCCTAAAAATCACAAGAATTCCCTAAAAAATAAAGACACCATGAAACCACAAAATCCAAAATTTAATATTAAAAAATCTGAACACCTAAAACCCCTAAAACATAAAAAATGATAAAAACCCCATAAAAACACTAGAAAACCCTTTAAACACTAAAAAAATACAGAAATCCCTAAAAATCCCAAAAAACACTGAAAAACCAAAAAAATAAAAAAATCCCTCAAATCACTAAAAATGTCAAAAAAACATAATAACCCCGAAAAACATGAAGAAAGTATTTAAAGAATAAAAAAAATTAAAACCCCTTAAAACATAAAAATGCTAAAAAACCTAAAAAATCCTAAAAAAATCCTAATAACCCAAAAAATAAAAAAGACCCTAAAAACTATAAAAAACATAAAACCCATTAAAAACAAAAAAACCAACTAAAACACACAAAAACTTGTAAACCCATAAAAATGTTAAAAAATCTAAAAAAAATTAAAAATTAAAAAAAAACATAAAAAATCCCTAAAATACCAAGATATCTATAAAAACCATAAATCACTAAAAAAACCCTAAAACCCCTTAAAATACCTAAAACCCCAAAAAACCCATAAAATTATAAAATCCCCAAAAATCCCCCAAAACATAAAAACATCTAAAAATCTCGAAAATCCCTAAGGAAATGTTAAAAATATAAAAAAACATAAAACCTATAAAATCTTAAAAAACACAAAAAACAAGAAAATCCCCAAAACCACTACGACCTTCAAAGCCCAAAAAAATCCCAAAAAAACCCTAAAAACAATAAAAAACATAAAATCCCATAAAATATCTAAAAATGTAGAAACCCTTGAAAACCCCTAAAAAAACCTTAAAAACCTACAAAATATAATACTCGAGAACACCTAAAAACACTCAAATAGCCAAGAGAACCTAAATCCTAAAAAACTAAAAAAACACATAAAGACCCCTAAAATATTTAAAAACCTTAAACCCCATAATAACCCTAAAAACCAAATAAAAACTATAAAATCCATTTTAATTAACTTAAAACATAAAAACTCTAAAAAACATTAAAACTCTACAAAATCACCCCCAATAAAACCCCATAAAAGACTTGAAAAACATAAAAACATTTTAAATCCTTGAAAACCCTAAAAACCCATAAAAATCCTAAATAAAATTCCTTAAAACATAAAAACAAGTAAAGACACTGAAAAATACAATAAAAATTTTAAAAACATAAAAAACCATAAACCCCCTAAAAACAAAAAATGCAAAAAACCATTAAACCCCAAAGAACCCTAATGACCATAAAACCCAAAAATAAAACTTTAAAACCCTAGAAACCCATTATATATTTGGTTGAGGGGAATCCTCGTGAGGCTATACAGTTGGATGAGGGGAATTATCCTGTTCCAAAATCCTACTCTAATCTAGTAAAGGACACTCCCCCTCACCTACAAGGAGTGTCTTACCATGGAATTGCAGTGAATCCTAACAAGTAGGATTCCAACTAAGAGGTGGTAACACCTGATAGATTATCTCTAGATTTGAGTTCTAAACCTTTCATAATGGTATCATCAGATAAAGTTTACAGGAAAATCAGTGTAAGATACTCCCCAAAAAAGTATAACCATGGAAAAAAGTTCACTCCTCTCAGTGGTAGATAGTAGGAAGATGAGGGTGAATATATTCAAACAAATGATGATAGTATTCATATGGTGGATTGTAATCCCTATCCCACTAATATTCCTGTTGGCATGCCTAAAAATAATGAAATGAAGGGCAGGATGATGGGTAGTAACCCCTATAATAAGACAACAAATGATTACCTGTTCCAATCCAGGGGAAATAAAAACCCCTTAAATGATGATTTTCTATGGAATCTCCATGGTCTTGGGAATACACCCACAGTTATGAACCTTTTGAATTTTCTCACCTCCAAAATCCAATGCTAGATGGAATTTCCAAACCTATAATGATCTTTGAGAATTGGAAGATATTTTATTGGGAAACCCTTGGTTACTCTCTTTTCTCTCATAACAGTATTGAGAATGTTGAAATATTATGGGTATTGAAGCATGATGAAATTGATTTCCTCTCATATGAGACAAGATATCAACCCATCTCACACTTAACTCACTTTCATGGAGTAATTTTCAGCCTCTAATTTGTCTATTATTCCCAGTAATACATAAGGACAAGGGAACTCAGGAGGTAAATGATTAAATTAAGTTAGAATATGGACCATAATTGGGTTATTGTTGGAGAATTTAACACCGAACTAAGGCCATATGAAAATACTAGGACAATTTTTTCCAAAACTGTTGTAGAAGATTTTTCATTATTTGTTGATATTTGTAACTTCACTGATGTTCTAATTGTTGGTGCTGATTTCAAATGGGGTAGGTTCACCATCATCAGAGGGAAGATGAGTAAACGTGACAAATTATTTTCCCAGATTAATTATAGGATCATCCACACAAATTTTTCTGATTTCACCCTTCCCAAATAAAATTTATATCAAAATCACCTTGTTGTTAACATTTAGATAGACACAATGAGATCTTCTCCTCAACCCTTAAAATTCAACAAATCATGGCTCTCAATTCCTGGATGTGGGGAAGTCATTATCAATGTATTGAACAACACCTTACTTGGAAGCCCCTCTTCAATATGGTCTCCAAGCTCAAGAAAATTAAGGCCCTTGTAAGAGAATGGGGAAAGGGTTATTTCTCTAGATATTATGAGGATATTAAAACTATGGAACTTCATCTTTCAGAATTCTAGGTTAATAACTAGCATCTTACCACTACTTCCCATAGTGAACTTCGGCTCCATTCCAAGCTGGATGAGCTCCATATCCCCAAAGAAAGGATGAAAAAATAAATTTAATGTGAAGTGGCTAAAATATGGTGACAAGAACTCTAATTTTGTTAATCGATTACACAAATAAAAATTGATCATGAAAGGACCAGTGACCATTCTAGTTAATAAATCCCTCCTCAAATATGATATTGAAATTTCAAATTATGTGGTGGACCATTTTAAAATTCTTTACAATGATGATGACGATTCCCTTATTCCACTCACTAAATCCATTCGTCAGTGTATTGAGACCCATCAGAATGAGGTCTCAACTACGAAACCCACTGAGGTAGAAGTGAGATCTGCCTGAATCTCTCAAAACAAGGAATGTTCTGTGGGGCCAAATGGTTTCAGAAATATATTATTCATGTTCTAGGGGGATATCATGCATGATGAGATTACTCTTGAATCAGATAGTTCTTTCTTTCAAGCTCAATCCATCATTGAATCAACTGTAAATTCATTTATCTAATTATAATGTTTGAAAATAAAGTTGATATAAAGAAATTTTTTCAAGTTTCTATTGGGAACACCATCCCAAAAATCATTAGCAAATGTATGACCATAAGATTGGTGATGATTATAAGAAACTTTATCACCCTAAACTAGTTTGGGGTTTTTCAAAGGAGGATAATACAAAACTACCTTCATACTACCTCGTAAGGTATTAAAATTTTTCAGAAGAAATCATAACATGGGAAATTTTTCCTCAAGGTATATATATCAAAATCCTTTGACAAAAAAAATTATAGATTCATATTTAGTTTTCTAAAAAGGAATGGATTTTCCAGCACTCTCAATAATTTAATTCCCACTATTATCTGAAGTTCCAAGAGGTGAATCCTCATTAATGGATCACTAAAGGTCTAATTTAAATGCTCTTGTGGTTTTAGATAAGGTTATCCTATCTCATGTCTTATGGTAGCTATAAAGGAAGGCTATCCTACTCACTATATCAGTGATATTTTCCAAGCTGGTCTTTACAGGACAATCAAAGCAGGAAAAGATTTAAATGTTCCTACCCACCTTCTGTATGTGGATGACATCCTCCTTTTCAGGAAAGCTAACAAGGAAACTCTTTCTTACATCAAAATAATTTTTCATCACTATGAAAGAGTGGAAGGGTAATCCATCAATTGGAGTAAGTCCACCATTTTCTTTGGAAAATCCATGTCCACCTCCATAAAAATTAGGATAGCTAGAACACCTGGTGTAAAGAGGGGATCTTTACCATTTGAGTATCTGTGCGTTCCTCTTTTCAAGGGGAAAGTCAGAGGCTTCCATATGAAGAGCATCTCAATAAAGATTACTAATCAACATTCTAGGTTAAAAGGGAAATCATTATCCCAGGTGGGCAGGGTTTCCCTTGTTAACTATGTCACCACCTCAATGATTTTTCATGACTTCTTCATCTTCAAATGGCCAATCAACTTCATAAAAATAAAGTAGGTCAAATATGAAACTTTTCCTGGACTAGATGCATTAATGAAAGGAAATTGGTTTCTATAGCCTAGAAGTACCACACTAAACTGATTGACATGGTTGGTCTTGGAATCAAAGATCTGTAAAAAATAAATGAAGCACTTCTTGGAAAATTCACTTAGAATATACTCACATCACAAGATGAATGCGTGGATTTCATGAAGAATAGATTTAATCACAGGCATCACTGTGGCTATACAGGCTATCTTCCATCCTCTATCTTGTCTAATATCAAATTATCCTTCCATGATACAATTTACTCCTCAAAATGGATTATCTAAAGGAACACATACCTAAATTGTTGGACCAAAACCAAGTTAAATATCCCACTGGTTGATATGGTGATTCCTTCAGAAAATTTCTAATTTATGTCCATTGATGATCTTAATAAAATGGTGCAATAGTTTGATGATTTTCTCCCAGCCCACTAGATTTAGAAAATTCATCATTATAATTTTGTTGACACAGATACCCTAATCTGGAAACCATACCCGATCAGACTACTCAAACCCAAAGAAGTCTACCGGCACAAATTCCCTCAAGACACAGTTTCCCTTCTTGGCTCTCCATGTTCAATAAATCTTTCATACCTCCTTCAAAAAACTTTTTATTGTGGAAAATTTGGAGGAATAGGCTAACAATGCAAGAGAGAATAAAGATAATTGGGATTTAGTTGGCCTCAAAATGTCATCTATGACTATAGGTAGAGGATAATGAGCTTCCTCTATTTTTTCATTGTAGGTTATCATCCAAACTTTGGCCACATCTTCAGGACCTGTTTGGGATTTCAATCATCCCAGAAAATTTCTAGAATCGGCATGCAGGCCTGGTGTAATTTATCTATTATCTCATTCTCAGTGAGCTGCTTCACAACATTCTGCTCGGTGCCTCATCCACCCTCATTACACACTTGTGGGATACTCGAAATATAGAATAATTTTATAATAATATGGGATCATTTCATGAAGGAGTGGGGATCATTCATAAATAAATTCATATGGTGTTTGACATAAAAGCTCGTACAATGGATAATGATATAAATGATCTGATTATATTGTGTAAACTTGGCTTTTCTGATCGGTGAAAAAAATCATTAACCCTGAAATTTATTTGGAGGATTCCCCCACATCCATCATGCTTGAAAGTTAACATGGATGGCACAACTTTGGGTGCACCCAGTCCCTCGGGATGTGGTGGTGTATTCCGAACATACAGAGGCTTTGTTAAAGGATGATTTTATCAATATATTGGAAGAGTAGGTTATTTTGAGGTAAATAATTGGGAAATGACTATGGTGGTTAAATTTATAGTCCAGTTTGGATGGAAGCTCCTATGTTTAGAATCTAAATCAATTATAGCGATGGAGGCCCTAAAAAATTTAAGACGGGTACCTTGGAGACTTATTCCTCAATAGGTGGAAAGTCTCAATGACTCCCATGAACATACTCTCAATGTCACTCATGAATTTGGGGAGGAAAATTTGGTGGAATATTATCTCTCAAAGAAAGAATTTGAAGAAAGTTGCTCACTGAGGTCCTTCATCATCCCAGATTTCTATGCATCCTATGTGAATTAAGATTTGAAGGGTGATCTTCACACATATGCTAGTAAACCCTCCTTGTAATTATATTAACTTACTTTTTGTTAATAAATTTTGGGGGACCGACCATTCTTGTTCATAAGCCTTCTTTTCCTAAAAACCCATAAAACCCCAAAAAACAACTAGACACTCTATAACCCCTTTAATTCATTAAAAACATTCAAAAACTCTAAAAACCCTTAAAACCCCTAAGAAACTCAAAAAATCCTAATAACCTTAAAAAATAATAAAACCCTTAAAACAAAAAAAAACCTTAAACACTCTTAAAATCTATAAAAACCAAAAAAATATTTAAAAATCCCAAAAATCCATAAAAACATAAAAAAACCCTAAAATCTAGAAAACCCCAAAGAAACCCTCAAAAACCGAAAAACACATAAAACCCCTAAAAGGCATAAAAACTCTAAAAACTCTAAAATTTCAAAAAAATCCTAAAAATCCTAAAACCCATAGGCACACATAAAACCCTAAAAACACTAAAACCCAATAAAACTGTAAAACACATTAAAAACCCTAAAATAACTAAAAATTCTAAAAAACATGTAAACCAATAAAAATATTAAAAATATCTAAAAAACATTTAAGCCACTAAAAACTAAAAAAATTATATATATCCAAAAAACCATAAGAACTCTAAAAACCCTTAAAATCTCTAAAAACCATTAAATTCTTAAAAATCCCTAAAAAATAAAAAACACTAAAAACCATTAAAACCCATAATAATACTTTAAGAACCTAAAAACACTTACCCATCCCCCCACAAAAAAATTAAAACACTAAAAAACCTAAAAAATATTTAAACCCAAAAAATCTCTAAATCCCTCAAAATCAATAAAATCGTGAAATACCTTAAAATTCTTAAAAATTATTAGAAATTACTAAGTTAAATACCCTAAAAACCATGAAAAACTCTAATAAAACCTTAAAAAAATTTAAACACAAAAAACAACTAAAAAACATGAAATTGGTAAAACCCTTAAAACCCGTAAAAGACCCTAAAAACATTAAAACCCCCTAAAACCTTAAAAATCCACAAAAACATAAAAAACCATAAAAATAATAAAACCCCCTAAAAATAACAAAACACCACTAAAACTCTAAAAACACTTTAAAACCCTTAATACGAAATAAATATAAAAAACATAAAACCCAAAAAACCCTAAAACCCCTTAAAATCCATAAAAACCATAAAAACATAAATATCCTATAAAAATTCCAAAACCCCACTAAATATGTAAAAAAACAATAAAAAAACCTAAATAGACCCCATAAAACCATAAAGAAAGAAAAACCCTAAACCCCTAAAATCTTACTAAATTCTAAATACTATGAAAAAGAGTAAAAACATTTAAAACACTTAAAACCATCAAAATATAAAAAAAACTAAAAACCATAAACATCCTAAAAACCCATAATAATCCCTAAAATTTTTAAAACCCAAAATTCCCAATAAATAATAAAGAAAATACACATAAAAACACTTAAAATCTCTAAAAAAACCTTAAAATACTAAAAAACCCAATGTCCCAAAAACATTAAAAACTCCTAAAACAAATCAAAATGACAAAATCCTTAAAACCCCTAAAAACCCATAAAAACTCTAAAAACCACAATAAAACTCTAAAACCCATTTAAATTCCTAAGAACCTTAAAAAACTCTAAAAACCATAAAAACCCTAAAAACTCAACAAATCCACTAAAAACAAAAAAACTATAAAAACCTAAAAACCCTAAAAAACGCTAAAAATTCATTGAAGCCCTAAAAACAAATAAAAATTCTAAAAAACCATTAAAATAAATAAACAGATAAAATCAATGAAAAAATTGACAAAACCTAACAAAACATTAATATCATAAAACACATAATACCCTGAAAAACCCAAAAATTCTAAATCCTTTAAAAATCCTAAAAATACAAAAAACCCAAAAAACACTAAAAACTTATAAAACTCTTATAAGACCTCCAAACTAATAGAATCCCTAAAACTACTGAAAACACTAAAACCCTTTAAACACCTACAAACAGTAAAAATTCTAAAACCCTTCAAAACAATTAATACTCAAAAAAAAAACTAAAAACCCAATAATAAACATAAAAACCCCAAAACAATAAAAATCCCTAAAAATTCTCAAAATCCATAAAACCATAAAAAACCATAAAATCATAAAAAATACATACAAATACCAATAATGTAAAAATGAATAAAAAAACCCTAAAATCCCTCAGAAAATCAAAAAACCATTAAACTCTTAAAACCCCAAAAAACCGAAGAAACACTAAAAACCCTAAAAACTTAAAAATTATAAAAAACTAAAAACCATAAAATCCATAAAAATTGTAAAACCCCTAAAATCCCATAAAAATCCTAAAAAACCAATAAAAAGTCTAAAACACATTTAAACTCCTGAAAATGATAAAAAACATTAAAAAATATTCAAACCCCAAAAAAACGAAAAAACCAGACAACCCAAAAACAAAATAAAAAATCTTATACCCTTAAAGCCCCATAAAACCCCTTAAATTCCCTAAAATCCCAAAAAAAGTGATAACATCCAAAAAATCACTAAAAATACATAAAAATTTAAATACCCCTAAAAACTGTGAAAACCCATCAAAAACCATAAAAACCAAAAAACACTAAAAACCCCAAAAAACCTAAAACATTCTAAAACCCCTAAGAAAACTCTATAATCACTCAAAATACATAAAAACATGAAGAAAACATAAAAATACTAGAAAACCAGTAAAAATCCCAAAGAGCATAAAAATCCAAAAAAACATGAAAACCCCTTAGAAAAACGTAAAAACATAAAAACACTTTAAACCCCCAAAATACTAAAAAATGATAAAAACCCTAAAAAATACCCTAAAACCCCTACAAAATGAAAAACCCTTAAAACCCTAAAAACAAATAAAAACCATAAAAAACCCACCAACACTCTAAAAAACCTTTTATTGCATAATAACATCAAAAAACACTAAAAAATATTAAAACACCAAAAAAATATAAAAAACCCTATTAAAATTAACTATAAAACCCCTAGACACTCTAAAACCCCAT
This sequence comes from Viscum album, assembly GCA_963277665.1. NCBI lineage: Eukaryota > Viridiplantae > Streptophyta > Magnoliopsida > Santalales > Viscaceae > Viscum > Viscum album. The sequence goes on along the minus strand of OY728148.1, from coordinate 407,048,057 downwards.
AAAAATCTGTAAAAACCCAAAAAACTAAAAAAAATCCTAAAAAATCCAAAAATATCCCTAATTTTTTTAAAAAACACTACAAACCCTGAAAAACCCTAAGAAAACCTTTAAAATGATATAATTAAAACACATAATAAACCAAAAAAGCACAAAACTCTAGAAAACCATAAATACCCTAAGAACAATAAACCCCTAAAAATACCTAAAAATGCTAAAGACCACAAATATTATAAAAAATACCTAAAAATATATAAAACATAAAAAAACATAAACACTAAGAACTCATAAGAAACTTTTAAAATGTAAAAAATTTAAAACAACTGAAAATCCAAAAAAATTGATAAAAATTAAAAAACACTAAATAAACCCAAAAAACTATAAAAACCTATAAAAACCCCTAAAAACAATAAAACCACCAAAATACATAAAAACCCTAAAAGACCACTAATAACCCTAAAACCCCATTAATCCCCTAAAACATAAAAAAACTATAAAAACACTAAAAATGTTAAAAATTCAAAAATCCATGAAAAAACAAAAAACTAAAAAAAATCCCATAAATCCCTTAGAATCATCAAAATCACTAAACCCCCCAAAAACAATAAAAATCCATCAAAATCCTTAAAAATTTCTAAAAACATAAAAACCCTTGCCAAACCAGAAAACCACTAATTGAACTCAGAAACCATAAAACATATAATCCCCCTAAAAACCAAAAAAAATTCTAGAAACCCTAAAAAAACCTAAATACCATATAAACCTATGAACCCCCCAAAAATCCCTAAGAACCCTTAAAACCCATAAAAATCCAAAAAAACACTAAAAACCCTAAAATTTTAAAAAAACCCCAAAAATCCCCATGAAAATTTTAAAAACCTAAAAACACATAAATCTTCTAAAAACCAAAATAATGTGAAAGACACTAAAAATTTTTAAAGATCCATTAAACCTAAAAACCCATAAACCTTAAAAACCCCTTAAAACCCCATAAAAACCATAAAAATTACTAAAAATTAAAAAACCTTTTAAACCCCTAAAAATGATAAAAAATTTAAAAACCTTGAATACTCTAAAAACTAAAAATTAACTAAAACCACAAAATACCATAGAAACCATAAAATTATAAAACCATAAATACCAAAAAATCATCAAAATCCTTTAAAACACTAAAAACCCTAAAAACCTAAAAAATCAAAAAAATACCTTAAAACATAACAAACCCTAAAAACCATGAAAAAACCAAATAGAACATTAAAAACTGAAAATCACATAAATACCTTAAAACCATAAAAAATTCTACACTGCTACAAAACCTTAAAACCCCTTAATAACCCTAAAACCCCTCAAAATCCCTAAGAACATTAAGAAACCATACAAATCCTAAAAAAACCTAAAAAACCCTAAAAACATAAAAAACCATAAAAATTTTGAAATATCATAAGAAACCCCTAAAAACCAAAAAATACTTTAAAACCCAAAAATAAAAAAATTTCTATAAATTCTAAGAAACCAAAAAGACCCTAAAAACCCATATAACCATAAAACCCATAAGAACCTCAAAAAACCCTAAATTTCCCAAAAATACAAAAAAACCAATAAAAACTCTTAAAGTCCTTTAAACCCCAATAAATGTTAAAACACTCTAATAAACATTAAAACCCATAAAAATAAACACAACCCTAAAAACCCTAAAAACCCTAAAATCCCTAAAAACCATAAAACCCATCAAAATCCCTAATACCCTAAAAACCTTAAAAATCATTAAAATCCATAAATATAAAAAAAACATGAAAACCACAAATACCCTTAAAACAATATGAAAACCTTAAAAACCAAAATTACTTACACCCCAAAAAATCCTAAAAAATTCCAATAACCCTAAAAAACCTGAAAACCCTCAATATCAACAAAATCCTTAAAAAAACCCAAAAAAACACTTTAAAATTCTAAGACCCCTAAAAATCCAGGAAATCACAGAAAAACCCTAATAAAATAGTAAAAAACTAAAAAAATATAAAACCCATTAAAACCAAATAAAATTATAAAACCATGAAAATCTCTAAACCCCTAAAAATCTGTTAAAATCCAGAAAAATCACTAAAAATCCCTAAAAACCTAAAAACCCAAACAACACTAAAAATCCAAAAAAAACAGTAAGAACATAAAAAATCATAAAAAAACTAAAAACCAAAATATTGAATCAACTCTAAAAATACTAAAACCCCCAAAAAACCCAAACCCCTTAGAATCCCTAAAAGCACTAACAACCCATAATAATCAAAAAAATACCTAAAAACCCAAAAATCGTAAAAAAACATAAAACCACTAAAAACCCTATGAAAAACATAACAAACTAAAAACAATTAAACTCCCTCCCAAACATAAAAACACTAAAACCCGTAAAAAATTATAAAAACCCTAAAAACACTAAATACCCTAAAAACCATGAAAAATATAAAAGCAATTCAAACCAGAAAAACCATAAAAACCATAAAAACGATAAAAAACCAAAAAAAACCCATTAAAACCCTAAAAACAATAAAAATATATAAACCCTATAAACTTTAGAAAACTCTAAAAACCCATACAAACAAATAAATCATGAAAAAACTGAAAATAAACAATAAAAACACTAAAACCCTAAAAACCCACAAAATCCCTTAAAACCTTAAAAACCATATAAATCATTAAAAAACCTAAAAATCCTTAAAACATAAAAAACCCAAAATACCATAAAAATTCATAAGAAAAACCTATAAACCTATAAACCATAATACCCCTAGAACCTAAAAAATACAAATATCCCTAAAAAATTCCCAAGAAAACCCTAAAACGCCTCAAATTTTACAAAACCCTAAAATCCCATAAAAAACAAAAAAAATACCTAAAAATCCATAAAAACATAGAAAAATATTGAAACTTGGAATTCCATAAGAAAAAATTAAAATGTAAAAAACACATATAACAACTAAAAACCCTAAAAAATGCTAAAACCCCTAAAACCCCTAAAAACCCTAAAACCCTAAAATACATAAAAGCCCATAAAAATCCTAAGAACCAAAAAAACAATAAAAAAGATAACAGAATTACAAAAAATCATAAAACCATAAAAAAAATAAAAACCCACCAATTTCCAAAAAACCCAAATAATCCTAACAACTATAAAAAACCATCAAGATCCCTAAAACCCTGCATAACCATAAAAATCAAAAAACATTCATTCAAAATGGCATAAAACATAAAATACCATAAAACCAATGAAAGCCTATAAGAAAATATTTTAAAAATAGAAACACTTAAATCCCCTAAAATCCAAAATACTTTAAAAACCCAAAAAATCCCTAAAAACCATAAAAACCCAAAAAACAAGAAAACCCCAAAAAAACATAAAAAATAAGAAAATACCATAAAAACCTTAAAAACCCACTAAAAATCCTAAAAACCCTTTAAACCTCTATATATGTTAAAAAACTTTGAAAATATTAAATCCCTTAAAAACTCAAAAACCCCAAGAAATCCATAAAACCCTAAAATCCCTAAAAAAATCTAAAACACCTTAAAATCCCTAAATACACTAAAAACCTAAAAATCCAAAAAAAAATCACTAAAAATCCCTAAAATGTTAAAAACACTAAAAACAAAATGAAATGAAATACCTGTAAACATAAAAAATTTGAACCCCTAAAAAAGATAAAACCCCTAAAATCCAAAAAACTCTTAAAAACCCAAAAGACCCATAAAACCTTAAAAATCCATAGTAACCTAAAAACCATAAAAATAAAAAAAACATTAAAATTATATAAAAACATAAAAACCCTAAAACCCTGAAAAAACCACGGATATCCTTAAAAAATAAAAAATTTAAAACCTTTAAAAACCTGGAAAATCTAAAAACCCTAAATACTATTAAAACCCTAAAATCTCTAAAAACCATAAAAACCTAAAATAATTAAAAAATCATAAAACCCATAAAAATATGAAAAACCCAGAAAAAATATAAAATCACTTTAAAATCATAAAATATAAAAAATTGTAAAAAACATTTTAAAACCTAAAAATCTCCAAAAAACATGAATCTAAAAAACTATAAAATTAAAAATACACTAAAAACTCTATAAATCACTAAAAACCTATAAAACCAAATAAATCCTAAAAAATCACTAAAAATCCCTAAAAAATGAAAAAACCCAAAAAAACCTTAAACCCCTAAAAACCAAAAAATCAAAAAAACCATAAAAGCACTAAAAACCATAAAAACTCCTCAAACCATAAAATACCCTAACACCAAATAGAAAACATAAAAAATACTAAAAACCAAAAAACTCTTTAAAACACTAATAACATTAAATTGATATAAAAAATCATTAAAATCCTAAATACTAATAAAACTCTAAAAACCAAAAATATACCATTAAAACCCTGAAACCCCTAAAACCCCTCAAAATCCCTAAAAACACTAAAAATAATAGAACCCCTAAAACCCCCTAGAAATGATAAAAAATTATAACAACCAACAACCCTGAAAAACCCTAAGAATACATTAAAATCCAAATAAAATTAAACTCCTAAAAATCCTTAAAAATTCTAAATATTTTAATATCCCAAAAACCCACAAAAACCATAAAAACCCTCAAAATATATAAGAACATAAAAAACAATTAAAATCCAAAAAAATGTAAAAATGTAAAAAATAAAAAAACCCCATAAAACCCAATGAAATATTTATAAACCTAAAAACACTAAAAAAACCCCAAGGAAGCCTAAAAAATGAAAAAAAACACCCAAAATACCAAAAACTCTTAAAACCATAAAACCCTAAAAAACCATAAAACCTGAAAACCCATAAAAACATTCAAAAAAAAATGAAAGACATTTTTAAATCCCAAAAAATGTTAAAAAACATAGAAAAACATTTAAACCCCTAAAAATTCTAATAACCCCTAAAACCCCTAAAAGACATAAAACCCATCAAAACCCATAAAAACCATAAATATCATATAAAAAACTAAAAAACCCTGAAAAAATATAAACCCCTAAAAACCCTAAAACCCATAAGAAAATAATAAAACCCTAAAAACTCTTAAATACCCTAAAAAGATAATCTTCTTTTGGGTCTTTTGGGGTTTTGGTGTCTTGGGGGGTTTAGGGATTTTCGGTGTGTGATGTTTGGCCCCACCCTGCCCTTGTCTGCTGCTCTTTTTTCTTTATAAACTTGGGGGGGGGGGTCGGGAATAGCCTAACCCTTTCATCTTCATTTACCTAAATACATAATAATAGAAAAATAATTAAAAAACCATAAACACCTTAAAATACCAAAAAACATTAAAACACATATAAGTCATAAAAAATAATTAAAAATCCCTAAAAACATAAAAAAACCATAAAAACCCATATGAGAACTTAAAAACACATATATCCCTAAAAACAAAAACATGCTGAAAACTCTAAAAATCCCAAAAACCTTAAAACATTGAAAACACATAAAAACCCTAAAAAATGCTACAAAATAAAAAACCCTTTAAACCCCAAAATCAGTAACAAAATATAAAAAACCTTAAAGGACCTAAAAACTTTAAAACCCATAAAAATGTGAAAAATATGAAAACAGTAAAAACCCTAATCTCCTAAAAATTAATAAAAACTAAAAAAACAACAAAAATAATATAAAAACCTAAAGATTAATAAAATATAAAAAACCATGAAAAACTATAAGAAAACAATAAAAAAATACTGTGAACCCATAAAAAACCTAAAAATCCATAAAAATCATTAAAAACCCTAAAACCCATAAAAATCATAAAAAAACAGTAAAATTCCAAAAAAATTTAAAAACCCTAAAATCATTGAAAAACCATAAAAAACCTTAAAAACATGAAAAAACAAAAATTAATTCAAAAAATAAATAAAATTAAATACCTAAAATCATAAAAACCATAAAAATATTTAAAAACATAAAAACCATAAAACCATAAAAATCCCAAAAAAACCCTAAAACCCCTAAAAATGTAAAAAAAACTCTAAACCATGAAAATCCATAAGAAAAAAATAAAAAACTAAAGATACTTAAAACCCATAAAAACCTACTAACACAAAATTCATAACAACCCTATAAACCACTAAAAATCCTAAAACACCTAAAAATAAAAAAAAATCCCTAAAATCCCTAAAAACCAAAAACCCTATAAATCCAAAAAATAATGCTCTAAAAAACCTTTAAAGACCTAAAATGTTAAAAAAACGTTAAACCCTAAATGATTCTAAAAACCCAAAAAATAAAAAATTTCTAAATATCCCTAAATTCCAAAAAACATAAAAACCCTGAAAAACCCAAAGAAAATAAAAACAACAAAAAACTCTTAAAACCCCTAAAACAAAAAAAATTCAAAAACATTAAAAAATATAAAAACCCTCAAATCCCCTAAAATCCCATTATAATCTTAAAAATATATAAAAATTCCTAAAATTAAAAATACTAAAACCTTGAAAACACTTAATAAAAAAATAAGAACCTAAAAACACATAAAGACAAAAAAACTAAAAAACTACTGAAGTCCCTAAAAACCATAGAAATAATAAAAACCCCCATGCACCCTAAAACCACTAAAAATTATAAAAAAATCTAAAACCATAAAACCCCTATAACACTAAAAACCTTTAAAACCATTTAGACCCCAAAAAATATTTAAAACCTCTGAAAACTATAAAAACACTAAACAACTCAAAAGAACCTAAAAAACAAAAAAAACCATAAAAACCATAAAATTCCCTAAAATCCCTCAAAATCCATAAAACCTATAAAAATCATTCAAAGGTAATAAAATATCTAAAATCATAAAAACCAAAAAAAACCATGAAATACAATTAGAAGCCCTAAAAAACCAAAAAACACTTAAACCCCTAAAAACCAAGAAAATGATAAAAACCCTAAAAGATGCAAAACATTAAAATCCCTAAAAACCACAAAACCAGAAAAAAATCATTCAAAACATAAAAAACCCAAAAATATATAAGAACTCATTAAACCACTAAAACGTTTAAAATACTTAAAAATGCATAAAACCCTAAAAAATCAAAAAACCTGAAAACCCAAAAAAACCATAAAACCTATAAAACCCAAAAAAACCATAAAACTTCTACAAACCTCTAGAAACCCTAAAAACCATAATAATTATAAAGAATCACTGAAAAAACCTAAAAACACAAAATCTCTAAAAACCCTGAAAACCCATTAGAAAACCATAATAACTAAAATACAATTAAAACCACTAAAAACTCAAAAAACTCAAAAAACCCTAAAAACCCTAAAACCCCTAAAACCAAAAAAATCCATATAAAATCCTAAAAATAGATAAAATTAAAAAAATTCCATAAGAATACCTAAAACATAAAAAACCCAAAAAACCAAATAGAAGACACTAAAATTTCAAAAACATATAAAACTCCTAAAAAAATAAAAATTTTAAAACCTCTAAAAGACAAAAAAACCCTAACCACCAACCAAAACCCTAATAAACCACTAAAAACTCGTAAAACCATATAAACCCCTAAAAAATTAAAAAATTTATAAAACCTTGAAAACCATAAAAACTAAAAAAACCCTAATGTGGAAAACTCCCACAAAAACATAAAAAATGAAAAAGATCAAAAAGTCTCATAATCACTAAAAACACTAAAGTTCCATTAAAATTTAAAATGGCTAAAAATAACAAAAAAACATAAAACACCTAAAACCCATGAAAAACCCTTACAAACTCTTATAAACATGAAAACACATAAAATCCCTAAAAAGAAAAAACGGTAAAAAATCTAAAAACCCATAAAACCCATAAAACCCTAAACACCCTAAAACCCTGGAATTCCCCTAAAAACCATAAAACCCAAAAAACACATAAAAATCAGAATAATACAATAAAACTCTTCAAACACATTAAATCCCTAAAAATGTTAAAAACTCTATAAAAAATAAAAACCATAAATATAAAAAAACCACAAAGAACTAAAAATCCATAAAACCCAAAAAAATCATAAAAAACCAAACAATCCTTAAAACCCTAAAAACCATAAATATTATAAAAATATCTAAAATTCCCTAAAAATGAAAAAAAAATCCTAGAACACTGAAAAACCCCCAAGAAAACCTTAAAAAACTAAAAACATATAATACCCCTCAAACATAAAAATAATAAATAGTCTAAAACCCCCTATAAACCCTAAACCCACTCAAAATACTTAAAAACAATAAAAATACTAAAAATACTAAAAAAATCATACAAATCCCTAAAAATGTAAAAGATAAAAAAATGAAAAAACCTATGAAAAACATAAAAACACGTAAAACCCCTAAAAGTATAATAATTACAAAATCCATAAAAAAGGTTTAAACCCTAAAATCCTTCAAAATCCATAGAAACCTATGAAACAATTAAAATCATAAAAACCCCTATAAGTCTCTAAATATGAAAAACCCCTAAAAACCCTAAAAACTCTAAAAAACATAAACACCCTTAAAACCCCTCAAAATCCCTAAAAATCATAAAAAATCATAAAATTATTAAAAGGTGCTATAAATCCCTAAAAATGTATAAAACACTTAAAATCCTGAAAACCCCAAATAAAACATTAAAAACATAAAAACTCTTAAAATGACTAAAACCCAAAAATTCCTAAAATGCTAAAATGCCGTAAAACCCTTAAAGCACCTCAAAACCAAAAAAAACCCTAACGCTGTAAAAATCCTAAAACCCCTAAACACCCAAAAAAGCCACAAAAAATTTTAAAACCCATTTGAACTTATAGAAGCATTAAAAAAATCTAAAAAATCTGAAAACCCTTAAAAATCAAAAAATCTGAAAACCCTATAATAAAAAAAAACCATTGAAATCCTAAAAACCTTAAAGAAACTTAAAAAAACCAAACTCCCTAAAAACATAAATAGAAATAAAATCTTAAAAAATACTTAAAAACCTAAAAAACTGTGAAAATTTAATAAATAATTAAAAACCTAAGAGCACTTAAAACCATAAAAAACATAAAAAATTATAAAAACCCTAAAGATCCCTAAAACCCTAAAAACTATAAATCCCCTAAAAACCATAAAAACCAATAAAACACCATAAAAAACTTCAAAACCACTAAAAACTAAAAAACCCTTTTGAATGATAAAAATAATATATATTCCAAAAATCCTTGAAAGACTTACAAAATATAAAAATATCTACAAATTTAGAAAAATCTATAAAACCAAAAACAACCATTAAAAAAACAAAATCCCTAAAACACTAAATATCTACTACAATCCTAAAAATACCTAAAAATAGAGAAACACAAAAAAATCCTTAAAACATGAAAAAATAGTATGAAAACCATAAAAACCTAAAAACACAAAAAATACTTAATAACATAAAAAATGTTCAAAACCACACAAAACCCTAAAATCCCTAAAACTCTTAAAATACCTATAAACCCTAAAAAATATTAAAATCCTAAAAAATCCCTAAAATCCATAAAAATCTATAAATCCCTAAAAATAGTGAAAATTTTAACTAAACCTTTAAAAACTAAAAACTTTTAAAAATAAAAATAATTAAAATCCCTAAAAACCCCTAAAGAGACCCTAAAAATCCTAAAAACCCTAAAAACCCTAGAAACCCATAAAAACCATAAAAATCTCTATAACCCTTAATAAAATACAAAACCCATAAAAATTAAGATCTAATAAAACCTCTAAAAACCCTTTAAACCCCTAAACATGTTAATATAACTAAAAAACCTTATACCCCCCAAAAACACAAAAAAAACCTTAAAACCAAAAAACAACATAAAAAATAAAACCCATAAAAAACCAAATACACCTAAAAACCCTAAAACTAGAAAACACCTAAAAGCACCCTAAAAATATCAAAAACATAAAAAACGCTAAAAATTCGAAAATCCAATAAATAACATTTAAAAAACACATAAACCCCTAGAAAACCTAAATATTAGCTCTAATTTTTCCCGAGCAGCTACTAAAGATTTCTCTTACTGCCTTGATTCTTCTGATCAAACTGAAGTTCCTATTACTGGAGCCTCCTTCACATGGGGAATATTCAAAATTAATGGATGATAGGTAAGTAGGCTAGATAGGTATTTCTTCTGGATCATTGATAGAAGTGCGCTCTCTAATATATATAGGTTTACCCTCCCGAAGTTCAATTCGGACCATAATCCCCATATTGTGGACCTCTCTGGGTGCTCTCCAAGGTCATACCCCTTACCTTTTACATTTAAAAATGCCTAAATCATGGTCTTGGGCTGTAGGGAAATCATTATTAATGGTTGGAATGACCCTTTTCATGGGATTCAGTATTTCATTCTGTTCTCCAAACTAAAGAAAATAAAAAATCTCATTAAGGAGTGGAGAAAGAAGTATTTATAAAGTATGGATGAGGATATTAAGGCTGGTGAACTTCTACATTCCTCCCTTTAGCATTAAAATTAGATGCTACCTATTCCCTCTCAGGAAGAGTTTCAGGATCATGTGAAACTGGATGACCTTATGTTTCTTAAGGAGAAATTGCCCAGAGCCAGTTCAACATCAGATGGCTCAAGGATGGGGACATGAAATCCAGGTTTTTTTAATGGTTACATAAGGAAAAGAAAGATAACAAATTCATGAATTCCATCCACATTCATGGGTCTACCTTTACCTCTGATTATGATATATCCACAACTATGGTTGGATATTTTAAGGGTATTTTCTCTGATACTTGTGGAGAATACTCCCTCCCCTTAACAAACACCATCTTGCCTTGTGTTGATGATCAGAAGAATAAGGACCTAATGAGTGCTCCCCTTGAAGAGGAAGCTAGGTATGAATTATTTTCCCTTAATATAGAAAGTGTATATAGAAGATATGGATTTGACAACATGTTATTTATGTTCTACTAGGACCTCATGTGTGTGGAAATTACAAATGTTGTCAGGGATGTTTTTGGCTCCTAGTCTTTCCCATATGGCACTAATTCCAATTTCATTAACTTGATCTCAAAGATGGAAAATGCTATTGACATTAGAGATTTTACAATGTTTCCATTGGTAACACCATCCCAAAAATTATACGCAATATTTTAGTTAAGGGGATGTGGAGTTTTATGGGAGAGATTATTACCCCAAGCCAATATGGTTTTGTTCCTCAGACAAATATTTAGAACTTCTTATTCACAGATTTAGAGAGTATCAATATCATGAGAAAGCGCTCAAAGCATGTGATATTTTCCTTAAAGATAGATATTTCTAAGGCCTTTGATATCATCAAGTGGAACTTTATCTTCCATCTTCTCTCCAAATATGGATTCTTGGACAGATTTATCATGATGGTGGCATCCATCTTGAATAGTGATAGTGTTTAGATTCTCATTAGCAGCTCCCCTAAGGTGTTTTTCCCATGCTCTAGTGGAGTTAGGTAGGGGGATCTAATCTATGGTCTTCTCTTTGATATTTCTGAAGAATACTTGAGCAGATGCCTCATTGACCTCATGCAAGATGGTCTCTTCAAACAAATCATGGAAGGGAGAGACCTCCATGTTCCATCCCACCTTTTTATGTAGATGCTATCCTCCTCTTTGGATAGGCTAACAAGCAGAGCCTGTACTCAATCTAAAATATTTTTTGTCATTATGAATGTGTGGTAGGTAAATCCATCAGTTGGAACAAATATTTTATTGTCTATGGGAAGGGGGTCTCCCCCTATAGGTAGTGTTGCATATCCCTTTCCCTTGATGTTACTTGGGGATCTCTTCCCTTTATCTACTTGGGAGTTCCCATATTCTGGGGGCTGGTCAAGATTAGTTACCTTAAGAACATGATGAGCAGAATCTCCCAACAACTTGCTAATTGGAAAGGGAAGTCCTTCTCACAAGCTGGGAGGGTCTGTCTTATCAATTCTATTATTACCTCTATGTCCACTTATGCCTTCTCCATCTATAGATGTCCTTCCAATCTCAAAAAAATCTACTAGCGAATATTAGGAACATTTCCTGAACAGAATGCATCAGGGAAAGAAAATTGGTTTTGGTATCTTCGAAGGACTGCACAAAGCCCATTGAGTTCGGAGGGTTTGGGATCAAAGACCTAGGGAAATTCAATGACGCCCTCCTCACCAAGTTCACCTGGGGTTTGTTTTATGTTAACAATGATGTCATGAGATTCTTTTGGGAGTGGTTCACACTGAATCATTGTGATGGATTTACTAGTTATTTTCCTTCCTTGGTTTGGACAACAATATAGGGATCCAACATGAGAATTATGGATCACTTGAAGTGGATCGTTTAGAGGCATTCATACCTGAATTCTTGGTCCACCAATTGGATTGATAGGGCTCTGTTGGATAGTGTGATGCCTTTTTCTGATTCAAGGAACATCTCGATTGTTGTATTCATAAATCTACTGAAATATTTTGAAGCTCTCATTCCGACTGGAACTTATTTGCAGATTCATGATCAAATGTTTGCTGAGATGGATACATTGGTAAAGAAGCATAATCTTTTTGGGAAAATCAATGTAAAGTATTTTTATCAGTCTAAATATGGACAGGGACCTACTCCTTCAGCTTGGATTTAAATCCTTAATAGGACTTTTATCCCTCCGACTAATCATCTGGTACTTTGGATGCTCTGGAAATATCAACTGCCACTTCAAGGGAAACTACAGCGGGCCGGACACAGCCTGGCCTGGATCTGTTTCCACTCTCTTGGTGCCAAGGAATTCATAAAACATACATTTATTCAATGGTGGTTTGCAGTGGAACATTGGGACTCCATAAAGAAGTTGTTCGGGTTCCCTTCCTACTTGAGCAGGCCATTGTTTGAGCTACTGGAGATCCTGGTGAATTGGCCTTGCAGCAAACATCAGTCTAACCTCCTACTCATTGTTGTTTCATCTATTACATCTTACATCTGGGATTCTCGGAATGTGGTGTCTTTTAACAAGAAGTGACTCTCCTTCCGTGGTGGATTCATCACCCTACACTCAATAGTCCATGTGACATCTCACATGCTGACAAGTCCAATGTCCAATGATGTTAATGGTCTTATTCTCTTAAGGAGGCTTGGATTTTCTGGTAGGATAAAAAAACTATAGGTTCTCATGTTCATCCACTGGATTCCCCCGATCTCTTCCTAGATCATGGTCAATGTAGATGGTGTGGCACTGGGAGCACCGGGCCCCTCTGGGTGTGGTAGGGTCTTCCGTACCCAGCATGGTTCTGTCAAAGGATGCTTTCAGACATGATGCTTGCTGTGGAGTTCTTGAAAACATATGGGAGAGTCTCTTGGAGTATTCTTCCCCAACGGATGGAATACCTTGCACGTTTTCAAGGACTCAATCTTCATGTCACACATGCCAATTGAGAGGTGAACTCAATTGTGGATTCCCTTTCAAAGAAGGCGATCGTAGAAAGGGGCTCGATGTGGTCTTTTGTTTCTCCATCCTCCTGCCTCCAGTTTGTGGAGTCTGATACGAGGGATGATATGCACACCTGGGTTTGCTACCCCTCCATGTAACATTCTGTTGGTTCCTTATCTTTTTTAATAAATTATGGGGGACCAAGTTCAACTGGTCTCGATCCTTATTTTCCCTAGAAAAACCTAAAAATTTATAAAAACCCTAAAACGTGAAAAACCCTAAAATCTTAAAGAACCATAAAACCCATAAAACCCAAAAAAAAACTACTTAAAACAATAAAAAAACTTCAAACACTTAAAAATGTTGAAAAACTCTAAAATAACATAAAAACCCTAAAAAACTAAAAAACCACAAATCCCCCTAAAACCAATAATACCCTAAAACCCCGAAAATAGTTAAAACCCTAAAAATATCTATAAACCCGAAAAAAGATTCAAAAAATCCCTAAAAAATATAAAAATGTAATAAAACCATAACACCCTGAAAAACCATAATAAGACCATAATAATAAAAAAACATTAAACCCCTAAAAACATAAAAAAATATATAACCCCTAAAACTCCAAAAAAACTATATAACACTGAAAATTACTAAAAACCCTAAAAACCCATAAAAATCCTAACAAGGAATAAAATCCCTAAAATATAAAAACCCCTAAAAACTATAAAAACCCCATAAGAAAACCTTAAAAATATAAAAACACATAAGACACCTAAAAACTAAAAAAGATAAAAACCTTAGAAAACTATAAAAGATCATAACAACCCTAAAAAACCTCAAACCCATGAAACCATAAAAGGCCTAATAACCAATAAAACCCCCAAAAAATCAAAAAACTATGTATCCCCAATAAAGACCTAAAGCTGTTCAAAAAATATAAAAATCCTTAAAAACCATAAAATAGTTAAAAAATATTAAAAACCGTAAAAAACCTAAAACTGCCTAAAAATCCCAAAAACCCTAAAAACAAAAAACCATTTAAAATCCCAAAGAATCCCTAAAAACATAAAAAACCAAAAATAACCCTTAAATATTCTAAGAAAACCTTAAAAATCTAAAAACTGTTAATACCTCTAAAAATCCTAAAATCCCTCAAATCCCCTAAAAACCATGAAAATCCTTAAAACCCTAGAAGCACATAAAAATCCTAAAATCTCCTAAAAACACCTAAAACCTAAAACACTCCCAAAAAACTTGGTAAACCCCTAATAAAACCTTGAAAACATAAAAAATTTAAAAACCCTCAAAAATCTAAATAAGTCTAAAAACCCTTACACCCCTAAAAACCATAAACCCCCAAAAGTCATAAAAATCCATTAAAACCCTAAAAGAAAATAAATACTAAAAAACGTTTTAAACCCATATAAACATTATTAAACTTTAAAAACCATAAAACCCATAAAAACTAAAAAAAACCTTAAGTATCCAAAAAAACATAAAACTCCAAAAAAATCTAAAAAAAACACTCAATCCCCTCAAAATCCCTAAAAAAGAAAAACAAAATCATAAAAATTATATTACCGTAAAAATACAAAAAAAGATAAAAACCCCTAAAAACCTAAAAAACACAAATAAATCATTAAAACATAAAAACCCTTAAAATCAAAAAAAAATACCTAAAAATGACAATGAAACTAAAAAGCCTAAAAACCCTAAAAACACTAAAGCTCTCAAAATCCCTAAAAACTATTGAAAATAAAAATATATTTAAAAACCCTAAAAACATCAATAATATAAAAACCCTAAAAATCCTTAAACACACTGTGTAAACCTTTGAAACCTGAAACACTTAAAACACATAAAAACATAAAAATGCTAAAAACATAAAAAAAACACTAAAAACCCAAAATCCCAAAAAACCCAAAAACCCCATTAGACCTAAAAACCCCCAAAAAAATATAAAATCTTAAAAGCACTAAAAACTCTAAAAACTTTATATACCCCTATAAATGTTAAAAAATCTAAAAAAACAGAAAATCCCTAAAAAATTAAAAAACCAAAAAACACAAAAAAAAACTATAAATACCCTAAAACCCTCAACAACACTAAAACCCCTAAAAACAATACAAATCCTAAAAACCGCTAAAATAATTAAAAAAAATAAAAAATCATGAAAAACCTTAAGAAACCATTAATACCCTAAAAACCTAAAACATCTTGAAAATCTAAAAACACTAAAACCCATTTATATAACTAAAACCTTAGACACCATAAAAACTATCAAAATACCTGAAACACTAAGAAACAATAAAAATCCTGAAAAATCCTGAAAAATCCCAAAAATGAAAAAAAAAATCCCTAAAAATTTAAAACCCCCTTAAAACCTGAAAACCCATATAAAAACAATAAAAAACAAAAAATAATAAATCCTATAAAAAATAAAAATTGTCTAAAACCCAAAAACCCTAAAATATCCTAATTACCCTAAACCCCTAAAAAAACCCAACAAAAACAATAAAAAAACCTAAACCCCACAAATCACTAAAAAATACTAAAAACTCGAAAACCCCTTTAAATGCTTAAAAAAATTAAAAACATTAGAAAATTTTAGAAGCCCTAAAAAGACAAAATAAATCCCATAAAACCCCCAAAAACCTAAAGATCACAAAAAAACCTAAAACCCCTCAAAACCCCTAAAATACCATAAAAATCATAAAAATACCTAAAAATGTAAAAACCAAATAAACCCTTAAAAACACAAAAAAAAAGATAAAAACATAAAAACACAAAAACCCATGAAAACCTTGAAATAAAAAATCCCCTAAACCCCTCTAAATACATAAAAAATCCTAACTCCCCCCCCCCCCAAGACCCAAAAGTCTCTAAAAATCCTTTAAAATGTTAAAACCCCTAAGAACCCCATAGAAAACTAATAAAAACTAAAACACTTGAATCCCATAAAAACCATAAAAAATGATAAAACCGCTAAAAAGAGTAAAAAGCCACAAAAAAACCATAAATCCCAAAAAAAACTTTATGAAACCTTAAAAACCCATAGAACCCTAAATACCACCAAAACTATAATAACACTACAAATCCCTAATAATGTGAAGAAACTCTAAAAATCATTAAAGGCACTGAAAACTCAAAAAACCCCATAAAAACCCAAAAAAACTGAAAACCATAAAAACACTCAAAATATGTAAAACCCGAAACAAGCATATTAATTATAAGAAATACCAAAAAACAATTAAAATGAAAAAACCATAAAAACCCTGAAAATTATAAGAAAACACTACAAAACTAAAAAAACATAAAACCTTTAAAAACAAAAAAAATGCAAAAAACAATAAAAACAATAAAAACCATAAAACAACCTAAAACCCTTCAAAGTTTCTAATACACTAAAACCCATAAATATAATAAAATGCCCAAAATATCAGAAATTTTTTTAAAACACTAAAAATATGAAAACTCCTATGAAAACAATTAAAAAACTAAAAACACTTAAAACACTAATAAATATAAACAGTGTTAAAAACATATAAAACCCAAAAAGTATCCTAAAAACCAAAAAAAATCTAAACACCATAAAACCCCTAAAAACCCCTAAAACCATAAAAGCTATAAAAACTATTTAAACAACTAGAAAAATTACTAAAAAATTTATAAACATAAAACACTAATAAATTCATAAAAATTACTAAAAACATCAACAACCCAGAAAACCTAGTAAAACCATAATAACACCTTAAGAAATTAAAAAACAAAAACCCCTAACAAACCTTTAAAACACTAAAAACCTTAAAATACCTTAAAACCATAAAAAACCCTATAAACCATTAGAGTCCCAAAATACCATAAAAATCCTAAAAATTCAAAAAATCCCAAAAACATAAAAGACACTAAAAACCCTAAGAAAACCCTGAAATACTAAAAACACTTAAAACCCCTAAAAACCTAAAAAACACTAAAAATCCAAAAAAAAAACTCTATAGTGACCATAAAACCCCTAAATACCATAAAACTCACAAAAACCCATATGAAAACCTAAAAACCGATAAAAACACTCAAAACCACTAAAAACACTAAAAACCCTTTAAACCCATAATAAATTCAAAAACACTAATAAACATAAAACCCATAAAAACTAAAAAAACACAAAAACCCAACTAAACCATAAAAACACTTAAAACCATAAAAACCCTAAATGATAAAAATCCCTAAAAACACTAATATCCATAAAAATCCTATAAGACCAACTAATCTGTAAAAAAATCCTTAAAAAAGCGTAAAAACCTAAACACATAAAACCCCTAAAAACCTAAAAAATATAAAAACTCTAGAAAATCTAAAACCCCTTAAAACCCTAAAAACCCTAAAACCCCTCAAAATATTTAAACACCCTAATAATCATTAAAAACCTAATATTGTATTTTAAATCCCTACAAAAGTAAAAAATACTAAAATCCCAAAAAATCCCTACGAAAACCTTAAAAACCTAGAATCACTAAAAATAACAAAAAACATCAAAAAGTATAAAAATAAAAAATAACATAAAACAATAACACCCCTAAAAACAATAAGACCCATAAAACCTTAAAACCCCCTAAAATCCTAAAAACACACTAAAAATTCTAAAAACCCTTTAAACCCCTTAAAATGGAAAAAAAATTCTAAAGACCATTAAAATCCCTAAAAAGTAAAACAGACTAGAAATCTCCAAAAATCTATAAAAACCCTAAAATAATTTATAAGCCCACCCTAAACCCTAAAGAATGATTAACAACATAAAATCCATAAATATCACTAAAATCGTAAAAAAACATAAAAACCATGAGAAACCTAATGAAAAAACAAAAAAAAACTCAAAAACAAACAAAACACATAAGAACATAATAAAATCCCTAAAAACCACAAAAACCCTAAAAAACCTAAAATCCTAAAAATCCATAAAAACCCAAAAACCCCATAAAATACTAAAAATCCCTCAAAATAGATAAAAACATAAAAAACCCTAAAATCCCTGAAAAACCCTAAGAAAACCATAAAAACCTAAAACACTAAAACCCCTTAAAAACTAAAAATGCTAAAAACCAAAAAAGACTCCAAAATACCCTAAAAATCCTAAAACTCCTAAAAACCATAAGGACCCCTATCAATCATTAAAAACCCAAAAAACCAATAAAAAAAAAATTAAAACCCACTAATAATTTTAAAAAAAATTAAACCCAAAAAATTTAAAAAAACTCAACAAAACCACAAACCCCTAAAAATAAAAAAACATAGAAACCCATTAAACCATAAAAACAATGACAACCGTAAAAAAACCTTAAAACCATAAAAACCCTAAAAATCCTAAAAACAATAAAACCCATAAAAATGCTAAAAATTACATGAAACATATAAAAACACTAAAAATCTTAAAAACCCTAATGAAACCCAAAAAACCAAACAAACACTTAAAACCCCCCAAACCCTAAAAATTATAAAGTCCCAATAAACCCACAAAACTATAAAAAACCCTAAAACACTCAAAACAAATTAAATAGTAAAAACCATAAAAATCCATAAAAATCCCTAAGAATCCCTAAAAATGTAAAAAATCCCCAAACACTTCAAAACCACAAAAAAACATTAAAACACTAAAAAATCTTAAAACCCCTAAAATATTAAAAATTCTAAAAACCCTAAAACCCATAATGGACCCTAAAACCCATAAAAACCCTTAAAATCCATAAAACCACCAAACACCATAAAAAAACGAAAACCAATAAAAACCCCTAAAAACCCACTAAAACTCTAAAAACACTTAAGACTATTAAAATATTTAAAAACACTAAAAAACTTGAAAACCCTAAAAAAATAAAAAAACCACAAAATTCTAAAAAACAAAAATACCCAAAAAACCCATAAAATCCATATAAACAAATAAAATCCCTAA
This sequence comes from Viscum album, assembly GCA_963277665.1. NCBI lineage: Eukaryota > Viridiplantae > Streptophyta > Magnoliopsida > Santalales > Viscaceae > Viscum > Viscum album. The sequence continues at coordinate 407,028,730 of OY728148.1, read as the reverse complement.
AAATCCTAAAAACAAAAAAATCATAAAAGACCCTAAAATCTCAAAAAATTTAACGAACCCTAAAATCCTAAAAAATTTAGCAAACCCGAAAAACCTTGAAAACTTCTAAGAAAACCTTAAAATCCTAAAAAATATAAAACCCCAAAAAACCATAAAATGGAAAAACCCCTAAAAACTGTAAAAAATCTAAAACCCTCACAAATCCATAAAAAACCTTAAAACCTTAAAAAACCAAAAAAATTAAAAAACTTGAAAAATGAAAAAACCATAAAATACATGGAAAATAAAAAAAAATAAAACCTCTTAAAGTCCATAAAACCCTTTAAAAATTCTAAAAATCATAAAATACATTAAAACCCATAAAAACTCATAAATTCGTCAAAAACACCTAAAAATCTTTAAAAACCCCCCAAAACCCATAAAAATATTAAAAACATGCTAAATGCAGTACAAACACTTTAAACCACTAGAAATGTTGAAAACAGTAAAAAAACATTAAAAACCCTAAAAATTCAAAAAAAACCTAAAGCTCAACCAAAAACCATAAAACCTTATAAAAAATACATACAACTAAAAATCATCGAAATCATTAAAAATGTTATTATCCATAAAACCACTAAAAACCTAAAAACCCTGAAACCCCTAAACACCCTATTACATAGTAAGGAATCTAAATATCCTTCAAACCCCAAAAAGCTAAAAAACACTAAAAAACCATAATACCATAAAAAACTCAAAAAAATCCTAAAATCCCAATAACTGTTAAGACCTTAAAAATGTAAAATACCCTAAAACCCAAAAAACCCGAAATACCCTAAAACCCATAAAAAATAAAAAATCACTAAAAATACATAATAATAAAATATAATCTAAAATCCTAAAAACACAAAAGAAACAGATAATAACCTAAAAACCACCTAAAACACCTAAAAAGTTAAAAACCCCCAAAACCCTATAACCCCTATAAATACTAAGAATCCCTAAATACCATAAAAACCTAAAAGCCCTAGAATTCACTAAAAATTTGATAAACTATAAAAACATGGGAAAACCAAATAATACCTTAAAACATATAAAAAATTAAATCCCAAAAAAAAGAAAAAAGTGAAAAAAAACACTAAACGATCCAAAAAACCCTAAACCCCCTAAAAACGATAAATACACTTAAAACATACAATAAATAGAAAACCACATAAAACCCATTATAACACACTAAAAACTAGAAAAACCCATTAATTCTATAAAAACATTAAGAAAAAATCCTTAAAAAATATAAAAAAACAAATACCCAAAAACCCAAAAAAAACCATGAAAACCCTAAAACTACAGAAATCCCTAAAAACCATCAAAATCTGTAAAAATAATAAAAAACATAAAAATCCTAAAAAATATCTCAAAATACTTGAAAAATAAAAGCTCATAAAAATCCAAAAATACCCTAAGAAAACCTTATAAACCTAAAAACATTTAAAATCACTAAAAATTCTAAAAATGCTAAATACCCAAAAACCCTAAAAAAACCATAAAACCGCTAAATACCATAAAAAATAATAAAACCCCATGAAACCCCTAAAAATAATAAAAACAGAGAAAAACCCCTTTAATCCCATATAAATTTTAAAAACTAAAATAACCTTAAACCCTTAAAAGTATCATAAAAACTGTAATACCTAAACCCCATAAAACACCAAAAATACCTAAAAATAATCAAAAATATTGAAAAACCATAAACACATTAAAATAATAAAAAGACCTTAAATACCTAAAAATGTAAAAAAATCCTTCAGAACATTAAGAATCTCTATTAGAACCTTAATAACCTATTAAAGGTTAAACACTTAAATACCTAAAAATTACTAAAAACCCTACTGAAACCTCAAAATCCATAAAATGAAAAATACCCCATAGAAAAAAGACCTAAAAATCCTAAAAAATGTAAAAATCCTAAAATCAAAGAAAACCCCAAGATATCCTTAAAAACCTCTAAACACCTTAAACCCCTAAAAATGTTAGAAACCACTAAAAACCATAAAACCCAAAAAATCAGTAAAAAAATCTAAAACCCATTTAAACCTATTAAAATTTAGAAAAAATCTAAAAACCATAAAAATCCTAAAAATATCAAAAAAATCCATAAAATCAAAAATCCATAAAACCCTAAAAATTCTTAAAATCCCAAAAAACCAAAAAAATATAAAATTCAGAATAATCACTAAAAATCTCAAAAATCATAAAAAGAATTAAAAACCCTTATAAAACCATAAATAACCAAAATCACTTAAAACCCAAAAAAATAAATAATCTAAGAACCCAAAATCCCTAAAAACACTAACCCCCCCCCCCCAAAATCTGAAAACCATAAAATTTCATAATAATATTTAAAATCCAAAAAATTCCTTAAAATATAAAAATCCCCTGAAAACCCCTATGATTACCTTAAAAACATAAAACACTTAAAATCAAAAAAAAAATTAAAACCATAAATACACTAAAAGGCCCTAAAAACACTAAAAACCCTAAATAACATAAACCACATAAAAACATTAAAAAACCTAAAACAACATAAAAACGTTAAAAACCACTAAAAACAATTTAAACCCCACAAAACTTTAGAAACTATAAAAAAACCTTAAAACCCCTAAAAACATGAAAAAAACAAAACACCCAAAAAAACCTATAAAAATCATCAACCCTTAAATCACTAAAAACACAATACACTAAAACCCCCATAAAATTCCTAAATACCACTAAAAACTATAAAAACCATTTAAACCCCTACAAATGATAAAAATTCTAAAAAAACCTAAAAACTCACAAAAAACCCTAAAACCCCATAAAATTCATAAAACCCATAAAAACCTCAAAAATACTAAAAAATCCTTAAACCCCTATAAAACCATAAAAATAAAATAAAACCTAAAAATCACCATAAACATAAAAAACCATAAAACACATGAAAAACCCAAGAAAATTCTAAAATCCCTAAAACCCTAAGACCCTAAAACCCTATGAATCCCTTAAAACAATAAAAAATCATAAAGTCCTAAAAAATCTATTCAAATTAGTCGACATGTAAAAATCCACAAAAACCCTAAAACGCCTAAGAAAACCATGAAAATTGAAAAACACTTGATATCCCTAAAAAATTAAAAACACTAAAAACACATAAAACCCCTTCAAAAAATAGAAACCTAAAAACCCAAAAAAATATATGAAATCCGTAAAAAACTAAAACACCATATAAATCATAAAAAAACAAAAATACTTAAAAATATAGAAAAACCTAAATACCTTAAGAACCCATAAGAAAACCTAAAAAACAAAAAAACACTTTAAACCTCTAAAAACCAAAAAAATGAAAAAAACCATAAGAAACGTTTTAAAGTCCCTAAACACCCAATAACCATTATAAATTATCAAAACCCCTAATTTTTTTAAAACCCCCTTAAATCCCATAAAAACCCTAAAACCACTAAAAATTCTAAAAAACACGGTAAACACCTCTAATGATAAAAAACTTAAAAAAACATTAAAACCACGAAGAAACTCAAAAAAATCCCTCAAAAAACAAAAACCAAAAAAAGAAAAAACCCTACAAACCCTGAAACATATCAAAATCCTTAAAACCAATAAAAATACTAAAAAATTATTAAAAATATAACAAATGTACCTATAACCCTTGAATTATCCAAAGAAACCTTTAAAACCTAAAAGCACGTAAAACCCCAAAAAACTATAATTTGTTGAAACCCTAAAAACCCTAAAAAACATAAAACCATCAAAATCAATAAAAAACAAAAAATCCAAAAAAATCCCTAAAATTATATAAAAACATTTAAAACACTAAAAACCTGAAAAAAAACCTATAAAATCATTAAAAACCTAAGACACATAAAACCCAAAAAAACCCTCCAAAATGATAAAAACCCAAAAACCCCTAAAACACCAAAAAAACCATAAAAACATTAAATCATTAATAATCCTAAAAAACACTAAAAACTATAAAATCCCTTTAAAAAATAAATTTTTTTAAGGAACTCTAAAAAACTAAAAACCCTAAAAATCTAAAAAAACCCTTAAAAACTCAAAAAACCAGTAAAACTCTATAAAATATAAAAATAATAACAAAATACATAAAAATCCCTAAAAACATACTAAAACCTAAAACCCTGAAAAACACTAAATAAATCTAAAAAACCTAAAAACACTTAAAACCCCTAAAAACATAAAAAATCCTACAAATCCTAAAAAACACTAAAATATCGAAAATCCCTAAAACCCATAAAAATTTCTAAAAAACATCAAAAACCATAACAATCGTAAAAAAATCTCTAAGAACACATAAATGTAAAAATACTATGAATTTTGAAAAATAATAAAAACCATAAAAATCTAAAAACATTAAATAACCCTAAAAACATAAAAAAATTAAATACCTAAAAAACCCTAAAAATCCCTGAAAACCCAAAAAACCCATAAAAACCATTAAACAGCTAAAAAATAAAAACCCATAAAACCCTAAAAACCACAAAAAACACTAAAACCCATTTAAACTACTAAATTTATTTAAAACTCTAAAATCTTTTTGAACCCTAAATAAAAAAATCCAAAAAACAAAAAAATCCTAAAAATCCTAAAGAACACTAAACCCCTCAAAATCACAAAAAACCCTAAAACCCTATAAAAATACTTGAAAATTTATAAAGTCCCTAAAAACATATAAAACTCTAAAAACCCTACAAAACTCAAAGGAAATTTAAAATCCTAAAAAACCCTAAAGATACTAAAAACCATAAACCCCCTAAAATACCCCAAAATACCATAAACTGCTAAAAACCTCTAAAACCATTACAACCCCTAAAGCACTACAAAACCCTAAAAACCACTAAAAAATGTAAAAACCATTAAAACCCCTATAAAAATTAAAATAGTAAAAAAACATAAAACCCCCAAAAAATCAAAAAAACAAAGAAACCCATAAAAACTCTAAAAACGAAATAACTCTCAATGCCCTCTAAAACCCTAAAAATCTTAAAATATCCCTAAAATTAGTAAAAACCGAAAACACCCTAAAAATATTGGAAACCCCTAAGAGAAACATAAAAATAATAAATATAAAACCCCTAAAAACCAAATAATGGCTAAAAAAATAAAAAAATATAATATCCAAATAGATATGATAATCCCTAAAATCTCTAAAGAACCACAAAAATACTAAAAAATATATAAAGATACCTAATAATTTAAAAAACAATAAAAATGATTTAACACCCTAAGAAATGATTTCAACAAAAAAACATATAAAATCACTAAAAACCATCAAAGATGTTAAAACCCAAGAACCCTAAAAGACCCCAAAACCCCAAAAGACCATAAAACCCTAAAAATATCTAAAAAACACAAACCCCTAAAATCTGAAAAAAATCCTTAAAAACCAAAAAAATCATATAATCCCACTAAATACTTTAAAACCCCTGTAAACCCCTTAAATCATCTAAAAACTCTAAAAAATTAAAAACCCTAAAAAACTAAAAAAACCCCTCACACCCCGGAAAACCAGAAACCCCTATAAAGAAAAAAACCCTTCAAAATCCCTAAAAACCATCAAAATCATAAAATTCCCAAAAAAACTCAAAAACCCTCAAAAACCATAAAATTCTAGAGATCCCTTAGGTAAACCATAAATAATTAAAAAAAATAAACCCCAAAAAACATAAAAAATCATAAAAACCCATAAAAACCATAAGAAACCCTATAATCCATTAAAGTCCCAAAAACTCTAAAAACCATTAAAACACTAAGAATCCCTAAATATACATAAAATTTTAAAAACATTCAAAACTGAGAAAAACTATAAGGAAAACTAAAAACACTTTAAACTCATAAAACATAAAAAAAATGTAAACCTGAAGAACACTAAAGAGACATAGAAAGCCTTAAAACCAAATAAAACCACAAAATCCTCAAGAAACCATAAAAATATAAAAAAAATTCTAAAACCACTAAAAACTATAGAAAACCATCAAAAAAATGAAAAAATAAAAAACAATAAAAAATAAAAAAACCATAAAACCCCTAACCGCGCTAAAAAAATAAAAAAACACTAAAAATTCCTAAAAACCAAAAAATAATCATAAAATAACCCTAAAATCCCTAAAAACATAAAAAATATAAAAAATGGAAATCCTATAAGAATAAATTAAAACCTAAAAAACACATAAAACCCATAAAAACCCTAAATAAGATAAAAACCATAAATTACACTAGAAACCATAAAGCCCCCAAAATCCATAAAAACCCAAAAAACCTTAAAAATACTAAAAAACACTAATAATATATAAAAGAATAAAAACAATATATAACTCAAAAAACCCTAAGAAAACCAAAAAGTTCTAAAAACAAAGACAACCTAAAAATATAAAAATGCTAAAAATGATAAAAAAGCTAAAAAGACCATAAATACCTTAAAAACCACTAACCCCCTCCCCCCAATTCCTTAAAAACTGGTGAAACAATAAAACAACTAAACAATATAGATTCAATTTTAAGCACTAAAACATTAAAAAAATATAAAAATCATTTAATCCCTAAAAAATTGGGATAACCTAGAAAACCACAAAAACCCTAAACCCCTCAAAATACGTAAAAGCCAAAAAGACCATTTAAATCCTAAAAACCGTAAAAATACTATAAAAAATAAAAAACATAAAACCATAAAAAAACCCTAATAAATCATTAATAAGATAAAAAATACTAACACCCCCAAAACACCAAAAAAATGCTAAAGACCCAATCCAAAAAACCATTCAAATTCCCTAAAAACTCGAAAAACTAGAAAAATATTCTAAAAAGCACTAAAATTCATTAAAGATGTAAAAAACATTAAAAACATTGATAATCTATACGAAAACCATAAAATACTAAAAACACATAAAACCCCTAAAAACCTATAAATGCTAAAAACCTTAAAAACCCAAAAGGCCCTAAATCTTTTAAAACCACTAAAACCCTTAAATGCTATAAAAACCTTAAAAATCTTTAAAATGATATAAAAACTGAAAACCCACTAAAACCTATAACAACCATTCGGAACCCTAAAAATTATAAAAAAATCTAAAAACCTAAAAAACCCTAAATAATTTAAAACTCCTAAAAACCTAAAAACAAAAAAACTCTAAAAACCTTAAAAACCCCCATAAATCTCAAAAAAATCCCTAAGACCAAAAAAATCATAAAAAATGCCTAAAATCCCTAAAAATGTAAACAACCCTAAAAACCAATTAAACCATAAGAAACCATTAAAAACCTGCAAAGGTATAAAATACATAAAATCCTAAAAACCTCAAAACCCTCCAAAACACTAAAACCTCTAACCAACCATTAAAAAACTTAAAAAATCCAAAAAATTAAGAAAAACCATAAAATCCTTAAAAACACTATAAAATCTGTAAAAACCTAATACTCGTTAAAACCTTAAAAATATAAGAAATTCTAAATCCCTAGAAACCTCAAAAAAGATCATAAACCCCTAAAAACCCTAAAAACAAAAAAAACCATAAATTTAACTAAAACCCTAGAAAATAAACAAAACTAACTAAATACTATAAATACACTTTAATCACCTAAAATGTTAAAAAACTGTAAAAACCATAACATCATAAGAAAATAAAAAACACTAAAAACAAAAAAACCCCAAAAAACCTAAAAACAATATAACACTCAATATCATTGAAAACCTTAAATGTCTTAAAATTCCTAAAAATTTATAAAACCATTAAAAAACCAAAATAACCTAATATCCTAAAGAGAACCATAAAATCCAATTAACACTTAAAACCTCTAAAAACACTAAAAAACTCTAAAATCCCTAAAAACCCTAAAACCCCACAGAATCCATTTGAACCCAAAAAAACCCTACATAACCTAAAAATCCATAGAAATATCTAAAATTGTAAGAAACCCAAAAAACCCAAAAAAACATATGAAAACCATAAAAAATAAAACACTAAAACCCATAAAACCACTAAAAATGATAAAAACACTAAAAACTGTTAAAGACAAAAAACCCCTAAAAAACATTAAAAACAAATATCCTTAAAACCCTTAAAAACCCTTAATACCCATAATAACCCTAAAAAATACTAAAAACACTAAATACCTTTAAACCATTAAAAATATTAAAAAAACACTAAAAACCTTAAAATCAAAAAAACCTCAAAAGATACCATTAAATCCCAAAACACATAAAATAACTTTTAGCCTTAAAAACACTAAAAACCATCAAAATCCAAAAAAACCATGAAAACCATAAAAATAATGAAACTCCCAAAAAATACCTAAAAATGTAAAAAAACCCCCTAAAAACCTTGAATCCCCAAAATAAAACCTTAAAAAATCACTAAAAATCCCTAAAAACATAAAAAAAACACTAAAATCCTTGAAAATTTATAAAAAAATCAAAAAATCCAAAAAATAGTTAAAATCCAAAAAAAGGTAAAAAATGATAAAAACACTAAAAATACTGCAACATCCTAAAAGACAAAAAAATCCTAAAACTTGAAAAAAACCCTTAGAACCCTAAAAATACCTAAAATGTCATAGAAAATGTAAATACCAATAAAACCTCTTAAAACACATTAAACCCCTAAAATTTTAAAAAAATAAAAGACCCTCAAAACTAAAAACCCCTTAAAAATCCAAAGAAACCCATAAAAACACTAAAATCCCTAAATATAATAAAAACATAAAAAATCACCAAAAATCCATAAAAACATAAAAAATGATAAAACCCCTATAATTCCCTAAGAAAACCTTAAAAACCTAAACCAATAAAACCCATTAAAAATTAACAACACTAAAAAACCCTAAAAAACTAAAACCCCTCCAAATCCATAAAAATCCTAAAAATTCATAAAAATCATAAAAATCCCTAACAATTCAAAAAAACTAAAAAACCGCTGAAAAATTCTATGAAAATGATAAAATCCTGAAAACACTAAAAACCCCTAAAACCTATAAAATGCTAAAAACTAGAATAAAACCTAAAATCCCTAAACCCTAAAACCTCTAGAAATCATAGAAACTAGTAAAACCATAAAACAGTAAAATCCCATTAAACCATTAAAACCTGTTAAAACTATAAAATCCATTTAAGCACAAAAACATTAAAAAATTATAAAAAACCTTATAACCATAAAAAACTCAAAAATAACCTAAAACCAAGAAATTCAAAAATATCTTAATAAAACTAAGACCCCTAAAATGAATTAAAATCCATAAAACCCTAGAAACCATAAGAAAACATTAAAATCAAAAAACCACCTAAAACAATTAAAAACTTAAAAAATACTAAAAACCCTAAAACCCATAAAATCCCCCAAAATCCCTAAAACCCGAAAACCCTTAATGATCCTAGAACTCCCTAAAAATCCCAAAAAATGTAAAAACCCAAAAATATATAGGAAAAATATAAGAAAAACATAAAAACCAAAATACACTTTAAAAAAATAAAAAAAACCCTACAAAATTTTAAAACCCATAAAAACCATAAAAGACCCTAAACCCCTGAAAACCATAAAACCCACTAAAAACATTAAAAACCCAAAACCCATAAAATCCCCTAAAAACTCAATAAAAAACTTGAAAAAACCCTTTAATCCCCAAAAAAGATTAAAAAAAGTTTAAAAAATATTAATGTTTCCTTTGGAAATGGGGATGACCTTGTTTGTTTAAAGTTTAGACTTTCCAATTGGTTTATAACGAGTTTATTTGTAGTACTGGAAACATCCAATGATTCTAAATCCATTTGGAGATACTTTCCAAAGGTAAGTTCTCATTAGTTGTGAACCGATGAGGCTTAATAATTTTCATTGGTCGAGAAGATGGGAGGTTAGGCTCGTCACACCTTTTTGGGGGGAATTATTACCTACTCTGGGACTCTATTATAGATTTAAGTTATTTTCATTAATCCTTATTAATTAACCAACTATGAAAATGAGTTTTCCTTTAGATTTACCGATCAATTATTGATATGTATGAAATTTAGATAATCTTTTATATTTTTTTGAGGTTCTTCATCGATAGAGAATCAAGCATATGTATTAGAGATTCTTAGTCAATGGTATCCTTCAATACATTATATAGAAATATCTTGGTCATTATGAGGACCATATTGGTTTTAAAGCCACTCATTGGGGCACTTGAAGTTTATTGTCCTTCAGAAAGACAAGGATTATTTCAGAGTTGGGATCGTACCCGCAGATGGGCTACCTATGTATCCTTTTTAAGAAAGGAATCAGAACCCACGTAATTAGATAAGAAAGATATAATTTAATGTCATATGGGATAGAAAAGAATTAATTAATGATGGGCTTGAACCTTAGAAAGGATTCCTACATACCCTACTTTTAAGGCAGAGATCAAATTCCACGTAGTTCGGGTAAGGAAATATGGGACTTATGCATGGTTAATGGCCAAAATTTTCTTAAAAGGGGGGTGAGTAAGTTTCATTGAAAGTTTAGGGAGTCCTGCAAGTGTTTCCATCTTTATGGAGGTCTGTACACTTAGGCACGCAAGTGATGATGAATTCTAAACACTTAAGCCTTATCCTACTCCTTCAAGTCTTCCATTCTAGGTAAAAAGTTACCTTAGAAGCTTTCGAAAGAGTGGAGTTAAAGACTTGGGTGACCAGAGCTTGAATCTGTGTTTTGGAAAATTCATCCTCCAAAATAGGGTGCTCATGGGGGATATTTATAGGCCATCAGGCACCTTAGGTGAAAAAAGAATAGGGCGTGCCAGTGACTTGCGCGAGACGCAGGAAACTTGCGCGACTTTCTCAAAATGTGTTCCTAGTCCATGCCTTTATCAATTTTTTATTTCCTTCAAAGGGTGGACCAATTTGTGCTTAAGGTATTCCCCTTTTCCATTCGCCGAACTCTTTGATGGAAAGGACAGTCAACAAGAGTCTCCCCTCAGAGTTGGATCTGAAAAGGAATGAGGATCTGGCTCTGACGTAAAGCCGGAGAACCAAGGGTCTGTGGCACGCAAGTTCAGCGCGCAGATGTTGGGGCGCGCAAGTATGGCACGTAGGTGGTCTGGATCGTCTATATATACAGGCTCACTCCCATGAGAACTCATTAAACTTCCAAAATCTCATGCTCTTATCACACAGGTGCTTTGATTTTTTCGATCTTTGGTCTTCTGGATTTTTGTCGCGCTTCTGCAAAAGTTATTTGACATGTGCACCATGACTAGGGAGGAAATACTTGTGCGACGGGTCTGACTTATATGAAAAGTTTGGGACTTCCGCGGCTTAATGCCTTTTCCATATTTTTTATTTACTTTAACAAGATTTAACAAAACAAACTTACTTAATGTTTGTCTGTTTGATCTTTGTGCAGATTCAATGGCTCCTAGAAGAATTGGATCATATGATGGGTTGTCTAGTAGGACAATAAATGACATGATAAACATTGTCGGCCATGATTATTATATTATCTAAGACATCACTCTCCCAGATTTGGCTAAGTACCTGAATAAATATCATGCCAATTTTCTATAGATCATTTACATGCCTTTATATGTCTATGACCATCTGCAAGGAGTCAACGTTCCAGAGGAAAATAATTATATTCCTGATTCTGGGTTTCAGACTTACATCAATTTCTCATCGGCAAATGTCTCAGTTTTAGGATCATTTACCAATACTAGAATAGTGGATAAGACATTCATAATGCATCATATCCCATGTGATCCAGATCGGAAGCCTCATAAGCCTGAGCTACAGTCGCATTTCTATCTCTCTATTTTCCGAAATTCTTAGATGGATAAATACAAGGGATGAAAAACAAATATGGTATTTCTATCCTGGAATAGGTGTGAAGCCTACTTGGATGTGGGCATATTGGGTTTGAAAAACTTGTGCATAGTTTGTCGATGATCTGAAGGGATCTTCAATATATAAAGTCGTCTAGGGTGGGCAGACAGATGTCTACAAGAAAGAAAATTCTGTGCTAGAGTTAGTCAGTCGTTAGAGCCCAAAAATGAATTATTTACATCTGACTCATAGAGAAGTAGGCATCATTTTGTGGGATTTCTACAATATTTTAGGGGCTCTAATTTTGGTAGATATGTATGATGAATTCATCCCCCACATAGTGACCTAGAATGATTCTGAGAAGACTTCAGATTTGGATTGAGAGTTAATGAAAAATTTCCCCAAGATTAAGAATACCAAAACCACAAAAACCCACTCCAGAAAAGATATCCATCCAGAGGAGTAGATGGAAATGTTTCTTATTAAGAAGAAAGAGGAGGGACCTTCCTGCACTCATCCTACTAGTTTTCCTAGAGCAGAAAAGAGGGGTGCTCTGGGAAAATTTTGGCCAATTTTGGAAGTAGGAGAGTTTGATAGGCGTGGGTATGAAGTGAATAGGAATATTCTAGTGAAGACCCGTCTGGCAGGATTTTTGGATTTGTAGCTCAGTGTTTATCTTTTACCAGTTTGGGATTCAAAAGGAGGTGTGAGGTCTGGGACCTTTGTCGTTGCATCCAAGATGGGTGAAAGGAAGATGGTTGGGTTGGCCGCCTCAGTTTTGGTGAAGATTCATAGGAGTTTACTTCATGATTATATGGGTAAGTATCCTATAAGAATAGTGGGGCCATTATATGTTCTATGGGGGTGGATCGCCACTCACTACAGGATATATGTTGTACAAAGTGGGGTACAAGTTCATGGAAGTTATTTTCAGCCATCTGTTCTGGCCTTTTCTGGAATTTCTCCCTTATTCCTCAATGCTTATGATATCAAAATAAGGATGAGCATGTTCAATGAGTTTTACTTATTTACTTATGGAAATCCACTAACAGGGTGATTTGTTTATGATGGAACAACCATCCTGGAGTTAAGGGCATATATTCTGGCATGTAGAGATGATACACTAGCCACAAGGATTGATGGAGAAATTATATGCGAGGCCTATGCTCCATACAGATTTTCACGTCAATTCAAATGTCTGTAAGAAAATTCTTGTATCCCCTCCAGTGCATGTCAGGTTAGAGCAGCATCCAATGGTTTAATGTCAACTATGGTAGCTGACATCTATGGAGAATAATGGGGTGGTGTTTGATCTACCAGCTGTTGGAGCCGAAAGTCGATTGACTATATGGTATGCTGAGATCTGGGTAGCATCATACCCTAAATGGGTACTAAATCAGCTGGTCCCTCAAGTGGGGACAAAGAAGAGAACCATTATAAAAGAGGCTTTCCATTTGGAAGGTGATTCTTCCTCACCCGGAGCTAATTCACTAGGTTCCTCACCTGGAGCTGACTCACCGGATTCCCAATATGGGGATGATGAGGCATGAAATGCATCAAAGTGGCCTCGTTCTAGATATAATCCGCCTTCTAGAGTCAATATACCTACTCCATCGACATCTAGGGAGTTACATTATTGAGGAAATTTAGTCTCCATTATTTTAAAAAGCAACAAGTTTCATTTTCTTATCCTTTACCTATGATTTCAAGAGCTGGGAAGATGTTGATGTACCAAATTGTAGGACCCTCCTCACTCCCTTCTGGTGAACATTCTGAATATTTATGACTAGAGGCCTTCCAAACATGGAGGAGATTATATTGTGATGCTAAAACCTCCTGCATGGACTTATGCGAAGGGCTGAATATCCCTGGAGTGGGGAATATCTGGGCTTCCACTGATATCCGTTTTGTGGACCACCCTAATGAATTGAGGGTTTACATCAAAGAGCTGGAAATGCTCATATATGCCACTAATAAGTCAGTTTTTATCAGAAAATGGGTGATGTAAATGATGGACCATGGTACTACTAAGGGGATTGTTCCTTCATTAGATGAAAAGTGGCGTGATTACGTGGATCCTGAAGATGTAAGTTTTCATTTTTCTAATATTTATAATTGATTTTTAATTTGAGTTTAATCAAATATTTGTTAATCAAGGAAATAATATTCTTCATCCTGCAGCTTATAATGGAAAGAACCACTAAAATCCCTTCACCGCAGTATAGCCCTGGTGGCACCGCTCTAGGAGCCACTGAATCTCCTCATGAGCCAGGAGAAGTATCTCCAGGCCAACAAGCCATGGATGAAGAGTTAGAAAGGGAATTGTTGTCTCTGATACCTGTTTTCGGAGAAGATGACGCCAGTCCACCCAAAAAGGCTAAGAAAAAAAAGCATCGATGAAAGAAGACCACAATCAAACTCTTTATCGGTAGTGGTATGTCTCTCTGGTAGTCATGAATCTTAACATATGAAAAGTGCTCAAACTTCTCAGGATTGCAAGGGATTCATCAGTTTCCCCTTTAAGGGAAAGTACTGACCATCCTTAGAGTAAAACTGAGGATGTTGGAGAACAACCACAAGTTCCTTCTCAAAAGGCTGTTCCTGAAGAAATATTGAGAGTAGATGAGTCAGCATCTGTTTCTGATTCCAGGAGAGAAAATAATTCTGGTAAATTAATAATTCTTCATAGAACTTAAAATGATACAACAACTGACTTACATTCTGTGATGTTTTAGGTTCAACACATGCCCTAGAACATTTGGAAACCACTGCAGCTGACCCCAAAACTTTCTATGAAGAAGCTATTCGGGGTCAGTGATTGCCAGATGAAAGTCACGAAGAAGACATGTCAAGTGCTCCCACTAGTGAGACTAACCTGGGATCATGTGATTTATAAGATTTTTGAGATCTAGTTATAGAATCAACTTGATGTGATTTTCATCATTTTTCCTTTTAATCTTCTCCTAATTACACTTCTAACCCTATTTAGTTAAAAAAATGTACAGTTCCATCTAAAGAAACTACTGATCCAACAATTCTTAAAAGGGGTGTATAAATTAATGTCAACCCTATTATTGTAGAAACACTGGATCAGGTGGAACATAGCATGGAAGACCCTCCTGAAACCCATCCTGAAAATCTGGTTGAAGCTAGGAAAGATAGGAAGGATTCTTGACAAGTTTTTGATCTATTGTTAGGTAAAAGATGATGATATTTGTGGCTTAATTAATTTTCAAGAAAATCAATCAACATTTACTATCCTTTGAAACTAACCATAATTTTAATTAACCAAATAGGGATGTCAACTTCAATGGCTAGATCTGGAGGTAAAGCTTCAGGCTCAGCCCAAACAGTAGCAGAAGGTGAAGCAACCAGGGTCATAGAAGGATCAGAATAGTGAACTTCCTTAAGTGCATTAATCCCGAACTATGTTCCTCCCTTTGATAGTGATTCTCAATCAGACCCAGAGGTGAAAAAGGTTCTTCAATTCTCAAATAATATGGCATGGAAAAATATATTGAAGATAATATCTAAGGTACCTCTTGAAGAGATGCCTTTAAAAATTTCAAGACTTTTATCCCTATTCATCATTTTAGGGCTTTGCGGTTTTTGATATCAATAAATCCATGTCGCAGTGAAACAGGTCATTTAATGGAGGGAGCAAGAGAAAAGGTGTCCTCAACACCAGATCAGAGCTAGATTTCTGACCAATATCAGTGAATTTCAGGCTGTAGTGTCCCGAGATGAGGTTGATCATGTTATAAATCTAAAGGAGTTGAAGCAAAAGATCAAGGAGAAGATTGTTTAGTAGTTTCACCTTCAGCAAGAGCTAGATGTTGTTACTGGGGAGCTTGACCATCTTCATAATTCATTTGAATAATTTTTAGAGGATGGTATGAAATCCATCAAAGATAGCAAAGAAGCACTTCATTGAGCTGAAGAGAGTAAATATTTTCAAGTGAATGGGATTCAAGTGGCTGCTGATGAAGCTTGGGATGTTGTGAAATAGATGAGAAGTCATGTTGAAAGTCTTCTTTAATTTCTAAAAGAAAAGAGAAGAGACTCCAATCGGTGGATGTTCTTCTAATCTTGTTCATCAATTAAAAACAGTTCATCTTCAATCATGATAATTTTTATTTATTTTTTACCTAAGCCAATGGTCCTGGTAAACATAGTTTTATTTTTACTAGTGTTATATAAACAACCCCACAAACTTTATCTTTTAATTGATCATATTGCCTAAATCATAAAAATTTATGTCTAGCAAGTTGGGACTCGACTTTTGTTCAAGGTACCCTTTATAGGTTCCCAATTTAATGAGTACCATGTCTTTTGTTATTGGTAGTTTAAAGTCATGCATGTTGGATTATAAAAAGGATAATATTTAAGGTCGAATAGCTTTGACCAAATAGATGATATTGACTCAATTCTTGATAATTTGTTTGGAAACATATTACCATATTCAGGCCTGGAGGGGAAATTGTAAACTATGACTTGAGAAATTTTATATCAGAGGATTGAAATGGGAAAAGATATAAATGGCATTAGAGGATGTTTTTTCTATGAATGAAGTTACCACTACATGACTAACACGTTATGGGGGATGAATTATGCAGGTTCAAAAAAATTATAAGATGCATAGTCAAATTGTATCATCTTATGGCTCACAAGTCCGTTATGTAGACAACTTATGCAAGGCCACATAAGGGCACATGCTGCATAGTCGGGCAAATGAACTCTCAGAAATTTGACTTTCTATTTCTAAAATCCGAAGAGAGTTTTATGGGGATTCAAATTTTCCAAAGCACAGAGTTTACTTTATGTAGAAATGTACATGAACATGGAAAGGATATTTCTAATTAGAATTGTCAAAGAATTGGAGGAATGTGACTTCTACAAAGGTCTAACCCAAACATAGGAAAAAGGTATTTTTGGTTTTAAATCATATGACTAAAACCATAGAGAGAAACATTATACGACATAACACATTCATATCATGAAAAAGATTATGGAACAAATATGTTAAGGATGGAAGTTTTTTTAGATCAATACATATCACTGTTAAGACTAATAGGGACAAAAGAGGCTTCTCCTAAGAATGAAGTTACCACTACTTGAAAAACCCATTATGGGGGCTGAATTATACAAGGAAAACTGGGGAATAAGCTGCATAGTCAAATAGTAGCATCTTTTGGCTGACATGTCCATTATGTAGACAACTTATGCAAGGCCACCTAAGGGCACGTGATGCATAGTCAGGTAAAAAAATTCTCAAGTTTCAGACATTTTGCGACCAAAAGTCAAGAAGATGGTTATGGAGACCATGAATATTATTTGTATAATGTTGTGGCTAGATCCTAAATTGAGATTATGGATTTCACTATGTATCTCATTAGGATGAGAATCAAGCCACACGTAGTTCTTGAAATACTGTTTAATGCCATGCAATACGAGAGCATGGAAAATCTTAGTTTAGGTTCATAGAGCTTGGACCATAGTGAGGGAGACACATCTTTCATTTTTTATAAACCTTCTATGAATAAAGACCAGGGTGTTACATATCACACCATGTGCTCCCAGGGGGACTTTTTAGTCAAGAGACCAAAAGTGGAGTTAGGGGGTTAGGCACAAAGGCTAGGGGCTGGACTCGAGGAATGCTTGAGAATTCCTACGTATCCCATGAGGATGGGAATAAAGATGAACATAGTTCTTGAAATACCCTTTGTACAGATTTGGTTCGTATATATGAGGGGTAAGGGGGAATTTATTGCAATTATGGCTGGACCCAAGATTAAAGACTTGGGTGTCACTACGTATCTCATAAGGATGAAAATCAAGCCATATGTAGTTCTTGAAATATGACATGGTTGGAGAACATGTCAATGATGATTCCTATCAAGTGAGGGTATTATGGATTTTTGCAGTTTATTGTCATATAGGAAAAAAGGTGCAAAAATAGTTTAAGGTCATATGCATGGAATAATGTTATGTAGTTTAATGTCTTGCAGCAAGGACAATTGGGGACTGTATAGTTTAATGTCATATAGCTAGGATGATGGTACATACATAGTTTAATGTCATGTAGGATGAAAGTGAACTGATAGTAATAAGACAGTTGACAAGGGATTCATGGATCAACATCGTATAGGACGAAGGTGAATCAATGTGATGAAATTGGTTTCAGGCTTAAACATCATAAGGTTTCCTACGTACCCAGCCTAGGAGGCAGGGATCAAAGTCCGCGTAGTTTAATTGAGAGGGATTTGATGATCGGGGTGTACATGAGGATAGAGACCCAAAGATGATGTTGGGAATTAAGTGTGCTTAGTATCCTAGAGATAATTTCAAGGTCAAAGCTTATTCTAGGCTCACTTGAGTCATGCTCTGTGTGAGAAACAAGAAGCAGCAACATACCTGATGATCGTTCCACGAAAGATGCAACCATGAAGGATGGTGTGGGGCATATGCATGGTTAGTTGCCTAGGGCACACATGGAAACAGAGTTTAAAATACAATTGTGCATGCGGCGATCACATTTTAATGTCATGTGTCACAGACATGGGGTGCTTGGAAGTTTAACATCCTACATCTTGGATGATACACAGTTTAACGTCATGTTGGACAATAGAGGGGACACAGTTTAACGTCATGTTGGACGATAATGGTGGCTATGCAGTTTAATGTCTTGTAGAAAGGACAAATGATGTATTTGTGTTACAAAAAATAATTCTACAATAATCTTTCATTGGTTGGAGTTGTAATGAGTTCTCAATCCTTTTAGATTAAAGAATAACATCCATTGGAGTAAACCCTATGTATTGAGTAATGTCCTTCCCACTTTGGCTCAAGCTTTGGAGGTTTATTTCTCGATATCATTGGGGTTCTGAGGACCAATACCAATTCTCCTTGAATGAATGAACGAAGATGAAATTTTTTATTGAATGCTCATGCTATTCGATTCCGATAGACTTAAAAATGGTGTAGTGTGCACAATCTTTTTTCATCTAGTCGTTCCAATTCATCCAATCGATTTTGAGATTGTACATCTATAGATAATTGATTACAAATTGTGACTCTACGTGAAGGTAATTGGACTTCAATAGGCCAGACTACTTCCATTCCATATACCAATGAATATGGAGTTGATCGTGTAGCAGTGCAGGTGGTAGTTCGATAATCCCATAGAGCATGAAAAAGTTTATAAGGCCATGACTTTTTATCTTTATCCACCATCTTTTGATGGATATTTGAAATAGTATTATTGAAATCCTCTACTCGACTATTGGCTGCTACATGATACCAAGATTAATGGTGGGATCTAATATTGTATTCTTGATACAATTTTCTTACTTCGGATGAACAAAAGTTTGTGCCATTATTTGTCAATATGGTATGAGGAACACCAAATCTGTTAATGAGGTTAGACTTGAAAAATCTAACAATGATTTTAGTAATGACTTCTTTGAGAGGTATTGCCTATACCCATTTGGAAAAGAAGTCAGTATCAGTAAGAATATACTTAAACTACTTAGTTGTAGCCGGAGGATAAGGTCCCACCACATCCATTCCCCAAGTGGAAAATGGCCAAGAGTATTTAGCTGTATGAAGCAACTCCGGGGGTTGATGAATGAAGTTCGAACATGCTTGGAAATAATGACACTTCTTATTTAAATCAACACAATCTTGCATCATTGAAGGCCATAAGTATCCAAGCCTTCGAATTTGACCAGAAATTATATGTCCAGACTCGAGGGCACCACAAAATTCTGCATGTAATTCATTCATGACATCCATTGTCTCTTCACCATCAATACATATGAAGATAATTCCATAAAAACCTTGATTTTAGAGAAATTTTTAGTGATTTGGGCTATCAAAAAGAGTAAAATTGGCCACACATCGCCGAACTTGTTCTTTCCCAGCTCTATCTGGTGGGAGTGTTCCATTTTGATGGTATTCCCTAATAGGTGTCATTAATCCTATAGTATGACCATATGGTTTAGAAATGGGACTGATTTTATTGATTTCCTCTATTTTGATTTGAACAAAAGGTAAAACTACACGACGTTGGGCAATACTGATGATTTTTTCGTCCCAATTTGGATCTGCCAGGGCTGTGTCTACATTAGCCAGTGTATCATTTTGGGGATTTTGTGATCACCAGACATAATAAAACGTCAGTTTTGAAGGAAATTCCACCATTAACTCTCTTACATAATCATACAAAGGGATTAACTCTTCCTTTATGATGGCATAATCCCTATTGATTTGTTTGATTACTAAATCTGAATCACTTGTTACCTTCAAGTGATTCACCTGTTCCTGAAGTTCCAATTCCAATCCTGTGATGAGAGCTTGATATTCTGCTTTATTTTTTGTACCGCCTTCCAACAATAAAAAGGAATAGGGTAGCACTACCTTTTCTAGGGAAATAAGGATGATTCCAAACCCAACATTGTTGAATTTAGAATCTTCCATTTTCTTCCCTGTTGGACTTCTAGAGGCACCATCAATGTACATGTCACATGTTTGAGGATTATCTTGAATTGAGAAAACTTCCCCATTAAGAAGTTCAATATTTAAAGATGTATCTTCTAAAGATGGGTGTTTAGCACAGAAATCAGCTAGTGCTTGGACCTTTATTTCCTTTTGAGACATATATTGGATATCAAACTATTGTAAAATAACTACCCACCTTGCTAGATGACCTTTAAGCATTGGAAAACTAAGAATAAATTTGAGTGGGTTATTGTGAGATACCAATTGGACCTCATGATGTTTCAGTTAGTGTCTCAATTTCTAAACTACAAAGATTAATGCTAGGCAGCACTTTTCAATACTTGAATATCAAGTTTCTACCTCAAGCATATCCGACTGAGATAGTAAAGGCTGTTTTTGTTCCCCGCATCATTCTTTTGGGCAAGGAAGAAACCCAATGACCACTCTAAAGATGTCACATAGAGAATAAGTGGTATTCCATCAATAGGTGGTATTAATACTGGTGGACTCAAGAGATATTTCTTGAGGATATTGAATGCTTCTTGACATTCTTCAGTCCATTGGTATGTGACTCCCTTCTTCATTAATCTGGTGAAGGGTAAACACTTGGCTACCAAATTAGAAATGAAACACAAAATATAGGCCAAATTTTCTTGAAGTCCTCTTAGCTCTATCAAATTTATAGGAGGTGACATGTCAAGGATTTATTTTGTCTTCTTATGATAAACTTTGATACCACAATGGCATACAACAAAGCAGAGATATTTTCCTGAGGTTACCCTGAAAGAAAATTTCAAGGGATTCATCTTCAAATTGTGTTGCCAAAGTTTGTTGAATATGATTTCTAGATCAGACAAGTGATCAGAATGTTGTCTGGATTTAACCACCAAATCATCCACATAACATTCAACAAATTTCCCAAAAGGGGTTTTAAGATATGGTGCATGGCACATTGATATATTGCACCTGCATTCTTCTGGCCAAAGGGCATTACCTGATAGAAAAACACACCTTGAGGAGCTCTAAAGGCTATAGACTCCTCATCTTTTAGGGCCATTCAGATTTGATTATACCCAGAATATCCATCCATGAAGGAAAGTGATTCATAGCTAGCCATTTCATCAATTATAAGCTCTATAATCAGGACTAGAAAATCATCTTTAGGACAATTCCTATTAAGATATCTGATGTCAATGAAAACTATAATTTGTTCATTCTTCTTTTTCATAGGGACAATATTATCCAGCCATTTGGGATACTGAAAATCTATAAAGAAGTTATCTTTGATAAGCTTATCAACATCAGGTTCAATTTTGGAGGCATAAGTTGGGTCTGTTCTTCTTGCTGCTTGCTTGAATCCTCGATGTTCTTTTAGAAAACCCAAATGATGAGTGGAAACAATGGGATAAAGGCCTGTAATTTCTGTATAATTCCAAGAAAATAAATGTAGATTTTTCTTTAGAAATGAAGTATACATTTCTTGCTCTTAAAGAGTCATGGTTACACTAATTGAAGTGGGGCGTGGATATTCAATTGTACCCAGATTTATCTCTCTGAGTTCATCCACAGTGGTAGAGATACCCTCTTCAAATGCTGGAGGAGCATCCTGAAGATCTTCCTCTTCTTCTTCAATATGTGTTACTTCTTCTGTTTCTACTTGCATAGTAGATGAAGAAGCAAAATTTCCATGGTTAGGGGAAATGTTAAATTTTGAACATCTTGGAGAAGAGGCTACCATTTCTGACCCTATTGATGATGAAGGGTCTTCCTGGGGTGATAGAGAGGAGATGATGGATTGAGAATCGACATCATTGTTTTCCTTTGGTATTTCTATAACTTCTTCTGACCTAGTTGATGATGTATAGAATTGATGGATTTCAGCAGATGAAATGAAGACATCTCTATCTAAGATTTCATCATTTCTTGGTGAATCAAAAATTTCTCCCAAGCTGTCTGGCTTGATTGTCGTAATTGACAATATGGAATTTTTCATAAGAGTGTTTGGATTTATGTTTATCTTTTCAATTTGACTGATAGACAACAAATAATATGTACTCACATGTATGAATGGGTTTACTGGAATCTTTTCCAAACCATTTCGAGCATTAATTTTGGTGACCTTCTTTTTCGTGGATTTTTCCTTTCCCTCCATGTGATAAAATTTTGACTCAATGTATTGAGATTCACATGTTTTTAATGGGGCCTTGCCTCCATACAATGTCCCAATTTGTCCATTGAAACAATATTTGAGACATTGATGGTATGAAGAAGGTAAAACTTCATGTTGATGTAGCCAAGGTCATCCAAGAAAAATGTTGATGGTTGTGTCCTGGTGAAAAACCATGAAATCTTAATTAGACACAAGGTCTCCAAACTAAATTCTATGTGTAATATCACCTAGAGGTTCTTGTTCATTCTTATCATATCCTTGAAACATCAAAGTAGAAGGAGATAAATCAAATTCTGTGAGGCCCAATCAATTAAGTGTAGGAATAGGAATGAGGTTGAATCTTGAGCCATTATCAATGAAATATCGTTGAATGTCTATGTCATTGACTTTTCCAGATAAATACAAATGTCTGATATGTCCATGTACAACATCATCTTCATCTTCATCTATAAAAGATATCCCTGCATAGAATTCTACATAATCATTCTCTATATGGTAGACTTCAGCCGTAGTAATTTCAGGTTTGAATTCTTGAGGAGTTGACAAAGCCTCAATAAGAGCCTCCAGAAGATCTTTTTATAGATTCAAGGCATTCATAATTGATAACTTAGCCGGTACTTGGGCCAAATGTTTCAAGAAATCATACTTTTGGTCCAATTTTCTGCGTTTCCCATCATGAAAATGTGGTTTTTCAAGTGCCCTGGAAGTTGTTGATTTGGAAGTAGATGCATCCCATATCAGGGCAGGAATTGGAAACACTTCTGGATTCAGTATATTAGACCGACTAGGTCTATCTATTTGCTGAGAAGAAAAAGGTATGTACTATAACCGGACCCCCAAAATAACTGTGTCAGGACCGAATATTCCATATGTGGAAGAACATTCTTGTTCCTTTTGATCCCCTTGAAGGGATTTTCCATGATTTTCTACTGCATACACAGTTCTAGTAGGGGTAGGATTGAAATAATGGCTTCTAGAATATCCACGTCTTCCCCTATATCTTAGACCTCTTCTCTTCCTCTAATTCCTCTGTTAGATATAGGGAACTTAGGCTCATCATAATCGAAACTGTCATTGGAATAGGGATACATTAAAAAATCATGTTAACAGAACCAAATATCAATTATTCATCAGATGAAGATTCTTCCTGATGAACTAATACAGGCCGTGCCTTTTAGCGGGGTGGTTCCCATGCTTTTTAAGCAGACGACATAAAATCTACCAGAGTTAATGACAATTTAGGCTTTGACATGAGCTAGTCTTCTTCTAACTGCACTTATTTCTTCAAATTATACCACTTCTTTAACGATATTCCTTATGATAAAGGAGGTTTTGTTGTGGAAGACATAGTAGAAGACACAATTGGTTGATTCAATTGTGTCTGTAAAATGGAATGAGTTCGGTTTATTGTTTTCCTGACCATCCAATCATCATATTTCTGCGCATTTTCACTTTTGACTTCATGACACTCGCCTTTTTACTATGGATCAGTAGCTGTAACACATGATACCTGGGCTGAAGAACCTTTCAGTTTTACATTTCCAGAGTCCACTATCTTTTGCAGGAGGTCTTTGAAGACAAAACACTCATAAATGGTATACCCCAACTTCTGATGAAACGAGCAATAGTTGGGGAGCTCTTCATCTCCTTCCTTGTTTGGCCTTTTGGGCCTTGGAAACTAAACTAGATTGTTTTCCAAAGCCGAGATGAAGTAACCAGGAACATGTTTATTCCGGAAAGAATAAACATTGTTATTTAAATCCTCAAATTTTTTCCGCCTTTGATATTTTGGATCGTCTTCAAGAGGAGGACATTGTTGTTAACACTCAGGAGGCAGATTTCTTCTATATGATGAAGGTTCTGAAGGGAAAGCAGGTACAGGTGCTTGTTTATGTGTAAGTGTAGCAGTCTCTGCATTCCCTATTCTCCTTCCCAGAACTGATGGAATTACATGAGTTTTATCCTTAGACATTATAATAGAGTCATCTATCTGTTGAGCGATTGATTTAAGGTCTCGAAACCCTCCTGTGTATTTCACAGGGATCAATGGTGTGCGTAATTCATCAAATAGATTTGCCACACATATTGGCAGCAACTCTTCTTGTGGGAGTGTTAATCTTAAGGAATATGTTAATCCCTTCCAGTGAGTAATGAAATCCGAAACTCTTTCATTTTCCCTTTGCATACAATTGGTAAGATCAAAAACTATCATCTTTAGTAATGTTGAGCTAAATTGAAGAAGGAATTTTTGACAGAGATCCTCCCACCCAGTAATTGACCGAGATTGAAAACTTGTATACCAAAAAAATGAAGGTCCCTGTAATGACTGCACAAAACACTTGAGCTTAACTGCTTCTTATTGTTGAGGAGTTTCCATCATAGGATCACAACAGAAACAAAATGTGTAAAGTATTGTTCTGGATCTCCCGAACCATTAAAAATTGGTCATATGGTACACGTAAAATTTGATGGGGGAGGAATTGCATCCACCCATTCAGGGTAAGCTCTCTTCTCCGATTGAACTAGTGAACGTCGTTTTTTCAAATATTCCAACCGATCTGTTAATGACTCAATGTTAGTCGTTAATTTTTTAGAAACATCTAGTTGATATGGATTCTATGCAGGCGCAATAGTTGATGTTTTGACGGGTGTGGCGACCGGTACTGTCACTAATGACAGTATTGCTGGTTACTGTCTCATATGACCCATAGGATTAGACCTATGAGGGTGTACTTGTAAAGGGGGATATTCTTGATCCATCCCAGTAGCTACAAAAAATTCTGTTGATTGATTAACTCCAGCATTCTTAGGAGGATGACTACCTTGAAGTAGTTCTGCATTTAACCTCCTTAACTCCTTTATTTCTTCTTCTTATTGTGCGAACCTTTCCTCTAATGAGATTGATTGTCCTTCTCTAGAGGTAGGGTGGAATGTAACCTGAATTTTTTCCATTCCCCTTGTTGGACACCTTTCGGAGAGGGGGAGTTGGTTATTTGAAATAATATGTAGATTCTGGGTAAGGCTTTGATTTTGGGTATGAACACCTTCTTCATTTGTTTCGGTTTATAAAGCCTCTTGAATAGGAACTTCTTCATCAGATTCCTCTGAGTGAGCCTCATGTTCTAGAGGATCAGTGACAATGGCATTAATGAAATTTATCCATGCATGATGCATTACAGCCCATCTATTAGTGTTTCTACAATACATTCTTCTTACAGGTCCTTTATGAGACATTGCCTTTTGTTTGGTTGATCCCTCATGAACTTCTTAATAAACCATAATTTGAAAGGAATTACCTGATAATCCGTCCCTTCATTCATCTTGAAGATTCTACCCTAATTGAGAGAATACTGACTTTTTCTGATGAAGTGATCGATAATTTGAAAAATTCCCTAGTCCAGTGGACTGGGGTTGTTCCTGTTTTTTTGGTTCAACTCCTCGAATCCTGTCTGTCGATCCCGATGGTTTAATTAAAAGAGCCCCCATCTTGGAAATCTGAGGTGTCTCTTGAGATGATACATATAAAACTTTCTTAAAAGATCTCCTGATTTTGCGTATTTTAGTCTAGAAATTGGCCGGATGCATCATCTAAAATCCACTCAAATCACTAGGCTCAGATGACCGTTGGATTATTTCAGACTCTTCTGTTACCGGATGATGCGCATGCTTTAAATGAGAAGGCTGTTTTATATTCTCATTTGATTGATTCAAGAGTAATTAGACAACTTTTTCTTTATATTCCAGACTTTGGGATGAACTATTTGAGGTCTGTTCTTGATCAAGCCTTTGATTACACAAAAACCAGTTAGATATGGCCACCTATGGGCAAAAACATTGCATGAGACCACTTTTGGAGGTATTTGTTGACTGAAGAGCATAGTGAAATGAAATACTCCATGAACACCCCATCCCCTGATATTAATACCATATGAGGCATTGGTAATTAACTAGCGCAACCTTTTTAATGCTCCAAGGAATGCACGCTGAAGGGTTTTCTGCTGCTTTTCAACCATTGGATGTCGAGAAACTGAGAGAGATCCCAAGTCAATTTGGTGTTGCAACCCATTTATTACCTTAACATGATTTTGATATTCACCATAAGGTAATATTTTCTCTTTTAAGTGACAAATAGTTTTCCACATGTTGAGATGAATATCATGAATACAATCTTCTATCGAAATTTATAGAATATCATACTGAGAGCCAGCCAAAGGCCAAAACATGATAATTATTTTACCTTTAGCCATTTGCTTTATTATATTAAGCACTTCCTCTTTTTCATTTGAGGAAGATTCTTCTACCTAATTAGACCAAAGCTGGTGCTTCTTTGTTGTTTCATCAGATTCAACAAGATTGGTAGAGAATTCATTTGTGAAATTATAAGATGAATGACCCAGGAGTGGTTTTTAGAATGACCTACACCCCGAGATATCTTCTTATGGCATCCCGCCTTTTTATCACATAAACTTTCATCACATTATACAAAACCGAGGATCTTTAAGGTTTAGTGTCTTGGAAACCAGAAACTCAAAACATGAAAACATAAAACATTCTTCTTAAACACTTGAAAGGCTTATCCTTATGTTCATTCTAGGTTCAATACTACATCTCATAACCTGGGGACATACATCAAAAGAAAGAGTGAGCAGAAGGCCCAGTAAGGGAAACAAGGGAAACATTTAACATGTGAACATGAGATACATCAATAAAGTCATGAAAAAGAACTTTAAGGCATGATAAAGAAATCATGAGGCATATCATAATAAAAATAACGTATTTCATAACTTGAATATGTGGATAAAACATTTAACTTAGACAATCATTTCTGTTTCACCAAGGTCCATCCCCAAGGTGTCATTACAAATTACCAAGGTTATTCACCAAGGCGTCGTTAAAAATGGTCATCTCTAGAGATTAAGTCTTTACCCAATGAATTGGAGCGCTATCAGGGAGAACCCTTAAATTTGACTTTGGTATCATGTGAGCCACATATATCATCATCAAAATTTCATAAACAACCCATATAGCATAAAAGAAATGTGTTTCTTTTCATAATCACAACGTTTTAAAAGCTTATTTAAAGACTTGATCTTTATGTCACTTTAAACCCACGGAAAAGGAAAACGGGTCTCATGTATGTAAATTCCAAAATTTAAAATAGAACATTTTTGTATATATGTGAATACCCCTTTATAAGAATGACCTTTGAGTATTCACTAAATAAAATAAATGAATTTGAGGGTAATATAGAGACATTTTGAGACGGAAATTCTGCAGCATAATAGCTATGTTTTGGTGCTTTAGAAAACATTGAAAAGAGAATGGACATGGGTCACCCACTCATAAATGATCCATAAAAGAGTAGGGGGAAAAATATAAGATTTTTAAGAACATGGTATTGATATTTGAAATATATAACATATGAAATTAAGAACATGAAAGGAAGACAAAAATAAGACTTCTCTTATGAAAATTCGGTAGCCTAACGGTGTCACTTAAATTTCCACAAAAATGAATTGATGAGATCAAATAGGGTATCTCATAATATGAACATAAAAGATCAGTATGATACATATATAGATCATACCCCAATATAATAAAAAGGAACATGAAAGACTTGACATGAAAGTAGAACTTTGAAAAATGAGAAAGGTGAAAGAATCCCTTAAAAATTCAGCAGCCTAACGGCGCCACTTAAACTCCAACAAAAATGAATTGATGAGATCAAATAGGGTCTCTCATCATATGAACATAAAATATAAGTATGATATATATAGATATAATACCCCAACATAATAAAAAGTAACTTGAAAGACTTGACATGAAAGTAGAACTTTGAAAAATGGGAAAGGTGAAAGAATCCCTTAAAAATTTGGCAGCCTAACGGCGCCACTAAAACTTCAACAAAAATGAATTGACTAGATCAAATAGGGTCTCTCGTCATATGAACATAAAATATCAGTGTGATAGATATAGATATAATATCCCAACATATTAAAAAAGTAACTTGAAATACATGAAAAGAAAGTAGAACATTGAAAAATGAAAAAATTGAAAGAACCCCTTAAAAATTCAGCAGCCTAATGGCACCACATAAACATTCTTAAAACGAATTTATGAGAGAAAGAGGGGGTCCTTCATCATATGAAAATGAAAAGGGAAGTAAGAGGAATATAAAGGAACATCCTCCATCATAAGAGCATGGAGCATAAAAGAAATGACAGAAAAGAGTTTACTTGAAAAGAAAGAGAGGTAGGATCCCTTACATTAAAACGTAACTCTTAAAACTCAATGGTTGGGACCTTGAGGGGTTGGGGGCACCTTGAGAGGACTCCTTTGGAGGTAACGAGACCATATATTAGTTGTGGGAGAGTTGGGAGTGAAAAATAAAGGATTAAAGGGTGGGTATTTATAGGGAATGTGAGGGGACAAGGCATTAATGGCCAAGGGACACCTCACAAGTGGTTTTCTCAAAACCATGGGCTCTCCCATGGTATTTCCCATGGATTTAGGCCACATGGGGAACACATACAATAATTAATTACCTTTGGTCAGACAACCCTTAAAATATCTCATGACATCATCATGACACCGTTATGATGTCATTAAACATACTGAAACCCTAAAACTGTATTTTTACTATTCACTGAAAATTCAACTTTCTCAGAAAAATCCCAAAATTTTACCTTGTCCAAATATCAATTATTTGATTTCAAAAATGAACTTTATTTTATAAAAATAATTTACTAAATATTTTTAATTTAATTTTTAATTAAAAACACTATTCTCCCGAAAAAACTAATACTTGACTAATAATTTCTGAAACAGTTATTTACCTATTTTATTGAATCACATTACTTAATCAAGGTGCCTAGATTATATTAATACTTTCTTTAAGTGATATTACTAATCCATTTGGTCACATTACTAATCATAAGAAAAAAATCACTATTCATAATTAACTATTCATCAAAAATCATGTTGATCTTATTATACTCTAAATTTCGTACTGAACATAATTGTAGAAGACCATTTTTTGAAAATAATTACACATTTTTAATTATTTATGGTTTACATAAACATTTTTAAAAAATCCTTTTTTCTAAAATACATCAAAAATATGCATGCTATATTTATCCGGTCATTTGAAAATTCATAAACTTCATCGTAAGAAGAAATCCCAATTTTTATTTAAAACAAAGGATTACACACGGCAGTTACGGTCTCCTTACATAGCCCCTTATAACCCCAGCATAGGACCTAAGTGTATGGTGTGCTAAAGTGAGAGAATATGAGGGAGGCTCGGCCAACATCGCAGGAGTAGTAATTTCTATTAGCTTGAACTTCTCACGAAGGTGATTTGGTTCCAGCTTCACATGATGAAGTTCGTCTTGGGTTTGATCCAGAGCAATGCCCAATGGTGCCACCTCCTTCCCAAGTTCTGTTAGATGGGCTTCGATTGGCCTGAGACTACTGGATGAGGACATCAAATCTTCTTTCTATATTAATTAACCAAGATCGCTTGTATTTAGAGACAATAATCGAAAAGTTTATTTTCCAGCTGTCATATTGTCCAACGGTCATATAATAGTCAAAACCCAACGATCTCATTTTAATTATACTCATGTTATCAAATGAAACAGTTTTGTTGAGTATAAAATAAAATAACACAGAATATTAGGAAACAATATTTATTCAAAATTCTGGGTCATTACATTCTTCCTCCCTTAAGAAATGGCATCCTCGCAATTTTTAAAATTGGGATTGGAAATTTCATTGAATGTCCGACATCAGAAAAAGAGTCAGTAACACTATTACTTTAAAAGAATGAAAGGGAAGTAAAAAAGGTCACCCGAGTTAACCCATACTAGGATTCCATGTAGGAAAACATGGACATGGAGGAGAAAAAAAAGGGTCAAGTTCTGAGGGAGAGTGATAGAAAACTTGATTAGGAGAAAGTTGACCACAAGAAAATCACAAACTTATGATGGGTTAAATGGTATTTGATTTCCTAGTAGGAAATTTTAACAGAAAATGTGTTTGTTTTATTTTCCTTTTCATAGTTTTGAGTAATTCATTTACTACATAGAATAAAAACACAGGGAAATATACCTACCTTCATGTAGATTTTCATCATTTAATAAGTTTCTACCAAAACTAATCTTTTCTCCAAATGATGATAATTCAAAAAAAACTTTGTCTCATCAAAAGCACAAGAATAATCTTCTAGAAAGTCACGTAATCAACAAAATATTAACTATATATTTATTCTATCTTTAATCATTATCCCAAAAACAGAAAGGGTAAGTTAAAACAAATCTTCAAAAAGAAAGAATCCCATAGGAAGGGAAACTTCTTTAAATCTTCAAAATTCCACGGTACTACCCAAAGTTCATCATAGACCATTCCAAAAATAATTGTCCCTAAAATTAATTAAAATAAACCAAAATAATATTAAAACCCAATTATAAGAATGATCTCATAACATAGTCTTCCAAGATAGAATTTATCATTCATCTCCAAACAACATCAACCACCCTTATCATCTTATAACAAAAGTAACTAACCTAATCACATTTTCCCCAAGATAGGTTAGTCATTTCCATAAGTAACCTAAATTACCATAATTTTTCCTTAAATTCATCGATTCTTCAAAATATAAGTCAACCTTTACTCCCTAAAGTAAATACCATAGTAATCTATTTACCTTGATCATATAGGGTTCCCAAAATAGTGGACTTCCTCCAAAATAATATCCATCTTTTAATCCCATAATCTCCTTTTTTTAGAAGAACAACTTTACTACATCAACATGTGGTACATAACAATAGATGTTTTCCTTAATGATATAAAATCATCTTAGGTAGTGACTCGATGATCTTAGAAAACATAAAAGATATGATCATAGAGCACGAACTAAAATAAAACATGACATAGACAATTATTGTGAAGAAGTTACATGTACTTTAGTCATCATGATCCATCTCAGCATAGTACTTGAATTGTTCCCTTGTCCTTGAAGATTGTTGATGCTCATCATGCTTCTCATCCCTTCCAAGAGAGCATTGCCTTGGATAATTTCCAACTTCTCCACATTTACGATATTGAAAAGTATAAGGTACATTTGTTTGAAACTTATCTCTATTCATCACATTATCTATTTTTTAAAGCAATTGGCTACTTTATGCCCTATCCTCCCACACTTAAAACATCTCCCGGTTCCTTTGTGACATTCTCCTTGGTTCCCCTTTCCACAATTTTTTCACAAAGGAAATTGTGTCTTCTTTCCCTTATCAACTTTATTAGATGAACCTCCCTAAGACTTCATCTTCTTATTTCTTGACGAATTTGGGCATTCAACTAGGTACCAATTATTAATTGTGATTTTTGATAGCTGGTTTGGCATAATCACAATATGGTCAACTTTATCTTTCATCATCTCTGTCACATTAATAGTGAAATCGTCACATTTCCTATCACATTGGTTATTGGTACATGTTATTCCATTTCCCGCCATTAACTAAGAAAAGAAAGCATAATTAGGGGGCTTAAATACTTGGCCAATAATCATTAAAAGGAAACTTTAAGAATAGAATGATAGACTTGTAGAAGGAAAGTATACCCTAACTTGTTATCCCATAGGTTCCAATCTAGGTTATCCATGATCATATATTCTTATGTGAATATTTATTTTATTTTATCTTTTTTCCTTTAATAATGGTTCATACTAAGCTTATGAATTTACCAAAGCATATCCCCCGGGAGTGTCGTAACCAAGAGTTCAGTAAGGCCCGTTGTCGTGTACCAGTTCCTATTTGAGTCTATCTCAAAGTGGTGTTTTCAGGTTTTAACCCTATTTACATATGTTCTAGAGCCACCTCTACCTGCTCGTATCCAGACAAGGATGTATTTTCTTGGAAACCCCTTACTCAATACTCACCAAAATACCAAGATGATTTCCTATATTTAAAATTTTCTATAGGGTTCTTCCTAAATTTTTCATATCCTAATTTCAAAAAATACCTAAACCATCAATTGATACCAAATATGGCATCCCGCCTTTTTATCACATAAAATTTCATTACATTATACAAAACTGAGGATCTTTAAGGTTTGGTTTCTTGGAAACCAGGAACTCAAAACATGAAAACATAAAACATTATTCTTAAACACTTAAAAGGCTTATCCTTATGTTCATCCCAGGTTCATTAATAAATCTCATAACTTGGGGACATACATCAAAAGAAAGGGTGATCAGAAGGCCCAGTAAGGGAAACAAGGGAAACATTTAACATGTGAACATGAGATACATCAATAAAGTCATGAAAAAGAACTTTAAGGCATGAGAAATAAATCATGAGGCATATCATAATAAAAATAACATATTTCATAACTTGAAGATGTGGATACAACATTTAACTTATACAATCATTTCCGTTTCACCAAGGTCCATCCCCAAGAAGTCATTAAAAATTACCAAGGTTATTCACAAAGGCGTCGTTAAAAAAGGCCATCTCTAGAGATTAAGTCTTTACCCAATGCATTGGAGCGCTATTAAGGAGCACCCTTAAATTTTCCTTTGTTATCATGTGATCCACATATATCATCATCAACATTTCATAAACAAACCATATAGAATAAAATAAATGGGTTTCATTTCATAATCATAATGTTTTAAAAACTGATTTAAAGACCTGATCATTGTGTCAGGTTATGCTGATTATCTCCGTTTAAATCGAGTTTATGTGCCCGACTTGATTGTCTGTATGACATGGGGGCATATGCCCCACGACCCTCCTGGATGGGAACAAATGTGTGTATCTGCTCTGGGGTGACATTTTGATGAGTCACTCTACTGATAGGGATAGATTTGTGTTTCTTTCCCAATGTTGTATGTTTCCTCTGGAATTGGGGATGATCTCATTGATTTAAGATTCAAACATTCCAAGCGGTTTCTAACAGGTTTGTTCATAGAACCAGAAACATCTAATTATTCTATATCCATTTGAACCTACTTTCCAAATGTAGGCACTCATTAGTTATGGATTGATGAGGCTTATGAATTTTCATTGGTCGAGAGGATGGGAGGTCGGACTCATCACAGCTTTTTTAGTGGAATTATTGTCTACTCCGAGACTCTCTTTATAGATTTAAGTTATGTTCATGAATCCTTATTACATTACCAATTATAAAATGAGCTTTCCTTTAGATTTGACAATCAATGATTGATATGTAAGAATTTTAAATAATCTTTTATATGTATTTGAGGTTCTTCATCGATAGAGAATCATCTATATTTGTTAGAGATTCTTAGTCAATGGTTTCCTTTAATACATAAAATTATCTTGTTCATTATGATGACCATACTGGTTTTAAAGCCACTTAGTGGGGAACTTGAAGTTTATTTTCATTCAGAAGGACATTTATTATTTCAGAGTTAGGATCATAGCAGCAGATGGGCTACCTACGTATCCTCAGTTTTGGAAAAGGAATCAGAACCCACGTAGTTCAAGTAAGGGAGTATGATTATTATGCATGATTGATGGCTCAAAGAAAAATTTCATGACTACTTTTACACTCTAAGCTCACGTGAGTCATGATAAATATCTGAAAAAAGAGGTATTGGTGAAACCATACAATTGTTCCATTCAATGATGCAATGATGTGGGGATTATGTATGTAGGACTTCCCAAAAATAGATGAGGATTAAGATTTACTTCAGGGGAGAAATCTAGGAACAAGGTCCATAAAGGTATATGTACTTCATGGAGATTTGGATAATCTATCCTTGGGGCTTACTCCTAAGGAAAATTCCCATGTTAGGAGGGGACTTATGATTGGGTTTTACTCTTAAGAAGGATTCCCAGATCAAAAGGAATTATGATTGGTCAAGAGAAATTAAGACTGGGGCTTACTCCTAATAAGGAGGCCCAGGTTAAAGGGATTTGAAAATCAAAAGGACTTGGGGCTTACTCCTAAAAAGGATGGCCATATTTGAGACTGGGGATTACTCCTATAAAGGAGGCCCAGGTTAAGAGAATTATGGTTGGGGATTACTCATGAGGAGGATGCCCATATTTGGGAACATTAAGACTGGGGCTTACTCCTAAGGAGGATGCACAGATTAGGGGACTTTAAGACTGGGGCTTACACCTAATGAGGATTCCCAGATTAGGGGACTTGGGGATTACTCATGAAAAGGATGCCCAAATTAATTATTACTTGGGTCTTAATTCTAAGGAAGATTCCCATATTAATGAGAATTTAGACTGGGGATTACTCCAGAAAAGGAGGCCCAGGTTAAGGATTCTCTCATCTTAAAGGATAAGGTTGAATGAATGAACTCTCTAACTTTAGTGACATAAAGATGTGTAAATAACTAGGTTTTGAGAGATGTTCCATGGAATTCCTTTCAGATAAGGATGTCAATCAGGAAAACATGCCATAAATGGATTTGAAGAGTGTCTTGAAGACTGAATCTTGAATAGGAGAGGTGGAATGACATAAGAGGGGTTAAATGGATAGGAAGGGAACCAAAAAATATAAAGGGAACGCAAGTCCTGACAGGCGCGCAGGTACTGCGTGGGTGCGCAAGTACTGGTCGCACAGGTATACCTACACGACACATGGGTACTTGCGTGACTAATAACCATTAGGGTAATATTTGGGTGATCCTTGATCAAAGCCTTTAGAATTATCCCGAGGTACTTCCAGAAGAGTGGCACGCAAGTTTCAATGAGTAGGTAAGGAGGCGCGCAAGTATGTCCATTTCCCTTAAGGGTGAAACACTTAGGCGTGCAAGGGTTAGTGAATTCTAACACTTAGAACTTATTTCTCTTGTTTAGACCTTCCATTATAGGTAGATAATTACCTTAGAAGTGTTCGGAATACTTGAAGAAGAGACTTGGGAATTTAGAGCTCTATATCTGAATTCTGGAAAAATTCCTCTCGAAATGGGGGGCCCACCGGGGGTATTTATAGGCAGGAGAATACCCCGGGCGGTTTTCAAAGAGGACGTGCAAGTCACTTGCATGACCATTAGGCGGCTCACAAGTGTACTTGCGCAGTAGTAAGGGAACTTGCACGACCCAAGGTCCTTTGACTCCTTTTTCACTCCTTTGTCGATTTTTGATATTTTTTTCAATGGATGAGTCAATTTGTGCTAATTCATTTCCCGTTCCATTCCTTTACAAAATGTGATTAAAAGGAACGTCAACAAAAGTCCCCCCTCAGAGTTGGATCAGAACAAATAAGGACGTGACTCTGAGAAAAAGAATAAAACCAAAGGGAAAGAGGTGTGCAGGTGTTCATCGTGCAACTGTCATCACGTAGGTGCGAGTCACCAAGGCTGGAGCGCACTGGTTGTAGGCGCGTAGGTGGTCGGCCTGGCCTATATATATGCGTTCAGTTGTCTTGCATTGCACAGAACTTCAGATTTTTGAGCTCTCGCCACGCAGGTTATCTCCTCCGTGCAAGTTTCTCTTTTTTTTCTTTTCCTTTACTGTCGCGCTGCTGTCAAGGTATTTGGACCTGCACGGTGATACTTGCATACCAAATACGTGCGCGACACATTATACTTGAGCGATATATCCGAACTTTCATGCCAAGTTTAGACATGCGCGCCTTAATGCCTTTTCTATTTTTTTCGAATTATTTCACAAATTTAATGAAAAAATCACCCTTTTTAAGAATTAATTATTCAACTTTTGTGCAGATTGAATGGCTCCGAGAAGAATTGTAACGGTTGATGAATTGGAAAGAAATCATCTTAATGATATGATGGATATCATTGGCCACGATTATTATACCGTCTGTAATAGCACTCTTCCGGATTTTGCTATGTATTTGAAGAAATGTCACTTTGATTTCTCACAAAGAACTTATCTGCCTTTGTATGGCTATGGTCATCTGCGAGAATTCACTATTCCAGAAGAAAAGCACTATCTCCCATTTTCATCGTTTCAGAATTACACCACCTTTGCTTCATGAATTATCTCATGTGTAGGAGGATTTATGAATGCTGGAACAGTGGAGAAGGCCCACATGATGCATCATAGCCCTTGTACGCCAGATCTGAAACCTCATAAGCCTGAGCTGCAAGCACATTGTCATCTTTCAATATTTTTAAATTCTCAGATGGATCAATCCAAAGGCTTGAAGAAAAGTTTGTATTTCCATCATGGGTGAGGTGTTAAGACAACTTGGATGTGGGAATACTAGGTGCGAAAAACTTGGGTAGAGTTTGTCGAGGATCTGAAAGGAGTGGCGATATACGAAGCTGTCTGGGTTGGGCAAACATATGTTTACAGACATGATAACTTATTGTCAGAGATACTCAACCAATGGAGCCCAGAAACCAATTATTTCTATCTGACTCATGGAGAAGTAGGCATCAGTATGTGGTATGTCCATATGATCTCAGGGGATCCAATTTTGGGTGACATGTTTGATGAATTCATTCCTCCCAAGGTGACTTGGAATGATTCAGAGAAGACTCTTACTTTGGCTTGGGAATTATTTAAAATCTTCCACAGGCTCAAGAGTTCATAGACCTCATTAACTCATTCTAGAAAGGATATTCATCCATAGGATTGGATGAATATATTTCTTATTGAGAAGAAAGAGAAGGAGCCAATGGAGAAGGAGTCGAAGGAGAAATGATCCACGAAAAAGAAATCCAAGGATAAGAGGCCCACCCGTCCAACCACCTGCCCAAAACCTGAGAAGAGGGGTGCTCTTGGAACATTCTGGCCCACTCTAGAAGCAGGAGAGGTTGAGAAATGGGGATATGATGTGAATAAAAAGATCATGAAGAAGACTCATCTGGCGGGCTTCTTGGCTTTGTGGCTCAGTGTTTATCTCTTGACAGTCAGGGATTTGAAGGGAGGTGTCAGGTCAGGGACCTTCGTTATTGTAGTAAAGTTGGATGAGGGAAAAATGGTTGGGTTGGCTACCCCCATTTTAGCAAAGATTCATAGGAGTTTACTTCATGTCTTCATGGGTAAATCTACTTTAAGAATAGTGGGACCATTCCAAGTTTTATGGGGATGGATCACCACACACATCAGGACTTATAATGTACAGAATGGAGTACAAATTCCTGGAAGTTATTTCAGGATGTCAGTGCAAGAATTATCTGGAGTTTCTCTATAAGATCTTAATGTGTATGACATGAAAGTGATGCTGATCATGTTTAAGGAATTCAACTTCTTTCCCTATGGAAATCCGCCAACCGGGCGGTTTATTGATGATGGAACATCCCAGTTGGATTTTAGGGAATACATGATAGCTTGCATAAATGGTGTGCTAGTTGCCAGGATTGACAGAGAAATTATATGCGAGGCCTATGCTCCATATAGATTTTCACGTCAATTCAAGTGTCTGCAACAGATTGTTGTATCTCCCCTAGTACATGTCAGGTTAGAGCAACATCCGATGGTTTCTCGGCAACTGTGGCTACTGAAGTCAAGGGAGAATACTGGGGCGGTATTTGATCTACCAGTTGAAAAAGTGGCACATAACTTAACTACATGGTATGCCGAGCACTGGATAGCATCATAACCTAAAGGGGTGCTGAATCACCCAGTTTATCAGGTGGGGAAAAGGAAGAGGAATGTAGAGAAAGAAACCCTTCCTCATGAAGGTGATGCTTCCCCACCTGAAGCTGATTCGCCAGATTCCTCTTCTAGGAATGATTCACCGGATTTCCATGATGGGGATGATGAGGCACAAAAAGTGGGAATGTGGCCTTGTTCCCAATATAATCCTCTGGTTAGAATCAAAAGACCTACTATATCAACTCCTGGTGAGTTACTTCATTGTGGTAATTTAATCACCATCACTTTATAAAGAAATAATTCTTATTTTCTTATTCTCTATAAATAGGTGCAAGAGCTGGGAAGAAATTGAAGTCGAAGATTATAGGACCTTCCTTGCTGCCTTCTGGTACACGCATTGAATATCTACAACCAGAGGCTATCCAGACATGGCAATGTCTATATTGTGGTATTGAGACCACCTGGATGGATTTGTGTGAGGGTCTACAACTCCCTGGAATAGGGAATCTTGTGTCTTCTATAGATATCCAATACTAGGATAACCCCAATGTAGTGCGATATTACATCAGAGAGATGGAAATGCTTATATATTCCACTGATGATTCCATTCCTGTCACCAAGCAGGTGAAGGAAATGATAGATTGTGGTGCCGCTGAGGGGACTGATGAGGAGTGGCACGATTATGTTTCCCATGAAGATGTAAGTTTTTATTTCCTTATTTTACTTGAAAATTGATTTCATTCAAAGCTTTGCTAATTAAGGAAATTATTTTCTTCATCCTACAGCTTTCAAAGAAAAGAACTACTGAAGTTCCTTCACTATATTATAGCCCTGGTGGTACTGCCATGAGGGCTGCTGATGAATCTCCTCGTGAATCAGGCGAGATATCTCCAGGCTAGCAGGAAATGAATGAGGATTTGGAAATTGCATTCCATTCGCCAATTCATATTCCAATAAGGGAGACTGCCAACACTCCCAAAAATCCAAATAAGTAAAGGCATCGAAGGAAGAAGTCCACATCTAAATGCTTCATTAGTAGCGGTAAGTCCTTCGGATAATCATGAATCTATACCCATGAAAACTTTTCTCATATTTATGGGGATTGAAGGGGCTTCATCAATTTACCCTCTAATGGAAAGGACTGATCCTCCTTTGAGGACCATGGAGGGTGATATGAAACAAATGAAAATTCAGGCTGACTTGCCTGCTCCTAGAGAAGAGCTAGCATCTATTCCCAGTATCCCTCCTGCTACTGTTGAAAGAAGAGAAGAACCTATTGCAGGTAAGTTAATAATGCTTCATAAAATGTTGAATGAAACATATACTGAATTCCATTCCGTGATACTTCAGGTTAATCCCCTACATTAGAGCTTCTGGAGGCTATTGCAACTGATGTCGCAATTTTATCCGAAGATGCTGCCCAGGGTCAGGGACCGCAGGATGAAGGTCACCAAGAAGACACATATAATGTTCCCACTGGTGAGACTAACAATGATTCTGAGATTACATTAGATGAAATGATGGAACTTGGTGCATGTTTCGAAGATTTTATGAATCATGTTAAATTACCATGTAATTTAGAAGATTATGGAGGTGAGTATTATCCTTCATCCTATTAAGAATAACTTCTTATTACATGTCTAATCATGATTGGTTCAAATGTGTAGTTTTTTCTGAGCAATCTACTGAACTACCCATGCCTGAAGGGGGTATAGAAAACCCTACCATTGCAAAGACATTAGCACAAGTGGAGTTGATCCTAGTAGAGCTTTCTCAAACTCATCCTAAAAATCCTGTCGAAGCTAGGAAAGATGTGGAGGAGCCTTCTCAGGTTACTGATCTATCGTTAGGTAAGGAATAACAATATTTGTGATTGTACTTAATTTTCAAGACAACCAATTCTTTTGTTATCCTTTGAAATTAACCAAAGCTTTCAATTAATTATGTAGGGCCATCAATTGCAGTGGCTAGACCTGGAGGTGAGTCCTCAGCCTCCACCCCAATGGGAATTTAAAGTGAAGAAGCTCATGTTAGGGGGAAGGAGTAGAACAACACACTTCCCTAAGTGCGGTAATCCTAGATT
Organism: Viscum album; assembly: GCA_963277665.1. NCBI lineage: Eukaryota > Viridiplantae > Streptophyta > Magnoliopsida > Santalales > Viscaceae > Viscum > Viscum album. The sequence goes on along the minus strand of OY728148.1, from coordinate 406,988,606 downwards.
ACATGCCCCCCTGTGATGATGATGTGGAATCAGACCCAGAGGTACTTAAGGTTCTCATCTTTTCATGACGCAAGGCATGGAACAACATATGGAAATCATATCTGAGGCGCCTTTAGAAGAGATATCATAAAAGGTCCCTCGATTTTCGTCCCTCTTCGTCATGATAGGACTTGGAGGTTTTAGATATGAAAAGATCCATGCCGCGGTGAAACAAGTCATTTTCAGGAGGGAGCAGGAGCAAAAGTGTCGCGAAGATCTGACCAAGGTGAAACTGTTATCCAATATTAGTGAATTTAAGGTTGCGATATCCTGAGATGAGGCTGACTATGCTTCCAAGATGAAAGAGCTGAAGCATCAGATCAAAGATAAATTCGTCCAGCAGATGCACCTCCAGCAATAGTAGGATGTTGTTACTGGGGAACTTGACCAACTCAATAATTCATTGGAGGGAATTCAAATGAATGGTATGAAATCCATTTCGGATGCCGAGAAAGCACTCCATCAGGCCGAAAAGAATGAATTTGGTCAGGTGCATGAGCTTCAAGTAGTTGTTGATGAATCTCGGGATGCTGTTCATCAAGTGAAGGCTTATGTTGACAACCTCTTGTAATTTCTTAGAAAAGAGAAGAGACTCCAGTCTGTGGATGTCCTTCTAATTCTTGTGCATCAAATGGAAAGAATTCTTTTATCTTCAATCACTTGTGCATGTATTTTCCTGCTACCTACTTTAAATTTTACCTAATCCAATGGGCCTAGTAAGCATAGTTAGATTTTTACTAGGATTATTATAAATAACCCTACAGACTTTGAATCTTTTAATTGCTCAGTATTACCTAAATCTTACAAAATGTATGTTTAGTGAGCTGGAACATGACTTTTTTTCAGAGTTCCCTTGTCTTTTGTGGGTAGTTTAAATTCAAGCACATCGGACATAATGAGGCTAATGTCTAAGGTTGAAATAGCTTTTACCGAATGAATTATAATTGACTCAATTCATTGATAATTTATTTGAAAACATATTAACATAATCAAGTGTGAGGGAAAATATGTAAACTATGACTTAAGAAAATTTGAATATGATGAATGAGTGAAAAAGATATAAAATGAATTAGAGGAAGTAGTTCCCAATAATGATGTTACCATTAATTAACAAACCCGTTAGGGGGTTGAATTATGTAGGGCCACCTAAGGGCATTGGATGCATAGTCAAATAAATAGAATCTTTTGGCTGATAGGTCCATTCTGTAGACAACTTATGCAAGTCCTCCTAAGGGAACGTGCTGCATAATCAAGAAAAATAACTCTCAGAAATTTACCTTTCTACTACTAAGAAGCTAGTGAAAGTTTATGGGGAATAAACTTTTCCAAAGTATAGAGTTTGTTGTATGGAGAGAGGTACTTGAATATGAAGAAGATATTTTCAATCAATATTGTCTAAGAATTGGATAAATGTTACTCCTACGAAGGTCTGACCAAAGTGTAGGGAAGGAAAATATAAACCATAGACTTGAATACTTTCAGCTCATGAAAAGGAATATGGGACAAATATGTTAAGGATGGATAATTTTTCAGATCCCTACATATTGTCATTAAGAAAAATAAGGACAAAAGAGGTTTTACTCCCAAGAATGAAGTTACCACTATTTAACAAACCCATTAGGGGGTTGAATTATACAGGGCCGCCTAAGGTCATTGGCTGCATAGTCAAATAATATCATCTTTTGGCTAACATGTCCATTATGTAGACTACTTATGCAAAGCCGCCTAAGGGCACATGGTGCATAGTTAGGAAATAGAATTATAATAATTTGGACATTTTGTGATTAGAAGTCAAGAAAAGGGTTATGAAGATCTGAAAATATTTAGGATAGGATTATGAAACACAAATATGGGTGTTGTCCAATGTGTGCAGGGATGCACAGATCAATGCTAACAATAATTATATTATGGCTGGGTCCTGAATTGAAATATTAGACTTCACTACGTATCCCATAAGGATGGGAATCAAGCCATATGTATTTCTTGAACTACAGTTTAACGTCACGCTGGACAAATGAATTGGAGATCTTAGTTTAGGGTCATAGAGATCGGACCATTATAAGAAATACACAGTGTGTGTTTTCATGGGGACTTTTCAGCCAAGGGACTCAAAGTGGAATTTGGGGCTAGGCCCAAAATAGTTGGGGATGGATTTGAGGGACAATCAAACATTCCTACGTATCCCATAAGTATGGGAATCAAGCCCACATAGTTCTAGAAATACCCTCCTTACAAATTTGGTTCGTACATGTGAAGGGTGAAAGGGGACTTTAGTGGAATGATTGTTTAACGCAAGATAAAAGGTTCTGGTATTGCCATGTATGCCCATAAATTTTTTTGTTTAAATATAACATGATTGAAAATAAATATAAATAATGATTCCCTCTCAAGTGAGGGTATCAAAGAATATTGTAGTTTATTGTCATACAGGATAGAAATGTTGTACATTCTAACGTCATATAGCAAGGAAGAAAGTGAACCAATGTAAAGATATTGATTCTGGGGGCGGTTTCACGAATCAAAATCGTACAAGATGGAGGTGAACCGATGTGAAGAGATTGGTTTTGGGATTGATCCTTGGGAGGTTTCCTACGTATCCAGCCTGGAAGGCAGGGATCAAATTCCACATAGTTCAATTAAAGAATGAATTAGTGATCAAGTTGTTCTTGGGGACAATGACCTAAAATACAAAACAAATGATGTTGGGACTTACGCATGGTTAGCAGACTAGAGAGGGTGTTATGGTTGAAAGTTTCTCTAAGATCACGTGAGTCATACTCGGTGTGAGAAACAAGCGGTAACAATAACCTTAACGATGCACAGTTTAATGTCATGTAAGACATATGAAGGGATTATGCAGTTTAAAGTCTTGCAGTTAGGACTATTGGTGCTGCACAGTTTAATGTCATGTAGCAGGGACAACGTACAGTTTAATGTCATGTAAGACATATTAAAGGAATTTTGTACAGTTTAGCGTCATGTAGCTTGAACGACGGGGACAATATAGTTTAGCGTAATGTTGGAAGAAAGAGAACTGTGCAGTTTAATGTCATGTAGTAAGGACAAAAGAGAACACATTTTAATGTCATGTTGGATGTATTAGGGACTTTTTCACAGTTTAACTTCATGTTGAACGAAAAAGGGATGATACAGTTTAGCATCATTTTGGACGAAAGTGAGAATATTTTAAGATCATATGCATGGACTGTTGGTTATACAGTTTAACGTCTTGTGGTATGTAAGGGACTTCTGTATAGTTTTGCATCATGTAGTTAGGATGTCACAGTTTAACGTCATGTGGTACGAAAGAAATGAAAATAGTTTAAATTCATATGAATGGACACTGGATGGTGTAGTTTAACATCGTGCTGGACGTAAGATACTTCTGTACAGTTTAGCATCATGTAGTTAGGATGTCACAGTTTAATTTCGTGTGGGACGAATGAAACGCAAATAGTTCAAAGTCATATGCATGGTCTCTGGATGGTGTAGTTTAACATCGTACTGGATGTAAGAGACTTCTCTATAGTTTTGCATCATGTAGTTAAGACGTCACAGTTTAATGTCGTGTGGGATGAAAGAAATGAAAATAGTTTAAAGTCATATGCATGGACTCTGGATGGTGTAGTTTTACGTCATGCTGGATGTAAGAGAATTCTGTACAGTTTAGCATCATGTAGTTAGGACGTCACAGTTTAACGTCGCGTGGGATGAAAGAAATGAAAATAGTTTAAGGTCATATGTATGGACTGCAATAATGTATTTTGTGTTTATAAAAAATACTTCTTCAGAAATCTGGCATTGGTTGGAGTAGTGATGAGTTCTACATCCATTGAGATTAAAAATCTCCATTGGAATAGACCTTATGTATTTAATAAAGTCCTTACCATTTTGGATCAAGCGTGGGAGGTTTATTTCTGGGTATCATTGGAGTTCTGAGAACTAATACCAATTCTCCCTGAATGAATGAACGAAGACGAAATTTTTTGTTGAAGGCTCATGCTATTCTATTCTGATAGACATCCAAGTGGTGCAAGGTGCACAATATTTTCTCATCTAACCATTCCAATTCATTTAATCGCTTTTGATATTGTTCATCTATGGATGACTGATCAAAAATGGCTACCCTGAGCGAGAGTAGTTGAACCTCAATTGGCTAGATTGCTTCTATTCCATATACCAATGAGTATGGAGTTGATCATGATGCAGTGCGGGTGGTGGTCTGATAATCCCATAAAGTATGAAAGAGTTTATCAGGCCATGACTTCTTATCTTTATCCACCATATTTTGTAGTATATTTGACAGATTCTTGTTTAAAAATTCTATCTGGCCATTGGCCTCTGGATGATACCGAGATGAATGATTGGATTTGATGTCGTATTCTTGATACAACTTCTTCACCTCGGATGGACAGAAGTTGGTACCACTATCTATCAATATGGAATGAGGGACACCAAATCTGGTAATGATGTTAGATTTAATGAAGCTAAAAATGCATTTAGATTTGACTTCCTTGAGAGGTATTGCCTCTGCCCATTTGGAATAGAAATCAGTATCAGTAAGAATATACATAAGCTGCTTGGCTGTAGCTGAAGGGTAAGGTCCCACCACATCCATTCCCCATGTGACCAAATGGCCACGAGTATTTAGCTGTATAAAGAAACTCTGGAGTTTGATGAATGATGTTGGAATGTACTTGTCATGAATGACACTTCTTTGTGAAATCAACACAATCTTGTATCATTGAAGGCCAAAAGTATCCAAGCCTTCGAATCTAATCAGACAGTCTATGTCTAGACTGGTGGGTACCATAGACTCATGCATGCACTTATTTTATGACAGCCATTGTCTCTTCACTATCAATGCATCTGAAGATAACTCCATCAAAACCACATTTTTAGAGAACATTCTATTGGTGATCTGGGCTATCATAAAGAGTAAAATTGACCACACGTCATCGAATTTGTTCTTTCCCGGCTATATCATGTGGAAGTGTTTCATTTTGAAGATATTCCCTGATAGGTGTCATCCATCCTGTAGTATGACCATATGGTTCAGATATGGGACTAATTTCATTTATTTCCTCTATTATGTCTTGAACATAAGGTGAAATTGTACAAAGGTGGGCAATACTGATGGTTGTTTCGTCCTGATTGGATCTGCCAGAGCTGTGGCTATATTAGCCAGTGCATCAGATTGGGCATTTTGTGATCTTGGGACATAAGAAAATGTTGGTTCAGATGGAAAATACACCATTAAATCTCTAAAGTAATCATACAAAGGGATTAGTTCTTCTTTTCTGATGGCATAATCCCCATTGAATTTTTTGATTACTAGGTCTGAATCACTTTTCACCTTTAAGTGATTCACTTATGCATGAAGCGCCAACTCTAAGCCTGTGATGAGAGCTTGGTATTCTGATTCATTATTTGTACCACCTCCCAATAATGGGAAGGTATAAGGTAGCAATTCCTTTTCTAGAGAAATGAGTACAATTACTAAACCATCCTTATTGAATTTAGGATTTTCCATTTTCCTCCCTGTTGGACTTCTGGATGCACCATCAAAGTACATTTCCCATGTTTGAAGAATTTCTTGAATAGAGAAGATTTTTTCATCAGGGATTTCAATATATGAAGATGTGTCTTCAACTAAAGGGTGTTCATCTAGGAAATCAGCTAGAGATTTTCCCTTTATTGCCTTTTGAGACACATATTTAATATCAAATTGCTGCAAGATAATTTCCCACCTTGTCAGACGTCCTGTAAGCACTGGAAGACTAAGGATGAATTTGAGCGGGTTATTGCGAGATACCAATTGGACCTCGTGATGTTGCAGGTAGTGTCACAACTTCTGAACTGCAAAGATTAATGCCAGGCAGCACTTCTAAATACTTGAATATCGGGTTTCTGCTTCAAGCATAGTTCGACTAAGATAGTAGAGGCTGTTCTTATTCCCAACATAATTCTTCTGAGCAAGAAAGTCACCCAATGGTCGCTCTAGAGCTGTCACATAGAGGATAAGTGGTCTTCCTTCAATAGGTGGAATTAACACTGGTGGAATCAAGAGACACATCTTGAGAATATCGAATTATTCTTGGTATTCTTCAGTCCACTGGTAAGTGACTCCCTTCTTCATCAATTTGGTGAAGGGTAAATTTTTTCCTACCAAATTGGTGATGAATCGCCGAATATAGGCTAAGTGTCCTTGAAGTCATCTCAATTATTTTAAATTTTGAGGAGGTGACATATCAAGGATTGACTTGGCCTTCTCAGGATTGAATTCAATAACACGATGGCATACAACAATGCCAAGAAATTTCCTCGAGGTTACCCCAAAAGCACATTTTAAGGGGTTCATCTTCAAATTATATTACCAAAGTTTGCGGAATATGACTTCCAAATCAGCCAAGTGATTAGATAGTTTCCAAGATTTGACTACCAAATCATCCACATAACATTTGAAAAAAATACCTAAAAAGGGTTTGAAGATACGATGCATGGCACACTGATATGTTGCACCTGCATTCATTAGGCCAAAGGGCATTACCAGATAGAAAAAAACACCCTGAGGGGATCTGAAATATATAGATTCCTCATCTTATGGAGCCATTTGGACTTGATTATATCCGGAATATCCATCCATGAAGGAAAGTGCTTCATAGCCAGCTGTTGCATCAATTAAAAGTTCTGTAATCGGAACTGGAAAATCATCCTTAGGACAATTCCGATTAAGATCTCTGAAATCAATGCAAACTCTAATTTTCCCATTATTATTTTTCACTGGGATAATATTATACAACCATTTGGGATGTTGAAATTCTCTGATGAATTTAGCTTTGATAAGCTTATCCACTTCTGCCTCAATTTTGGAAGCATAGGTTGAGTGTGTTCTTCTAACAGATTGTTTGAATCCTCGATGTTCTTCTGGAAAACCCAAATGATGAGTGGCAACATCAGGATCAAGCCCTAGAATCTCTGTATAGTTATAAGAAAATATATCTTGATTTTTCTTTAGAAAAGAAATATACATCTCTGGCTCTTCAAGAGTCATGTCCGCACTGATTAAAGTGGGGAGTGGATCTTCTTTTGTACCCAGATTGATTTCTCTGAGTTCATCCACAGTGGTAGAGATACCCTCTTCAAATGCTGGAGGAGCATCCCTGAGATCTTCCTCTTCTTCTTCATCATGTGTTACTTATTCTATTTCTACTTGCATTGTAGATGATGAAGAATAATTTCCATGATCATAAGAGATGTTTAAATTTTCACATCTTGAAGAAGAAGCTTCCATTTCCAACCCAATTGATGATGAAGGATCTTCTTTGGGTAATAAAGAGGAGATGATGGATTGATAATATACATCATCATTATCCTCTAACATTGCTATAACTTATTCTGGCCTAGTTGGCGAAGTATAGACTTTCTGGATTTTAGTAGATGAAATGAAGACATCTCCATTTGATCTTTTATCATTTCCTGGTGGATCACCAATTTCTCCCATGTTGTCTGGCTCGATTGTCGTGATTGACATTATGGAGGTTTCCATAAGAGTATTTTGATTTGGGTATATCCTATCAATTTTACTAATAGGCAACACATAATCTGTACTTACTTATGCTAATGGGTTTACTAGAATCTTTTCCAAACCATACAGAGCATTAACTTTGGTAATCTCCTTTGTTATGGATTCCTCCTTTCCCTTCATGTGATATAATTCCACCTCAATGAATTGAGATTCACATGTTTTGAATGGGGATTTATCACCATACAATGTCCCAAGTTGACCATCAAAAGAATATTTGAGACATTGATTGTATGATGAAGGGATAACTGCATGTTGATGTAGCTAGGGTCTTCCAAGAAAGATGTTGAAGGCTGAGTCTTGATCAACAACCATGAAATTTGAATTGGATACAATATCAACAAACTGAGTTCTAAGTGTAATCTCGCCCAGTGGTTCTTGTTAATTTTTATCATATCCTTGTAACATCATGGTAGAAGAAGATAAATCAGATTCCGTAAGGCCCAATAGATGAAGCGTACGAATGGGCATGAGGTTGACTCCTGAACCATTATCAATGAAAGCTCTTCGGATTTCTCTACCATTGACCTTGCCAGATAAGTTCAACGGTCTAATATGTCCATGCATGACATCATCTTCATCTTCATCAGTAAAAGATATCACTGCATGGAATTATACCGGATTATTCTCGACATGGTAGACTTCAGCTGCAGCAATTTCAGTCTCAAACTCGTGAGGACTTGACAAAGCCTCGATGAGTGCCTCCCAAAGATCCTTTGATAAATTCAAGGCTTTCAGAATTGAAAACTTGTCCGGTACTTGGGAAAGGTGTTTCAATATATCATACATTTGATCCAAAGTTCTGCATTTCCCAATTGGAACATGTAGTTTAGCAGGTGCCTTGGAAGTTGATGCTTTTGAATTTGATGCATCTTGTACTGGGATAGGAAATGGTAATACACCTGGCTTTGGAATATTAGACAGATTAGGTCTATTTACTTGCTGAGAGGATGAATATGGAACCTTCAAACGATCTTCTAGAATAATTGTGCTAGGGCCGAGTCTGCCTTGTGTGGAAGAACTTGCTTGTTCTTTTTGAGCTCATTGAAGGGCTCTACCACGAGTTTCTGCCATATATACAGCTCTAGCAGGGGTAGAATTGGAATAGTGTCCTCTGAAAGATCCACGTCTTCCCCTGTATCCTATGCCTATGGAACTTCATATGATTCCTATAATTGATATAGTGAATTAGGGCTCATCAAAATTGAAACTACGACTGACATATGGATCTGTTAATTGAATCATATTAATAGAACCAAAAATCAACTCTTCATCCGATGAAGACTCTACCTGATTAGCCTGTTTAGGCTGTGCCGTTTGGTGGGGCAATGCCCGTGAATTTGAAGTAGATGGCATGAAGTCTGCCAGAGTCAAAGACAACTTAGGCTTTGACACATACTCATCTTCTTATAATTCTTTTTCTTTGTTTGAATCATTCCGTTTCATTGGGGATTTTCCCTCTGATGAAGAGGGTTTTTCTACGGAATTCATGGTAGAAGGCACAATCGGTTTCTTCAATTGCGTTTACAAAATTTCATGATTTCGTTTGATCATTTTTCTAACAATCCAATCATCATATTTCTGAGCATTTTTTCTTTTAACTTCTTGCCATTCACCTTTTTCCTCTGAAACTATAGCAGCAACACATGCTACCTGGGCTGAAGAGCCTTTTAATTTGACTTGTCCCGAGTCGAACATCTTTTGCAGGAGGTCTTTGAAGACAAAATACTCCTGGATGGGATGCCCCAACATTTTATGAAAGGGGAAATAGTTGGGACAGTCTTCATCTCCTTCCTTGTCTAGCCTCTTGGGCCTTGGCAATTGAACCAAATTATTTTCCAGAGCTAAAATGAAGTAACTAGGAACGTTTTCATTTCATAAAGAGTATGTTTTGCTCTTTAGATCCTCAAATTGTTTCTGTATTTGTTCTCTTTGATCATCTTGATGAAACAACCTCTGTTGTTGATGCTCAGGTGGTGGAGCCCTTTGAGAAGATGAAGGTTTTGAAGTAGAAGCAGGTACATGTGCTTGTTTAAGCATAACTGTAGCAGTTTCTGCTTTACCCATTCTCCTTCTTGGAGATGATGTAATTATACGAGCCTTATCCTTAGTCTTTATAAGAGAATCTTCAATATTTTGGGTGATTGAAGTAAGGTCTCGAAACCCACCTGTGTATTTCACAGGGATCAGTGGTCTGTGCAACTCATCATGTAAATTCGCCACACAGATTGGAAATAATTCTTCTTGAGGGAGTTCTAAGCTTAGGGAATATGTTAATCCCTTCCAGCAAGCAATGAAATATGAGACCCATTCATTCTCCCCTTTCTTACAGTTTTTATGATAAAAAATTGTTGTCTTTGGCAACGTTGAGCTGAATTGGAGAAGGAATCTTTGAAGAAGATCATCCCATTCGATAATTGACCGAGATTGCAAGCTTGTGTACCAGACAAAATCTGGTTATTGCAAGGTTTGCACAAAACATCTGTGTTTCACTACTTCTTTATGCTCTGAAGTTTCCATTATAGGATCGCAATAAGATGCGTAATGCGTCAAATGCTGTTTTGGATCACTTGATCCATTGAAAATATGAAATACAAGGTTCCCAGAATTTGATGGGGGAGGGATTGAATCTACCCATTCAGGGTAAGCTCTCTTTTCTAGTTGAACCTATGCATTCTTACCTTCCATAGTCTCTAACAAAGATGTTAATGACTCAATGGTAGTTATTAACTTTTGAGAAACATCCGGTTGAACTTGGAGTTGGGCAGGTGCAATGACTGGAGCTGGTATAGATATGGTGGATGGTGTTGCAACTGATGGTAGCACTGCCAATTGTGGTTGCACTTGACCCGTAGGATTAGACCTGTGAGGGTGTACTAATAAAGGAGGATATTCTTGATCCATTTCAGTAGCCACAACAAATTCCTTTGACTGACTGACTCCATCTTGCTTAGTAAGAAGACTACCCTGAAGTAGTTATGCATTCATTTGTCTTAATTCATTCATTTATTCCTCCTATTGTGCAAACCTTTTCTCTAGTGAGAGCAATTGACCTTCTCCAATGGAAGGTTATGTAACTTGATTCTTTCCCTTCCCCTTGTTGAATCCTTTTAAGATAGGGAGATGTGAGTTACTTAAAGGATGACCTAGGTTCTGAGTAATCCTTTGGTTTCATGTAGGCACACCTTCTTCATTTGTGTCTTTGCGTACAACTTCTTGAGTAGGAACCTCTTCATCTGAGTCCCCTAAGTGAGCCTCATGTTCTGGAGGATCAACAACAACATCATTAATGACATTAATTGATGCATAACGCATCACGTCCCTTCTAGCAGCATTTTTGTGATATTGTCTTCTGCCATGCCCCTGATAAGACATTTCCTTATGTTGATTTGATCCCTTAGGAACTTCTTGGTGAACCATAATTTGGAGAGAATTTCATGATAATTTGGCTCTTCGTTCCTCTTGTGACTTCTTCCCCAATCAAGAGAAGACCGAATTTTGCCGAGGAAGGGATTTATGATTTGAAAAAGTCCCCAGTCTGGTGGACTGGGGTTGTTCCTGCTATTCTTGCTCAACTCCTTGAATCCTATTTGTTGATTCCGAGGGTTAGGTTAAAAGATTCCCCAGTCTGGCAAGCTGGGGTGGCTCTTGAAATGCTATGTCTGAGACTTTCTTAACAGCTCTCTTGATCTTGCAGACCTTAGTCCTACAATTAGTTGGATGCATCAATCGACATCCACTTTTATCACCCAACTCGAAAGACCGTTGGATGATTTCTGACACTTCTGTCACTTGATGATGTGCTTTCTCCATAGGATAGGCCTATTAAATATTCTTGTTTTCTTGATGCAGGGGTAATTCAACAACTTGTTCTTTGTATTATTGGTTTTGAGAAGAACTAGTTGAGGCATGTTCTTGGGAAAGCTTTTGATTACAAACAAAACCCATTAACTGTGGCCAGCCATGGGAAATAACATTTTATGAGACCATTTTCGATGGGCTTTGCTGAATGGATATTACAGTGAAATGTAGTTCTCCATGAAAACCCCATCCTCTGACATGAATACCAGATGGGGAATTGGAAATTAACTGACGCAATCTTCTTAGTTCTCCAAGGCATGAACACTGAAGGGCTCTCTACTTCTTTTGTACCTTCAGTTATCGAGAGACTGATAGAGATTCCAAATCAATCTGACATTGTAACACTTATATTATCATAACATGATTTTCATATTCATCATAATATACTACTTTCTTTTTCAACTGACAACGAGTTTTCCATATGTTGAGACAAATATCATGAATTCCATCTTCCGTCAACATCTCTGGAATGTCATACTGAGGGTCAACCATAGGCCAAAACATGACTGGCACTTCACCTTGCACCAGTTGTTTTCTCATGTTTAGCATTTCCTCTTTATCGTTTAAAGAATATTCTTCTACCTGACTAGTCTAGAGCTGGTGCTTCCTTTTTGCTTCATCAGATTCAATAAGATTGGTAGAGAAATCATTGATTAAACTAGAAGATGTATGACTTAGGGGTGGTTCGAAGAATGAACTACACCCTGGGCTATCTTTTGATTAAGAAAGTATTTCACCTGCTAGAGATCAAGCATCAAACATGACTGGTTTTTCATTTTCAAGTTCCTCAAGATAAGAGGGCATTATTGGCACTACATTATCCACTGGAACTTTTTTCGGGCAATGTGCATCACTACTACAGAGAGGATATTCACAGTGAAATTCATCATCATGGGGAGGACCACGATGTGGGTTACAAAAAAATATGAGATCTCTTGCTCCTCGGTCTTCTGACTACATAGAGAGTTCCTATGGATCTAATATGAAGATGAAACTTCGAGATCGACCAAACTGTCATGAATCAAACCTTCATGAGGAAGTGTCTGTTGATGACCTTTGGAATTAATGTTCCCACTATTGGGAACTGAGAGAGTAGAATCTTGGATTTCAACAGATAACTGTCTGCGGGCTTCAAGAACTCTAGCATCAAGCAAGGCCTTATTATAAATTGGCTCTTGATCTCTTAACTATGCTGGGAAGGTCTTCTTATTAGACGCCTTCTTACTCGCCTTGGAAACCACTTGTTGATGAAAGTGGCTACTCTGAGTAGGTGTATGTGCCTGATCAGGAGAGATGTCCAGGTTAGGCTGAAAATATCCACTCAAATTAGGTGTATGTACCTGACCCGGATGTCTGTATGATATGTGGGAGTATGCCCCACAACCCTCTTGGACTGGAACATATGTGTGTGTCTGTTTCGGAGTGAACTGTTGATGTGTCACTCCACTGGTAGGGATAGATTTATGTGTCTTTCCATGAGATGCTGTTGAAGCTGTTATAATATCCTGGAATGCATCCAGAATATTAGCAGGGATTTGCATATGCTCTATCACCAGTGATAGAATATTCTTGGTGACTTTAACTACCGGAACGGGGATATATGTCCATTCCATGCTTGGATTAGGTGTGTGTGCCTGCTCTTGTCCTCCTTTTCCAATCAGTGAATCCTGACAGAACTCAAGTGTGGGGGCAGAGAGTTGAGTCTGCCTCCTATTTTTCGTCGGAGCTTTTTGACTAACTTTTCCGAGTGCTACCAAGCGAGACTATTGGTAGGCTTGATTAATATGAGCAGGCGTATGTGCCTACTGATTGATCTTAACCAAACATGGTTGATGAGATCCATCATATTTAGTCAGACGAGCCAACTGACTAGCTGATGATGTATAAATAGATGTATGTTTGTGCCTATAGTACTCCACCGGAATTTCCTGGAGGGATTGGTGTGATGCTTCCAGACGAGTCTGCTGGACAGTGGAATTAAAATAGATGGGTGTGTGTGCCCGCTCATTTCATTCCACCAAGTTTGGTTGGTGGACTTCTCCGGGGATGGCAGAGATGAGAACCTACTCACTGTTGACCGGATTTCACCTCTGGTGATTCGTCTTTCCTACTCGGGTTCGAGGAACCTGATCCAAATGCCTGGAGTCGATACCCTCGTCATGTTGAGGGCTCACTACCACACGCATCTAGCGGCGATTGTTGATGGGAGACCTCAAGAAGGACTCATGTCTCCTTGAATTAAGGCCCTAAGGGACCTGCTCATTGACCTCCTCAGAATATGAGAGTGAATGGTGATTGTGTTTCGGGGATAACGACCTGAAATGGTTGGAGACGGTGGTCAGAATTGCCTACTTCTTGATCACTAGTCGTCGCTGTCTGGATGACCAGGTTGAATTATTGACTTGGAGGGCTTGTTGAGCAGCCTCCAGAGTCGGAATAGTACCATTTTGATGGTACTCCTTAACTAGTGCATTTGATACCCAGTGTTGAAGATGCTGAGTAGTTGATGTCATCCTTAGAGTGGACGACAATCCAGTAGGAGTAGCAGCAATGGCATTTGTAGCAGAGGTTTTCACAGTAGATGTATTCACAAGTGTGAACTTAAGAGAATCCATTCTTGTAATGTAGAAGATCTTGGAAAAGAGTGCCTGTTTGATATAATAGACATAATCAAGATATGTCCGGCCACTACATCTTTTAGATGATAAAATATGTTATTGATTGTTTTGTTGGCCCTCACATTGAGTTTTAAATAGGGGCCAAAAAAATAAGAAAAAAACATTTTAACTTGGTTTAGGATTCACGTCAGGTTCACCATTTTTTGTTTCCTCCAGAATTGGGGATGATCTCATTGATTTAAGATTCAAACATTCCAAGAAGTTTCTAACGGGTTTGTTCGTAGAAACGGAAACATCCAATGATTCCATATCCATTTAAACCTACTTCCCAAAGGTAGGCGCTCATTAGTTATGGACTGATGAGGCTTAGGAATTTGCCTTGGTGGAGAGGATGGGAGGTCGGACTCATCGCACCATTTTGAGAGGAATTATTGTCTACTCCGGGACTCTCTTTATAGATTTCAGTTATGTTCGTGAATCCTTATTACATTACCAAGTATAAAATGAGCTCTCCTTTAGATTTGAAAATCAATGATTAATATGTAGGAAATTTAGAGAATCTTTTATATGTATTCGAGGCTCTTCATCGATAAATAATCATCTTTATTTGTTAGAGATTCTTAGTCAATGGTATTCTTTAATACATAAAAGTATCTTGGTAATTATGATGACCATACTAGTTTTAAAGCCACTCAGTGGGGCACTTGAAGTTTATTGTCATTCAGAAGGACATTGATTTTTTCAGAGTTAGGATTGTACCCGCAGATGGGCTATCTATGTATCCTTTGTTTTGGAAAAGAAATCAGAACCCACGTATTTCGAGTAAGGGAGCATGATGTTTATGCATGATTGATGGCTCAAAGAAAAATTTCATGATTACTTTTACACTATAAGCTCACATGAGTCATGCTCGATGTGAGAAACAAGAGGTATTTGTGAAACCAGACAATTGTGCCATGCAATTATGTGGGGCTTATGTATGTATAACTACCCAAAAATAGATGAGGATTAAGATTTACTTCAGGGAAGAAATCCAGGAACAAGGTCCATAAAGGTATATGTACTTCATGGAGATTTGTATACTCTAACCTTGGGGCTTAATCCTAAGGAAAATTCCCAAGTTAGGAGGGGACTTATGATTGGGTTTTACTCCTAATAAGGAATCAATGATCAAAAGGAATTATGAATGGTCAAGAGAAATTAAGACTGGGGATTACTCCTAAAAAGGAGGCCCAGGTTAAAGGGATTTAAAATCAAAGGGACTTGGGGCTTACTCCTAAGGAGGATGCCCATATTTGAGACTGGGGCTTACTCCTGAAAAGGTGGCCTAGGTTAAGATAATTATGGTTGGGGCTTACTCTTGAGGAGGATGCCCAGATTAGGGGACTTTAAGACTGGGGGTTACTCCTAATGAGGATGACTAGATTAGGGGATTTGGGGGCTACTCCTGAAAAGGATACCCAAATTAATAAGCACTTGGGGCTTACTCCTAAGGAGGATGCCCATATTAATGAGAATTTGGACTGCGGCTTACTCCTGAAAAGGAGGCCCAGGTTAAGGATTCTCTCATCTTAAAGGATAAGGTTTAATGAATGAACTCTCTATCTTTAGTGACATAAAGATGTGTAAATCACTAGGTTTTGAGAGATGTTCCACGGAATTCCTTTCAGATAAGGATTTCAATCAAGAAAACATGCCATAAATGGCTTTGAAGAGTGTCTTGAAGACTGAATCTTGAATATCAGAGGTGGAATGGCATAAGAGGGGTTAAATGGATAGAAAGGGAACCCAAAAATAGAAAGGGCGCGCAATTCCTGGAAGGCATGTGGGTACTGCGTGGGCGCGCAAGTACTGATCGCGTAGGTATACCTACGC
The DNA here is from genome assembly GCA_963277665.1 of Viscum album. Lineage (NCBI taxonomy): Eukaryota > Viridiplantae > Streptophyta > Magnoliopsida > Santalales > Viscaceae > Viscum > Viscum album. The sequence goes on along the minus strand of OY728148.1, from coordinate 406,972,628 downwards.
GGCACTTGGGTACTTGCGCGACTAATAACCAATAGGGTAATACTTGGGTGATCCTTGATCAAAGCCTTTAGAATTATCCCGAGGTACTTCCAGAAGAGTGGCACGCAAGTTTCAATGAGTAGGTAAGGAGGCATGAAAGTGTGTCCATTTCCCTTAAGGGTAAAACACTTAGGCGTGCAAGTGTTAGTGAATTATAACACATAGACCTTATTCCTCTTGTTTAGACCTTGCATTCTAGGTAAATAATTACCTTTGAAGTGTTCGGAAGACTTGAAGAAGAGACATGAGCATTCAGAGCTCTGTATATGAATTCTAGAAAAATTCCTATCAAAATGGGGGGCCCACCAGGGGTATTTATAGGCTGGAGAAGAGCCCATGATGTTTTTAAAGAGGGTTCACAAGTCACTTGTGTGACCATTAGGTGGCATGCAAGTGTACTTGTGCGGCAGTAAGGGAACTTACGCGACCCAAGGTCCTTTGACTCCTTTTTCATTCCTTTGTCGATTTTTTATGTTTTCTTCAAAGGATGAATCAATTTGTTCTAAGCCATTTCCCTTTCCATTTCTATAAAAAATGTGACAAAAAGGAGCGTCAACAATGTCATTGATGTTGTTATAATATTCTGATAGTTATCCAGAATATGGGCAGGGATTAGCTTTTTCTCTTTCACTATTTTCAGAATGTGCTTGGTGACTTCAGCTGCCAGAACGGGAATATATGTCCATTCCGTGTTTGGAGTAGGTGTGTGTTTCTGCTCCTGTCATCCTTTTCCTATCAGTGAATTCTGACAGTACTCATGTGTAGGGGCAGAAAGTTGTGTCTGCCTACTGTTTTTCATTGGGGATTTCCAATTGACATCTTCGAGTGCTACCAAACAAGAAAGTTGGTTAGCATGATGAATTGAAGATGTATGTTCCTGCTGATTATTCTCCACCAAATATAATTGATGAACTTCCTTCAATACTGGCAGACGAGACTGCTGGCAGAATTGATGAGTATAAGCAGGTGTGTGTGCTTGTTTGCAGGTGGTCACTACATTTGGTTGGAGAGCTTATTTGGATGCAGTCAGACGAGCCTACTGACTAACTGATGAATTATAAATAGGTGTATGTTCCTTCCTATAGTACTCCATCGGAATTTCCTGGTGGGATTGGTGTGTTACTTCCAGACGAGTCTGTTGGGCAGTTAAATTAGGATGGACAAGTGTATATGCTCATTCATTGCTTTCAATCAAGTTAGGTTGATGGGCTTCTTTGGAGAGGGCAGAGGTAAGAACCTTCTCCCTATTGGATGAATTTCTCCTCTGACAGTTCTTCTTGCATGCTCGGGTCTGAGGAACCTGAGCCGAACACCTATAGGCGATACACTCATCATGTTGAGGGTGCACTACCGCATGAGTCTGGCGGAAATTGTTAGTGGTAGTCCTCAGGAAGGACACCTATCTTCTTGAACTGAGGCCTTGAGTGACCTCTTTATTCACCTCTCTATAATATGGGAGGGAATGGTTGTTGCATTCCAGGGATAAAGACCCGAAATAGTTGGAGATGGTGGTTGGCACCACCTGCTTCTTGACCACTGGTCGTCACTGTCCGGACAACCAGGGTTAATTGTTGATTTGGAGGGCTTGTCGAGAAACCTCCAGAGTCAGGATGGTACCGTGTTTATGGTATTCCCTCACCAATGCATTCGAGACCCAGCATTGAAGATGGTGAGTAGGTGATGTCTTCCTTAGAGAGGATGAGGATCCAGTAGGTATAGCGGCCTAGACATTAACAAGTGAAAACTTTAAAGAAGTCATTCTATGTTGCAGATATATCTTGGAAAAGAGTACATGTTTAATATAGGATACATAATCAAGATAAGTCTGGAAGAACTACATCTTTTGGATGAGTATATATGTTATTGATTTCTTTGTTCGCCCTCATATTGAGTTTAATAGGGGCCTAACAAATTATTAAAACATCATTTATCTTGGTTAAGGATTCATGTTGGGATCACCATTTTTTGTTTCCTCTTGAAACGGGGATGAACTTGTTTGTTTAAGGTTCAAACATTCCAATCAGTTTCTAATGGGTTTTTTTGTAGAACTGGAAACATCCAATGATTCTATATCAATTTGGACATACTTTCCAAAGTTAGGTGCTCCTTATTTGTGAACCGATGAGGCTTAAGAATTTTCAATGGTCGAGAGGATGGGAAGTTAGGCTCAACAAACCTTTTGGGGAGGAATTATTACCTACTCTGGGACTCTCTTATATATTTAAGTTATGTTCATGAATCCTTATTAATTCACCAAGTATGAAAATGAGTTTTCCTTTATATTTAGCAATCAGTGATTGATATGTATGGAATTTAAAGAATAATTTATATGTATTTGAGTTTCTTCATCGATATAGAATCATCCATATGTATTAGAGATTCTTAGTCAATGGTATCATTAAATTCATTATATAGAAATCTCTTGGTCATTATGATGACCATACTGGTTTTAAGGCCACTCAGTGGGGAACTTGATGTTTATTGTACTTCAGAAAGACATGGATTATTTCAGAGTTGGAATCGTACCCGCAGATGAGCTACCTACGTATCCTCGTTAAAAAAAGGAATCATAACCCATGTAGTTCAATAAGAAGGATATAGTTTAATTTCATATGGGATGGAAAATAATTAATGATTGATGGGCGTGAACCATAGAAAGGCTTCATACGTACTCTAATTTTAAGGCAGAGATCAAAGTCCACATAGTTCGGGTAAGGAAATATTGGACATATTCATGGTTAACGGCCCAAAAGAGATTTTGTGATTACCTTTACACTCTAAGATCACGTGAGTCATGCTTGGTGTGAGAAACAAGAGGTATCAGTAAACCTGACGATTGATCCATGAAATATACAGTCAGAAGAAATTATGTGGGGATTACATATGTATGACAACCCAATGAGATGATGATCCAGACTTAGGAAAGAAGCCCTAAGAGCAGGGTCCATAAAGGTTTTTGTACTTTATGGATATTTGGAGTCTTAACCCGGGGCTTACTCCTGAAAAAGGAATCCAAAATTTAGTGGGACTTATGATTGAGGTTTATTCCTGAGAAGGAATCCCAAATAAAAAGAAATTAATATTGGGGCTTACTTCTGAAGAGGATTCCGAATGTTTAAAGAAACCATGACTGGGGCTTACTCCTGAGAAGGAGGCCCAGGTTAAGGGAACTTGTAACTGGGTCTTACACCTGAGAAGGAGGCCCAGGTTAAGGGATCTTCTAACTGGGGCCTACTCCTGAGAAGGAGGACCATGTTAAGGGAACTTGGGACTGGGTCTTACTCCTGAGAAGGAGGCCCAGGTTAAGGGAACTTGTGAATGGGGCTTACTCTTGAGAAGGAGGCCCAATATCAAAAGATCTTATCATCTTAAATTATGAGGTTATATATAAAACCTATAACCATGGTGACATAAAGCTTGTAATTCAAGAGGTTTTCGAAGATGTTCTCATATAATTCCTTTCAGATAAAAAATCCAACAAAGGAACCATGCCATAAATGGCTTTGAAAAGGTGTTCTAGGGATAATATCTTGAAGAGAAGAGGTGAATGGGAGAGAGCTACACAAATAAAGTTGGAGTGCAAGTCTTGGTTGTGCAAATAATTTGGCGTGCAAGTCTTGGCCGCACATGTGTACTTGCACAACATGGGTTCACCTGAGCGATGAATAATATATAGGGTAATACTTGGGCAAGACTTAACAAAAGTCTTTAGTATTGTCCTAGGATGTTTCCAAAAGGGAGGTGCGCAAGTTTCATTGAAAGGGTAGGGTAGCGCATAAGTGTTTCCATATTTAAGGAGGTCTGGACACTTAGGCGCACAAGTGTTGATAAATTCTAAACACTTAGGCCTTATCCTACTCCTTCAAGTCTTCCATTCTAGGTAAAAAATTTACCTTAGTAGCTTTCAGGAGAGTTGAGTTAAAGACATGGGATACTAGAGCTTGATTATGAGTTTTGGAAAATTCATCCTCCGAAATAGGGGGCCATGGGGGCTATTTATAGGCCATCAGGCACCTTGGGCGAATAAAGAATAGGGTGCGCAAGTGACTTGTGCGACTCATAGGTGGCGCACAAGTGACTTGTGCGGCGCGTAGGAAACTTGTGTGACTTCCTCCAAATGGGTTCCTAGTCCATTCCATTGTCAATTTTTGATGCCCTTCAAAGGGTGACCCTCTTTGTGCTTATGGTATTCCCCTTTTCCATTCATTGGACTCTTTGACAAAAAGGAGCATCAATATTTAAAAACAATAAAGAACTCAAAAAATAAAGAACCCCCCGAATCCTTAAAACCTTAAAACCCTCTTGTAAGAACCCAGAACTTCGTTCAGGTATGTTTTTCATTTTTTCTGGAGTTTTTATGAAAAATTGTTTTTCTGGAAATTTTCAAAGTACACGACGTGTACTCTGATCCGGCTCGAAGTTGTGTGCTGGCCATGCCCAGGCCACACACACGGTGTGTAGGGGTGACGTGGAGGCCGATTTTGGCAGAGTACAGAAAGGACCTAGTACACGCTATGTACTCTAAAAGTCACACCGTATAATTCCTTTTTTTCACTAAACGGAACGGGGTCAGGCCTAACCCCAATTTTCATCTTCTTCTCCAATTTTCGTCCACCCAAGAGCGACTGTACGGCCAGATCTTTGACGAGCTCCCACCTCGCCATCTGTTCTCCGATTCGAGCACGATCTATTATGTTGGAATCATAGCGGTGAGTTCTTCCTTCTTCTTTAGCCTTGTTTCTTGATTCCACCTAGTTTCCAAGTTATCATAGGTTGAGCATTTTGTGCGTTTTCTCATATCCACGTAATTCCAAGGCGAATATATCATTGTGGTTCACTTATATAGATCTCCTATGATCAAGGTAGGTGGTTTGTGCCTTTTTGTAGAAAGTTGATGAATATTTTGTGAAAATTCCACCAATACCCTTGAACGGGGTATTGTGTGTTCTTGTTTTTCCCTTGTTGTATTGCCTACTTTGATTGATTTCTAGATTAGATGTTTTTCCTATGATTATAGTAGCTTTACTGTACCTTGATGGTTTTCTATGCTTGTTCATCCTATTTGGTGTTTTTCCTATTTCCATGACTAGTTGTAGGATTGTGGAATGCTGCCTTGTTTTGCTGCTGAGCCTTAGTTGATAGACAAGTTGTTTTTGAGGTCACTTGGATGATGTAAACGCGCGCTGATCATGTATTACCTTTCACTCAAGACTGTGAGAACCTAGAGTTGTAGACCAATGGGAGAATTGACGGAAGGGCTTCTCTAGAGTGTATTTTAATTACGATATGAGACCACAGGGGGAATTGAAGTTGAGGTCCTCCTTAGAGGGTCTGTAGTTCCTCGACATGGGCCACAGGGGGAATAAACGTTGAGTGCTTCCCCAGAGATCCTTTAGCACGATACGAGACTATAGGGGGAATTGACGGTGAGTGCTTCCCCAGAGTGTCTATTAATTTTCAGAGCTGAACCAGAGGGTTGAGACTGTGTGTGCCTCCTAGAGGGTTGCTGGTACTTATAGGTTGAACCATAGGGGTTAGGCTGTGAGAGTTACTTAGAGGGTTACCTATTTTCTTCTTGTTGCTGGTTTTTTACTTGTGTACTTTATTTGTTAGAACTGTGGATTGTAGCTCCTTGTGCTTTCCTGTTTACTGCTCCTTGTTTTATTACTTGCCTTGTATTCATTGACTGTTAGGCACAAATAATTGGGTGATTTCCTACTGGGATTGTATCTCACACCCTATTTGGGCCATGATTTTGGGCCCAAGAAGACTACATTGCTGCAGGTATAGATAAGGGCAAGCACCCTTCTACTTTAGGATCCTGATTGCGCTGAAGCTAGAGAGCATGGGACCAAGCTGGGGATCGCGATGCTGAGGAGTTTATTTGTTTTTCTTTTTCACTTGTTTTCAGTTGTATTCCAGCACGTTGTTGTGTTTGCTGATTTCCATAGATACTTGTACCTTCTGCATCATTTGTTATCATTGTTATATATACAATCATTGCTTCTGTTGTTTGGTTTCTCTTGTTATGCATGTTGTTACTGCTTCTGTTGTTGACTATTGTTTTTCCACTATATACCTTAACAAATGGGGGCATAGTTTCCCCACCGACTCACCAAGGCATTCGCTGCTAGTCGGTAGCCTCTGGAATTCAGGGAAATGCACTTGAGGTCATGTGGTGAACTGGGTACGGGGCACCAGTGGAGGGGCTTCGGATTCGGGTCATTACAAAGAGGTATCGGAGGAGTTATTTTATCTTTCTTTACTATTTGGAGACTTTAGCCATGGATAGGACTAATTCGGTACTTGTTATTGAGTTGTGATCAGGAGTAGCTAACCCGTGTACAGGGAAAGTCCATACTACCTTGTTACTTTCAGTTTGTTGTTTTTGAGTTTTTATGGTTGATATGTTTTCACCTAGAGTGATTCAAATGACATGTGCAGTTATTGTTTTGATATTTCGGTTCTATTTCTGTCACAACCGAATGAGATGAGGGTATTCCATCTCATGAATCATGTAGGCACTTCTAGAAATCACATACCATGCATTCTTACCATGACATCTAGGGTGAATTAGAGATTACATGCTGTTGTGATAGGATTTGTGTAGATTATGCATGTTGTTGTGATATATGCTTGATATAATATCTACTAATATGTTATAGATATGTTGTTTTCCCTTGTATGTGACTACATGAGATGTCGAACTTCGATTAACAGGGAGTATGGGCCATCACGAATCAAAATTTGGCACCTCTTTCCCATGTTTTTAATGGTTCTGGGAGTCTAAGCAGTTTCTGAGCTACTGCCCAGAAAAACCCAGAATACATGGCGTGTATTGTTTGGATACATGTCGTGTAGTGTTCAGGCCATTTCACTTACCGTGTGAGAATAACACGGTGTCGTGGGAGTAACTTCGGGAACACACTGTGTACGATTGGTACACGCCGTGTAAGTTCGGATCCGTGTACCCGACCATGTCACTAACAACATAGGCCAGGGAAGCTCTGGTAGAACACGCCGTGTCCTTAGGGAACACGCCACGTCCTTAGGGAACACACTGTGTAGTCCTGTCCAGGTACCTGGCCGTGTCACGAACAACACAGGTTGACGTTACCTTCTTTTCCACACATCGTGTGTGTTAAGAACAGGCCGTGTAGTCTTAGGTTAAGTCGGACCGTGTGGGTGGGCCATGTAAGGAGACTCAGGCAAGGGAATAGTTTTCAATTACACGCCGTGTGTGGGTGCAACACACCATGCAGTTTGAAGTGTACATGACTTGTAGGGAAGGAGTACACGCCCATTTCAGTGGGTTAAGAAGACACGCCGTGTAGTTTTATACACACCGTGTAGTCATGTTTTGTAAACTTGTGTGTTTTTATTTCCCTGTTTCCATTTTTTACTCTTGTATTCTCTTCCCTTGTCTTCCTGATTTAGGGTTCTTTTGATCTTTCAGAGTTATGCCTCTGAGACGTCCTTCGGTCGTACGTCTGTCGTCAGGCAGTGATCAAACGCCAGATAGGGCTAATCAGGGACTTCCTGCCGATCCTCCAGTTGGGCCAGCCTTGACACCGGCTGTTATACCAGTTGCAGGTGCAGATGCATAGTTCAGGGAAGGTTTCATGAGGATGATGCAGGCCTTCCCAGAAGCACCACCTCCTGCCACGTCTATGACAGATCTGATGAGGGTTTTTCAGCAGCAGCATCCTCCCATTTTCTCCGGGGAAGGAGGACCTCAGGCTGCAGAGTCATGGCTGGAAGCCATGCTAACTATCTTCGAGCATCTGGAGATGCCTTTAGAGCGGTGGTTCAATCTTTCCACCTACATTCTCTGAGACTCCACCAAGAGGTGGTGGGACGTGATCTCATAGGCAGGTCAGCAATAGGCTATGGTTTGGGAGGACTTCCAGCGCGTGTTCTATGACTACTTCTACCCGAAGACCCTGAGGGCCGACCGAGCCGGGAGTTCATGAGCTTAGAGCATAGTACTCTTTCTTTCATGGAGTATTATGCTCGTTTCACCGAGCTTCAATGCTTCATGCCCCTCTGGTATGGGAGTGGGGTGTTCATATCAAGGAAGTTCGAGGATGGTCTCAGGCGGGAGATCCGCTCACAGGTGAACATCTTTCAGCTGACTTCCATTACTTCCATCATCATCCAGGCACTAATTGAGGAACAAAATCTGAGAGAATCTAGAGCTGCGAGCCAGGGTGGTTCTTCTTCCAGATCTATTCTTCCTCAATATGATAGCAAGAAGCGACGTAGAGAGCCTACACGTGGTGATCCGAGGAAGCGAGATGCATCGTCAGGCAGCCAGGTGACATGCTACCAGTGTGGCCGGTCAGGGCACACGAGTCCACAGTGCCAGTGGGACCCCGTAGACTGCCGATATTGCGGCAATATGGGTCACCTTTAGCATTTCTGCCAAGTTTTCTCACCAGCATCTGGTGACCGGGGTTCTTCCATGACTCCTTGTTCAAGAGCAGCACCACTAGTCTCTCACCAGTCAGGGAACTAGAGTTCTTCCGGCCGTTCGGGCCGAGGTGGAGGTCGAGGGCATAGCGGTCATCCACTAGTTCCTCAGCACCAGCAGGGAGGTTCAGCTCAGAGTGGTCAGCCAGGGGCGCAGGGCCACGGTAAAATCCATTATTTCTTCGTGGAGAAGAATTATCAGTAGCATGATCCCGACCCTTCTACTGTTCGAGGTACGATTTTAGTAGCCTCAGTTTTATCTTCAGCCCTTTTCGATACTGTTTCTATGAATATATTTATCTCTGTTTCTATTGTCGAGAGCCTTGGACTCTGCATCTTTTCTTATGCCGACTCTTTGACACTAGACACACCTTTGGGGACAAAGAAATCTAGTGTACGCCAGTGTAGAGAGTGCCCTCTTGAGGTTACAGGGTATCACTTATTATGGGATCTCTATGTCCAAGAGGTGATAGTCTACGATGTCATCCTTGGAATGGATTGGTTGATTCCATTTCAGGTAGTTGTCGACTGTTATCGACACAGAGTGAGTTTCATTTCACTAGAGGGTGAGTCTTTTCTTCATAAGGGCGAGTGGGACGTTCAGGCGAGTCGGACAGGACTCGAGCATCTTGGGCCAGGAGGGGTGATAGCTCATATTTCTAGTCTTTATCTAGATGATCAGGGGACTCCACAGTTGGATTTTACTCCATTGGTGGATCTCTTTAGGTACGTATTTCCAAAGGACTTTTTGGGTTTGCCTCCGGAGTGTGAGGTAGACTTCTCTATTGATCTCATGACAGGAGCGGCACCGGTGTCCATTACTCCCTATAGGATGGCTAAACCTGAGTTATAGGAGCTCAAGAAGGAGTTGGAGGAGCTACAGGATAAGGTTTTCATCCGACCCAATACTTCTCCTTGGGGTTCTCCTATCCTGTTTGCAAAGAATGCAGACGGTACCCTTTGGATTTGTGTGGATTATCCAAAGCTAAACTAGTTGACGATCAAGAACTGATATCCTTTTCCAATAATTAATGACCTTTTCGATCAGCTTCGAGGATCCTGGGTGTTTTCGAAGATCGACTTGAGGTCCGGTTATCATCAGTTGCGCATTAGACCATCAGATATACCCTTGATGGCCTTCAGGAGCATGTATAGTCTATACGAGTATACAGTCATGCCATTCGGTCTCACGAACGCGCCTGCAGTCTTCATGGCACTGAAGAAATGAGTGTTCCATCCTTACTTGGACTCCTTTGTCATGGCCTTCATGGATGATATCTTGGTGTACTCTCACACTCGACACGACCATGACACACATCTTGAGATTGTTCTGAGCACACTAAGGGAGCATCAACTTTATGATAAACTCTATAAGTGCCACTTATGGATGGATCAGATTCACTTATTGGGTCACGTAATCTTAGAGGCGGGAGTATCAGTGAACCTAGAGAAAGTGAGAGCTCTAGTTTCCTGTGAGAAACTGAAGAACTTCTTTGAGGTACGGAGATTCCTAGGGCTGGATGGATACTACAGACGCTTTATTTGGGACTTTTCTCGTATAGAATCACCTTTGACAGGTCAGACCAAGAAGGGAGAGAAGTTCTTATGGTCAGATTCTTGTGAGTTAGCCTTTTAGGAATTGAAAGGGAGGTTGACGTCAACACTGATACTAGTCTTGCTGGAGCCAGGCATGAACAACCCTGTTTACTGCGATGTTTCAGGTATCGGGCTGGGAGTTGTGCTTATGCAGGGGGATGGAGTCGTTGCGTATGGGTCTCGACAGTTGAGGCTACATGAGAGGAACTACCCGACGCACGATCTGGAGTTGGTACCAATTGTTCATGCCTTATGCTGTTGGAGACACTATCTGCTAGGAGAGCACTTTGTTGTCTTCACTAACCGCAAGAGTCTCATGTATATTTTAACTCAGTAGGATCTAAACCTGAGACAATATAGGTGGGTCTAGTACATTCAGTATTTTGATTTTGAGCTTGCCTATATGCCGGGGAAATGCAACATAGTGGCAGATGCGTTGAGCAAGAGAACTCAGATTTAGGCAGTTCAGGAGGCCAGCAGTGAGTGGCAGCTGATGGTTCTGTTCTCTGAGATGCATATAGAGGTGCACGATAGACAAGGATAGACCTTCCTATCTTCTGTAGCATTTACCTCTTCACTTATTCATCAGGTACAGATGAGGCATCTATTAGACTCTGAAGGCATAGTCCTACGGGAGAGAGTGTCAGGAGAGGACCCTCTTCCCAGATGGACAGTGGGCGAGGATGAGATCTTACATTTCCAGGGACGCGTATGCGTGCCAGTAGACATACACGGTGAGCTGATGTGGGATTTTCATTCTTCAGTTTGGGTATTTCATCCTGGCGTCAACAAGATGTATCAGGATATTCATCGCCAGTATTGGTGGCTAGGTATGAAGAAGGATGTTGCTGGTTTCATCATGAGATGTTCTACTTGTCAGCAGGTGAAGGCAGAGCATCAGCAACCAGCAGGCCTTTTGCAGTAGTTACCCATTCCGAAGTGGAAGTGGAATGATGTCGCGATGGACTTCGTGACTGGGTTGCTGAGGTTTCCTTGAGGGAATGATGTTGTTTGGGTTTTCGTCAACATGCATACGAAGGTTGTCCAATTCTTGCCGATTAAAGAGACCTTCCATGTTAATGATTTGGGATGACTTTACATTCGATAGATCGTTTGTCTTCATGGAGTTCCACACTCCATTGTTTCAGACAGGGATGTGCGCTTTACCTCTTAGTTCTGGCAGGGACTTCATAAGGCCTTGGGTACACAGGTACTTTTGAGTACAACATACCATCCCCAGACTGATGGCCAGTCCGAGCACACGATCCAGGTGCTTGAGGATATGCTCCGAGATTTCATCCTAGATTTTGGGTGTTCTTGGGAGAAGCATATCCTTCTGGTGGAGTTCACCTACAAACAATAGTTTCTAGGAGACCATTTAGATGGAACCATACGAGGCTTTGTACGGTAGGCCATGCCGATCATCCTTATGCTGGTTGGAGGCAGAAGAGGCAGCCTTGCTAGGACCTCATCTCATTCAGGAGACCTCAGAACAGATAGAGTTGATTCAGAAGAGAATGGCTACAGCATAGTCTCGACAAAAGTCTTATGCTGATCATCAGAGACGACCTATGGAGTTCGAGGTTGGGGATCAGGTGTTCTTGTGCATCGCACCGAGGTTGGGATACAAGAGGATTTAGAGATAGGGTAAGCTTTCACCACGGTACGTTAGACCATTTGAGGTCGTGGGGAGAGTGGGACCGGTCGCCTATCGGTTTCAGCTACCTCAGAGGTATTGGGCCATGCATGGCATCTTTCACAACTCTCATCTCCGACGTTACTTTTCAGACCCATCTCACGCCTTTCGGCCTGATGAAGTTGATCTTGAAGCGGATGCGTTGTTCGAGGAGTATCCTATTTGGCTTGTCGATCGTAGTACGAAGGTCCTCCATGGGCGGTCTGTTCCTCTGGTACGAGTGCTATGGCATCACAGGCGATTATAGGACGAGACCTGGGAGAGGGAGGCCAATGTACGATCACAATGGCAGGAACTGTTCAGGGATTTTACTTCTATGCCCCATTAGGGAAATTTGGGGACAAATTTCTTTAAGGGGGGAAGTTTTTAAGAACCCGGATCTTCGTTCAGGAATGTTTTTCATTTTTTCTGGAGTTTTTAAGAATTTATTTTTTTTGGAAATTTTCAAAGTACACACCATGTACTTTCTGAGTACACACAGTGTACTCTGATCCGGCTCAATGTCGTGTGCTGGCCATGCCTGGGCCACACACACGGTGTGTAGGGGTGACATGGAGGCCGATTTTAGAGGAGTACAGAAAGGACCCAGCACACACCTTGTAATCTAAAAGTATACATCGTGTAATTTTTTTCACTAAATGGACTGGAGTCGTGCCTAACCCCAATTTTCATCTTCTTCTCCAGTTTTCGTCCACCCAAGAGCGACCGTATGGCCGGATCTTCGACAAGCTCCTGCCTCGTCGTCCGTTCTCCGATTCAAGCATGGTCGATTGTGTTGGAATCGCAGTGGTGAGTTCTTGCTTCAACTTTATCCTTGTTTCTTGATTCCTCCTGGTTTCCAAGTTATTGTAGGTTGACTGTTTTGTGCATTTTCTCAGATCTATGTCATTCCAAGGGGAATCTGTCACCGTGGTTCACTTATATCGATCTCATAGGATAGAGGTAGGTGGTTTGTGCCTTTCCGTAGAATGTTGATGAATATTTTGTGCAAATTCCACCAATACCCTTGAACGGGGTATTGTGTGTTCTTGTTTTTACCTTGTTGTATTGCCTGTTTTGCTTGATTTCTAGAGTAGATGTTTTTCCTGTGATTATGGTAGCTTTACTGTACCTTGATTGTTTTCTATGCTTGTTCTGCCTATTTGGCATTTTTCCAGTTGCCATGCCTCGTTGTAAGATTGTGGAATTTTTCCTTATTTTGCTGTTGAGCCTTAGTTGATATCCATGTAGTTTTAGGGGTTACTTAGATGATGTACACACGAACTGAGCATGTATTACCTTTCACTCAGGACTGTGAGAACCTAGAGTATTAGACCAAAGGGAGAATTGACGGAAGGGATTCTCCAGAGTGTCTTTTAATTATGGTACGAGACCACATTGGGAATTGACGTTGTGTGCTTCCTCAGAGAGTCTCTAGTTCCTCGACGTGGGAAACAAGGGGAATAGACATTGAGTGCTTCCCCAGAGAGCCTTTAGAACTATACGAGACTATAGGGGGAATTGACGGTGAGTGCTTCCCTAGAGAGTCTATTACTTTTCAGAGCTGATCCAGAGGGGTGAGATTGTGTGTGCCTCCTAGAGGGTTGCTGGTACTTATAGGTTGAACTATAAGGGTTAGGACGTGAGAGCTACCCAGAGGGTTACCTATTTTCTTCTTGTTTCTGGTTGTTTACTCGTGTACATTATTTGATAGAACTATGGATTGTAGCTGCTTGTGCTTTCCTGTTTACTGCTCCATGCTTTATTACTTCCCTTGTATTCATTGCTTGTTAGGAACAAATCTTTGGGTGATTGACTACTGGGATTGTATCTCACACCCTGTTTGGGCCATGCTTTTGGGCCTAATCAGACTGTGTTACTGCAGGTATAGATAAGGGCAAGTGCCATTCTACATTAGGATCATGATTGCGCTAGAGCTGGAGAGCATGGGACCGAGCCAGGGCTCACGATGCTGAGGAGTTTATTTGTTTTTCTTTTCCACTTGTTTTCAGTTGTATTTCATCAAGTTGTTGTGTTTGCTGCTTTCCATAGATACTTGTACCTACTGCATCATTTTTCATCATTGCTATATATACATACATTGCTTCTGTTGTTTGGTTTCTATTGTTACGCATGTTGTTACTGCTTTTGCTGTTGACTGTTGTTTTTCCGCTGTATACCTCAGCAAATGAGGGCATAGTTTCCCCACCGACTCACCAAGGCCCTCGATACTAGTCGGTAGCCTCTGGCGTTTGGGGAAACGTGCTTGAGATCATGTGACGAACTGGGTACGGGGCACCAGTGGAGGGGCTTCGGAATCGGGTCGTTACACCTCAAACCCCTCAAAATCCATAAAATCCCAAAAAAACATATAAAAATCGAAAATACCCCAAAACCCCCTGAAAACTAAAACCCCTAAGAACCCTAAAAAACCCTATGAAAACCATAAAAACCTAAAGAAACTTAAAACCTCTAAAGAACCAAAAAAATAAAAAAATGCTTAAAACCCTTAAAACCCTAAAACACCTCAAAATCCCAAAAACACTTAAAAACATAAAAAATCACTAAAAATTTCCAAAATCCCAAAAATGTAAAAAACCATAAAAAACGTTTAAATCTCTATGAAAACCTAAAAAACAAAAAACACTTAAAAACCCTGAAAACATTAAAATCCATAAAAATCCCTAAAAAGAGCATGCAGCCCTAAAAATCCTAAAACCGTTAAATACAAATAAAAATCCAAAAAACCTCTAAAAAAATTACAAACTCCTTAAGGACATAAAAATGTTAAAAAATTATAAACACCTTAAAAATAGTAAAAAACTGAAAAAAAACTCTAAATACCCAAAAGTCCATAAAACCCCAAAACCCTAAATAATCTAAAAATCCCTAAAAACCCAAAAAACAATAAAAATACTACAAAATACCTAAAAATCCTTAAAAACATAAATAGTTGTAAAAAACCTAATACCCTAATAAACCTTAAAAACCTAAAAAATAATTAAAACATTTAAACCCCAACATATTCTAAAAACCCCAAAAAATCCTTAAAACCCTAACCCCCCCCAAATACCTACAAATAAATAAAACTATATAAAATACCTACAAAACTAAAAACCCATAAAATTTCAACAACCCTAAAGAACCTTAAAAATATAAAACAATTAAAACCCCTAAAAGCATAAAAAAATGTTAAACCCCTAAAAAAGTATAAATGATCTTTAAAACCTAATAAATCAATGAAACCCATAAAACACCCTAAAAACATAAAACCCTAAAACACTATAAACCACAGAAAACTATAGAACCATTAAAAACTCTAAAAATATTAAAAAACTCTAAAAACCTTAAAAAACTAAAAAAACATAGAAAACCCCAAAATCGAAAAAAACATAAAATCATAAAAATCCCAAAAACCCCTCAAAATACCTAAAACCCTAAAAACACATAAAAATCCTTAAAGGCCCTAAAATCACAAAAAACATAAAAACCCCTTAAAACCCTGAAAATCCCAAATAAATTCTTAAAAAAATAAAATCACTTAAACCCATAAAAAACATAAAAAAAACAAAAACCCCAAAAAATCTAAAAAACCATAAAAGCCCTTAAAAACATAAAAAACCCAAAACCTTATAAAGACTCACTGAAAACACTAAAATCCCAATAAACCCCTAAAAAAGTTAGACAATACCAAAAAACATTAAAAACCCTATAAAACTAAGAAATACTAAAACCGAAAAAAACCTAAAAACCTTAATAACCACAAAACCTCTACAATCCCTCAAAATCCCTTAGAACTCTATAAACCATAAATATCCTAAAAAAACCCTAAAAATCCATAAAAACATAAAACCCCCCAAAACATGAAAACACTCTATGAAAAACTTAAATCCAAAAAACACCTAAAACCCCTAAACACCTAAAATCAAAAAAAAACTTAATCAAAACCATAAAATCCAAAAAACACATAAAACCCCCAAAACATAAAAACACTAAAAACACTAAACATTACTAAATACCCAAGACATTTCTAAAAACCCTCAAAATCCCTAAAATCCTTAAAAATCCTAAAAATTACCAATAAAATAATTAAAACCCTAAAAATATCTAATCCCTCTTAAAATCCCAAAAAAACCTAAAAAACATAAAAACACTTAAAACCCCTGAAACAAAAAATTGATAAAAACCAATGCACCCTAAAACAACCATAAAACCATAAAACCCCTAAAAACTATAGATACTACTAAAACCTAAAAAACCCATAAAAACCCATAAAACTGTAAAAACTATAAAAATACTTTAAACCCAAAAAACCCCAACCCCACCTAAAAACCCCTAAAAACCCTTAAAATACCCCAAAACACTAAAACCCATAAAATTACAAAAAAACATAAAAATTAATAAAATTTTTAAAAACACTAAATACCCTGAAAAAACCAGAGAAAAACATAAAACCCCAAAAATTCATAAAACCCTTAAAAACCCTAAAAATGCTAAAAACCTTGAAAAACACTAAACCCATTCAAATCGCTAAAGACCTTAAAACCCCATAAAAACCCAAAAAAAATCCCTTTAAATCACTAAAGACATAAAAACCCTGAAAACCCCTAGGAAATCATTAAAAACCTTAGAAAACCTAAAATCTCAAGAAAACCTAAAAAACACTTAAAACACTAAACAAACCTAAAAGTCCATAAAACCCATAAAAACCATAAAAACCAAAAATCCCTACGAAACCATAAAACCCTTAAAAAACATAAAACCCAATAAAAACTCAAAAATACCTTTAAAACCCTATAAAAGTTAAAAAACCCTATAAAACCATTAAAACCCTAGAAAAATTCAAAGAACCCTAAAATCCCAAAAAATAAAAATAGGCTACTAAAACCATAAAACATGATAAAAACTCTCAAACATCTTAAAAACAATAAAAATTGTAAAAATAATAAAAATCACTAAAATCCCTAAAAACATAAAAAACCCTAAAACCATGAAAACCCATATGAAAACCTTAAAAACAATACAAAATTTAATACCAATAAAAATTTAAAAAACCTGAAGACCCAAAAACTATAGATACACTAAAAAAATAATATCCATTAAAACCTATAAAAACAATAAAAACCATAAAAATCCTAAAAAATACCTATAAATACCTAAATTTGTTGAAACCCTACAAACCAATAACAAACCCATAAAAACCTAAAAAACCCTAAAAAACTAAACAACCCAAAAAACCTAAAAAATATTAAAAACCATTAAATACCATAAAACCCCTAAAAACCACAAAACCCCTAAAAAACCCTAAAATAATAAAAACAATAAAACCATTAAAAACACTAAAAACCACTAAAAACTCAAAAAAACCTTTTAAACCCATAAAAACATCAAAATATTCTAGAAAACCTTAAAATTATAAAAAACTAAAAAACTAAAAAAACAAAAAAAATCATAAAAACCTTAAAAACCACTAAAAACCTCAAAATCCTTAAAAACCATAAATATTAAAAAAAATCCCTGAATATCCCGAAAAACATAAAAAACCCTATAATTATCAAAAAAATTAATAAAACCTTACTAACCAAAAAACACATAAACCCCTAAAAGACCAAAAAATTACTAAAAATGATAAAAACACTAAAACCCCCAAAACCCCTCAAAACTCATAAAAATCTTAAAAATCATAAAATCCTATAAAAATCCATAAAATATCTAAATTTTTTTAAAAAAACACTATAACCCTGAAGGCCCCTATTAAATCCATAAAAAACTAAATATAAATAAATCCCATAAAAGATTAAAAAACACTAAAATCCATTAAAGACCCTAAAATCCCTATAACACCATAAAACTATAAAAACCCTAAATAATTAAAATCCCTAAAACCAATAAAAACCTTTGAAACCCACTAAAAACTCTATAAAACTTTTAAAACCCTAAAAAACTATCAACAATTCTTGCAAACCATAAAATCCTAAAAAAATAAAAAGACACCTAAACCCAAAAAACCAAAAAAAACCAATGAAACTCCTAGAAAACAATAAAACCCCTCATAATAATTTTTTTTTCAAAATGAAAGGAATATGGTACCGAATTCGTGCCTAAGGAAATTTATTAAATCAAAAGTTCTACAATATAAAGAACAAGGTGTAATGCACTTAAACCATCAGAAATTTATAGAAACAACATATTGAAATTAAGAATCCAACATAAAAGAGAAGCCTCCTACCTGATTCAGCTTATCTTGAGAAGGCCGCATGAAATACCCTCTTCCATTGTTGTAAACTAGAAAGATTCTAAATTGACAGTGGATCCCCCACAGTGCAGGTCTCCAACCATGATGGACTATGACATTGGGTAGATGTAACCAACTGAAACATTCTAGTGCAACAAACCCATATGATTAAGAAACTATATCTAAAATAATAGAATAACAGGGAGCATCTAAATCATTAATTTCCATAAAAAACAATGATATAATAACCAAGAAGGATAGAGTATTCAAATGGAATAAACAACAATGTGGTGGAAGAAGAGGATAGAAATCTAGAAAAACAAGTGCAAGGAATCCCACTAGCCAGCAACCAATAAATGTAATCAGATACCACTACATTGATTTATTTCTAGGGGATCACATTAAAAGAAAATTACATTTATAAAATCTTGTTTTTTTTTTAAAATTACACATTCTTCCCTATATGATGGGTCATTTTCATCATCAACACTAGATGACACATCCACGTCAGAATAATTAGAGGTGCATGATGAAGCATCTAATGAGATATACACTTTTCCAAAAGGGGCTAGATGTGGGGGTTAATCATTCATATTGGAATCTTGGGAGTCCATAATAATTTTTCATTCAACATTGGTATTATCCATACATTTTTAGGTGTTTCATGCACTCAGATCAATAATTTAAGAACCCAGTTCTTATTTTTGATGTATGAGCTTCTTCTTTTCTCCTTTACTTAAGTGTTTTTGAGAAAATAAGGAAAATGGGGAAAAATACTAAATTTTGGGTCTACACTCCATGTACTTTTCCACATGCCGTGTACTTTGTATGTGTGGGATGAGTACACAGGGTGTGTAGCCTTGTTGGCGGCTAAGGGTGTAAAAACTGACTACATGATGTGTAGTGGTCCTTTACACGCCATGCAGTTAGTCGTCAGATGAAATGTTAAGGAGGTGGGAATAGCTGCTAGCTGGGAAACTATACATGCAATTTAGTTGGGAATACACGCCGTGTACTCATGTCGACGGATGAACAGTTTTGAGGTGCCGTCAGGGGAACAGTTAAATGACGAGAGCACATGCCGTGTAGTCAAAAGTACACGCTGTGTAATTTTTTTTCCGCTTAAAATGGGTAGTATCCAACCATATTCATAGGATTGGATTAGAACCATATGGGAGATCAGGAGAGGATGGATGAACCTTTGTGGATCTCCAGATAGAGCATCGAGAATCTGTTTCCGCTTCCATCGATCACATTAGAACTACATGGGTAAGCCCTCCAATCTCCTTGCGTAGTTCTTGCCAATTCTTCCTCTAATATAAGTTATTTGAGGTTGAATGAGAATTATTTTACCTCAGATCTATGACGTTCTTGGACGTTTCAGACGGCTTCATTCGGGTATACCATTCTTAGGTGTTTAAGGTAGGTGGCTTGGTGTTTAATTTCCAACTAATGTGTGTTTTTGTGTACCATTGTGATACACGCCCATAAATGGGGTGTCGTATGGATGAGGCCTTGTTGAATTAAATACCTATAATTTTTTATGTAATTTAAATGTGATAATGAACTATTTTTTTGGATCGCTGCTTGGATCCAAGACCACCACAGGGGTGCATTCCTCTGGTTAGCCATTTGGCCAGGATACCCGAGGGTATGCCTTTATAATAATGATTATAGAATTTCCTTGAGAGTAATTACATGTGTATTACTTGTTTATATGTTGTGCATGGCCCAGTTACTTGTTATACTGAGGGTAGTGTTTTGATTAGCCTGAGGGCAATGTACTACTTATCCAGTGGGAACTTCTTCCGTGCCTATGGGCAGTTGACTCTGTACCTGTGGGTGACACTTCATACGCCTGAGGGAAATATCTGTTATGCCTATGGGAAATTACCCGCGGGTTACATTTTTGAATACCTGAGGGTAAGGGATTGCTGTCTAAGGACACTGAATGTTCAAATAGAAATTCACTGTTATAACGACCCACACTTTACATACATTGTTAATACTTCAAAATTGAATTACACTTATTACAACATATGACACAACCACAAAGGACCGTATAGGTATAGTGTCTTTAGAAACTGGGAAACATAAACAACTGGTTCATAAATCTTCTACAGTGTCTCCCATTTATTTCATCATATCTAGGGTCCCTTTTAGCATATTCTACTTAATATCCATCTTCCTGAACTGGGGAAAAGAAAACATAAAAGGGTGAGCTCAAATGCTCAGCAAGGGCAAATAAAGGAAATAAAAATCATATCATATCTTTATGAAAATCAAAACCTGCAAAAGAGATCATAATATCTTAACATGGAATAAATCATAGAAGTGAAAATGAGATCCCCATAATCATAACATAAAACTTGAATCTTTGTGGCATGCACAAATAATCATGGAAAATCATTTCTTGTTAGTCATGACTCATTGCCAAGACTATCTTAGTGGACAAAGTCCCTTTCTGAACCGAGTTCACTCCTCGTTTCAGTCTTGTATCACTGAACCGAAATAACCTTCCGTTCCAGCCATGTCTATCTCATGAGATATAAAATCTTTACCCAATACATTGGAGGGAGATATAGGTCCCACCCATCTTATAATGAATCCTTTCTTATGTGTGCCACATAATCATAAACCATACATCATAACGTAACCCATGTAATAAAAATGGGATTCTTAAACAACATGACATCATAAAACAATTCATATAAGATAAAGGAATTCATAAAAATATTTCCATCACAACATAATCAAAACCATGTAATAATAGGGATAAAAACAGAACCCTTTTATTATCTTAGATGGAAAATAATTTTGATAAAATACTTGAACTCCATTCTTGGGGAAAATATCCTTTGTACTTCAAAAACATTTTTCCTTTCATAACATGTCATACAACTTTAAAATAAAAGAAGTTGATTAAAAATAAACTTGAAAACTTGTAAAGGAAGCTTCTTGGAAATAATGTTTTAAAAATCCATTCATGCCGTATAAGTTAAAAAAAACATTCTTCGTACTTTTGTCGGAAAAGTCAAAAAGTACATCGTACGGAAAAACGACAAAAGATTCCTTTCATATTCTTTACTAAAAACTCACCTAAGGGTAAAATTGGATTTAAACTATTGAAATTGGATGGAAACAATATTACATATTTAGGGAACATGGATGTGGATGATAAAATACACCCTAGTAAATACTTACGAATAAACAATCTCGGATAAAAATGAGATTGTGATATTTCCCTTACCTTAGGTCCGATTTTCTTTGTTCGTGTCCGAATCTCCTGTATAATGGTTTAAATAATGTTATTGACTTATTCCAGAATCATACATATTGATATGAGATCATATATGGTCATATTATTAGCTTCTTGTTAGTAATATTTCATTGTTACTTGTTACTCGGGTCTTTATAACTTTTTGTTCTTATGCGTGTTTTGTCGAATAAATTCTTATTCTTATCTTTAGGTTATAGATAATTCATTTCCAGAATGGTATTAGTGTAGTATATACCATATTCATTCATTCAATTCATTTATACAATCATTATGAAATGAAGATCATGTAGAACGAGTCGCATCACATCGTGGAGACGGTATTCCGTACGTACGCACGAGTGATGATATCGTTCCTATGATCGTGGAATTGTATTGGAGTATATATATATATTATTTCAGTATCAATATTACTTAATAATAATCATATATAGTTACTGATTACACCATTATACCCATCCTTGTAAGGTGATGGTGGAAAATAGATTACACCACGGCGTGGAGACGGTATTCCGTACGTACGCACGCGCGGTGATTTCATTTTTCCGTAGGATGGATAGAAGGTGAATTAGGGTTGTTTCATATTTATAATAACATATCAGTATGTAAGTAATACTGATGTTATTACTTTATCATGAAACAACTAAATAAGAAGAAGTTGAAGAAGAAAGAAATTGAAAAGATCGGTAATGGATATTACCTCTTCTTTGGAACGCCTTTTTGAATCCTCCACTTAAGGAACTAAGATTGGTCTTTGGAGAAGACCAGGACCTCTAGGATTATTCTAGGGAAGTGGAGAAGGGAAAATGGCAGGGGTTGGCCGAGCTTGAGTGCTCAAATTGGTGTGAGGAGGAGGGGGAGGAGGTGCCCTTTTATAAGGGAGGAGAGGGGCACCTTAGGAATATCTCAAAATATTATTTTATATTAAAGTCAAAATCGGTTTATAATGGTTCCAAAGGGTATTATTTCGAAGATAAAGTGGGGATGGGTCGAAATCCTATCAACCAATAGGATTTAGACAAGTTTAGGGTATTATTTTAACCTTATCAATTAGATTTAACTCTAAGTTAATTAATTTAACTTTTACCGTGTCTTTTTGTTTTCTTTCACTATATGGTTAATACACTTACTATAACATGCCAAACGAACCCCAAATTGTTTATTATTAATATATATATCCTTATCTAAGTCATTTGGCCGAACCTTAGATTTTTAGGAATAAAATAACAATTAATAATATAATATTTGATTTAAAAACTATTTTGTGTCAATTTTGACACTATTTGATATATGATTTTTGTGAAAGTCATAACAGAATTATATGTTCGAACCAAGTTGATTAAATCAATAATAATATATCATAGTAACCTAGAAAATTAGTGGAATTCATAAAAAGTCTCAAATTACATTTATTTTGGTATTTATATTATCAATTTTGTCAATATTTCATTAATAAGATAATTACTGCATCATCTTTGTGTCATAAATAAATTAAATTATTTGATGTCTAAAAATTACAAATAAAATACCATCATGTAGGAAATCGTTTTATCTTTCTAATGAATATTTAAAATCGAATTTATCTTATGTATAACCTTATATTAAAAATGATTTACTTATTAAACATTGATTTTAACTATTTTAACCCTTCTTTAAATAAATTAATAATAAATGTCCTAATCTAATCCAAGTGGGCCTAAATGGTCATATTTTATTCCTAAGTTTGTTTTTGGTCGAATTACACTTGTCCAATAGAATTAGGACATGTTTTAGGGTAATATTGATATCATATTTACCCATAGTTACCCTATTTACTATTAACCGCGGTAAAAAAAGTAAAAAGTTACTGTTCACCAAAAAATTATTTTCATCTCATTGAACCACATTTTAGTCCTTGATATTAACCGTGTCTCTCGGATTTTCGAAATTCCATTCACAGAAGCGGTAAAATTAAGTTTTATGCAAAATTCAGTTTTTAACCTACCACTTAGTGGTTTCACTATTCATCAAAAATTGAAAGTTTTCAGAAAAATACCAAAATTTCACCCTAGGCTAATTTCGATATTCTGAGTCCAAAAATGAAGTCCATTTTGAAAAATAAAATTTATAAAATTTCAAAAAGTGGTTATTACTATTCATAACGGCTAGTTTTAATAGCATATTGTTGTTTAGTGAAACTCGGTATTGCGTACGGCGCAAGCTATCGAGGAAGGTCGCGATTGCGTGTAAAGCAAGCCAAGAAAGTGTTGTGTAGAAAAAGATTCCTTTGATGATTTATATAACATAAAAGTCTCGGGTGTTACATTCTACCCCCCTTAAAAAGAATTTCGCCCTCGAAATTCGTCACTTTGCAACAAACAAATGAGGATACTTCTCCCTCATCATATCCTCAAGCTCCCATGTAGCTTCTTCAAGTTGGTGGTTTCTCCATAAAACTTTCACCAAGCGAGTGGTCTTGTTTCGTAGGACTTTTTCGCTACGATCCAGAATCTCTATCGGCTGTTCTTCATAACAAAGATCTTGCTCCAGCGGTACAACTTCTGAGCTGAGTACATGTGAAGGATCTGGTATGTACTTTCTCAGGAGAGATACGTGGAACACATCGTGAACTTGAGAGAGATTCGGTGGAAGAGCCAATCGGTAAGCTACCTTCCCAACACGATCCAGTATTTCGAAAGGACCGATATATCTAGGGCTCAACTTCCCCTTCTTTCCAAATCTCATAACCCTCTTCCAGGGAGATATTCGTAAGAACACTTTATCACCCACTTCAAACTCTAGGTCTTTTCTTCGGTTGTCGGCATAACTTTTCTGTCGACTCTGAGCTGCTCTTATGTGTTGTTGAATAGATCTGAACGTTTCTGCCATTTCATCAACGAGATCAGGTCCTAATAGCTTTCTTTCCCCAACTTCATCCCAGCAAGTTGGAGTCCTGCATTTCTTTCCATAGAGAGCTTCATAAGGAGCCATCTGAATACTGGAGTGAAAGCTATTATTATAAGAAAATTCCACCAAAGGTAGGTGTTGATCCCAACCTCCTTTGAAATCCATAGAGCAAGCTCTCAACATATCTTCTAGGGTTTGAATTGTTCTCTCAGACTGACCGTCTGTCTGGGGATGATAAGCAGTGCTGAAACTCAACTCTGTATCCAGAGTATGCTGAAGACTTCGCCAAAACTTCGAGGTAAATCTCGGATCTCGATCAGATATAATAGAAAGTGGTACTCCATGCAATCTTACCACTTCCTTTACATATATCCTGGCAAGCTGATCTAGAGAGAAATCCTCTCTAATAGCAATGAAGTGTGCAGACTTTGTAAGACGATCAACTATGACCCAGATAGCATTATTGCCTTTGGATGTTTTAGGAAGTCCTGTGACAAAGTCCATAGTGATGTTTTCCCATTTCCATTCGGGTATGGGTAATGGTTGTAACATCCCCTTAGACTTTTGTCTCTCAGCTTTAACTTGTTGACAAACCAAGCATCGAGAGACATATTCAGCAACATCTCTTTTCATGCCATCCCACCAGAAGTACTCTTTCAGGTCCCTATACATCTTCGTGCTTCTAGGATGAATAGAGAATGAAGAACTATGAGCCTCATCCAGCAGCTCTTTCTTTAATTCGGGGATGGGGGGAACACAAACCCGATTCCTGAACTTTATTACCCCATCACAATCAAGGTTGAATTCAGGAACATTTCTCACCTTCTTTTGTAACTCGACATCTTCTTTCTGTGCCTCTTTAATCTTCACATGTATAGATGGTTGAACATTCATTTGAGAAAGATAAGATTTCTCCCCTTCCATTATAATTCCAAGATCCATTCTTTGTAAATCCATAAATATTGGATCTTTTGTGATCCTCATCATGGATAAACTAGCATGCTCTTGTCGACTTAATGCATCTGCCACCTTGTTTGCTTTCCCAGGGTGGTAATGGATTGAGCAGTCATAATCCTTAATCAGCTCCAACCATCTTCTTTGGCGCATATTCAGCTCCTTTTGTGTGAAAATATACTTTAAACTTTTATGATCAGTATAAATATCACACCTTTCACCATAAAGGTAATGCCTCCAAATCTTTAATGCAAAGATTACCGCAGCCAACTCCAAATCATGTGTTGGGTAATTTTGCTCATGGATTTTCAACTATCGTGAGGCATAAGCTATCACCATATCATTTTGCATAAGAACACACCCCAATCCCTTCTTGGATGCATCACTTTAGATCACAAACCTTTCTCCACTACAAGGCAGTGTGAGCACAGGTGCACTGGATAACCTTCTTTTCAACTCCTTGAAATTCTCTTCACATTCCTCTGTCCAGACAAACTTAACTCCTTTCCGAGTCAACTTGGTGAGTGGATTAGATAATCGTGAAAAATCTTTTACAAAACGTCGATAATATCCAGCCAAACCAAGAAAACTTCGGATCTCAGTTACTGTTGTTGGTCTTGACCATCTTTCGATAACCTCTGTTTTTGCTGGATCCACAGATATCCCCTCTTTTGAGATTATATGACCCAAAAATGAAACTTTTTGAAGCCAAAATTCACACTTGGTAAATTTGGCATAAAGCTTCTCCTTTCTCAGGGTATTCAATATAATTCTCAAGTGATCTTCATGCTCTTCCTTTCTCTTTGAATAGACAAGAATATCGTCTATAAAGACTACCACAAATTGATCAAGATAGTCTCTAAAGACTCTATTCATTAGATCCATGAAGATAGCAGGGGCATTAGTAAGACGAAATGGCATCACTATAAATTCATAGTGTCCATACCTTGTACGGAAATCTGTCTTTGGTATATCCTCCCTTTTGACCCTTAATTGATGATACCCTGAACGAAGATCAATCTTGGAAAAGTATTGAGCTCCACGTAGTTGGTCAAATAAGTCATCAATGCATGGGAGAGGATATTTGTTCTTCATAGTGATCTTGTTAAGTTCTCTATAATCAATGCAGAGTCTCATTGATCCATCTTTCTTCTTAACAAATAGAACAGGTGCTCCCCAAGGTGACGCACTAGGGCATATGAATCCCTTATCAAGATTCTATTGGAGTTGCTTCTTCAATTCCTGCAACTCAATTGGGGCCATTCTATAAGGTGTCTTTGAAATAGGCAAAGCACCCGGTACGAGTTCTATTGAAAACTCAACTTCACGATTTGGTGGAAGACCCGGTAATTCCTCCGGAAAGACATCATCAAACTCCCGTACAATGGGAATATTCTTAATCGTGAGTTTCTCACCAACCATTTGAGATAAATAACCTTCATTTAGTGGAATCAATACCCATAAAATGGAAGAAATTTCCACTGGAAGGTTATGTTCATCCTTGCATTGATAGACGATCGTAGATTGATCTGGAATATGAAATGTGACTTCCCTTCTTTGGCAATCGATATGAGCTCCATGTAGAGAAATCCAATCCATGCCAAGAATCACATCAAATTCCACTAAAGGAAGGATCACAAGATTTGCAGGAAGAACTTTCCCACAAACTTCGATCGGAGAAGAATTATAAACTTTTGATGCGATTGATGTGCCATTAGGTGTTGTCACAGCTAACTCAACATCTAATTGTTGAGGTAATAAGGTGATACCCTTAGAAAAGTCTTCAGAAATAAAAGAGTGGGTGGATCCAGAATCAAATAAAACATTTGCTACTTTAGAGTGGATGGTAAGTGTACCTTTCACCACATCGTTATCGTACTCCACATCGCTGATAGAAATTGCATGTGACTTTCCTTTTTCTTTAGCCTTAAGAGTTTTTTGACGTCGACCATCATCATCAACCCTTGGATTTGGGCATTGATTGGCATAATGCCCCATCTCCTTGCACTTGAAACATTGAAGTGTAGCAGGTTCATTCTGTGTATCCCTTCCTTTGTTTGCATCATTAGACATCTTCTTCCCATTATCACGGCATTCAAATGCCCGATGACCTTCCTTTCCACATTTAAAACATTTACTTGTCCCTTTAAGACAACTCCCTCCATGTTTCTTTCCACACTTTGAGCATAAGGGAAAGTTCATCTTCTTTTCCGTGTGCTCTTTAGATTTTTCTTTGAATTCCATCTTCCTCTTCTTATCAAACCCATGTGACTGATGGGTTACTCCAATCTCCATCTCGACTTTGAGAGCACATCGAACGATTTCCTCGTAGCTATTGAAGTCCCTTATGGCTAACGCCCTTCGAAGACTTGGTTTTAAGCCACTAAAGAATCGATCGATCTTACTCTCAGGTTGGATAATAATACCAGAAGCGTACCTTGCAAGTCCGGTAAAATTTGCTTCATAGGTACCAACAGATTCATCATCCCTTTACTTCAGTTCAAGGAACTCTTTCTCCATCTTTGTTCGGAGAATACGAGGGAAGTACTTATTGAAAAATAAGTTCTTGAACTCGTCCCATTCCATAGACTCAATTTCATCCCTTTGCCTTGTATTCTTAACAAGATTCCACCATTGATCAGCATCTCCTTCCAAACGATACACTGCTAGGATGACTTTATCATGCTCAGAACATTGAAGAACTGAAAATATCTTTTCAGTAGTACTAATCCATTGTTCAGCAACTAATGGATCAGTAGACCCACTGAAAGATGGTGGACGCTGCCTCATGAAGGATTCAACAGAATGTTGCTCCCTCCTTTGTTCGTTTGGAAATCCTACATGATTCATAGCTTGAGAAAGTTGTGTGAGCATGGCTACAAGATTTTGCATTCCAGCTCCCATATCGTTTGGTTGCTCAGGGGGACAATCATTGCATTGCCCATCGCATTCCGCATTAACACGGTTCCTTCGGGTTCCAGCCATTGACTAAAACCAAGAAGAATAGTGTGAGCAACACTAATTATAATAGGAAACCACATAATTCAAGAATAAAATTTTCATGCTTATGGTCTTATCCTAGGTTATTCATGGCCATTTCTAAGATTGTGTTCTATACTTAGACTTATCCTTAGGGTTCTTACTAAGGCTTTCACATCCTAGTTTCCAAAGGTTGACTATACCTTTCCTCTGATACCAACTATAACGACCCACACTTTACATACATTGTTAATAC
Source organism: Viscum album (assembly GCA_963277665.1). Lineage (NCBI taxonomy): Eukaryota > Viridiplantae > Streptophyta > Magnoliopsida > Santalales > Viscaceae > Viscum > Viscum album. The sequence goes on along the minus strand of OY728148.1, from coordinate 406,944,259 downwards.
TTCAAAATTGAATTACACTTATTACAACATATGACAAAACCACAAAGGACCGTATAGGTATAGTGTCTTTAGAAACTGGGAAACATAAACAACTGGTTCATAAATCTTCTACAGTGTCTCCCATTTATTTCATCATATCTAGGGTCCCTTTTAGCATATTCTACTTAATATCCATCTTCCTGACCTGGGGAAAAGAAAACATAAAAGGGTGAGCTCAAATGCTCAGCAAGGGAAAATAAAGGAAATAAAAATCATATCATATCTTTATGAAAATCAAAACCTGCAAAAGAGATCATAATATCTTAACATGGAATAAATCATAGAAGTGAAAATGAGATCCCCATAATCATAACATAAAACTTGAATCTTTGTGGCATGCACACATAATCATGGAAAATCATTTCTTGTTAGTCATGACTCATTGCCAAGACTATCTTAGTGGACAAAGTCCCTTTCTGAACCGAGTTCACTCCTCGTTTCAGTCCTGTATCACTGAACCGAAATAACCTTCCGTTCCAGCCATGTCTATATCATGAGATATAAAATCTTTACCCAATACATTGGAGGGAGATATAGGTCCCACCCATTTTATAATGAATCCTTTCTTATGTGTGCCACATAATCATAAACCATACATCATAACATAACCCATGTAATAAAAATGGGATTCTTAAACAACATGACATCATAAAACAATTCATATAAGATAAAGGAATTCATAAAAATATTTCCATCACAACATAATCAAAACCATGTAATAATAGGGATAAAAACAGAACCCTTTTATTATCTTAGATGGAAAATAATTTTGATAAAATACTTGAACTCCATTCTTGGGGAAAATATCCTTTCTACTTCAAAAACATTTTTCCTTTCATAACATGTCATACGACTTTAAAATAAAAGAAGTTGATTAAAAATAAACTTGAAAACTTGTAAAGGAAGCTTCTTGGAAATAATGTTTTAAAAATCCATTCATGCCGTATAAGTTAAAAAAAACATTCTTCGTACTTTTGTCGGAAAAGTCAAAAAGTACCTCGTACGGAAAAACGACAAAAGATTCCTTTCATATTCTTTACTAAAAACTCACCTAAGGGTAAAATTGGATTTAAACTATTGCAAGTGGATGGAAACAATATTACATATTTAGGGAACATGGATGTGGATGATAAAATACACCCTAGTAAATACTTACGAATAAACAATCTCGGATAAAAATGAGATTGTGATATTTCCCTTACCTTAGGTCCGATTTGCTTTGTTCGTGTCCGAAGCTCCTGTATAATGGTTTAAATAATGTTATTGACTTATTCCAGAATCATACATATTGATATGAGATCATATATGGTCATATTATTAGCTTCTTGTTAGTAATATTTCATTGTTACTTGTTACTCGGGTCTTTATAACTTTTTGTTCTTATGCATGTTTTGTCGAATAAATTCTTATTCTTATCTTTAGGTTATAGATAATTCATTTCCAGAATGGTATTAGTGTAGTATATACCATATTAATTCATTCAATTCATTTATACAATCATTATGAAATGAAGATCATGTAGAACGAGTCGCATCACATCGTGGAGACGGTATTCCGTACGTACGCACGAGTGATGATATCGTTCCTATGATCGTGGAATTGTATTGGAGTATATATATATATTATTTCAGTATCAATATTACTTAATAATAATCATATATAGTTACTGATTACACCATTATACCCATCCTTGTAAGGTGATGGTGGAAAATAGATTACACCACGGCGTGGAGACGATATTCCGTACGTACGCACGCGCGGTGATTTCATTTTTCCGTAGGATGGATAGAAGGTGAATTAGGGTTGTTTCATATTTATAATAACATATCAGTATGTAAGTAATACTGATGTTATTACTTTATCATGAAACAACTAAAGAAGAAGAAGTTTAAGAAGAAAGAAATTGAAAAGATCGGTAATGGATATTACCTCTTCTTTGGAACGCCTTTTTGAATCCTCCACTTAAGGAACTAAGATTGGTCTTTGGAGAAGACCAGGACCTCTAGGATTATTCTAGGGAAGTGGAGAAGGGAAAATGGCAGGGGTTGGCCGAGCTTGAGTGCTCAAATTGGTGTGAGGAGGAGGGGGAGGAGGTGCCCTTTTATAAGGGAGGAGAGGGGCACCTTAGGAATATCTCAAAATATTATTTTATATTAAAGTCAAAATAGGTTTATAATGGTTCCAAAGGGTCTTATTTCGAAGATAAAGTGGGGATGGGTCGAAATCCTATCAACCAATAGGATTTAGACAAGTTTAGGGTATTATTTTAACCTTATCAATTAGATTTAACTCTAAGTTAATTAATTTAACTTTTACCGTGTATTTTTGTTTTCTTTCACTATATGGTTAATACACTTACTATAACATGCCAAACGAACCCCAAATTGTTTATTATTAATATATATATCCTTATCTAAGTCATTTGGCCGAACCATAGATTTTTAGGAATAAAATAACAATTAATAATATAATATTTGATTTAAAAACTATTTTGTGTCAATTTTGACACTATTTGATATATGATTTTTGTGAAAGTCATAACAGAATTATATGTTCGAACCAAGTTGATTACATCAATACTAATATATCATAGTAACCTAGAAAATTAGTGGAATTCATAAAAAGTCTCAAATTACATTTATTTTGGTATTTATATTATCAATTTTGTCAATATTTCATTAATAAGATAATTACTGCATCATCTTTGTGTCATAAATAAATTAAATTATTTGATGTCTAAAAATTACAAATAAAATACCATCATGTAGGAAATCGTTTTAGCTTTCTAATGAATATTTACAATCGAATTTATCTTATGTATAACCTTATATTAAAAATGATTTACTTATTAAACTTTGATTTTAACTATTTTAACCCTTCTTTAAATAAATTAATAATAAATGTCCTAATCTAATCCAAGTGGGCCTAAATGGTCATATTTTATTCCTAAGTTTGTTTTTGGTCGAATTACACTTGTCCAATAGAATTAGGACATGTGTTAGGGTAATATTGATATCATATTTACCCATAGTTACCCTATTTACTATTAACCGCGGTAAAAAAAGTAAAAAGTTACTATTCACCAAAAAATTATTTTCATCTCATTGAACCAAATTTTAGTCCTTGATATTAACCGTGTCTCTCGGATTTTCGAAATTCCATTCACAGAAGCGGTAGAATTAAGTTTTATGCAAAATTCAGTTTTTAACCTACCACTTAGTGGTTTCACTATTCATCAAAAATTGAAAGTTTTCAGAAAAATACCAAAATTTCACCCTAGGCTAATTTCGATATTCTGAGTCCAAAAATGAAGTCCATTTTGAAAAATAAAATTTATAAAATTTCAAAAAGTGGTTATTACTATTCATAACGGCTAGTTTTAATAGCATATTGTTGTTTAGTGAAACTCGATATTGCGTACGACGCAAGCTATCGAGGAAGGTCGCGATTGCGTGTAAAGCAAGCCAAGCAAGTGTTGTGTAGAAAAAGATTCCTTTGATGATTTATATAACATAAAAGTCTCGGGTGTTACAACTGTGGTGATTTCCTTATAATGAATGATTAAATGAATAATAAAATGGAAATATAACTGGTAAATTTAGTTAATTCTTAGTACTTCTTAGTTATTGCATTTACATTGCACACTATTGTTGCATGTTTACACATAGTTGAGCATGGGCCTTTGGTGGGTGCCTACTGGGAATTATTTCACACACCCTGTTTGGGTCATGTCTTCGGACCAAACAGATTACATTTCTGCAGGTGTGGATAAGGGAAAGGGTCCCTATACAGGTACTTGATTACTGCTGGGGAGTAGGGGAGCATGGGACCGAGCTTAGGCTCACGATGCTACCGACTATTTTGTTTTTTTTTTGCTGTACTCTGTATTGTACTATCCTATATTGTTGTGTAACATGTTCTGACTATTTTTTTAGAACTTGGGGCATGTTACATCATTATATATAACTATTTGTTATCTTTTACTACAATTGTTTATTTGTGTACGGTTTATTTCTTCCACTGCTGTTGTACGTTATTTATTTTATTCCACTACACTACACTTTGAAAAATGAGGGCATAGTTTCCCCACTATCAGACTAGGGCCCTCACTACTAGTCAGCAGCCTCTAACGTTTGAGGAAATGCATTTGAGGTCACGTGGCGAACCGTTTTCGGGGCACCAGTTGAGTGGCACCCTAAGCAGGGATGTTACAAAGTGGTATCAGAGGTGTTCTTTTCTTTGACTTACTATTTGGTTCCTTAGTCAGGGATAGGACGAGAATGGTAATTAGTAATAAGTTATGCCTAGGTTTAGCTACCCCGTATATAGGGAAAATCCAATTTACCTTATGTTGCAATTTTTCGGATTTTTCTATTTTATAGTTGAATTGATTTTCACCGAGGGGTGACACACTTGTATTGTGCAGTTTATATTTTATTCATGGGTTCTATTTAGTTTCAACCCGATGAGATGTGGGTATGCCATCTCATGCATCAATTATGCACATGCTAGAAATCACACGCCATGCATAGTTTCAATGCCATATAGGTGCAATAGAAAATTTCATGTTTTTGTGATAGATGTTGTGATAGAAAAATTATGCTGTTGTGATAGCTGCTTGGATAGATACCTTCTGTTTTATAAGGTACTATTGTGTGAGCCTGTTTATGGAATGGAAGCCAAACTTTAGTTTTTGGGGAGTATGGGCCCTCATTGACCGAAATTTGGTGGATCATTGGCTGTTTATCCAGTTCTAACACATATAAGATGCCAAACTTTAATTCACGGGGAGTATGTGCCCTCACGGATCAGAATTTGGCACATAGGTGTTGTTTTTCAGTATTTTCTGGGTTCCAGATATGTTTTTGAGGCATAATGTCCGGAAACCCTGTATACACGCCGTGTAGTACCTTAAACACGCCGTTTATGTTCTTCTGTTCGGGAAGAAAATAAAACATTTTGAGTACACACCGTTTACCCTAAGTACATGCCGTGTAGTCTCTTCCCATGTCATATACCGTGTGTGCAGGGACAAGGGGAATGGAAGTGCTTGGGGCGAACATGTAGTGTACCATAATTACACACCATGTAGTGTTGACTCGGAGTCCGCCCGTGTAACTAACAACACGGATGAGGGAGACTTTAATATATACATGTTGTGTCTACTGTGGAACATGCCGTGTAGTCTGACCTGGGATCTTGCTATGTAACTAACAATATGGGTTGGTGTAATCCTTTTGTGTACATGTCGTGTGTATATTGAACACGCTGTGTAGTTGGATCCGTTTATTTGGTCGTGTAACTGAAAACATAGGTTGGAAAAGCTCATCTAGTACAGGTTGTGTACCTATGGGACACGCCGTGTAGTCTTATCCGAGGACAGACCGTGTGGACTTAGCCATGTGGCTGGAAAACTAGGGAGTGTAAACGTCGTGTGCGGGTGTAACATGCTGTGTAGTCGACCGTGTCCCAAATTACATGGGCAGTTGGAAAATTACACCATACACTCCGTGTAGATAATATACACGCCGTGTAGTTTTGTTTAATGGGATCCGTGTGGCTTGGCCGTGTAGATGGAACCGGGCAGGGGAGAAAAGTCAGGTACATGTCGTGTAGTCAGTATACATGATGTGTAGTCTTGTTATGCAATTTTAAATTCCTTCATCCTCGTGTTCCCCATTTGGTTCCTTCATTTTCAAACAGTGTTAATCTTGATCTAAGGTGTGAATTTGACCTTGTAGTGTCGTTCACCGATACATTCCCGCGTTGTTCACTAGGAGAGTGACAAAGAGTATACTCTGGAGATGGTGGGCCATGGGCCACCAGTTCATCCTCTAGTAGAGCCAGATGCAGCTCTAGCCGTAATATGGGACCCAGGCGCAGAGGCGCAGTTCTGTGAAGGCTTTATACGGTTCATGCAGACATTTCAGGGAGCACCGCCAGCTGCCAAATCTATGACAGAGCTGGCACATATCTTACAGCAGCAGCATCCGCCTATGTTTTCAAGGTATGGTGGACCATAGGCTGTGAAGTCTTAGATGGGGTCTATGCAGACTATTTTCAATCAACTAGATATTCCTCCAGGGAAGAGGGTCAAGCTCGCAACTTATATGCTACGTTATTCCGCAAAGAGGTGGTGGGATGTTACCAACCAATCAGAGAATCACAGAGACATGGCATGGGAAGGTTTCCAGACAGCCTTCTATGACTTCTTCTTCCCAGAGATGCTGAGGGAAGATAGAGCTCGAGAGTTCATTAATCTGTAGTAGGGATCTATATCGGTGATGGATTATTCTGCTCATTTCACCGAGCTTCAGAGTTTTTCACCCGTTCTGATGGGCGATGAGACATTGAGAGATAGATGCTTTGAGGATGGTCTTCGATATGACATCCGAGCACTGGTGAATTTTTTCAGGTTTCCTTCAGTACATCCTATTGTGATCCAGGCACTGATTACAGAGAGGAAGCCGCGGGAAGCTAGTGGTGTGGGACAGGTCAGTTCAGCACCAGTTTCTGGAACTATTTGTATTAGTAAGAGGAAGAGACAAATGGACTTCTCTCAGGGTGGCAGTACAAGTCAGAAGAATGTTTCAGGTGGCCAAGTCATGTTCTACCAGTGTGGTAAGTAAGGGAACAAGAGACCTCAGTGTCCACGAGACCCAATGGAGTGCCAAGATTGTGGCAAGATGGGTCATCTGCAATGATTTTGTAGGGAATTTCTACCAGTGGCTAATGAGAGGGTTTCTGTGCAGACTCCACGTGCGGGAGAAGGACCAATAGCTTCTTACCAGTCAGGAAAATAGAATACGTCAGGGCGTGTATGCAGGGATGGTGGTCATGGCTATGGTAGCCAGACACCAGGATCTCATAGGTAGCAGGGCGGGACAACTCAGGGTAGCCAGGATATGTCACAGGTCCGCGACACTGGGCAGACATATGCAGTGCAACAGACCCAGCAAGAGTAGGATCTCGTACCTTCTACTATCAGAGGTACCACTCTAGTAGCTTTTGTTTTATCTTCAGTGCTTTTCGATACGGGTGATACACATATTTTTATATATGTTCCTGTTGTGGAGATCCTTGGGCTCTGTGATTCTACTTTCTCTGATGTTATGACGTTAGAAACTCCATTGGGAACTAGAACGACTAGTGTGCGTCAGTGCAAGGAGCCCCCCCTTGAGGTTGGTGGGTGTCACTTTCTTTGGGACCTCTATGTCTTAGAGATGACAAGCTATGATGTCATTCTCGGGATGGACTGTTTGGTTCCCTTTAGAGCCTTTGTGGATTTCTATGATCGCAGGGGGAGTTTCACGTCACCAGATGGTGGATAGTTTCTATACAAGGGCGAGTGGAATGTTTAGGCAGGTCGAGCTAGACCAGAGCATCATGGGTGAGGTGGAGTCACAACCCAGATGGTGAGTTTATATTTGGATGATCAAGGGACTTTTCAGAAGTATTTCCCTCCAGTTGTTGATCATTTTAGGGATGTCTTCCCAGATGACTTTTTAGGTCTTCCTCTAGAGCGTGAGGTAGATTTCTCTATTGAGCTTATGCCAGGAGTAGCAATGGTGTCCATTCTTCCTTATAGGATGACTACACCGGAGTTGCAGGAGATCAAGAGATAGTTAGAGGAGTTATAGGAAAATGGTTTTATCCGACCCAGTACTTCTCTATGGGGTTCTCTTATCCTTTTTGTGAAGAAGGCAGACAATAACCTCAGACTCTGTGTGCATTATCGGAAGCTGAACCATTTGACAGTTAAGAACCAATATCCCTTGCCGAGGATTGATGATATTTTTGATCGAATTCATAGAGAACGAGTGTTCTCGAACATTTACTTGAGATCAGGATATCATTAGCTGCACGTTAGACCATCTGACATACGTCTCACAGCTTTCAGAAGTAGGTATAGTCTATACAAGTATACGGTTATGCCGTTCGGACTCACGAACGCACTAGTAGTTTTCATGGATCTGATGAATTGTGTGTTCCATCCTTATCTGGATTTTTCTGTGGTAGTATTCGTGGAATATATCTTGGTGTACTCTCACACTCGAAACGAACATGCCACCCATCTTGAGATCGTATTGAGTATACTGAGAGTGCATCAACTATATGTTATGCTCTCAAAGTGCCACTTTTGGATGGACCAGATACACATACTGGGTTATATCATCTCAGAGGAAGGAGTTGCAGTAGACCCAGAGAAGGTGAGAGTAGTAGTTTCTTGGGAGCAGCCTAAGAACGTTTTTGAAATACGAAGTTTCTTGGGGCTGGATGGTTACTACAAACGCTTCATACAGGACTTCTCTTGCTTATCAGCACCATTGAAGGGTTTTACTATGAAGGGTGTAAAGTTCGTTTGGTCAGAAGCTTGCGAGACAACCTTCCAGAAGCTGAAGGGATAGTTGACATCATCACTAATCCTGATACTCCCTGAGCAGGGGAAGAGCTATATAGTTTATTGTGATGCATCAGGTATTGGGCTAGGAGCTTTGTTGATGTAGGGCGATCAAGTAGTTGCATAATGGTCTCAGTAGTTGAGGCCACATGAGAGGAATTATCCAATGCATGATCTCGAGTTGGCTGCAGTTGTTCATACATAGCGCTATTGGAGACATTATCTCTTCGGAGAACATTTTGTGGTGTTCACGGACCAGAAAAGTCTCATGTACATCTTTACCAAGTGTGACTTGAACCTAATACAGTGAAGGTGGGTTGAATACCTTCAGTCCTTCGATTTTGAGATTGCCTATATATCTGTTAAGGGTAATTAACTTTCTGATGCACTGAGCAGGAAGACTCAGACACAGGAAGTTCATGAGGCCAGTGGTGAGTGGTAGCTTATGGCTTTGTTCTATGAGATGCATTTGGAGGTGCATGAAAGTCAGGGGTAAACCTATATTTCTTCTTTATCTATGACCTATACCCTCCGGGAGAGAGTGAGGATGAGACAACTATCTGATTCAGAAGGCCTAGTCCTACGGGAGTCAGTGGCAAGTGAGGACCCTCCTCCTGGGTGGACGATAGGTGATGATGAGGTACTACATTTCCATGTACTAGTATGGGTTTCAGGGGATATAAGAAAGGATCTGATGCAGGAGTTTCATGATTCAACTTGGGAAGTTCATCCCGGAGTTACCAAGATGTACCGTGACTTGAGACGTCAGTACTGGTGGCTAGGTATGAAGAGACAAGTAGCTAGTTTTTTTACGAGATGTTCCACATGTCAGCAGGTGAAGGAAGAGCATCAAAGGCCAGCCAGACTATTATAGCAGTTACCCATCCTAGAGTGGAAATGGGATGATGTCATGATGAACTTCATGACTGGGTTTCCGAGGTCACCTCGAGGCAATGATGCCATGTGGGTTGTTGTGGACAGACTCACAAAGGTAGATCACTTTTTTCCGATCAAGGAGACCTTCAGAGTTGAAAAGCATGAGATGTTGTATATCTGAGAGGTCATACATCTTTATGGGGTCCCTCTTTCTATAATTTCAGATAGGGACAACTGTTTTATGTCTCGTTTCTGGAAGAGAATTAATAGGGAACTCGGTACACAGGTGTTTCTGAGCACAACTTACCACCCTCAGACCAATGGCCAGTCAGAGCGTGCAATATAGGTGCTTGAGGACATGCTGCATTCATGCATACTAGACTTTGGTGGCTCATTGGAGAATTTATACCCTTAGTCGAGTTTGCCTATAATAATAGTTTTCAGGAAACTATTGAGATGGAACCTTACGAGGCTTTATATGGTAGGTCGTGCTGATCACCATTGTGCTGGTTAGAGGTAGGTGAGATAGTTTTACTGGGACTACGTCTCGTGCAGGAGACTTCTAAGCAAGTCCAGTTGATTCATAAGAGGATGGATACCGCACAATCTCATCAGAAATATTATACTAATCGCCGCAGACGACCCTTGGAGTTCGTGGTTGGGGATCAGGTCTTCTAGCATGCTTCACCGAGGTTGGGACACAGGAGGATCCGGAGACAGGGTAAACTATCACCGAGGTATGTGGGTCCATTTGAGATTCTGGAGAGAGTCGGGCTGGTGTTTTATTGGTTGCAATTACCACCGAGGTACCAAGACATGCACGAAATCTACCATGTATCTCAGTTATGTCGCTATCATTCAGACCTGTCTCACATCTTTCAGCCCAAGGAGGTTGATCTTGAGGTAGATGTGTCCTTTGAGGAGCATCCGATTCGTATCGTTGATAGGAGCACGAAGGTTCTCCAAGTCTGGTTAGTTCCTCTCATACGAGTGCTATGGTAGCATGGCCGAGTGCAGGATGAGTCCTGGGAGCGGGAGACAGACATACGTGCTCAGTGGCCGAAGTTGTTCATGACTATAACTTCACCACCCTTAGAAGGGAAATTCGGGGATGAATTTCTTTAAGGGGGGAAGTTTTCAAGAACCTAGTTATTATTTTTGATGTACGAGATTCTTCTTTTCTCCTTTCCTTAAGTGTTTTTGAGAAAATAAGGAAAATGGGAAAAAATCCTAAATTTTGGGACCACATGCCGTGTACTTTTCCACACGCCATGTACTTTGGTCGTGTGGGATGAGTACACAGGGTGTGTATCCTTGTTGGCGACTAAGGGTGTAAAAACCAACTACACACCATGTAGTGGTCCAATACACGTTGTGTAATCAGTCGGCAGATGAAACAGTAAGGCGGTGGGAGCAGCCGCTAGCTGGGCGACAATACACACTATGTAGTCGGGAATACACGTTGTGTACTCATGTCGACGAATGAACAGTTTGGCATTTCCGCCAGAGGAACAATTAAATGTGGGGAGTACATGCCATGTAGTCAAAAGTACGCACCGTGTACCTTGTTTTTTTCACTTAAAATGGGCAGTAGCCAACCCTGTTCATAGGATTGGCTTAGAACCGGACATGATCTTGGGAGAGGATAACTGAACCTTCATGGATCTACAGATCGTGCGTCGGGAATCCGTTTCCGCTTCCGTCGATCACGTTGTAACCGCACGGGTAAGCCCTCCAATCTCCTTGCATAATTCATGACAATTCTTACTCTAATGGAAGTTATATGAGGTTGAATGAGAATTATTTTACCTCAGATCTATGACATTTTTGGATGTTTCAGAAGGCTTTATTTGGGCATACTATTCTTGGGTGTTTAATGTAGGTGACTTGGTGTTTAATTTCCAACTTATGTGCATTTTTGTGTACCGTTGTGATACTCTCCCATGAATGGGGTGTCTTATGGCTAAGGCCTTGTTGAATTAAATACCTAGAATTTTATAGGTAATTAAAATGTGATAATAAACTGCTATATGGGATCACTACTTGGATCCAGGACCACCCTGGGGGTGCGTTCCTCTGTTTAGCCGTTTGGCTAGGATACCCGAGGGTATGCCTTTATAATAATGATTATAGAATTTCCTTGAGAGGAATTACATGTGTATTTATTGTTTACATGTTGGGAATGGCCCAGTTACTTGTTAGCCAGAGGGCAGTGTTGTTATTAGCTTGTGGGCAATGTACTACTTAGCCTGTGGGAAACTTCTTCCGTGCCTGTGGGCAGTTGACTCTTTGCCTATGGGCGACACTTTGTACGCCTGAGGGAAATATCTATTATTCCTTTGGGAAATTACCCGCGGGTTACTTTTCGGATTACCTGAGGGTAAGGGATTGTATGTCTGAGGACACTGACTGTTTACATATAAATTCACTATGGTGGTTTCCTTATAATGAACAATTAAATGAATAATAAAATGAAAATATAACTGGTAAAGTTAGTTACTTTTTAGTACTGCTTAGTTATTGCATTTACTTAGCATACTGTTGTTGCATGTTTACACACAGTTAAGTACGGGCCATTGGTGGGTGCCTACTTGGAAGTATATCTCACACCCTGTTTGGGTCATGTCTTCAGCCCAAAAATATTACATTTCTGCAGGTGTGGATAAGGGAAATGGTCCCTATACAGGTACATGATTTCTTTTTAGGAGTAAGGGAGCATGGGACCGGGATTAGGCTCGCGATGCTATCGACTGTTTTGTTTTTTTTTTTGCTGTAATCGGTATTGTATTGTCCTATATTGTTGTGTAACATGTTCTGGATGTTTTCTTAGAACTCGAGGCATGTTTCATTATTATATATAAATGTTGGTTATCTTTTATTGCAATTGTTTATTTTTGTACGGTTTATTGATTCCGCTGCTGTTTTACTTTTTTTATTTTATTCCACTGCCCTACACATTCACAAATGGGGGCATAGTTTCCCCAGTATCAGACCCGGGCCCTCACTGCTAGTCGTCAGCCTCTGGCATTTGGGGAAATGCGCTTGAGGTCACGTGGCGAACTGGGTTCGGGGCACCTGTTGGGTGGCACCTGGAACCGGGACTATACAAATGAATACTTCAAAGTCAATAATTCCTTTTTTTCCTTTTACTAGCCCTTGATTTTAGGTAGAATTATTCTAAATGGAAATATTTTTCTCTATGCACTTACATGGTTTCTTCCTAGTCATATTTCACATCTTCTTTATCTCTTTTCATAGATTGGATTTCTTCACGAATGGGTGATTCAGAATAGTAGCTATCTTGTTTCTCTTCTTTAGTAGTCTCGAGGTTGTGTGAGGTATCGACATCATAAAGGTTGGGGGAATGATTCTTAGAGGGTCCAAAGGGATTTATTTTATTAATACAGTCAGTAGTATATTCCTCAAAAAATAGGGGGTTTTGGGGGTTTCCTTTTCCACTCAAATATATTTTTAGAGATGGAGAGGATGAGGGTCATTATATTGAGTCTCACACTCATTCATAGATTAACTAATTCATGAGCATTTTTTGAAGAACATTGATACATTCTAGAATACCACATCATGTATAAAAATGTTATCCCCAATTTGAATCCAAAATCAAGAATTGAAGGAATTAGAAATATCGACCTCGGTTCAAATCCTAGCGACACAGGACCATGTTAGATTTAAGTTAGTAGAGTTGATCTTAACGGGTTGCCTGAATAGGCTACCAATGGAAACTAAGGCACTTTGTTTGAAAAAGTGAAGGGGTAAATTCAGGAAAACTAGCCAGAGAGGAATAATGGGGGGCTCAAAATCTAAGCGGATGTCCGGTGAACATTTAAGAAACCTCATTTTGCAACCCACAAAGGAACAATATCTGTGAGTCCAAAATCTTTAATACTCATCCTCTGAAGAAAATTGAAACATCACATGCAGCGAGTTCAATAATCCAATGTGAAAATTAACAAATCTGATGCATTCCGGGGTTTTGCAAAGAAAAAAAAGTGAGGGTCTGTTCTTAAAGAACTCACCAACCAAAGAAAACAGTAGATCCAAAGATAGATAGTGCACATCATCTTTTGATAAGGGGATTACCAATAGTCCTTGATGGAGATAATATTTGGGGTCGATGCATTCAGAGATCTTTGATTCAGTTGAAGGAACACGACCTATAACAACATCCGTGAAGGATCTTGCATCCACCCCCTCACCATCCCTATAAACCCAAAATCTTAAAATAACCCTAAAAATCCCAAATGATGATATGAGAACCTTATAAACCTAAAAACACTTTAAACCCCTAAAAACAGAAAAAACATTAAAACCCTATAAAAGAATATAAACACCTAAAAACCATGAAAGTCCCTAAAATCAATAATGACCCTAAAACCCAATTTAAACTTTTTAAAACCCTTAAACAACTAAAGAGGATAAAAAACTATAAAAACCTTAAAAACCAAAAAAACTAAAAAACCCTAAAAACAAAAAACATAAATATCCAAAAAACCAAAAGAATTCCATAAAACCCATAAAATGCTAAAAATACATAAAATCCCTAAAAACATAAAAACCCTAAAAACCTTGAAAAACCCAATGAAAACCTTAAAGACAAAAACATTAAAAAATGATAAAAATAAAAAACATTAAAAATCTTAAAAACATTAAATAATCTAACAACCCTCAAAATATATAAATCCCCCAAAATTTTAAAAATCTTAAAAATCCATATATATCCCTTAAAACATAAAAAATACTAAAAATAATGAAATCATAAAGAAAATAGTTAAAAAAACCACTTAAGACCCCTATAAATATAAAAATGCTAAAACCCTAAAAACCATAAGAACCCTAATAACCTTATAACCCAAAAAACATCAGAATTCCAAACAACCCTAAAAACCATAAAAATTCTAAAAACACTAAAAAACCTTTAAAAACCATGACAACCTAGAAAAAAATCATAAAATCCTAAAAACACTAAAATCCCCTAAAAACCTCAAGGACACTAAAATACCTTAAATACCTAATAAACATTAAAAATACATAAAAACTCTAAAAACCCTAAAAAAGCTAAAAAAACCCGTAAAAATCTCCAAAAAATGTAAAAAATATATTTGACAACATAAAAATGTTAAAAATCATAAAACCATTAGAAACCCATAAACCCCCACCCCAAAATGTGAAAATCGGTAAAAAAATCTAATGACCCTAAAGCCCTAAAAACCACAAAACCCAGAAAAATCATAAATATCCCTAATATCCCTAAAAATGTAAAACCCCCAAATGCACTGAAAAACCCTAAGAAAACCTAAAAACCAAAAGAAAATTAAAACCCCTAAAAAACATAAAAACACTAAAACACAAAAAATCACTAAAAACTCCCTTAAATCCTAAAACCCCTAAAAAACCAAAAACATTAAAAACATTATAAACATTAAAACCCCATAAAACCCTAAAACCACTAAAAACTATAAACTCATTAAAATGCATAAAAATTATAAAAACACTTAAAATATTTAAAAACACTTAAAACTCAAAAACCATAAAAACCAAAAAAAAAACAAAAAAAACCAAAAACCCAAGAAACCCAAAAGACCCTCAAAATCCCTAAAATCCCTGAAAACCATAAAAACCATAAAAAGTCCATAAAAATATATAAAAATGTAAAAAAACCTAAAAATATAGAAAAACACTTAGAAAATGTTAAAACTAAAAAACACTTAAAACCCCTAAAACATAAAAAATGCTAAAAACCCTAAAGACCCTAAAAACCCTAAAAACCCCTAAAACCCTTAAAAATTAAATTCCTAAAATATTCCTAAAAATATAAAAAAATATAAAAACCCCTAATAAATGACGAACCCTAAGAAAAACGTATAAATACAACTTCACTTAGAACCCCAAAAAAACTAAAAAATACTAAAAACCCAAAAAACTAAATAGACCCTAAAGACCGCCAAAAAAAACCAAAAACCCACTAAAAAGATTAAAATAACCCTAAAAACCAATAAAAATCCTAAAACCCACTAAAAACACTAAAAATATTCCAGACCCCTACAAACATAAAAAACTCTAAAAATACATAAAAACCTAAAAACACAATAAAAACAAAAAAACAAAAAAACATAAAAACCTTTAATATAATTAAAACCTTAAATACTCGAAAAATCCCAAAAAACACTAAAAACCATAAAAACCTAAAAAGGAAAAAAATACGTAAAAATATAAAAACCATAAAAACCTGAAAAACTCTAAGAAAACATTAAAAACCTAAAACCAATTAATACTCCTAGAAAATAGAAAAAAATAAAAACCCTAAAAACCCCCAAAATCCTATAAAACCCCTCCAAATCCCAAAAACCCTAAAAATCATAAAAATCCTAAAAATCCATAAAAGCATAAAAACTTTCAAAAGCCATAAGAAAATCACAAAAAACTAAAACACATACATCCCTAAAAAACCAAAGAAATTGTAAAGACCCTAAAAACCCTGAAATACACTGAAAACCCTAAACACACCTAAAATCATAAAACCCCCTAAAATGATAAAAATCCCAAAAAACCTATAAAACTCCAAAAAAATCTAAAAATGTCAAAAAAAAATTGAACCCTAAAATGTTAAAAAAATAATGAATTTATATGAATCCTTAAAAAAATAAAAACCCTAGAAAACCATTAGAAATCCTAAAAAAACATAAAAACACTTCATACCCATAAAAAACCCGAAAAAAGTGGAAAAACAAAAAAACACTAAAAATTGTAAAAAACCGTAAAAACCTGTAAAATCCCTCAAACCACTAAAAGTCCATAAAATTCCTAATGAATCACTAAAAATACCAAAAATTGATTTTTTTTAAAAGACCTAAGAAATCCTTAGAAACATAAAAAAAAATCCCTTAAAAAGGTTAAAAAAGGAAAACTAAAAAAACTAAATAAATCAAAAAACATAAAAAAGTAAAACACTGAAATAACATTCAAAATCCATAAAAACCCTGAAAACCAATAAAAGTATAAAAACCCTTTAAGCCCCTATTTTTTTTTAAAAAAAACTCTAAAAACATTAAAAACTAAAAAAAGAAACCATAACCCCATCCAAACCAATTAAAACCTTATAACCCTCAAACATCAAAATCCCTAAAACCCTATAAAACTATTAAAATACTAAAATATCCATTAAATTGTAAAAGACTATAGAAACACTGAAACCCCATAAAAAAACATTAAAACCCCAAAAATCACTTAAAACCCCAAAAAACCAAAAATTAAAAAATTCTAGAAAACCTAAAACCCCCAAAACACCCAAAACCCTCAATTTCCTAAACCCCCCAAACAATAAATATCATAAAAAATCTGTAAAAATATATAAAAATTTAAAAAACCACAAAACAAAAAATGTCCCTAAGAAAACCATAAAAACCTAAAAACACTCAAAACCCCTAAAAACATAAAAATGATAAACCCCAAAAAACCTTAAAAGAACCTAATAACACCTAAAAACACTAAAATCCTTAAAACACACTAAAAACAGAAAAAAATCAAAAAAAAAGAAAAATAATAAAAAAACATTTAAAGCACTAAAAATGTTTTAAAAATATGAAAAACTATAAAAAAAAACTAAAAATTCCCAAAAAACCCAAAATACCATAGAACTCAAAAAACCCCTAAATCACCTCAAAATTCCGAAAAATACTAAAAAACCATAAAATCCTAAAAATGACATAAAATCCATAAAAATAAAAAAACACTAAAAACCCTTAGAAAACCTTAAAAACAAAAAAAACATAAAACCCCGAATAACAAAAAACACAAAAAACCCTAAAAAAACCTAAAAACCCAAATATACATTAAAATCCATAAAACACTAAAAACATAAAATCCTAAAAAAGAACTAAAAATCAGAAAAAAATAAAAAATCCCTTAAAACCTAGAAAACCCCTAAGAAACCCTTAGAATCCTAAAAACACTTAAAAACACCAAAAAACCTAAACAAAACTAAAATCCCAAAAAAACTGTTAAAAATATAAAACCCCATAAAAACCTTAAAAACCCCTAAAACATTAAAAAAACTAAAAACCCATAAAAAACCCTAAAACCACAAATTCCTCTAAAATCAATTTAAACCCCTGAAAATTTTATAAAATATAAAAAAACATAAACATAAAAAACTCAAAAACCCTAAAAACCCCAAATACGATAAAACCATAACGACCCAAAAAACACATTAAACCCTCAAAATCAATAAAAATAGTAAAAACCATAAAAACCCAAAAAAATCCCGAAAAATACCTAAAAATATGAAAGCACATAACACCATGAAAACCCATAAGAAAACCTTAAAATGTAGAAACATTTAAAAACAATAAAAACCAAAAAATATGAACCCCTAAAAACCTGAAAACCCCTAAAAAACCTCAAAATTCCTAAAAACCCTAAAATTCTATAAAAATCCTAAAAAACCCCTAAAATATAAAAAATCCCTAAAACTATAAAAATCTTAATAAATCCTCTAAAACCTAAAAACACTTAAAAGTCATGAAAAAATATAAAAACTCAAAGAACCCTAAAGATTACCTAAATCTGAAAACCCCTAAAAACCATTAAAACCCCTAAAAACCATAAAGGGAAGAAGAAAATGATATCACACTCTCCTGGGGCTTCTCCCTTTCCACTGATCTCTCAAGGAATTCCTCCATAAATCTTTTATAGCGGATTCTATTCATTGATCTTCTGCTTCTCTTCAAATCCCTCACTCTCATTCACTCTCCCTTGGAGTGAGCGCGTAGTTTCGGTCGATGCATGGGTCAACGTCCGTGGTGGAGAGGGCTAGGGATTCGTGTTGCCTGCCCTTCTCCATCAGTTTCTTTGCATAAGGGCCTGTGTTAGGGCTTCCTTTCAGTAGATCGGTTGCTGCGATTACTGGTTTTGGTGGAGGTGCGGTGCGATGATCTTGTTCTCTTGGTCATTAGTGATGAAGCCCTCAATTATTCTAGTATATTTGAGGTATGGATATCTATGGTGGTTCTTATAGCATTGCGATGGATTATTGCAGATGCTGAGGGAATTGAGTCGGCTTGTTGGTGGCGTGCTTGGTCCTATAGCGCGGGCTCTCAGATTTGTTGGTCTTCGGTTTGCACTGAAGATGCATGTTCTTATTTCTGGTTCCTCAGCTTCATATTCATTTCATGGTGTTGATATGGGTTGGCTTAAGTTGTGCTATGGTCTGGTATAGTTGTTGGCCTATGGTTTCCTGGGGTTCAAAAGAGGTTTCTTTGGTCTCACGTATTTTTCTGAAGGTCATGGTTGGAGCTTTGTTTCGTGTTGGATCTTTGGCGTCATTTCAGATTATGGTTGGACTGGTTGTCAGTTGCTGCTGGTGCTGGCTGATAGATTTGATGTGAGGTGTGGGGTACTATCTGGCCATGTTGTTCGATTACTGGGTCTTTGGAGGGGTTGTTTGGGTCTGGGGCTAAACAAGGAGTTATGGGTGCTGCAGAATGTCTATAGGTGTGGGGGTTGGTGTTTTTATGTTACTGGAAGTGCTGATGGGTGTGAAATGCTGGAAGGTGAATGGATAGGAGGTACTGGTTATTAGATTGGGCTGCTGGGTGATGGCTACTGCTTTGATTGGAACTGTTGAAGAAGATGTCTATTATTGGAAACTGATGTGATAAATGCTTATTATTACTTGGCTGAGATGTGATGAGGATGACGTTTATGTTTTTGGTGCTGATGGTTATGTGTGGATGGAGGGGGATCTACGTGGTGATGAAAATTTGGATGGTAGAAATCATGTTGGTGGATGTTGGCTATTGTTTGGTTACGAGATGGTGAAGTTGATGTGGCAAAGCTGATGTGATTGGTTATTTGTATAAATTTGGGGGTTTTTGGGTTTCTTAGGGGTGTCCAGGGTTTTTTGGTGTGAGTCGGTTAACTCCACCCCTCCATTGCTTGTTTTTTGTTTCTTCTTTCTAATAAATTTTGGGGGGCCATGAATAGCCTGATCCTACGCCTTCCTTTCCCTAAAAACCATAAATCACACTAAAATATCATAAAACCCCTAAACCCACTAGAAGTACTAAAACCCCTTCAAACCCTTAAAAACTTCATCATACTCTAAAATACCATAAAACCATAAAACCTCCAAAACTATCAAAATCCCGATAAACCCTGAAAACACATATAATCCTAAAAATTCATAAAAGTCCCTAAAAATTTATAAAACCATAGAAACCTTCAAAACTCTAAGAAAACCTTTAAAACCTAAAAACACTTAAAACCCTTAAAATTTTAAAACACTAAAACCCTAAAAATACCTTAAAAACTCTGAAATACTATAGTAACCATAAAATCCCCTAAAACCATAAAACATCCTAAAAACCTATAAAAACTTGAAAACACTAAAAAATCTTACAACTGTAAAGGTCATCTAAAAGGATAGTAAAAAATAAAAAACAATAATAGCTAAAAAAATAAGAAAAAACCCAAAAACCCAAAAATATAAAAACCCTAAGAACAATAAAACATTAAAAACCCTTAAGTTACCTAAAAAACATAAATATGATAAAAATACAAAAAAAACCATAAAAATCTATAAACATAAAAAATATAAATTCCTCGAAAACTATAAAAAATATTAAAAACCTAAAAATAACTTATACCTTAAAAACACTAAAAATACTAAAACTCTAAAACCCAAAAAACTCAAAACCCCCAAAAAAACCATAAAATTTTAAAAAATACTTAAAATCCCTAAAATGTAAAAAAACATGAAATCCAATAATAAAACATTAAAAACCTAATATAGTTAAAATCCATAAAAACCTAAAAAGGCCAAAACACTAAGAAATTCTTAAAATACCCTAAACCACCAAAAAACCTAAAAATATAAAAATCCATGAAAATAATAAAAATCCTAAAAACCCATAAAACCCACTAAGAACTCTAAAAACACTTTGAGACCCTAAAAATGTTAAAAATGATAAAAACATTAAAAACCACTAAAAAATTAAAAAGAACCCAAAAAATAAAATAAAAAATAAAAACCATAAAAACCCTGGATTTCCTAAAAACCCTAAAAACCCTAAAAACCAAAAAAATTCTTAAATATCCATAAGAATTCAAAAAAATGTAAAAAAACAGTAAACACCCATAAAACCAATAAGAATACCATAAAAGATTAAAAACACTTAAAACCTCTAAAACCACAAAAAATATTAAAAGACTAAAATATCCTAAAAACTATAATACCCCTCAATTTCTATAAATACCCTAAAAACCTAAAAATACTAAATATCACTAAAAATCCTAAAAATGTAAAAACCTTAAAAAACCTAAAATCCCATAATAAAAGCTAAAAAACCTTAAAACACTTAAAACCCCTAAAAACCAAAAAAATCTTAAAACCTTAATACCCCTAAAAAGTCTTTAAAACCTTAAAGCCTTTAAAAAACTAGAAAAACACTAAAAACATTAAAAAACCAAATAACCCATAAAAACCCTACAATTAAATTAAAAAAATCTAAAACCTCATTAAGAACATTAAACCAATAAAACGTTAAAAACTCTAAAACCCCTTATAAACCCTAAAAATCTCAACAAAAACCCTAAAAACAAAAAAAAAATCATAAAAAAATCCCCTAAAACCCCCAAAACACCTCAAAATTCCTCAAAACCCTAAAAAGATTAAAAATACAGAAAAAATCCTTAAAAAACCTTAGGATATAAAAACCCTAAAACCCTAAAAACCCTAAATAAGTCCTTAAAATTAAAAACAATTAAAATCACTAAAAACACTAAAAATGGTAAAATCCTTAAAACCCCAAAAAACCCCTAAATACCCTCATGAGTCCTAAATATCATAAAAACATAAAAAACTAAAAATAAATAAAAATACCTTAAAACATAAAAATCCCTTACAACCATGAAAAACTCTATTAGGTCATTAAAAACCTCAAAACACTTAAAACCCATAAAAAGAAATATAATCCTAAAAACCAAAAAACCCATATAAATACCCTAAAACTCTAAAATCATTAAAAAACCCAGAAACCTTTAAAAACCATAAAACCCACAAAATGTAAAAAATACTATAAACACACTTTACACCCCTAATAATTTGAAAAACTGTAAAAAAATTAAAAACCCTAAAAACCAAAAAAACTAAAACCCAATAAAATAACACCCTAAATAAAAAAAAACTCAAAAAATCCCTAAAAACATAAAAAACCCATAAAAATAATAAAAAACCCCAAAATTCCAAAAAAAATTAAAATAACCTTTATAAAAATAAAAAACCATAAGAAATCCTAAAAATCATAAAAACACATAAAACCCCTAAAACCCCTAGAAACATTGAAAAAATTAAAAATTCCTAAAACCCCTAAAAAATCAAGATCCCTAAAAATAGTAAAAATGCATAAAAATATAAACAAGAACCTAAAATCCCAAAAAACGTTTAAAACACTAAAAAAATTAAAAAAACCGTATATCTTAAGAAAAATAAATTCTCAAAAAACACTAAAAACCCTTAAAAGACCCTAAATCCCCAAAGAACATAAAAATACTAAAAAATACATAAAAAACCTAAAACCACAAAAACCCTAAAGAAAAATTAAACCACTAAAAATGATAAAAAAACTCTAAAAATCATTAACATTCCTAAAAAAAATTTAAAAACCGAAAAACCCCATAAATCCCTAAAACCCCTAAAACCATAAAAATACTAAAAATCCGTAAAAATTTAAAGAACCCAAAAAACAATGAAAACCCATAATAAAACCTTAAAACCCAAAAAAATTAAAACCAATAAAAAGCTTAAAAATATAAAAATATTGATAACCCCTAAAAACTCTAAAAAATCTCTATAAACAATAAAAACCATAAAAATAGTAAAAAAAATCCATAAAAGTTACTAAAAATTAAAAAGCCATAAATACCTTGAAATACATTTGGGAAACCATAAAAAACTAAAAAACCTAATACCATTAATAACCTAAAAATTTTAAAATGATTTTACACCCCTACTAATTTCCTAAAGTCCCTAAAAACCACTAAACACAATAAAAACCATAAAAACCTTAAATACTCTTAAAAACAATAAAATACCAAAATCCCACTAAAAACTCTAAATACCCTTAGGACCGCTAAAAACATTAAAAAAATATTAAAAACCCGTAAAAACTGAAAAACTAAATAAACCTTAAAAAATCCAAAAAACCGTAAAACCTTAAATTCCATAATAGCCCAGAAAAGACATAAAAGCCTCAAAATCCCAAAAAACATAAAAATCATAAAAATCATAAAAAATACCTATAATTCTCAAAAAAACATTAAAATTATAAAAAACATAAAAATCCTTTATAAAACTATAAAAACCTAAAAATAGTTATAACCCCTAAAAAACAAGAAACCCCTAAAAACACTAAAAACTTCTAAAAACACACTGAATCCCTAAAAACCCCTATAAAATCTTAAAAATCATAATACCCCTAAAAATCCCTAAAAATATTATAAATCCTAATTAACTGAAAATCCCCAAAGAAAACTATATAAACTTAAAAACAATTAGAACTTCTAAAAACCCAAAAAAATACTATAAAACAAAAAAATTGCTAAAAATCATAATAACCACTAAATCCTCAAACCCCATGAGACCCATAAAAACTATAAACAACCAATAAAAACATTAAATACCCTTTTAACAACAAAAAATTTTAAAAACACTAAACCCCTTAAATACTCAAAACCACCAATAAAAATATAAAACCCCTAAAAACAGTCAAAATCCATAAAAACAATAAAAATCGTAAAAACATCCATAAAATCCCAAAGAACATAATAAACATAAAAACCTTAAAACCTTAAAAATCCTTAAGAAAATCCTAAAATCATAAAAACAGTAAAAATGTTAAAAAACTGTAACAAACCTTAAAACCCCTAAAAAATTCAAAAAAAACCCCCAAAAACAAAAAAACAAAAAAACCCATAAATCCTCCCACGAAATAATTAAAAACCCTAAAACCCATAAAAACTCTTAAAAAATCCATTAAATACATAAAGACATAAAAACCCAAAACCCATAAAACACCTAGAAACCCTTAAATACCAAAAACACCTAAAATCCATAAACCCTAGGAACTCTAAAAATCCTAAAAAACCTAAAAACCCTAAAAAAACTCAAAAACCCTAAAAACCAAAATAATCCTAAAAAATCCTAAAAACCCCAAAATATCCATAAAAATGAAAAGACCCATAAAAACTTTGAAAACCCTAAGAGAACCAAAAAAACATAAAAACACTTAAAACCCTAAAAACATTAACAATGCTAAAAAACCTAAAAAACCCTAAAAATGTAGAAAACACTAAAACTCTCAAAAAACCAAAAAACACCTAAAAACCTTAAAAATAGTAAAAACCCATAAAATCCCAAGAAAACTCACTCAAAAATATAAAAACCCTTTAAACCCCTAAAAACATTAAAAACTATAAAAAACATTAAACTTTAAAAACTAAAAAAAACTTTAATCCCCCTAAAATCATAAACACCTTAAAACCCCTCAAAATCAACAAAAAACATAAAAACCCATAAAAATCCTAAAAAGACCCAATATAACTCTAATAACATAAAAAACCTAAGCACCCCGAAAAATCCCTTATAAAACCATAAAAACCTAAAAACACTTAATCCCCTAAAAAATAAAAACCCTCAAAGCCCTAAAATCCCTAAACACCCTATAAATCCCTAAAACCCTAAAAAATACTAATCATCTTAAAATGAAAGAAAATACCTAAAAACCTGAAAAACCTAAATACTCAAAAAACCCAAAGAAAACTGTAAGACCCTAAAAACACTTGAAACCCTTAAAGACAATAAAATTATAAAAAAAATAAAAAACAATAAAAGACACAAAAACCCAAATTCCCCCATAAAACCATAAAAACAATAAATCCTTAAAAAACATAAAAAACACATAAAAACAAAAAAATAACCACTAGATACTCTACAAACCCTTAAAACCACTAAATATGTTAAAAATATAAAAAATCATAAAAACCCAAAAAAACTCAAAAAAACTAAAAAAAATAACCAATAAAAACCATAAAACCCAAACCCTCAAAATATCTAAAAACCCAACAAACCATAAATATACTAAAAATTCCCTAAAATCCATTAAAATTTGAAATCCTATCATAAAATGGAAAAATCATAAAGCCCTTATAACCTAAAAAATAAAAATGTATAAAAAAAACTAAAAACCCTTAAAAATTCAACAAACCAAAAAAAACCACAAAACCCATAAAATTCCTAAAAATAAAAAAACAACTAAAAAATTTAAATCCGTAAAATATTTTAAAAAATATTAATCCAAAAATGGCCCTAAAATTCCCTAAAAATGTAAAGATCTTAAAAAACACTGAAAACCCCGAAGAAAAAAATTAAAAACCTAAAAAATTGAAAACCCCAAAGGCAGTAAAAATAATAAAACACTAGAAAACTAAAAACCATAAAAACCCTAAGAATGGTCAAAATCCCCCAAAACCATAAAAATCCATAAACCCCCTAAAACCCCTTAAACACCTAAAATCAAGAACAAACCAAAAAATCATATAAAACCTAAAACCCTAGATAACCATGAAACCCTAAAATCCCTAAAAACCTAAAAAATCACTAAAATTCTTAATCAACATAAAACCTAAAACCCTAAAACCCTAAAACCATAATAACGATAAAATAGTAAAACCCAAAAAAATCCAATAAAAACCCCTTAAAACCATAAAAACCCTATAAATACATAAAAACAGTAAAAATCCACAAAAAAAATCAAAAAATCCATTAAACCACTAAAATGTTAAAGACTCAAAAAAATATACAAAACATAAAATCCCCAAAATCCTCTAATAACCCAAGACACCATACAACTCAAAGGACTTAAAAAATACTTGAACCCCCTAAAAAATCCTAAATATCAATGAAAATAACTAAAAATGAATTAAAATGTAAAAAACCAAGATAACCATGAAAACCCCCGCTAATGAAATAAAAACCTAAAAACATTTTCAAACCCTAAACACTAAAAACTCTCAAAATAAAAAAATCTAAAAAACTCAAAACCCCACTAAAATCCCTTAAAATCCCTAACCACAATAAAAATTAATAAAAAACCAAAAAAATACCCCAAAATACCTAAAATCATTAAACCACAAAAAAACCATGAAAACCTAAAAATAATTGAAACCCCTAAAAATATAAAAAATGATTAAAAACATAAGAATCCATAAATCCCAAAAACACCTAAAATCCTTAAAAGACCTAAAAACCCTTAAAAACCAAAAAGACCAAAATTTCCATAAAAATCACTAAAAACTATAAAAACAATTTAAAACCCTAAAAACATTGAAATTTTTTAAAAATAATAAAAATTATAGAAAAATAAAAAATTCCTAAAAAAACAATAAAATCCATAAAATGTAAAAAACATTAAAACCCCTCAAAGTCCCTAAAACCCCTAATAAATATTAAAAGTCATGATAACCCTTAAAAATCCCTAAAAAGGTAAAAATCTGTAAAAAACCTAAAAAGCCGTAAAAAATCCTTAAAAACCTAAAACAAAAATACCCCCACACAAAAAAATAGAGAAAATGATAAAAACCCCAAATACCACTAAAAACCATAAAATACCTCACAATCCCTAGAAACCCTAAAAACAATAGAAATCTTATGAAATACCAAAAAATACCAAAAAATGTAAAAAACTGTAAAATCCTTGAAAAACAATAAGAAAACATTAAAAGCCTAAAAACACTTAATCAACGAGAAATATAAACAATTATAAAAAACCTAAAAGACCCAAAAGACCTTTAAAACCCATAAAACCCCTAAAAACCAAAAAACCATTAAATAAATAAAATCCTAAAACCTAATAAATACTCTAAAAACCATTTAAACCCCTAAAAACGTTAAAAATTCTAAAAATTTTAGAACCCCTAAAAAACTAAAAAAACAATAAAAATACAAAAAAACAATAAAAATCCACAAAACCCTAAAAACACTAAAAATACTAAAAAACAAAAAACAAATCTAAAATCCCTAGAAATCCCTAAAAATATAATAACCTAAAAATCCTAAAAACCCCTAAGAAAACCTTAAAAACTTAAAAACATAACAAACACCTAAAAAACCTAAAAACCTAAAAACCTAAAAAAACATAAAAACCCGAAAAACCATTAAAACCCTAAAAACCTCAAAAACCATAAAACCAATAAAACCCCTAAATAGTCACTAAAAACACTAAAATCACTTTAAAACCCTAAAAATTTAAAAAACACTAAAAAACTAAGGACCCCAAAATGCACAAAAAACCTTGAAAACCTAAATGAACACAAAAACCCTAAAACCCCTAAAAACCATAAAATTCTCTTAAAACCTTAAAATCCATAAAAACCCTTAAAACAACACTCAAAATCCATAAAAATGTAAAAAACTCCTAAAAACACAAAAAATCACTAAGAAAATTTAAAAAACTAAAAACACATCATATATTGAAAACCCCTAAAAACCCTACCCCCCTCCACAAACTTAAAAAACATAAAACTAGTAAAAATCTTAGAAACCCTAAAAACCATAAATATCATTAAAAACCCCTAAAAATCCATAAAAAAATCTAAAACCCTGACAAACCCTTAGTAAACCTTAAAAACAAAAGAAAACTTAAAACCCATTAAATCCTAAAAACCATAGAACCCTAAAAATATATTTAAAACCTAAAACCCTCTAAAAACCATAAGAAAACCCAAAACCATTAAATAACCCAAAAACACATAAAACCCCTAAAACCCCACTAAAAACAATAAAACCCATTGAATACCTTAAAATTGTTAAAAAAACTCTGAACAACCATAAGAACCTAAAAAAATCAAAAATACTCAAAATCCCCGAAAACTATAAAAAACATAAAAAAACTAAAAAAACATTAAAACCCTCAAGATCCCTAGAAATACTAAATACCATAAATATCCAAAAATCCCTATAAATCCAAAAAACCTATGAAACACTATAAATAATGAAAAAATCTAAGAAAACCGTAAAAACCTAAAAAAACATAAAACCCTAAAAAATGTAAAAAATGATAAAACCCCTAAAAGACCATAAAAACTATAAAATCCCCTAATGACTATAAAACCCCTAAAAATCATAAAAAGTAATAGAAACCAATAAAAAACATTAAACCACTAAAAAATATAAAAACTCATAAAACCACTAAATAAGATAAAAATATATAAAAATTATTTAATCACTAAAAAATTTTAAAATCTAAAAAAACCCAAAAAATCCAAAAAACCCTAAAATATTGAAACGCTAAAACCTTCAAAATACCTAAAAACCATAAAAACCAAGAAAATTCATAAAAACCCATAAATACATAAACACCCTAAAAACCCTAAAAATACTAAGAAAGGCTAGGAAATATAAAAACACTTAAACCCCTATGCAACACTAAAAACCCCAAAAACACTAAAAATTATCAAAATCTATAAAAACCATATAAAAAAATTAAATCCTAAACATCCTTAAAAACCCAAGAAAATGAAAAACTCTTGAAACCCCCTAAAAACAATAATAACCTAAAAACACTTAAAACCTCTAAAACCCCAAAAAACAATAAAAAGAATAAATCCCCTAATTGACCCTGAAAACCCCTTATAATAATAAAAATATATAAAAACAATAACAAATATAAAAACCCATAAAAACCTAAAAACCCAAAAAAACTATGAAAACCCTTTGAACCCATAAAAATTTAAAACTATAAGAAACCATTAAACCCCTAAAAATAAAAATAATCCAAAACCCCATTAACAACATAAAAAATCTAAGACCCCATAAATAACCTAAAAACCTCAATATCCATAAAACCCCTAAAAATTTATAAATTTTTTAAAAAATCAATAAAAACCATAAAAAACATAAAAAACCATAAAACCATGAAAAACAATAACAAAATATTAAAAAACTAGAAACACTATAAACCCCTAAAATCCTAAAAATGATAAAAACCCTCAGAACCACTAAAAATACCATAAAACCCCTAAAAACCTCGAAAAACCCTAAAACATAAAAAAACTGTAAAGCCATGAGAACACAAGAACACTAGTAAAAACTATAAAAAACGTTTAAAGCCCTAAAAAAGATAAAAAAAATCTAAAAATCCTTAAAACCCTAAAAAGTCAAAACACCTTAAAAATACCAAGAAACCAAAAAACCCTAAAATCCTTAAAAACCATAAAACCTCTCTAAATTAGTAAAAACACAAAATATATATATATATAAATATCCTAAAAAAGACATAAATATCCCTAAAAACATGAAAAACCATAAAAATTGAAAAATCCATATAAAACCTTAAAACCTAAAAACACTTAAAACAAAAAAAAACAAAAAAAAACCCTAACACCATAAAACCCCCCAAACCCTCAAAATCCCAAAAAAAAATTCTAAGAACATAAAAAATCACTAAAAATAACTAAAAATTAAAAAACCCGTAAATACTCTGGACAATCCTAATAAAACATTAAATACATAAAAATACATAATGCTCTTTAAAAACAAAAAAAATCTAAAAACCCAAGAAACACTAGAAATATCAATAGGACTCTAAAAAATTAAAATTCACAAAAACCATAATACCCCAAAACCATTAAAGAACCTTGAAAACCCATGAAGACAATAGAGAAATACTAAAAATAGTAAAAACCACATTAAACCCCAAAAAAGATAAAAATTATAAATAGCCTCAAAACCCTAAAAATAGTGAAAACCCTAAAAACACCCAAAACCCCCCAAAAACCCAATAGAAACCTTGAAAACCTTGAAAACCATAAAAATCATAACAAATAACTAACATCTCTAAAAATATAAAAAACCCTAAAAATCATAATAATCCCTAATAAAACCCTGAAAACATAAAAATAATAAAAATTTAAAAAACACTAAAAACCCAAAAAAAACCATAAAAACTAAAAAAAACTCAAAAAAACCAAAAATATCCAAAAAACCCTAGTAACCTAAAAACAATAGAAACCCCTAAAACCCCTAAAAATCAATAAAAACATTAAAAAAAAAATCCTAAAAACTCTATAAAAATATCTAAAAACTTAAAAACCTAAAAAATCATGAAAACCCCTAAAAACCATTAAAACATAAAAAATTTAAAACCCCTAAAAACCCTAAAAAATGATAAAAATACTACCTAAAACTAAAAACCATAATGAAACCTATAAACCCTAAATATAATTTAAAACCCTAAAAAGAAATAAAACCCTAAAACCCTCAAAACCCTCAAAATCATTAACAATCTGAGAAATCATAAAAACATTGCATCCCAAAAAATCATAAAACCATAAAACCCCATAAAACCCCTCAAAATAATGAAAATAATAAAAGAATCATAAAATAATAAAATCCTAAAAAAACTCAAAAAGATAAAAACACTAAAAACCTAAATACCCCTAAAACCATAAAAACACTAAAAACCATAAAACCCCATAAAACCCCAAAAATACCATATAAACACCTAAAAATGTTAAAAATACTTTAAAAAATTTTAAAATCCAAAAAAACCAAACAATCCCCCATTAAATACCTAAAAACTAAAACCCCACAAAAACATTAAAACCCACAAAATCCCCAAAATCCAAAAAAATTATAAAAATTATAAAAAAACCCTAAAAATACCTAAGAATGAAAAATCCAAAAAAACCCCTAAAAACCTATAAGGAAACATTAAAAACCTAAAAACACACAAACCTACTGAACCCCTAAAAATGATAATAATCCTAAAAAAAACCCAAACAAACCAAAAAAACTGCAAAAACAATAAAAAGTCCCAAAAACCCCAAAAACCCTTTAAAATCCTTAAAAATTCCAAAAAACATGTAAAACTTAAAAACAATAAAAACCATGAAAACCTCAAGAAAACCATAAAAATATAAAACCACTAACACACCATAAAAAACAAAAATAAAACACTAAAAATTCCTAAAAATCATAAAAGTACCAAAATCTTTAAAAATCCCTAAATTCCATAATGACCCTTAAAAATTCTATAATCCCAAAAATCCCTAAAAATACACTAAATACTCTCAAAACAATATAAATCCATAAAAAAAAATAAAAACAATAAAAACCTTAAAAACCATTGAAAATTAAAAAAACCATAAAACCTAAAAAAACTATAAAACCCTTAAGACCCTAGAAAACACTAAAAACCTAAAAACCCCTAAATACCCTATTAAACTATAATAATCATTAAAAACCCTAAAAATTCCTAAAATGTAAAAAAGTTGAAAAATCCTAAAACACCTATGAAAACCTTATAAACATAAAAAACATAAAATCCCCAAAAAACATAAAAAACCAAAAAACCCCCTAAAACCCCAAAAATTCCTAAAAATCCCTAGAAACATTAAAAACATAAATATATCAAAAATCCCTAAAAATACATAAAAACATAAACATCCATAAAAACCATCAGAACACTATGAAACCCTTAAAACCCTCAAAACACTTAATACCGCTAAAATTGTAAAAAATGTTAATAACACTAAAACCCTAAAAGACACTAAAAATCCTAACAACCCCAAGAAACCATAAAACCCCTAGAAACCATAAAACTCCAAAAAACCCATAAAACCGAAAAATTCCACTGAAAATACAAAAAACACATTAAACTATGAAAAAGGATAAAAAACGGTAAAAAAATTTTCAAACCCTAAAAAACTCAAAAAAACCCAAAACCCAACACCCCATAAAAACCCTAAAATCCCCTAAAACCGTAAAAACCCCGAAAACACCTAAAATACAAAAAAATCCAAAAATATCTCAAAAACATAAAAACCCCACATAACCTTGAAATACCGAAAGGAATCAATTTAAAGTTAAAAACACAAAGAACAACTAAAACCCCTAAAGCACTAAAAACCTCAAAACACAAAAACCCCCAAACCCCCCAAAACCCCTAAAAAACCATAAACCCCCTAAAACATCATAAAACCCAATAACCCCTAAAAACCCTAAAAACTCTAAAATCCCTATAAACCCATAATCTTTTAAAAAAAACAATAATCTATTAATCCCTAAAAATAAAAAAATCCATAAAAATCTAGGAAAACATAAAAAATACTAAAACCATAAAAACCCTTGAAATCCCAAAAACCACTAAAAAACATAAAAATCCTAAAACAACACTCAAAATTAAAAAATTTAAAAAACCCTAAAAGCCCTAAAAGTCCAAAAGAAAACATTGAAAACCTAAAATCACCAAAAACCCCAAAAACCCCTGAAAAGACAAAGAAACTTAAAATACCTAAAAACACTAAATACCCAAAAAACCCTCATTGTTCATAAAAACCATGAAAACCCATAAAATAATAAAAATTCCCTAAAAATATCAAATAATACAAAAAACCCCTACACCCTTAAAAAGACCTTAGAAAACCATAAAAACCTAAAAACAAAAAAAAACCTAGAAAAACATATAAATTATAAAAACCCTAAAAGACCTTAAATATCCTAAAACTCCTAAAACCATTAAAAAAACTAAAAACCAAAAAAACCCTAAAAACAAAAAAAAACACTAAAAACCACAAGAAATTCTAAAAACCCATTAGACACCTAAAAACCTTAAAAGCTCTAAAATTCATTTAAAACCATAAAACCATAAAAACCCAAAAACCCACAAAAACCATAAAACCCATAAAACCCGTAAAAAAAATCCAAACCCTCAAAATCCATAAAACCCTAAAGAAACACAAAAATATTAAAAAACCCTAAATGATTAAAAACATAAAAAACCATAAAACCCCTAAAACCCTCGTAAAAACCATAAAAACCTAAAAAAACATAAAACCCCTAAAATCCCCAAAAAATATAACAACCCTAACAAACACTAAAAAACATAAATAACCCTAAAACCCCATAAAATCACTAAAAATCACAAAAACCATAAAAACCTACAAAACCCTAAAAATAATAAAAATGTAAAAAAGCCTTAAAACCATAAAAACCCTAAGAAAACCTTTACAACATAAAAACACTTTAAACCCCTAAAATCCTAAAAACACTAAAAACCCTAAAATCCCTAAAAAGACCATAAAAATTTATAACCCTAAAATACCTAAAAACCAAAAAACCCTAAAACCATAAAAACCATAAAAACCATAAAACCCATAAAAACCCATAAAACCCAATAAAATATCTAAAAACCATTTAAAGCCTACAAATATTAAAAATATATAAAATCGTAAAACCCCCAAAAAACTATAAAAAACCTTAAAAAGGAATGTAATGCATTAAACCCCAAAAAACCCTGAGAACCCTAAAAAACCCTAAAACTCTAAAAACCATAAATATCCTAAAAACTCACTAAAAAATCATAAAAATTCTAAAAACCAAAAAAAACCATAAAAACAAAAAAAATAATATAAACCACAAAAAAATCCAAATAAAATCTAAAAACCCTAAACCCCAAAAAATAAAAAAACTTTAAAAACCATAAAATTCCTAAAAACCATAAAAATCTAATAAACCCTAAAAAACCTAAAAACAAAAAAGCTCTAAATTCAATGTAAAACTATAAGAAATCCTTAAAACCTTGAAACACATAAAAAACCTAAAATGGTAAAACCCTAAAAGTCTGTAAAAACACTAAAAACCCCTAAAAACAATAAAAATCCTAAGAAACTTAAAAAACCCTAAAACTCCATAAAACTAAAAAAAATAAAAACTCTAAAAATAATTTAAACATGTAAAAATGTTAAAAAAAACTCTCAAATCCATTAAAAATTCAAATATACCCTAAAAAATATCAAAAAACCACAAAAACCACAAAACCCATAAAACCCTCAAAATCCCTGAAAACAATAAAAATGATAAAATCCCTAAAATTACTTGAAAAGGTAAAAACCCCAAAACCCATGAAATCTTAAATAAATCCTTAAAACCTAAAAACTATTAAACCCCATAAAAACAAAAAATATATATAAAAAACATAAAACAACTAAAAAACCTAAAACCCATAAAAACCTCAAATCACTAAAAACCCTAAAAACGTAAAAAACCTACACATAATTAATTATACAAAAAATTTAAAAATCCTTAAAAACCCAAAAAACCATTAAAACCAAAAAACAGATAAAACACCTCAAAATCTAAAAATCCTAAGATTCTAAAAAAACCCTAAAAACCCTTAAATCCTTAAAACACTAAAACCCATAAAAATAAAAAACCACTAAGAAAATAATAAAAACCTAAAAACACTTTAAACCCCCAAAACCATTATAATGCTAGAAACCCAAAAATCTCCTAGAAAGATAATAAAGACCCTAAAATCCATAAAAACTCTAAACCACCAAAAACCATAAAAACCATAAAAAAACATAAAAACCCACAAAATATCTAAAACCCACTAAAATCTAAAACAACCCTTAAATTCTCTAAAAACGTTAGAAAAACTATAAAAATCCTTAATAACCAAAAAATGATAAAAAAGGATAAACCCCCCCAAAAAAGCCTAACCCCTAAAAACCGAAAATTCCCAAAAAAAAACCCTCAAAATCCATAAAAACCATAAAAACACACAAGAATCATGTAAAGCCCTAAAATCCTAAGAAACACAAAAAACCATAAAACCTTAGAAAATCCTTAGAATACCATAAAACCTAAAATATCTTAAAAGCCTACAAACCCTAAAAATGGTAAAAACCTAAAAAATCCCTAATAACCCTAAAAAGGAAAAAAATCCCTCAAATCCCTTAAAACCCTAAAACCCCAAAAACATTAAAAAAGTAGTAAAAATGACTAAAATTTCTAAAAACCCTTGTGAACAAAAAAAACAGAAAATCCTTGAAAATCATTAAAATATTATAAAACCCTTAAAACCCATAAAACCCTTAAAATTCCAAAATACCTAAAAAACTATAAAACCCCATAAAACACTAAAAATATAATAAAAACTCTAAAAACCCTTAAAACTCGAAAAAACATTTAAAAACTATAATAACCGATAAAACACTAAATATCTCCAAAAACCCAAAAGAACCCATAAAATCCTATATCCCTAAAATACCTCAAAATCAATTAAAAACATAAAAACAATAAATTCTTAAAAATTCCAAAAATATCCAAAAAACTATGAAAACCCTAATAAAAACTATAAATACATAAAAAATATAAAACATCTGAACATCTTATAAAAGATAAAACCCTAAAAAAACCTTAAAATGTTGGAAAACAACAAAATCCATAAAGCCCCGAAAAATAATGAAAATCATAAAAAATACCTAAAATACATAAAAATACCAAAACACACAAAAAGACTTAAAATACTTGAAAATTCCTTAAAAAAATAAAAAAAAATAAAACCCATAAAGCCCCTAAAAACCTAAAAACACTAAAAAACATAAATTACACTAAAAATCATAAACCCTTTAATAACTAAAAACCCCATAATTCAAATAAAAACCATAAAACCCCATTAAACCCTAAAAACCTATGAAAATATAAAACCACTTTAAATAAAAAAAAACAATAAAAAACACTAAAAACCCTTAAAATACTAAAAAATGTCGACCCCCACCCTAAAATCCCAAAATAAAACCCTAAAAACCTTAATAACACATAAAAAATCCCAAAGAAATCCTTCAAAACATAAAAAAATAAAAAAACCCACAAAACCCTAACAAAATAGTAAAAACCTAAGATGACTTAATAACCATAAAAACTAGAAAAATTATAAAGACACCAAATAACAAAAACCCACAAAATCCCTAATCTCTAAAAACATAAAAATACTAAAAAACCTCAAAAAATATAAAAAAACAAAAAACCCCCTAAAAGTCCATAAAACATTAACAACCTAAAATCACTTAATACAATAAAAAACGAAAAAATTAAAAAACCCATAAAGGCCCTAAAACTTAAAAAAAATTAAAACCAATAAAAACACATAAAAACCTAAAACCACCAAAACTCTAAATACCCTTAAAACCCTAAAAATATAAAAAATTTCCTACAACTGTAAAATCCCTAAAAAACTAAAAAAACACCTAAAACCCCCCAAAACTTAAAAAACCCTAAAAAGCC
Organism: Viscum album; assembly: GCA_963277665.1. Lineage (NCBI taxonomy): Eukaryota > Viridiplantae > Streptophyta > Magnoliopsida > Santalales > Viscaceae > Viscum > Viscum album. The sequence continues at coordinate 406,908,803 of OY728148.1, read as the reverse complement.
TTAAAAATCCCAAAAAACAATAATACATACTAAAGACATTAAAAAAACTAAAAAGCAATAAAATTGATTAAAAATTATAAAAACCCTTTAAACCCATAAAAACATTAAAAAAATCTAAAAACCCTTAAAACCCCTAAAAATTAAAAAAAACACTAAAACCCAAAAAAACCATAAAGACCCTAAATACACTAAAATACTATAAAACCTTCAAAATACCTAAAAACCATAAAAATCATAAAAATGTAAAAAAAATCCATTAAAACCTAAAAGTAGTGAACACCCTGAAAAAACTTAATAAAACCTTAAAGTCCTAAAATCACCTAAAACGTTTAAAAACTGAATAATGCTAAAACAAAAAAGACCCTAAAAATTAAAAACCCATGAAAACCCTATAATCCCATAAAAATATAAAAAATTCCATAAAGATTCATAAAACTTGTAAAACCATAAAAACCCTAAAAATCCCTAAGAATACCTTAAAACTCTCAAAAAACCTAAAAAACATAAAAAAAATAAAAAACTATAAAAGCTTACAAAATGCTAAAAATCATAATATAACCTAAATGATCCTAAACCCCCTAAAAACCCAAAATTCCTTCCAAATCATAAAAACCATTAAAATCCAAAATAATCAATAAAAATTCTAAAACCCTTTAAACCCCTAAAAATGGTAAAAAATCTTAAAACATCAAAACCCTAAAAAAATAAAAAAAATAAAAACATAAAAAACATAAAAACCTGAGAACCCCTAAAAAATCATTAGACACTCAATATCCTTAAAAGCCATAAAATATTAAAAAAAATAAAATCCCTAACAATATAAACAAACAGAAAAACCCTAAAAACCTCTATGAAAACATTAAAACCCTAAAAACACCTAAAACCTCTAATAAATTGAAAAAAATGCTTAAAACCCTAAAAAACGCCTAAAAACCCTCAAAATCCTGAAAACCCCTTAAAATAATAAATATACTTAAGATCCATAAAAATCCATAAAAATATCCGGAAACATAAAATACCCTAAATACCCAAAAATCCCCTATTATAACCTGAAAATATAAACATAATTAAAACTACTAAAAATTAAATAACTCTAAAAATGATAAAAACCCAGAAAAAAGACCCTAAAATCCTAAAAATCATAAAACTGCCTAAAATCCAACAACTATTAAATCCCATAAATCCTTAAGAACCAAATAAAAAATCATAAACTCTTTAAACCCCTAAAAAGGTTTAAAAACTCAAAAAACCTTAAAACACTAAAAAAATAAAATAAAAACCCCGAAAACCCCCAAAAATCGTTAAGAATATAAAACCCTAAAAACCCTAAATCCCTAAAGACACCTAAAATACTAAAAAACAAAAAATAAAATAAAAATATAAAAGAATGTAAAAAACACTAAAAACCTTAAAAAACATAAGAAAACCTAAAAAACTAAAAAACACATAAATCCCCTAAAACCTAAAAAACAACACCCCAACCCTAAAACCCCTCAAATAACCTAAATACCCTAAAAATAAATAAAAATTCAAAATAACATCTACAAAACCCCTAAAAATTAAATGACCTTAAAAAACCTAATAACCCATAAGGCGTCCTTAAAATCCTAAAAACAACTTAAACCAAAAAACCAATAAAACTCTTAAAACCTTAAAACCCACAAAACACCCTAAAAATGATAAACCCCCTAAAAACTATAAAAACCAGTAATCCACATAAAAACACCAAAATAGCATAAAATTCATAAAAACCACTATAATCTATAAAAACTCTTTAGACCCCTAAAAATGATAAAAAAATCTAAAAGTACCCAAAAACCCTAAACACTCAAAAAAAACTTTAAAATAATTATAATCCCTAAAAATCCTTAAAAAATTTAAAATCTATAAAAATACCTAAAAACATAAAAGCCACTAAAATATCTAAAACACCAAATAGGAACACTGAATTCTAAAAATAATTAAAACCCCTAAAACCCAGAAAATCACTAAAACCCTTAAACCTAAAAAAACCCTAAAAAACACTAAAAATCATAAAAATAAACAAAACCCTAAAGCTCATAAACATTATAAAAAAACTAAAATTCCAAAAAAATTAAAAATGTTAAACGACAAAAAACCCCTGATAAAACATTAAATACCTAAAAACACTTAAAACCCCTAAAAACTAAAAAATGACAATAACCCCAAAACATTAAAAAGGGATTTAAAACCCTAAAACCCCTAGAAATCATAAAATCCCATAAAAATATTTAAACCCCCAAAAAACCCCTAGAAAATCCACTAAAAATTCATCAAACCCATTAAACACATTAAAATGTTAAAAATTATAAAAAACATAAAAACCCAAAAAACTAAAAAAACACTAAAACCCAAAAAAACCAAAAAACCCCTAAAACCTAAAAAACCCTCAAAATCCCAAAGAACCCTAAAACACTATAAAATCCTAAAAAATATAAAACCATAAAAACCTAAAATTTGTAAAACCTTAAAAACCTAAAAACACAATAACCCCTAAAAATCATAAAAACCATCAAAATCCCTAGAAACACTAATAGCCAAAAAATCCCTAAAAATCCATAAAAATCCCCCCAAAAAAACCCTAAAATACTAAACACCACTAAGAAAGACTTACTAACTAAAAAATAATTGAAATCACTAAAAACCGAAAAAGTACTAAAACCCCTAAAACCCATAAAAAGTCACTAAATTCACTAAAAACCCCTAATACCATAAATATCATTAAAAACATAAAAACCCTAAAACCCTTTAAAAACCTTAAAAATGATTGAAATCTCTAAAAACCCATAAAACCAATAAAAACGTGGAAAAAATCAATAAAAACATAAAAACCCTAAAAGACTATACAAACCCTAAAAATCCAAAAAACCACATAAAAACCATACAACATAGAGAACCTAAAAACCCCAAAGATATCTCTAAAAACTATAGAGATCCTAAAAATCCATATAAATGAAAAAAACACTAAAATTCATGAAAAAATTAGAAAACTTTTAAAAAAATCTCTGAAAACCCTAAAACAAAAGAAATGGTAAAATCCCTAAAACCCCTAAAAACCCACAAATTCCCTTAAATCCCTAAAAACCATAAAAATGTACTAAAAATTATTAAAAACTCTAAAAACAATATAAACTACTAAACACAATAAAACTTTATAAAAAAATTAAAACAAAAAAATGTAAAAAACCTAAAAAAAAAAGAAACATAAAAAATTATAAATCCCCTAAAAATCCCTAAAACCCATAAAATGCAAAAAATCTCAAAAATCCCACAAAAAACTCTAAAAATTATAAAAACCCTGAAAATTATGAAAACACCTATAAAAACCTTAAAACCATTAAAGCAATTAAATCCCCTAAATCCTAAAAATGCTAAAAGCTTTAAAAATACTAAAAACCTAAAAACCATTAAATTACCAATAAAAAACCATAAAAATTCGAAAAGTAACTAAAAATCACAAAAAACATAAAAAACCATAAATTAATAAAATAAACTATGAAAAACATAAATACTAGAAAAATTAGACCCTATAAGAAATATAAAAAAAATTAAAATCCATTAAAACCCTAAAGAAACCTAAAAAAATAAACACCCATCAAAACATAAAAACCCATATACCCCATAAACCCCAAAAATCACTAAAAAATTTAAGAAGCCATTAAATACCTAAAACATTATAAAATATTGAAATATTAAAACCCAAAAAAACACAAAAAACCCTAAAAATATCAAATATACCATAAAACCTTATAAATAATAAAAAACCTCAAATCTCCTCAAAATCCATAAAACCCTAAAAAACATAAAAAACATAAAACCCCTAATATCCTACAAATTTTGAAAACCCTTAAAAACAATGAAAACCCATAAGAAAACATAAAAACATAAAAATCATAAAACCCCCTAATATCCTACAAATTTTGAAATCCCTTAAAAACCATGAAAACCCATAAGAAAACCTAAAAAACCCAAAAACACTTAAAACACTTAAAATCTCAAAAAATGCTAAAATCTATTAAAATACCAATGACCCCTAAAAATCATAGAAGAACAAATGAAATCCCTAAAATCACTAAAAACATCAAAAACCCTAAAGACCACAAAAATAAACTAACGAAAACCATAAAACCAAAAAATACATAAAACCCATAAAAACTATGAAACAATAAAAACCCATAAAACCCATAAAAAACCCTAAAAACCCTTAAAATCACTAAAATTCTTAAAAAACATAAAAATCATAAAAAATCACCAAAAAATTAAAAACTTGTAAAAAATAAAACCCATGAATTCCCCTAAGAAAACATTAAAAACCTAAAAACAAATAAAACCATAAGAATAAAAATAAATATTAAACCACATAAAATCCAATAAACCACTAAAATCTATAAAAACACTTAAAACCTTTTAAATCGTAAACACACATAAAAACCACTAAAAAACATTCTCCCAAGTAAGTTTTTATAGATATTAATTTTTCTCTTAACTATCTTGGTAGATCCTTCCTCATGGTTGATTTTTTTACTTCCCGGAACCAGTTTCTTCTGATTGTTCTATTCTCATTACTAGAGGTTTTTTATGGGTTGTTTTCTATTTTTATTGATAATGATGATTCATTTTTTGTCTGTGGTGTGTGTGGATGAAATACATGGAGGCCATTCTTGTGGTTACAAGGGATCTTATTTTTTGGAAATGGTGTTCTTGTACCTAGTTGCAGTCCATGGAATACTATTGGAGGTTGGTATGTTGGTCTTCTGTTGTGTTAGTGGAGGATATGACTTCATGTTTCTTGAGTGTTATTTCTTATTATGGTTTGGGAATTATTCTCTGTGTTGGGTGTGTTTTTACTTAAAATATAACATCATTTCTTACTTTCAGTGGTGGGCTGGGAGCAGTGAGATTTTATTCAAACTCGCACTTAGGTTTCCAGCCTTTTCACCAACATGGATGCTACCATAGACACCTATTTGGCATTAGGAGTAGTTATAGTCATGAGTGTAATATTTTTGTTTTTTGCATTATGGCTTGGTTAGGGTCTTCACGTTTAGTTTTCCTCAATGGTGTGTGTGATCTCAGTTTTCATGTGTTTTTGCTGTAGGTTCTGGATTCTTCCATACAATTAGCACTTTTTTCATGTTGAGGGTTATTGGTTTGATGTTGCATAGATCAAGGTGTCTCAATTGTTTTATATCATCAAGTTCAATCTTCTAACCTGTTCTCTAGTGTCTCATTCTCAGTTCTTATGGGATTAAAAATCTTCAAAAAATGGCTTAGGGTTTTCAAGGATGATGGTTTTCCTCACCTATGTGGCTTGTATACAAAATTAGTGTTGTTTTATAGATCATCTTTGGTGATCTCTTCAATTCAGTGGTCATTCTTGGATCTTCTAGTTATTGGAATATGGTTGTTCGGCCGATGAAATTTCTTCCATCAATAGGGATAGGAATCTTTCATTGAAATAGGTGTTCATTCATTATGGAAGATATTTTTCTTCAGTATGGGAGGTCATGGTCAACCGACCCACCTTTTTAAATCTATTGTTGTGGGGTTTTCTATTCATTGACCCTCCCAGTTCTACTACCAACTAGTTTGTTTTTCAGCATTATTTCCTCCATCATGGTTCCAATTGTCTTAATAGAAGGCGCTACTCATGGGGGTTATCACCAGCCTCCTTCATATTCCAATACTTTATTTACTAGTCTTCGGCACTATAGGGAGTCAAGGATGGTTATATGGATGATGTTGGGATGGAAAGGGGAGGTTTAGGGTTCTTCAGTTTCTGTATAGAGGTTCTACCATGTTTTTTTGGATATGTGTGTTGATGGTTTTGGTTATGGTTTGAGGGCAATGAGGCTGGTGTAGGTTATATGGTATAATTCATTAGGATATATTTTTAGGAGTTTGGTTGCAACATGTAGGGTGTTAGTTTCTACAAATGTGGATATGAGGACTTTTATTTTTGACTTATTTATTATGGGATGTTTGTTCTAAATGATGGTGGATGATTCTGTTTTTTGGATCATATAGGGGTTGGTGCTTCAGATTATAATAACTAGGTTGGTGTAAGGAGGTGGGAGAATTTTACTATTAGGGCTAGTTTTGGGTGTTGGATACTGGGTACTGGTGCTGGCTAGATATGGTTTTTGTGGTGTTTTTTTTTCTATTGGAGATAAGGTTACGACTGCTAGGGGCAATGCTGGGAGATTTTACTTATTGATGGAATAGTTATAGTCGTATGTTCTGTTGGAATTGAATAAGGGTGTTGGATATAATTAGAAGATTTAGGAATAGTGATAATAGATTTATGAATAATACATAGAAAAATTGCGGTCTTCTATGTGTTTTTGGTATATTTACGAGGCATTGGGGGATTTTAAAACAGGAATCTTGTTATGGGAGCTAAGATTTGGAGTTGTTTGATATTCAGTTGGGTTTGTATGTTGGTCAATAGAGTGTTGTATGGGTCCTTGTTGCACTAGTCATTACTGCTTGAGCCAGTGATGGAGACTAGAGATGGGTGATCTGATATGGGTATTGGATTCATTGGGCTTTATAAGGTTTTTCAATCCCTTTCCAGGCATTGGTTTGGAAGGTATTCTTGAGTTTCTTGATTAATCTTCCTATAGGTGGTTTGGATATGGCTCATGATATTTCTTGAACCCGTTTCCTATTAATTTTTTGTTCAGACTTCATGAGGACTCTCCGGCCAGTTTTCTAGAAAATGGCATGTATGAGCTTTGTGAGGTTTCCCGACCTTGTTTTCTAGAGTTTGGTATTATCGAATTCACAAGTATTATCAGTCCCATTTTCCTTTTTTCTATTTTGGGGGGCCTTTGGTCCATTTGGTTTACCATTTGGGTGATTTCATTGTACTTTAATTACTTATATTATACATTACGTTCAATTTTACTTGGAAAAAACTAAAAACCCTCTAAACTGCTAAAAACATTTTAAATCTTTAAAAAGAAACCTAACACCTTTGAAAAACTCAAAAAAAACTTAAAACCCAAAAAACTACCAAACACTAAAAAAACCTAAAAATCCTAAAAATCCTAAAAATCCTAAAAATAATAAAATCCCATAAAAAATACTTAAAGCCTTAAAAATACATAAAATCGTAAAAAACCCAAACTACCTGAAAACATTAAAAATATAAAAAAATTAAACCTCTTAATAAACAAAAAAATGCTAAAAACCCTAAAACTCTAAAAAACCCTAAAACCCAAAAAACCATAAAAATACTAAAAAATACCTAAAATCTTTGAAAACTAAAAACCACTAAAAATCTTGAAAACCCATAAGAAAAAAATAAAAATCTAAAAACAAATAAAGTACTAGAAACCCTAAAAAACACTAAAAACTCAAAATAACCCTAAAATGACCCTAAAACCATAATACCCTGAATAAAAAAACCCTTAAAAACCTTAAAAACACTAAAAACCATAAAAACCTAAACACCATAAAAAACCTAAAAACACTAAAAACATTAAAAACCCTTTAAACCCAAAAAAACAGTATAAATGATAAAAACATCTAAAACCCCTCAATATCCCAAAAAACATAAAAACTTGTACACATCTTGAAAAACATCTAAAAACCCTTAAAAACATAAAAAAATCATTAACTCACCAAAACCTATAAAAAACCATTAAAAAACTCAAAACATTTAAAACCCCTAAAGTCCTAAAAAACCCTAAATACCCTAAAACCCTAAAAACCATTAAACCATCCAAATACCTAAAAATCATAAAAAATCGAAAAAACATTAAAATACCTAAAATCATTAAAAATATTAAAACCCCTAAAACCGATAAGAAATCCTTTAAAACCTGAAAAACATTAAACCCCTAAAGACAAAAAATGCTAAAACCCTAAAAATCCTAAAAATTCTAAAAACCCTAAAAACCATAAAAATACCCAAAACACTAAAACCATAAAATCCATAAAAATAAATAAAACATAAAAAACCATTAAAACTATAAGAAATCCATAAAAACCTAAAAACACTTAAAACCCCAAAGAACCCTAAAAAACACTAAAACCAGTAAAAATGCTAAAAGGACCCCAGATAGCCTAAAAATCCTTAAAAACAACACATCGACTAATAACCCAATAAAATTCTAAAATAACTAAGAAATATAAAAAAAATAAAAACTATAAAAATATCAAAAAATACCCTAAAACCCCATAAAAACCATTAAAATCCAGAAAAATCATAAAAATCATAAAAATTCTAAAAAAAGACCCAAAAATTCTAAAAACACTAAAAACCCATAAAACATAAAAGACACTGAAAACCATAAAACCATTCAAAACCCTAAGACACATAAAAACCAATAAAAAAATAAACCTCGAACCTAAAAAGAAAAAAAACTCTAAAAACTTTGAAAAAACCCTAAGAAATCCATAAAATCCTTAAAAGACTTAAAACCCCTAAAATTTCAAAAAAATAAAATCCATAAAAAGACTAAAAAGACCCTAAAACCAATATAACACCAAAAACATTAAAACCCTAAAAACCCATAACAACAATAAAAACCAACAAAAAAGTCTAAAACCATTTAAACCATGAAAAACATTAAAAATTCTAAAAAATTGAAAAAAACCCCTTAAAACATTAAAAAATGAAAACAAAAAAATCATAAAACCAAATAAACCTTAAAACCCCAAGACCCCTCAAAATATTAAAAACCGCCAAAAAACCCATAAAACCACTAAAATACATATAAATACTACTTTTTTTACAAAAATCCCTAAAAATGTAAAAAAACCTAAAAATAAAAAACCCTATGAAAACCATAAATACCTAAAACCACTTAAAACCCATAAAAAATATTGAATACAAAAAATGATAAAATATCCTAAAACACTAAAAACATAAAAAACCCATAAAACATTAAAAACCCTAAAAACTACTAAAAACCCTAAAATCCATTAAACAATTTTTTTAAAAAACTATAAAAAACAATAAATCCTCTAAAGACACAAAAAAACCATAATAAACAAAAAAACCATAAAATCCTAAAAAAATATAAAAACATCAATATCCTTAAAAAATTAAAATCCTAAAAAACAGCAAAAATTAGTAAAATGTAAAAAAAACCATAAAACCCATAATAAACCTTCAGAAAACATTAAAAACTAAAAACAATTAAAACCCACAGAAAACCTAAAAATGTTAAAAATCTTAAACACATTAAAAACATATAAAACCATAAAAATTGATAAAAACATAAGATATCTCCTCCTCTCCCCTACAATGTCCATTTGGACTCCCCACTGCCGGATTGAAGATGTCGATGATTTCTACGCCTTAACCCCCCCCCCCCCCACCCCCCTCCGTTGGGATGGGTCCTCTATTGGTCCCTGATGAAGATAAACCGTTTATTCTATTCTCAGATCCTGATTCGCATCCACAATTTCCACAGATTGAGCTTTTTACTAATATATCTGTCTTGTATGAAGGTTATCTGCAACTGAAACTATGGCTTTCATAGTTTAAAAAGGCTTTTGACCTCTATAGGCTGACCTTGTTGCTCGGTTTTTGAATTTTCCCCCTCCGGTTGACATTTTTTTATAGGTTCATGTTCGAACACTGGGATCTTCAGTATCGTGCTACTATGGGACTTGTTGATACCTGCCACATCCTGATTCATTTTTCATCTAAGGAGGATCTCATTTGGGAATGGTCTACTACACCTTGAAGATGTGACAGTTCCATCTTCTCCTTTTTTCGTTGGACCTTTGATTTCCATTTGCGTCATGATTCTTCAATGGTGGCGACTTGGGTGAGGTTTCCTAAACTCCCCATCCTCTTTCAAAATATGTCTACTATTTCTATGTTCGGGAATCTAGTAGGACAATTATTATGAATGGATAGTAGAACTACGACCCTCTCTCACCCATTTACCCTGAGGGTCTGGGTGGATATTGTCGTTTAGAAGGATCTGGTTGATTTTTTTTTTATTTCTATTGGTTAGGAACTCCGATGGAAGAAGCATGTGGTGTTCAAATCATGGGTGATCTACTGTGACTCATGATTGACAGTTGGTCATGTAAAAATTGATTGCTGGCATACAGTGAGTGTGTTTTCGTAGGGACTGACCATAGAGGTAGCTCTATGAGGTTGTGGTTAGCTACTAATTTTTTAGTAGGTTACCATTCATAGGCTTAGGTAAATGAAATTTTCAAGTGTTTGAGGGGTGACTTAGGACTTGAAGGTGACACCCCTTCCTCCATGGGGATGGGGGGTGAGGCTCCTGATAATGGTGGGGATGTGTTTAATAATCTCCATAGAAATGGCATACTATTGTTCCAACTTCCATATTATTTGGGGGGTTGGGACCTATAGATATTGTGAATGATCGGAGGGAGTGGTGGGAAATGAATTTTTAGGGAGAGGTGTAGGTTGAAGCTGCTAAGGATGACATTGAGCAGAATACAGAACCCCATGAGGTAGTACCTAGGCTCACCTATGGAGGGATGGTGAGGGAGGAGAGGATACAAAATTCATCAGTTATTTTTGTCCAAAGACAGAAACAAGGAATGGAGGTTGTTTCAACTTCCAATAGTTTTGTGGGGTTGGAAATTGTGGATACTGTGATGCAGGCTAAACCAGTCATGGATGAAAGCAGACACCCTGTGGAACTTCATAAATAGGTTCCACTCCCCGAAGAGATGGGGAGAACATAGGTGGAGAAAAATCCTTAACCTGCTGTTGTGAAAGTGATAGATAAGGGAGAGGTGTAGGCCGATACTACTAGGAGTGGGGATAGACTGGGTGAAGGCCTTTAGCCTGAGCTTCATGAGGATTAAGAGGACCAGTACGAAACATCAATACTGTGTAGGAAGACTAAAGAGAAAAAGGAATTGATATTTTCTATGGTTTTGTACAAGACCTTTCCCTCGTGTGTTGTGTTTTCCGAAAAGATAATGTTGGACAGTACGAAAATCAAATTTGAGAAGAAAAAAAATGACATCCTGCAGGAGCCATATTTGAAGAAAGATGTGCACTTTGTTTGGGATGATGATGATGAAGCAACAAGGTTAGGGGAAATCTTTGTGGTTACTGATGACATGATTAATGATAATATGGCTGAAATAAAGAGGGAGAAGGCAATGATGGGTGGCCCTAGTTCTGTTGTCCTAGACACATGCCCCCGGAAGTGGAAGTTGATGTCTGAAAATACAATTACACCTAGATTTGGGAGCTAGAGAGGTGGGGTTCATATTGCTGTTATCATGAATGGAATGGAAAGGAACTCCATGAGTTGGCCAGTGATTGCTAATGGTGTGATTCCAGCCATGAAGGGGGACAGCAGAACTCTTTCCCCTTCCGCAATGAGGAGGAGTCCATGGAGGTACTACTCTACTGCTACCAGAGCCTCCTCTAAGGCCTCTATTTCTATAGACTAGAAAAGGATTAGGGGAATCTATAATATGATTTTTTCTTACATGGAAGCACCAGAAAAGCTGCAGCAGAGTGGGAGACGACAAAGTCAGATGCATCTTCTGGATATGGTGCTGATGGAGACCCCTCTAGGGATGCTGGGGAGGTTGACCATTTTGAAATGTTGTTCTTTTCGGGTATTGGTTGTTTGACCCTACCCTTACCTTGTCAGTTACTTTCTTTATATATATTTTGGGGGACCAGGAATAGCATAGCCTTGTGCCTTCTTTTCCCTAAAAACCTAAAAATCCCATAAAACTGTAAAACCACAAAAAACATAAATCTCTTTGAAAACCTAAAAACATTAAAAACCCTAAAAATCCTTAAAACCCCTATAAAAACAAAAAAGCAAAAAAATTAAAAAACCATAAAAAACCTAATAACATTAGAAACCCAAAACCCACTAATAATCTCTAAAAACCCTAAAAACTATAAAAATCCTAAAAATACATAAAAATCCCTAAACCCTAAAAAATTATAAAAATGACAAAAAACCTAATAAAACCTTAAAAACCTAAAAGCAGTTGATAACCCTAGAAACCTAAAACATTAAAAACCCTAAAAACACTAGAAACACTTAAAACCCCTTAAAACCCTCAAAATCCCTAAAATCCCTAAAAACCATAAAAATCTTAAAAATGCCTAAAAATACCTAAAAACATAAACACCCCAAAAAACCTGAAAACCACTAATAAACCCAAAAAAACCTAAAGATACTTATACCTTTAAAATTTTAAAAATTATATGAACCCAAAAAAACATAAAAATCCCTCAAAACATTAAAAATTCTAAAAAATGACTTAAAAAATCTAAAACCCACTAAAAATTTTGAAATCACATTAAAAACCTAAATACATTAAAATATCATAAAACCATAAAGACCCTAAACAACTCAACAAAACACCTAAAACCTAAAAAACCATAAAAATACCCAAAACCCTTTGAACCCCTCAATAACCCAAAAAACCATAAAAAATCCTAAAAGTCTCTGAAAATCCCTAAAAATGTAAAAAACCTAAAAACAATTAAAAAAACAAAGAAACATTAAAAAACTAAAAACAATAAAAATTATAAAACCCTTAAAATCCCTCAAAATCCTAAGAAACACTAAAATCTAAAAAAATCCAAAAGGGCTAAAAATCCCAAAAAATTAAAACCCCCTAAAAACATGAAACCTAACAAAAATTAAAACCCCTAAAAAAAATAAAAATTCTAAAAAACCTAACTAACTCTAAAAAGACCGTTAAACCCCCCACAAACTATAAAACACCAAAAACCCCATTACATCCCAAAGAAATCACTGAAAACTCTGAAAACCATTAGAACCCTTAAAACGATTCAAAAAAATTTAAAAACCTTAAAAACACAAAAAACTAATAAAACCCCTAAAAAACTAAAAAAACACTCAAAATTCCTAAAAACACAAAAATACATAAATATCCAAAAAAATCCCAAAAAATCCCTAAAATTAAAAAACCCTTAAAACCCATAAAAAACATAATAACACTTTAAGATATAAAACCGAATAAAACACCTTAAAACCTAAAAACCCCAAAAAACATAGAAACACATAAACTCCCTAAGTACATAAAAAATTATAACAATCATAAAAAACTGAAAATACCATAGAAATCTTGAAAACCCTTAAAAAATCATTAAAACCCTAAAAACCAAAAAAATCATAAAATGTCCTAAATATCTCTAAAAAACTAAAAGCAAAAAAACCATGAAAACCCCTACAAAAATAGTAAAAACCTAAATATACATAAAACCCTAAAAACCCTAAAAATGATTGAAACCCTAAAACACTATAAAGACAATAAAAAATTTAAAATCCATAATACCCTTTAAAACCATTAAACCCTAAACCCATAAAAACCCTAAATACCCACTAAAACTCTAAAACACTTTAAACGAATAAAAAAGTTTAAAAAATTATAAACATTATTAAAAACCAAAAACTACTCAAAAAACCCCTAAAACCCAGAAAAAAATAACATCTAAAAATCTTTAGAAAACATATAACCCCTCAAAATCCAAAAAACACTAAAAATGATCCAAAACATAAAAACCTATAAATCCAAAAAAATCTATAAAAAACAAAAAAAACCCTAAAAACCTAAAAAACATTATAAACCCTTAAAACCCTAAAAAAAATCAAAACACCTAAAAAATGTTAAAAACACTAAAAAACAATAAAAATCATAAAACCTGTAAAATTTCTATAACCAATCAATAAAGTATAAAAATGATAAAAATTAAAAAAAACCTAAAAACACAACCCCCCCCCCAAAAAAAACCCAAGGAAAAAACTAAAAACCTCAAAAAATAAAAAAACCTAAAAAAATAAAAAATGCTAAAAACCCTAAAAACCCAATGAATACCCTAATGAAACTAAATCCCCATAAAACCATAAAATCAAAAAAAACTCAAAATACCATAAAAACCCAAAAAAACAAAAAAGACCCTAAAAATCATAAAAAACCTAAAACCATGAAAATCACTGAAACCCCAAAAAACCATACAAATCCAAAAAAAATCCTACAAATGAAAAAAACATTAAAAACCATGAAATACACTAAGAAAAACTTAAGAATATAAAATCAATTAAACCTATAAAAACATAAAAATGTTAAAATCTCTAAAACACATTAAAACCCTAAAACCCCTAAAACCCATAAAAAACAATAAATACCCTATACCCTATTAAACCCCTAAAAACTAAAAACACTAAGAAACCTTAAATACCCTAAAAAAGAAAAAATCTTGAAAACATGAAAAATTGATAAAAAACCTAAAACCCCAAAACACCCAAAAAATATGAAAAAACACAAAAAAACATAAAAAGCCTAAAAACCTTAAAATTCCCAAAAAAATGTAAAAAACTAAATATCTTTAAAAACCCCTAAGAAAACCACAAAACCAAAAAACACTTAAAATCCCTAAAAACATAAAATAAACTAACAAATCTGAAAAACCTATAACCCAAAAAATTTAAAAAAACTACTCCAAATTCATAAAAACACTAAAAAGACATAAAAATCATAAAACCCCAAAAAATACCTAAAAATATTAAAACCCCGAAAAAATCATAAATCCATAAGAAAACCTTAAAACCTAAAAACACTCTAACCCCCTAAAAAACCTAGATAATTATAAAAACCCAAAAAACACTGAAATCGATAAAAACTATAAAACCCTTAAAACCCATAAAAACCATGAAAGGGCTTTAAAAAAAATAAAACACCATACACATACTAAAACCCACTGAAAACTCTATAACCCCATTAAAACACAAAAACATCACAAAACACTAAAAAATATTTGAAAACACTTACACTCGAAAAACACTAAAACCCATGAAAATCATAAAATCCTAAATACTATAAAATAGTATAAAACTCTTAAAATCCATAAACAACATAAAAATCCTAAAAAAATCTATAAAAAAATAAAAGTTTAAGTAACCATAAAAATAGTAAAAAACATGAGAAAATATTTTAACCCTAAAACACTTAAAATTCTTCAAACACATAAAACCCCTAAAATAATAAAAACCCCTAGAAACATAAAATACCAAAGAAAACATTAAAACCCATAAAAAACATAAAAACCCTATAAAACCTAAAAATGATAAAACAAAAATAAAAACAAAAAAGACCCTAGAAACTCTAAAAACCCCTAAAAACAAATAGAACCCTAAATACCCACTGAAAACATGAAAAACCCCTTTAAAACCATGAACGTGTTAAACACTCTAAAAAATATTAATACCCATAAAAACTAAAAAAACCATAAAACTCAATGATGTATTCATAAAGTAGAAGTGGGATCTGGAGGGGTGCATTCTCTAGGGGTAGTGGTGAATCTGGTTCATGTTGAGGTGATGGGTGATAGTCTGGAAGGTGTAGTAGTTCCCTATTCATCTTCTTTTCATCCATCCTACTACAAGGATGTAGGGGAGGCTCATATTAGTGCAACATTCATGGGTGTATCCGATGATGATTGTGTCAATATTAGAGAGGGGGAGGCATCTTTGGGTGTTGACCTGGGATTCCAGTGTGGTACTTTTAATCAATCTAAGGAAGATGAGGTGAATGAGGAAGCTTATAATGATCAAACTACTTATTAGGATAACTAGTGCGTGGATTTAATTGACACTAATAATTATTCTCAATTTATGGGTTGAGGATATGTATACCTGAGGTATTTTGAGTCCAGACAGGATCCAAAGAATGGTAATTGAAACACTAGTGAAAAACTACTAGTTTTCAAGAGGATATCCATAAACATTATAATTATTCAAGAATCTATTATAAATAGGAGAATGTTTCTGATGATGAAAGGGTGATAGGAAGAATACCCTCAAGGATTTGGGTATCATTAAAGCATCTTTCCAAGAGAAAATATCCTCCTCTAATGCGCCAAGAAGGGTCAATACTGAGATCCTAAAGATCTTCAATCAAGGTAATTCTCAATCTGAATGGTAAAGCATTGATGTGTACAATCATGGAAATGATCTATTATTTTATGATATTTAGTTTTTCTTATACTAGATGATGTAAATTTTTTTCTTCCCCATAAACTTTCCTTGTAAAATTTTTCTTTTTAGTTAATAAATGGTCAGAAGCCTAAGTTTACTACTAGAATTTTTTGCGTATGAAATCCTCCATAACCTTAAATATCATAAAAATCCAAAAAAAATACCTAAAAATACATAAAAATGTAAAAAAACCTAAAACAACTATGAAAAAAAAATTATAAACATAAAAACATAAAAAAACATAAAACTCTAAAAAACAATAAAGTGTTTAAGTCCTAAATACTTCTAAAACCCCTATAAAACATAAAACCCAGAAAATCTATAAAAAAACCCAAAAACCTTAACAACCCTTTAAAATCATAAAAAATAACAAAAAATAGAAAAAAACAACAAATACCCTAGAACCATGAAAACCCTAATAAAACATTTAAACATAAAACACTTAAAATGAATAAAAACATGCAAATTTATAACTACCCTAAACCACTAAAAAATAAATAAAAACATATAACCCCTAAATCCCGTAATTCTCTATAAAATCCATAAAAATGAACTAAAAACTCTGAAAACCCTTTAAACCCTTAAATTTTTTAAAATATTATAAAAGGACTTAAAACCCATAAAATTTTAATGAAAATCCCAAAAACCATAAAACAGTAAAAAGCAAAAAAAAAACCATAAAACATTCAAAATCCCAAAAATTTATAAAAACCCATAAAGTCCAAAAAATTTCTTATATCCATGAAAACCTAAAAATCCTTAAAATCAATGAAAGCCCCTAATAAAATCATGGAAACCTAAAAGAACATAAATCCCATATAAATCCTAAAATAACAAAAAACCCGAATAACCCCTAAAACTCCATAAAACACTCAAAATTTCTAAGAAACCTTAAACCCATAAAAATCATTAAAAAGCAATAAAACCCCTAAAAACAAAAAACCTCCAAAAATCATTAAAACCCCCTAAAAAACCTTAAAATGAAAAAACATTAAACCCTTAAAAACCCAAAAAACCCCTAAAACCTAAAAAATTCCTAAAAACATAAAACCTCTAAAAAAATTAAAAAAACATACAGAACCATAAAACTCCTAAAAATAACAAAAACTTATAAAACCCTTTAAACCCCTAAAGACATTAAAAATAATACAACTTTTAGTAACCCAAAAAATCAAAAAAACCCTAAAACCCCAACAAACCATAAAACCCTTAATAATACCTAAAAAATCCCAAAATCCCTAAAATACCTAAAAACATAAAAAACCCAGAAAAGTCCTAAGAAATCCCCAAAAACCTAAAAACACTTAAAACCCTAAAATGAATAAAAATTAATAAAACCACTAAAATGACTAAAAATCCAAAAAAATCCATTAAAAACCATAGAAATTCTTGAAAATACCAAAAAAAATCTCTATAAAATTAAAAAACCCTAAAATCCATGAAAAACAATAAGAATTCCTTACAATTTAAAAAACCATGACACCATTAAAAAACATAAAAATGATAAGAAACCCTAAACAAGCCTCAAAACCCATAAAACCCCAAAAAAACATAAAAACACTGTAAAACATAAAAACCACCAAAAATAATTAAAACCCTAAAAAATACTAAAAACACTAAAAATCCATTAAACCCTTAAAAATGGTAAAAACTCATTAAAAACCATAAAAACCCTAAAAACTCAAAAAACCCAAAATAACCCAAAAAATAAAAAAAAAGAAATATCCTAACAAACCACAAAATTCATAAGAACCCTAAAAATCCATAAAAATTCTAAAAATAACTAAATTTACCTTAAAATTTTAAAAAACTCTAAAAACCCAAAGAAAACCTTTAAAACCTAAAAAAACACAAAACCCCTAAAAACCATAGAACCTTTAAAACCTTAAGAACCCATAAAATCCAAAAAAATTTTAAAACCATAAAAATACAAAAAAAATCCATAAAAATACATAACAAAATAAAAGACCCAAAAACCCTTAAAAACCCCAAAAAAAAACCTTAAAACCCTAAGAACACTTAAAATACCCAAAAACTGAAAAATGGATAAAACCCAAAAAACCCAAGAGAGTCCCTGAAAACACTAAATTTTTTTAAATCCATAAAATTCCTAAAACACTTATAACCCATAAAAACCCATAAAACCATAAAAACTAAATAAAAACTCCAAAACCCCTCCAACACTAAAAACCTTACCAAACTATAAACAGCCTCAAAACACTACAACAGTAAAAAAAGTTCCTAGGAATTCAAAAAACCATAAAAACCCTAAAAACCCTAAATAGCACCAAAACCCCTCAAAATCTATAAAAACCCTAAAAAACCTAAAAACCATTAAAAAGTGTAAAAAAATCTAAAATATTGTAAAAAACCTTATAACCCTGAAATCCTGTAATAAAACATTAAAAACCAAAAAATCATTAATCCCCAAAAAACAAAAAAAAAAACACAAAAAACCATCAAAATAAAAAAAACCCCTAAAACCACTCAAAATACTAAAAAATCTAAAAAACCGTGAAATAATTAAAATCCACAAGAATCTATAAAAAATATAAAAACACTAAAAAACACTAAGAAAATATTAGGAACATAAAAACAATTAGATTCTCTAAGAAAACTATAAACTTCTAAAAACCCTAAAAATATTAAAAGACCCTAGACACCCCTAAAACCCCAAAGAACCCCTAAAAATCCCTAAAACATAAAAACCCATAAAACCCCTAAAAACTACTAAAACTATTAAAACCCTCTAAAACCATAAAAAAGGAAAAAATTAAAGAAATAATAAAACTGTAAAATACTCAAAAAAAATCTGAAAACCCCAAAAATAATAAAAACCTTAAAACCCAAAGAAACCAAAAAACCCATAAAAATACCTAAAATCCTATCAAACCATAAAGATCCTAAAAAGACTAAAAAAATCCCCAAAAATGTAAAAAATCCTAAAATGTAGAATAAAACCTAAGAAAACAATAAAAACCAAAATACACTTAAAACAAAAAAAACCCTCAAAAAATGATATAAACTTTCAAAAAACCCTGAAACCCATGAAAAACCTAGAAACCCTTCATAATACTAAAAATCATAAATCCTAGGAAATCCTAAAAAATAACAAAAAACTAAAAAAACACTAAAACCCAAAAAACCCCCTATAAAACTATAAATACCTATATAGACATAAAACCAATATAACCCCCAAAAAATACTAAAAACACTAATAACCCTATGAAGACACTAAGAACCCTAAAACCAATAAACCCCCCCTTAACCCCTTAAAACCTTAATAACCAATAAATACCCTAAATGCCAATAAAAAATATAGAAAACCTTTAAACGACTGAAAAGATTTAAAAATCTAAAAACAATAAAAATCGTAAAAGCCTCAAATAAAACCTAAAACCCTAGAAAAAACTATAAAAACCCTAAAAATATAAAAAAATAAAATCCCAAATAACATTAAAAACCTTAAAACATGAAAAATCCATAAAAATCTGTAAAAACATTAAAAACCCTAAAACTCCGAAAATCTATAAAACCAAGTAAAATCGAAAAAATCCAAAAAATCCCTAAAAATTTAAAAACCCATGAAAAACCCTAAGAAAATTATAAAAACAAAAAAAAAACTTAAAATACCTAAAAAACAGAAAACACTAAACACACAAAAATACCCTAAAAAGGTTTCAAATGACTATAAAACCCCTGATACTATAAAACACCCAAATACCTTTAAAAACAATAGAACGCCATATACCCACTCAAAACCCACTAAAAACTCTAAAACCCTTTAAGAAATTAAAATTATTAAACATATCTAAATTCTATTAAAGCTAGAAAAAATTAAAAACACCCACCACCACCCAAACCCTATAAAAACAATTAAAAACCTAAAAACCATTAAAACCCTCAAATCCCTAAAAATCATAAAAACCAATAAAATTATAAAATATCCCTAATAATGTGAAAAAATGGAAATACCCAAAAAACCCTAAGAAAATATTTAAAACCTAAAAACATGTAAACGCCCTAAATGCCTAAAAATGATAAAACACTAAAAACAAAAAAACAAATAACCCATCAAAATCCATAAAAGCATACAAACCCATAAAAATCCCTAGAAATATAAAAAACCCTAAAAAATAGAAAAACCCAAATAAAACCCTAAAAACATAATAAAAATTAAAACACTTAATAAAAATAAAAACATTACAACCCCTAAAACCCTAAAAATCATGAAACCCCATAAAACCCTGAAAACCCATTAAAAATATTTTAAACAACTAAAACCCTACTAAAAACTCTAAAACGATTAAAAACACTAAAAACGTTAAAAACCATAAAAGGCTTAAAAACTCAAAAGAAACATAAAAAACAAAATATCCCATAATACCCCTAAAACCCATAAACACTAAAAAATCCATAAAAACTCTAAAAATGATTAATATTCTAAAACATAAAAATAACTAAAAACATAAAAAACCCTAAAACACCTAAACAATCTAATAAAACCTTAAAACCTAAAAAAATATAAAACCCCTAAAAACTAAAAAAACTATAAACCCTAAAAAACATAAAAACCATAAAAACCAAAACACCCCAAAAAACATAAAAACCCCTAAAACTCCATGAAACCATAAAAAACTAATAAAAACACTAAAAACCCTTTAAACCCCTAAAAATTTTAAAAACCTCATAAAACCTTAAAAAAAATTCAAAACACCCTACAAACCTAAAAACCATAAAACCCTAAAAACCCAAAAATCCCACAACATCCCTAAAAACCTTAAAAAAAACCTAAATAAGTCTTAGAAATCTCTAATAAGTCAAAAACCCTAAAAAACCATATAAATCATAAGAAAAACATAAAACCCTAAAAATGATTAAAACCTGTAAAAACCTAAAAAATGTTCAACCCCTAAGAATCCTTTAAACCCCTAAAAAATCAAAAACCCTCAAAATCTCCAAAAACTCAAAAAACCATAAAAATCCTCAATAATATTTGAAAATGTAATAACCCTAAAACACTGAGAAACCCAAGGAGAACCGTAAAAACCAAAAAACACTTAAACAAAAAAAACCTAAGAAATGATAATAACTTAAAAATCCTAAAAAGACCCTAAACACCAAATACAATATGAAACCATAAAAAAATTAAAAAACCTCAAAATCCTATAAAAATCCTAAAAACACTAAAAACACTAAAAACCTTTAAATTTCTAAAAATGTTAAAAATTCTAAAAAACCTTAAAAACTCTAAAATATAAAAAAACATCAAAAAACAAAAATGGGAAAAACCTGTAAAACACTAAAAAATATTAAAACCTTAAAATACATAAAAACACAAAAATCCCTTATAGTCCTAGTAAATCCCTAAAAATCCATATAAAAGTAAAAAACCCAAAACCCTGAAAAACCTAAAAAAACCATTAAAAAATAAAAATACATACAAATCCTAAAAAATTAAAAAAGGCTAAAAACCCTAAACTCCCTATAAAACACTTAATACCCATAAACCCCTCAAAATACCAAAAATCTAGAATAAACATGTATTTCAGAAAAACCCCTAAAACCCCCTAAATACATAAAACCCCAAAAAACCCTGAAAACCCCTATGAAAAACATTAAAACCTAAAATCACTTTAAACCCCATGAAATATACAAAACACTAAAAAACCAAAAAACCCTAAGAATACCATTAATACTATAAAAACACTAAAAACAAAAAAAAACTCGTAAAACCATGCCTTATAAAAAACAAAAAACCCAAAAAACCCTAAAACCACTACATACTGTAAAAATCCATTAAACCCCTAAAAAAATATAAAAAATATTAAAACCTTAACACCTTAAAAATTAATTAAAACCAAAAAACATAAAAACCCAAAAAACCTAAAAAATCCCAAAAATTCCTCAAATCCAGAAAAATCCAAAAAAAAACATAAAAATACCTAACACGTAAAAAAACATTAAAACCCAAAAACCCAAAAGATAAATTTATGAACATAAAAAAACTTAAAACCCCTAAAACATAAAAAATACTAAAAATTCTAAATTCCCTAAAAACCTAAAAAATATTAAATGAACAAAAATCCCTAAAAACCCATAAAAACCCTAAAATCCATAAAATATAAAAAACCCAAAAAAAGCCTTAAAACCACTAATATAACCTTAAAACAATAAAAACATTAAAAAAACCTAAAATCCTAATAAAATAAAAAAACAAAAAGGCCTTAAATCCCCATAAAACCCTAAAAATAATAAAACCACCTAAAAACAATAAAAATATTTTAAGACACAAAAACACAACTAAAAACCCAATAAACACTTTAAACCCCTAACAACGTTGAAAAACTACAAAACCTAGAAAAACCCAAACAATATTGAAAAAAACATAGAATCCAAAAAACACTTAAAAACCCAAAAAAACACTATAAAATCTAAAAAACCATCAATATCCCTAGAACCACTAAAAATACAAGAAAATCCTAAAAACAATAAAAATACCTAAAAATATAAAAACTCTTAAAACCTATGAAAATATATATGAATACCATAAAAACGTGAAAACCCCCAAGAGGACCTTAAATTATGAAAGCATATAAAACCCCAAAATAAATTTAAAATGATAAAAACCCTAAAAACCATTAAAACACAAACAATCCATTAAAACCTCGTAGTCCCTAAAACATTACAAACCCATAAAAACACTAAAAAACCTAAAATCATAAAAAAAACTAAAAATCACGAAAACCCCTATGAAAACCATAAAAAACTAAAAACACATAAAACCCCTAAATCCTAAAATGAAAAAAATCCTAATAGAGATTTAACATCTTTGAAAACCATAATAACTTCTAAAACCTTAAAACCCCTTAAACCCATGAAAACAATGAAAATTTTTAAAAACAATAATACCCATAAAACCACTAAAAAAATTATAAAACACCAAAAAACATAAAATACGTATAATACTCCTAACTATAAAAGACTCAAAAAAAAAATAAAAACCCAAAAAACCCAAAGAACACAAAAAAACCTAAAAAAACATAAAAATACTAAAGGAACCATAAAAATTACTAAAAATGTAAGACACCTTAAAATATAAAAAATCATAAGAAAATAAAAAATACCTAAAAAACTTAAAACCCCTAAAATTATTAAAAACTGTAAAAACCATATAAAACCCTAAAAAACCTGAAACACCTAAACCCCCTCAAAATCCCTCAAAACCGTAAAATAAAAATATTTCTAAAAAATCTCAAAAATCTAAAAAATATATAACACCCAAACCCCAAAAACCCCAAAGAAAACCTCAATAACCTAAAAAAACTTATAACCCCAAAAAACATAAAAACTCTAAAGACCCCAAAAACCCCTAATAGACTTTAAAAATATCTAAAAACCATAACACCCCAAAAAACCTAAAAAATCCCAAAAACACAAAAAACCCATAAAAACATTAAAACCCACTGGAAAGGCTAAAAACTATATAAACCCCTAAAAAGTTTATAAACTATAAAAAAACATAAAAACACTAAAACTCTCAAAAAACCCCAAAACCAAAAAAAAACTATAAAAACCATAAAAAACCTAAAAACCCTAAAAAATAATAAAAATAATAAAAACCCCTAAAAACTCTAAATACATTAAAACCCAAAAAACATGGAAAGCCCCTATGAAAACATTGAAAACGAAAAACAATTATACCCCTAAAAACCAAAAAATGCTAAAATCCCTAAAATCCACTAAAAATACAAAAAACTATGAAGTCCCCTAAAAACCATAGAACCCTAAAATCATAATAATAATAACCAATAAAAACTATCAAATCCATTTATATCTCCAAAACCATTAAAAACTAACAAAAAAGTTTAATACCCTAAAAATTACTAAAAAATGAAAAACCATAAAACCCCTAAAAACATCAAAACTCCACAAATCTACAAAACCCTAAAAACCCATAAAATCCTTAAAAAGATATAAAATAACTAAAAACACAAATAATAATAAATAAACATGAAAACCCCTAGGAAAACCTTAAAAACATAAAAAAACTTTAAATCCCGGAAAAACCTAAAAACACTAAAGACCCTAAAAATCCTAAAATACCCCAAACCCCAAAAATCCCTAAAAACTAGAAAACCCATTAAAATCTCTAAATTTTTTAAAAAACATAAAAACTATAAAAACCCAGCAGAAAATATTAAAAAACTAAAAAAACTAAAAATACCTGAAAATATGAAATGGAAAACCATCTTAAAACCCAAAAAGACCAAAAAGACCCTAAAGACCCTGAAAACCGATAAAACCGCTAAAAACCCTAAAACCCCATAAACCCATAAAAATACTGAAAACTCTTCAAACCCTTTAAACCCCTAAAAAATTTAAAAACTATAAAAAAATATTAAACCCCTTAAATACTAAAAACCCTTATAACCCCATAAAAATGTAATACCCAAAAAACCATAAAAACACTAAAAATCTGTAAAAAACCCCTAAAAACCAATAATGATACTAAAAAGGCACTAAAAATACCCAAAATGTAATAACCCCTAAAATATTAAAACCCACAGGAAAAAACATAAAAACCTAAAACTACTTAAAACACATAAATATTCTAAAATACCTAAAAACCATAAAAGGCCTAAAAACCTGTAAACACCCTCAAATTCTGTAAAAACCATAAAAATAAAAATAACCATAAAAACATGAAAATTCCCTAAAAATCTCTAAAAATTTCAAAACCCATAACAACTATAGAAAAACTCCAATAAAACCATTAAAACATAAAATCACTTAAATCTCCTAAAAACCTAAAAACTAATAAAAACCATAAAACCCTACAAACTCATAAAAACCATAAAAACCCCTAAAACGTTAAAAGCCCAAAAGTCATAAAAAAACCCTAAACACCAATAAAAATAATGAAAACTCTATGAATCCATAAAAATAATAATAAACTCAAAAAACACTTAAAAAAGAAAATCCTTAAAATAATAAAAAACAAAAACAAACATTATATTATAAAACCCCTAAAACCCTAAAAATTCTAAAAATTATTAAGAACCCTAAAAACCATAAATTTTTAAAAAATCTCCAAATAATCCATAAAATTTTA
This sequence comes from Viscum album, assembly GCA_963277665.1. Lineage (NCBI taxonomy): Eukaryota > Viridiplantae > Streptophyta > Magnoliopsida > Santalales > Viscaceae > Viscum > Viscum album. The sequence goes on along the minus strand of OY728148.1, from coordinate 406,883,675 downwards.
AAGAACCCAAAACACAAGAAAAACATTAATAAAACTTTAATAAAATAAAAAATATAAATCCCCTAAAACCCTAAATATAATAAAAACCACAAATACCCTAAATCACTAAAACCCCTAAAACCCTCAAAATCTTTAAAAAACCTCAAAACCCATAAAAATAAAAAAAAATTGCATAAAAATTCCTAGTAATGTAAGAAAACATTAAATCCATAAAAACCTAAAAATCACTAAAAACCCTAGAAACCCCTAAAAAGATGCTAAAAACACTAAAAATAACTAAAACCACAAACCCCTAAAAACCATAGAAACCCTAAAACCCCATAAAACCCCTAAAATCATGAAAAACCGTAAGAAAGCCTTAAAACCTAAAAACACTTAAAAGACCAAAAAAAAAACTTAAAAATGCTAGAAATCCTAAAAACCCTAAAACCCTGAAAGTCCCAAAAAACACTAAAATAAAACCAAAGTCACAAAAACAGTAAAATAAAAGCAATGTCCTAAAAATCCCTAAAATTACATAAAAACATAAAAGTTTATAAAAACCCTGAAAACCTGTAATAAAATCACAAAAAAACCATAAAACCTTTAAAAACCGTAAAACCCCCTAAAACCCCAAAAACCCCTAAAAGACCACATAATAATCTTAAAAACCTATAAATCATTTAAAATGATAAATAACTCTAAAAAACCATAAAAACCCTAAAAAAACCCTTAATACCCAAAAAACATCCAAAACCCCTAAACACATAAAAACCCTTCAAATTACCTTACAACCCTATCAATCATAAAAAATCTAAACAATCCTTAAAAATTATTAAGAACATAAAAAAATCATAAACACCATGAAAAATGAAAACAAATTCCATGAAACCTATAATAAATTAAACCCATGAAAACCTAAAAATGCTAGAAACCGTAAAAAACTTAAAACTCATAAAACCCGTAAACAGTCAAAATTCCTTAAAATCTTTAAAACCCAAATAAAATCCTTAAAAAAAATCCAAAAAATTCTAAAAACATAAAAAACTGAAAAACCCTGAAAGACCCCAAGAGAACCATATAAATATATAAACAATTAAGAAACCTAAAAAATATATAAATTCAAAAAACCCTAAAAAATTACCATAAAAAAATTAAAAACCCATAAAAACCATAAAACACCTAAAAACCTTAAAATATTAAAGACCAATAAAATGCATAAAACAACTAGAAAATCTAAAACCCTTTAAACCAAAATGTTTTTTGAAAAAAACAATAAAACTAATAGAAAAACTAACAAAAAAATACTACCAGAAAACCGAAAAAATATATATACCCAAAAAACCAAAAAACATAGAAACCCCTCAAAAAGCTAAAAAACTGAAAAACCATAAAAAACCAAAAAACCTCTAACTATACAAAAATTGTAGTAAAATGTAAAAAAACCCAAAAGCCCATAATAAAACCATAAAACATAAAAACACTTAAAACCCTTAAGAAACTAAAAAATTCTAAAAACATAAAAAATATTAAGATCCCTAGAAAATCATAATACCCCCAAAATGTTAAAATCCTAAAAAATTGAAAAAAACCAAAAAAAAATCCGTAAAATCCCAAAAAACATTAAAAACCTAAAATTATGAAAACCCCTAAGAAAACCATAAAACCATAAAAACACTTAAAAACCCTAATTTCCCTAAAAAATCTAAAACCCTTAATAACCATAAAAATACCCTAGAAACTCTAAGATCCATAAAAATTATAAAAACTAGAAAAAACCTTAAAATACCTAATAACCAATAAAAACTACAAAACAATAAAAACCCTTTAAACCATTAAAATATTAAAAACGCTAAAATACCATAAACCCTAACTAACTCAAACCCCCCCCCCCCATAACCCACAAAATAAACACCATAAAACCCCTAAAAATACCCAAAATCCCTAAAAACCCAAAAAAACCCATAAGAATCCTAAAAAATTCCTAAAACACTAAAATTATAAAAAACCCTAAAAAACCTAACAACCCTAGTAAAACATTAAATACTAGAAACCCGTAAAACATCTAAAAAATCTAAAAATCCTAGAAAACTTCAATGCCCTAAAATCCATAAAATCCCTAAAAAAAATTCGCCTAAAAAACCCGAACAACACTAATTATCCTAACAACTTTAAAAGACACTAAAAACCCAAAAAAAAACCACCAAAAACCTTAAAACCCTTAAAATGTTAAAATCCACAAAACACCTCAAAACCCTAAAAAATCACTAAAACTCTAAAAACTATTTAAACCATTAAAAATGTTAAAATACTCTAAAAACCAATAAAACCCATAAAAATCAAGAAAAACATAAAATCCCATAAAACCATAAAAACCGTAAGAAACCCTAAACTCAACAAAAAGACATAAAAACCATAAAACATCCCTAATAATTCTTTAAAGAAAATAAAACATAAGAAACTAGAAAATCCCTAATAAAACATTAAATTCAAAAAACACTTAAAACCCTTAAAAACCTAAAAATGCGGAAAACTGTGAAAGCCTAAAACTAATAAGAACCCTTGTAAACCCTCAAAATCACTAAAAACACTAAAAACCATAAAAATACTAAAACGGGATAAGAATCCCAAAATATTTAAAAAACCATAAAAACTCTAAAAATCTATAAGATACCCATAAAAATATAAAAACATTGAAAACCCCTTAAAAACCAATAAAACGATAATTCTATCAAAAAAATAAAAAGACCCCAAAACCCTAAAAACACCTAAAAACCATAAAAACCAATAAAACTTTTAAAAACCCTAAAAACCAATAATAAGCCTAAAATCTAATAAAAACTCAAAAAACCATTTAAATCTCTAAAAAGTCAATTAACACCAGACACAGTAAAAAACTAAAAAACCCAAGAACCCAAAAACACAAAAACCCAAAAAACCCAAAAACCCAAAAAAATCATAAAAACCCTCAAAATCTATAAGATACCAAAAAGAAAATTAAAATCCTAAAAAATCCAAAAAAATCCATTAAATTGTAAAAAACCTAAAAACCCCCAAAACCCTTATGAATACCATATAAATCTAAAAAAACATAGAACCCATAAAACCCTGTAAAATTCTAAAAACTCTAAAAACACTTCACATCCCTAAAAACTATAAAAATATTAAAAAATCCCCAAAAATAACAAAAACGGAAAACCCTAATACTAAAGAAAAATACTAAAAAATATAAAAACAAAAAACATATAAAAACCCCGAAAATCCTGAAATTTGGTAAAACACGAAAAAATCTCAAAAAGTCCCTAAAAAAATAAAAACCCCTAAAAATCATTAAAAACTCATAAAACCCAATAAACCAATAAGAAAATTTAAAAACAATTTAAGTCCATAAAACATTAAAAATCTCTAAAAGCATAAAATAAACTAAAAAATCCATAAAAATATGAAGGAACAATAAAACCCCCCCAAAACCCAAAATAATCTTAAAATCCCCTAAAAAATTAAACATATAAAAATCCTAAATGGTTCCTAAAACTTCCTAAAAATGTAAAAAAAAACTGTAAAAACCATGAAAAAAAACTAAAAAATCTAAAAAAACATTAAGCCCTTAAAATTAAAAATTCTAAAAAACAATGAAAATACAAAAAATCCATAACAAAAACAAAAAAACATTAACACCGTAAAACAATATGAAAACCTTAAAATCCTAAAACACTCAAAACCCAAAAAACAAAAAATACTAAAAACCATAAAACCCTAAAACACTAAAAGCCCCAAACAATTAAAAATCCTTGAAACCCATAAAAAACCTAAAAAATTTGAAAACTCTAAAACCCAAATAACCCAGAAACCAACTAAAAAGTACTACACCTTTTCAACCCCTAAATATTAAAAAAACAATAAAAACAATAAAAACCCCCAAAACCCAAAAAACCCTAAAACTGTTAAAAACTGTAAAAAACCTAAAAACACTAAAACACTTAAAAAGGTCTAATTCCCTATGAACCCATAAAAATCATAAAAATTTACTTAAATACCAAAAAAAATATAAAAAACCCAAAAAAACCCCTAAAAATCCCAAAGAAATCCTTAAAAAAATAAAACCACATAAATCCCTAAAAAACTAAACAATTCTAAAACACCTAAAAATGCTAGAAACCATAAATTCTAAAAAGTATAAAAATCCCTAAAACCAAAAAAAAACTATAAAACCAATTTATTCCACTAAAAAAATAAAAAAACTCCAAAAACATTAAAACCCATAAAAACAAAATAAACCCTAAAACCCAAAAAACCATAAAAAACTAAAAACTGATAAAATCCTCCAAAATCATTAAAACCCTAAAAACCATAAAAATCCTAAAAAATCTATAAAAATCACAAATATCATAAAAATTCCTAAAACCCCTAAAAACCCTTAATAAAACCATAAAAAAAGAAAAACATTAAACCCCCAAAAAACTAAAATATGATAAAAAAACATTAAAACCCAAAAAATATCTTCACCCTTAAAACCCAGAAAACCAATAAAACCCAAAATACCTTAAAACCCCCCTAAAAACATAAAACCCCTAAAATCCACTATAAATTATTAAACCCCTTTAAACTAATAAAAATATTAAAAAACATAAAAACCCTTTAAACACATAAAAATTAAAAAAACTCAAAAAAACCCAAAGAAACCCTAAAACCCTAAAAACCTAAACACTAAACAACCCAACCCCCACCCAATTCACGGAAAACCCAAAAAATATTAAAAATCATAAAAAATGTCTAAATACTCTAAAAATTATAAAACCCTAAAAAACATTGGAAACCCCTAATAGAAACTTAAAATCCTAAAAAGACTTAAAAGCCCTAAAAACCAAAAATATCCTAAAACCCTAAAAACACTAAAACCCCTTAAAACCCTAAAAACTTTCAAAATCTCTAAATCCCCTAAAATCCTTAAAAATGCTAAAATTTCACAAAAAATACATAAATACAAAAAAAAACCTAAAACCCCTTAAAACCTAAAGAAACCCTTAAAACCTAAAACTAATTAAAAACACTAAAAAAATGAAGAATGATAAAAACCCTAGAAATCTAAAAAGTACTTTCAATCCATAAACACAGAAAAACCATTGAAACCCCAAAAAATATAAAAGGCATAAACCCCCATTAAAATTGTATAGACTGTAAAACTCATTAAACCCCTAATAATTTCAAAAATATTTAAAAACATTAAAAACATAAAAACTAAAAAAATACTATAAACACTAAATAAATATAAAACCATAAAATCACTAAAGACCATAAAAATATGAAAAAAACTATAAAACCCCATAAAAATTACAATAAATACCTAAAAATTAAAAAAAAAAATTAAAAACAATAAAATCCATGAAAAAACCAAAGAAAACATTAAAAGCCTAAAAATACTTAAAACTCTTAAAAAAACTAAAAACACTAAAAGAACTAAAAAACCCATAAACCCCTAAAAATTCCTAAGAACCCTAAAATCCAATAAAACCCCTAAAAAGACCTAATAATCTAAAAACGTAAAAACCCTAAAAATCCGGAAAACCCCTATGAAAACCTTATTAACCACAAAAAATGTAATATCCCTAAAAACTCTAAAAATAGTAAAAATTTCTAAAGGACACAAAAACCCCTAAAACCACAAAAATACCTAAAACCCTAAGAAACCATAATCCCCATAAAAACCATAAAGATCACTAAAAACACAAATATACCTTTAACCCACAATAATGTTAGAATGTCATATAAAACCATTAAAATTATATAAAACTCAAAAAACCCTAAAAGCCCCAAAACCATAAAAACCATAAAAACCCAAAAACATTCTAAAAGACCTAAAACTCCCTAAAAACCCAAAAAACATAACAACACTAAAAATAAATAAATATACCTAAAAACATAAAAACCCCTAAAACCCTAAAAACCCATAGAAAACCTTAAAAATCTAAAAAACTACAAAACCCCTCAGATATAAAAACAAACTAAAAACCAAAAGCAACCAAAAAACACTTAAGCATACTAAAATCCATCAAAATCTATGAAATCCCTAAAAACTATATAAATTCTAAAACATTCCAAAACATACCAGAAAATGTAAAAAAATAAAAACCTAGAAAATTCCTATGAGAACCTTAAATTCTTAAAAAAACTTAAAACCCCTAAAAATTTAAAAAATATAAAAACTTTTAAAAACCCTAAAACCACTAAAACTCCCAAAATCCATAAAAACACTAGAAACCCCTAAAAACAGATAAAAACCATTAAAACAATAAAAAATCTCAAAATTCTATAATTCCATAAATATGATAGGAAACTCTAGAAAACATTAGAACCCTATATAACATTAAAAACCCACAAACCTCAAAAAAACCATAAAACCCAAAAGAACATTCAAAAATCACTAAAAACCCTAAAAACTAAAAATCATAAATAACCCTAAAAATACCTAAAAACATTAAAAACACTAACTACCCTAAAAAAAATTAAGAAGTCAATAAAAATAAAAAAACACCTAAATCCAATAAAAGACAAAAAAACTCTAAAACCCTAAAAAACCAAAAAACCCTAAAACCACTAAAAATCCTAAACAAATAAAATAATAAAAACCCTAAAAATCACTAAAAATGTAAAAAAACTAAATCCAGGAAAACCCCTATAAAAACCTTAAAAATCTAAGTATAATTTAAAACCATAAAAACCATAAAATGCTAAAATCCATTAAAGACCGTAGATACCCTAAAATCCATAAAACCCCTAAAACCCATTAAAGACCCTAAAAATGCATAAAAACCCTAAAAACCCACTAAAAACTGTAAAAACCCTTTAAACCCCCAAAAAAATTCAAACACACTAAAAAACCTAAGAAGCCCAAAAATATCAGAATAATCCCCTAAAACCCAAAAAACACAAAAGGACGCTAAAATCATAAAAAACACAAACCCCCCTCAAAAATCCAAAAAAATATTGATATCAAAAAAATCCCGAAAAATACCTAAAATGTAAAAACCCTAAAAACCAATAAGAAAACCTTGAAAACCTAAAAAAATTTAATCCTTAAAACAACGAAAAAACCCTAAAAAACTTAAAAACCATATAAACACTTAAAAACCCACAAATTACCAAAAAAACCTCTAGATATTCTAAGAAACATTTAATTACCTAAAAATGTTAAAAAACTATAAAAACCTCAAAAAAACCCAAAAATACTAAAAACACCAAAAAAACTATAAAACCACATAAATATCCTAAAAATCCTAAAAACATAGAAACATAAAAAATCCCTAAAAACCCCCTGAAAAATAAATCCCCCTTAAAATGCTTAATAAAAACATAAAATCATAAAAACCCTAAAAACCTCTAAAAACAAAAAAATGATAAGAACCCTAAGGAACCATAAAAAGACCTCAAACCCCTAAAAACACCTAAAAATATTAAAACCCATAAAAACATTAAAAATCTTAAAACCCCTAAAAACCCTAAAAATACACTATAACACTAAAAACCCTTTAAAACATTAATAATTTTAACAAAATCTAAAAACCACTAGAAACCCTAATATCCCAAAAAACCCCTAAAACCCAATCAAATCATAAAAACCATAAAACCTAAAAAAACCTCAAAATCCCTAAAACCCCTAAAACCATAAAAATCATAAAAAATCAATAAATATGCCAAATAATGTATAAGTCCGTAAAACCACTAATAAAACCCTAATAAAACCTAAAAACTAAAAACTATAAAATACCTAAAATATCTAAGAAATTCTAGAAACCCTAAATAACCTAAAAACCCTAAAAACCCTAAAAATATTTAAAATCATTGAAAAACCTAAAAGCCAAAAAAATCCAAAAAAATCATAAAAACATATAAAAACATAAAACCTCTTAAAACCCCTTAAAACAATAATAAAACCTTAAAAACCTAAAAGCACTAAAATGCCCTAAAAACTTGAAGAACATGAAAAGACCTTAAAGGTCGAAAGAACCCTACAACCACTAAAAACCAAAAAACACCTTAAATAATTAAAACCCCTAAAAACCCATAAAAATCCTAACAAACAACTAAAAACTCTTTAACCCCCTAAAAACATAAAAAACAATAATTCCCTTAGAAACCCTAACCCCCCCCCCCAAAAAAACATAATTTGATAAAAAACCCTAAAAACCTTCAATATCCCTAAAAACCCTAAAAATACATAAAAATAATAAAAAACCCTAAAAATGTAAATAAGATAAATACCATGAGAATCCCAAAGAAACCCTTAAAAAAACTTAAAACCTCTAAAAACCTAAAAATACTAAAAACCCAAACAAATCACCAAAAATCCCTATAATCATATAAACCCTAAAAATTCCTAAAAACAATTAAAAACAATAATAACCACTAAAAATATAAAACCCTTTAAACCCATAAAATTGTAAAAATTGTCAAAATACTTAGAAAAACTAAAAAACTAAAAAATTCATAAAAACCAAAAAACCCAAAAGAACCCTAAAAATATAAAAACACCAATGACACTAAAAATCCCTAAAAATCCAGAAGAATCCAAAAAAAAATAAAAACAATCCATAAAACATTAAAAGTTTTAAAACAAAAAAACCTAGAAAAAAATAAATCAAAAAACACATAAAACCCCTAAAAAGACTAAAAAATACAAAAAACCATAAAACTCCAAAACACAATATAAAATCCAAAAAACACAAAAAAACCATAAAATTATTAAAAATTTCCTAAAAATCACTAAAAATGTAAAAAAACCCTAAGCACATGAAAAACAAATATGAAAATATTAAGAATCTAAATAGACACAAAACCCCAAAAAACTAAAAAATGATAAGAACCCTGAAAACACATAAAAGATTATAAAGACCACTGAAAACCATAAAACCACTAACAAGATAAAAGAATTCTAAAACCCCATAAAACCCCTAAAACTACAGTATGAAATCCAAAATTACTTTAAACCCATAAAACATAAAATACATTAATAAAATAAAAACACTAAAATCCTTAAAAACAAAAAAATCTTAAAAATCCAAAAAATATCTAAAAACATAAAAACCCAAAAAACCTAAAAATCCCTATGAAAACCTTAAAAATCTAAAAAAACTTAATAACCCAAAAAATTAAAAATCACTAAAAAAAATAAAAACCCCAATAACCCTTAAAAACTTCATAACCCATAAAACACTAACAAACCATATTTTTTTTAAAAATCATTAAAAATCCATAAAAACATATAAAATCCAAAAAACCATAATAAATCCTTAAAAAATTAAAACACCTAGATCACCTAAAACCTAAGAAAATCTAAAGACCTTAAAACCCCCCTAAGATACCATAAATACATATAACACCCATAAAAACATAAAACAATATAAAAACCATAAAACACCAAAAAAACCTATAAAAACACAAAAAACCAATAATAACTCCAAAAACACTTTGAACCCATAAAACTTTCAGAAATATAAAAACCCCCAAAACTCTAAAAAATTAAAAAAAACCCTAAAACACCTAAATACCTTAAAACCTCTCTGAACCAAAACAACCCCCAAACCCCTAAGAACATTAAAAAGAAATAATATCATAAAAAATCCATAAAAATACTAAAAAATACATAAAATCTCTAAAAACATAAACCCCCTAAAAACCATAAAATACATAATGAATCCTAAAAAATGAAAAACACCTATAACCTTAAAAAAAATGAAAAAACGCTAAAAATAAAAAAAAACTTAAATAACCCTAAAATCCCCAAAAATCATAAAAATCCATAAAAACCCTAAAAATACAAAAACCCTTAAAATGTAAAAAACATTGGAAAACATGAATAAAAACTTATAAACTAAATAAAAATTAAACCCCTGAAAACATTAAAAACCATAAGAACCCTAAAAATTTGAGAACCCAAAAAACCATCACAAAACATAAAAATAATAAAAAACGTTAAATAGCCTAAAACCATTGATAACATTAAAAACCCTTCAAGCCCATTTATTTTTAAGCAAAACACTAACAAACCTCAAAAACAAAGAAAAACATAAACCCCCAAAACCATAAAAAATTTAAAAACATAAAAACCTCAAAATCCATGAAAAACCTAACAAACCATAAAATACTAAAAATCCTTAAATATAACATAAAATGTAAAAACCCCCAAAAACCATGAAAACCCCTTAGAAAACCATAAAAACAAAAAAACACATAAAACAAAAAAAATCCTAGAAACTCTACAAACCCTAAAACCCTAAAGAATCACAATGTCTTTAAAATCCTAAAAACCATAAATATCCTAAAAATATCTAAAGCCTATAGAAACATAAAAACCCTAAAACCCCAAAAAATCCTAAGAAAATCCTAAAAACATTAAAACAATTAAAACCCCTAAAAACCTAAAGAAAATATAAAACCCCTAAAAAATCCTAATAACCCATAATACTCATAAAACCACTAAAACCTAAAAACCCCATAAAACCCCATAAAAATATTTAAAAAAACAAAAAATTTAAAAACCATTTAAAACCCTAAAAACATTATAAAAATATTAAAAACAATAAACTAACTAAAAACATAAAAAGACCCTAAAACCCCAAAAAATCCCATAAAACCCATAAAACCATGAAAACAATATAACCCTTCAAAATCCCTAAAAACTCTAAAAACCATAAAATTCTTAAAAAAACTACTAAAATCCCTAAAAACCTAACAACCCTAAAACCACTAAATATCCCTAAGAAAACCTAAAGAACCTAAAAACACTAAAAAACCATTAAAACCTAAAAACCCTAAAAACCTTAAAAACCCTAATAACCTTGAAAATCCATTAAATCCCTAAAAAACATAAAAATCCAAAAAAAGAACTTAAAAACCCAAAAATATAAAAAACACTCAAAACCCAAAAAACATCAATGAAAACCCTAGAAACAAGAAGCACTTAAAACTACCAGAAAATATAAAAAATGATAAACCCCCATAAAACCCAAAAAACAAAAAATCTCCCTAAAAGCCATAAACCCAATGAAAACATCAAGAAACCAAAAAACACATAAAAACATTAAAACCTCTCAAAACCGTGAAAATAATTTAAACCCCAAAAAAAGTTTAAAAAACTATAAAGACTATAAAAACATTAAAAAATAAAGAAACCCTAAAATCCAAAAGACCATAAAACACTAAAGACTCTAAAACGCATTACACCCTCTAAATCCCAAAAAAACATAATAGATTTGAAAAATCCCTAAAATTCATTAAAATGTCAAAACACCTAACACCATGAAAAAATATAAGAAAACATTAAAAACCTAAAAAAAGTTAAAAACACTAAAAACATAAAAATTCTAAAAACACATAAAAATCTAGAAACCCAAACCTCCCCTCAAAATCCCTAAAAACATAGAAATTCTATAAAAATTCAAAAAAATAACGTTAAAATTTCTGAACACCTAAAAACCCTAAGGAAACCGTTAAAACCTATAAAAAATTAAAATCCATTAAAAACATGAAAACCATAAAACCCCTAAGAACTATAATGAGACTATAAAACCCAAAAAACCCAAAAAACCATAATCCCCGGAAAACCATAAATAACACTAAAATCCCTTAAAACCCACAAAACACTAACAAATCTAACAACCCATTAAAAACCATAAATGTTGTAAAACTCAAAAAAAAACAATAAAACCCCAAAAAACTCAAAAAAAACATGAAAAACCCAAAAATTTCATTGAAACCCCAAAAACACTAAAATCCCAAAAACCCAAAAAATCACGAAATCCATAAATGACCATGAAAAACTCTATGAAAACCATAAAAACAAATAAAAAATTTAAAAAAAAATAAAAATAGTAAAAACCCTAAAAATACCCTAAAAACTATGAAATGCTCTAATAACCATAAAGCCCCTTAAACTATAAAAATATGAAAACCCTATAAAAGCCTAAAATCCACTGAAAAATATAATAACCATTCAGAATATAAAATGGTTAAAAAATAAAAAAAACATCAGTCCATAAAAAACTAAAAAAAACACTAAAAACCAAAACAAAACTAAGAAAACCCCTAAAAACACTAAAACCATAAAAACCATCAAAATACTTAAAACACTAAAAATGATAAAAACCCAAAACAAATACCTAAAATTCCCAAAAAACACAAAAAACCAAAAAATACATAAGATAATAATTTAAAAAATACTTAAAACCCTAAAAACTCTAAAAACTCAAAAAACCCTAAAAACCCCAAAAAAACCCAAAAACCCCATAAAAATACTAAACATATTCCCCACAACCCCTAAAAATGTAAAAAAACCTAAAACAATTCATAAGACATTATAAACAAAAAAATTAACCCCAAAAAACCTAATGTCCAAAAACACTAAAAATTCCCTAATATTCCTAAAATCCCAAAAAAACAATAAAAATACCTAAAACTATTAAAAAACCCTAACCCCAATAGAACCCATAAAAACCCAATAATTAATTTAAAATCCTTTTAAACCACTAAAAACATTAAAAATGATAAAAACCTAAAAACCCTTAAAAACTCAACAAAAAAAACCTAAAACCGAAAAGGCATAAAAACCCTAAAAAACCATAAAAACCCTCCATTACATAAAATCCATAAAATCATAAAAATCTGAATTATCCCTAAAAAATCAAAAAATAATAAAAAAACCCCTAAAACACTAAAAATTAATAACAAAGCCTTAAAAACGTTAAAACACTTTAAACCCCTAAAAATAGAAAAAAATATAAAAGCCTAAAAACCCTAAAACCCTAAAACCCATAAACTATCCAAAAATCTATAAAAACCCTAAAACTATAAAAATCATAAAAATTCCTAAATAATCTCTAAAAATTTAGAAACCCTAAGTAAAAATTAAAAACCTAAAAAAACAAAAACTCCTAAAAACTTAAAAATAACCTAAAACCCATAACACCCTTAGGATCCAAAAAAACCCTAAAAACATTAAATACCCAAAAAACTTATAAAAAACTAAAGATACACTAAATAACCTAAAAAACATTTAAAAACATAAACCCATAAAATGTTAAAAATTATAAAAACCACTAGGAACTTTAAAATCACAATGAAAACCATAAAAAAATATATAAAATATTAAAAACCAAAAACCCTTTAAAACCATACACTCCCTAAATATCCCTAAAAACCGAAAAAACCCTATAAAAATCCAGAACAAATCCCTAAAAATCTCTAAAAACATAAAAACACTCATACCCAAAAAAAACAAGAAAACCATAGAAATAAAAAACACTTAAAATCTCTAAAAACACTAAAACTATAAAAATCCAAGAAACCCAAAAAACCCAAAATTACCTCAAGAACCTTAAAATAATTAAAAAGTAAAAATCCTTAAAAAACCCAAAAAAATCCTTATAACATTAAAACCCTAAAACCTTGAAAACCCGTAATAAAACCATAAAAACCTCAAATCCTCTAAAACTTTTCAAAACCTATATAACGCTCATAACCCTAAAAATCCTATAAAGACCCTAAAAACCCTAAAAACCAATTAAAACCCCTAAAACCGCAAAAAAACTCTACAAATCCTTTAAACCCCTCAAAATATTAAAAACTCTAAAAAAACTAAAAACCTTATAAACTCGAAAAAATCCTAAAACCCTAAATAAAATATAAACCCCCAAAAAACCTTAAAAACCCACAAATCAATAAAAAAAATAAAAAATCATAAAAATTATAAAATATCCCAAAAAATCCCTAAAATTGTAAAAACCCCTAATAAATTTTTAAATCCATAATAAATCTATAAAAACACTTAAAAACCCTAAAATACTAAAATTGTGAAAAATTATAGAAAATACTAAAAAACCATAAAACACCTCAAAGTCCCTAAAAATCTTAAAAAATTATAAAAATATAAACAAATACCAAAACAGTCCCCAAAAACATTGAGTACCCTAAAAACCTAAGAAAAACACCATAACCAATAACATTAAGACCCCTAAGAAAAAAAATTCTGAAAACCCTAAAAAGAATCTAAAATCAATAAAAAAATAAATACCCATAAATACCCATAAAAACCATAAAACCAAAAAAATATAAAAATCCTTTAAAATTCTAATTTTTTTTAAAAATCTAAAAACCATTAAGTACCCAAAAACTCTTTGAAACCCTAAAACCCAAAAAAACCAAAAAAACCCCTAAAACCCCTAAAAAGCATAAAAATACTAAAATCCAAGAAAAATGTAGAAACCAGAGAAAATGAGGAATAACCCTAAGAAAAACATAAAAATCTAAAAACATTTAAAACCTCTAAAAACATTAAAAAACTAAAACACCTAAAAAAATCTAAAAAACCCCTTAAAACCATAAAAATTGTAAAAACACTAAAAAGTCACAAAAATATCCCAAAATTTAAGAACCCATAAAAAACATTAAAGAGCCTAATAAAACCTTAAAAACCTAATAACACTTAATACTCATAAAAATAGAAAAAATTTATTTATACGCTAGAAAGCTCTAAAAATTACCAAAATCCCTAAAAACCTAAAAAAACTATAAAAACCCCTAAAACCTTAAAAACCCTAAAACCCATAAAATCCCCAAAACCCACTAAAAACTCTAAAAACATTTTAAACCACGAAAACCATAAAAAACTATAAAAACATTTTAATCCATAAACTCTCAAAGAACCCTAAAGACCAAGAAAACTATTAAAACCTTAAGAACCCTAAAACCCCAAAAAACGTAAAAATCCACAAAATCCTTAAAAGACATAAAAATCATTAACAATCTATAAAATTACCTAAAAACATAAAAACCGTAAAAACCCTATTAAAACCAAAAAAACCAAGAAAACACATAAAACCCCTAAAAATCCTATAAACCCCTAAAAATCCACCTAGTCCATAAACCCCCTAAAATAATAAAAATCATAAACCCCCTAAAAATACTAAAAAATGTTTAAAAACTTAATTACCATAAAAAACCCTAAGATAAATTTAGAAAACTAAAAAAACATAAAACCCTAAAAACCTAAAAAACTATAATAACCCTAAAAAGGTCATTACAACTCAAAACCCCCTTAAAACCAAAAAATATCTAAAAACTTAAAAACCAAAAAACCCATAAAAACACTAAACAACAACTAAAACCTTTATATCCCCTTGAAAACAATAAAAATGTTACAAAACATTAAAACCATTAAAAAACCCAAAAATATCATAAAATCCATCAAAACGTTCAAAATCCATAAAAATCATAAAAACCACTAAATCACTAAAAATGTAAATAACCATAAAAAACCAAAAATCAGTAAGAAAACCATAAAAAAAAACATTAAAAACATTAAAAAGGCTAAAAAGCCTTAAAAACCCATAAACTCAAAAAACTCAACCCCCCCCCCCCCCCAACCATCAACCCCATAACCCCCCCAACAATTAAAAACTCTAAAATCCATAGATATCCTAAAAATCCCTAAAAACATAAAAACAAATAAACCGTAAAAAACCCTTAAAAACTAAACACCCATTTACGAACCATAAAAACAAATAGTCCCTAAAACCCCTAAAAACCATAAAACCCCCCAAATCCATAAAAACCATCAGAATCCATAAAACTATAAAAATCCTTAAAAAGTCCAAAAATCCATAAAAAAATTAAAAAACTATAAAAACCATGAAAAAACCATATGAAAACAATAAAAACATAAAAATAATTAAAACCACTAAAACCCAAAAAATATAAAAACCCTAAAAATGAAGTAAAAACCCTAAAACTCTCTATAGAATAAAATACACCTAAAATATTTATAAACACTAAAAAACCCTAAAACCGAAAGAACATTCTAAAAACAATAAAAACCCTATAAACCCCTAAAGACATTAAAAACTATAAAAAATATTAAAACCCATAAAAACGTAAAAAAATTTAGAAACCCTGAAAACCATAAAAACCTTAAAAACACTAAACCCCTAAAAAACCTAAACCGTTAAAATCACAAAAAATTAAAAGTCCTATAAAAACCCTAATAAAACCATAAATATCCCAAAAAAATAATAAACCATAAACACACTGAAATTTCTTTATGAAATGATAAAAAGACAAAATCACTTGAACCACTAAAAACATAAAAACCCTAAAAACCCTTATAATAATGAAAATCCCTAAGTACCTTAAAAATCATAAATATCCTAAAAAATACCTAGATGTCCCAAAAAAATAAAAACCCCTAAATACTATAAAAGCCCCAAAGTAAGAAATAAACACAAAAAAACACTTAAATCCCTTAAAACATAAAAAATGCTAAAAACCATAACCCCCCCCCCCCCCAAAAGAAAAAAATACACTAAAAACCCCTAAAATAGTAAAATAAACTAATCCATAAAATCCCATAAAAATCCATATCAACTACTAAAATATCTAAAAACCCTTGAAACCACTAAATACTTTAATGAATATAAAAAAACCCTAAAACCGCAAAAAAAAACAAAAATACCCTAAAAACACTAGAAATCCATAAAACCCCAAAAAACACAAAAAAACCCAAAAATACTCAAAATACTTAAAAATTTTAAAAACAATAAAATACTAAAAAATCCCTAAATCTCTAAAAATTTAAAAAACCCTAAAAACCTAAAAATAATAAAAAAGATGAAAAACTATAAGAACCCTTAAAATAAAATAAATAAAACCCTAAAAATCAATGAATCTCTAAAAATCATTAAAACCTTACAAAATTAAAATCCAAAAAGCCCTAAAAATACTTAAAAATCAAATAAACACCAGAATCCACTAAAAATCCTGATAACCTAAAAAAATCAAAACCCTAAAAATTCTTAAAATACTAAAAACCATACAAAATCATAAAATTCCATAAGAAGCCAAAATACCCTAAAAATTTCTAAAAAGCCTAAAAAATAAAAATCTAAGAAAAGCACTAAAATTCACTTAAAATGTAATCAACTAAAAAAACCATAAAACCCCATAATGAAAATTTAAAAACATAAAATCACTTAGAACCCCTAAATCCCTAAAACAAAAAAATCCTAGAAACCCAAAAAAACCTAAAAACTATCAAAAATCCCTAAAAAATCCCAAAAATACCAAAAAACATAAACACCACAAAAAAAATTAAAATACTAAAAAAATATAAACCTAAATACACATAAAATCCCTAAAACCCTAAAAAAATTCAAAAACCCGAAAAGACCTAAATGGCCTAAAAGCCTAAAAAACACTATTAGCCATAAAACATCCTAACACAATTAAAACCCTAAAACCCCAAAAAATTATCTAAAACTATAAAAAAAAATTTAACCTCTAAAAACATTAAAAATTTATAAAAACTATAAAAGAATCAAAAAAACCTAAAAATCCTAAAAAACATAAAATCCTTTAAAACCATAAAAACCCTAAAAAACATAAAACCCCTCAAAATAGCTAAAAACACTAACAAATACTAAATGTCATAAAAAAGTACAAAAAATCCCTAAAAATGTAAAAAAACCCTAACAACCCTAAAAACCTAAGAAAATATAGAAATCCTAAAAAAACATAAAACACCCTCAAAAATTTAAAAACCTTAAAAACCCCTAAAAACTTAAAATCCCTTAAAATCTCTAAAACACTAAAAAATGATAAAAATCTCAAAAATCACAAAAAATAGCTAAAAATGTAAAATTTAATAAAAAACCTAAAAAATATGAAAACCTTAAAACATCAAAATAGTTAAAACCACTATAAACCTAAAAAAATTCTAAATAGAGTAAAAAACAAAACGACACTAAAACCCTAAGACCCCTAAAAACCAAAAAAACCCCAAAACATTAAAAAACCAAAAAAACACTAAAACAAACAAAAAACTCTAAAAACCATTTAAACCCATAAAAATGTTAAAAAACTCTAAAAAATTTAAAACCCCTAAAAACTGTAAAAAACTAAAAACCCGAAAAATAATAAAATACCTAAAAACACCACAAAACCCAAAAAAACCCAAAAAACTCTAAAACCCTAAAAAATCTAAAAATCCATAAAAATCCCTAAAAACATAAAAAAAACTAAAACCATGAAAAACATATGAAAAGATTAAAAACCTAAAAAACATAAAACACTAAAACCCCCAAAACACAAAAAACCCTAAAAACCCCTAAAACCATTTGAAAACCATAAACCCTTAAAACTATAAAAATCCAAATAACCTTAAAACCCTAAAACCCATAAAACCCCTAAAACCACTAAAAACTAAAAGCCCATTTAAACCCCAATAAGGTTTAAAACATTAAAAACCATAAAACCCCTAAAACATAAAAAACACTAAAAATATAAAGAAATTTATAAAAACCCAAAAAACCCTAAAACCCCTTAAAACCCCAAAAAAACCCAAAAAACCCATAAATCCATATCAATCCTAAAACAAACCTCAAAATCCATAAAATAATGTGAAATACCTATATACCCTAAGAAAATTTTAAAACCGAAAACAATTAATACCCCTAAAGACCCAAAATAATCCTAAAATTCCCCAAGACCCTAAAAACTATAAAAATCCCAAAACCCCAAAAAAACATAAAAATCCAAAAAAATGTAAATATCCAAAAAATTTAAAAAATTCAAAAAACATGAAAAACCAAAGAAGAGCCTCAAAATAAAAAATATTTAAACCCCCTAAAAATATGAAAAACCCTAAAAGGTTCCTAAAATGAAAAATCACCCAAAAGCTAGAAAAACAACTAAAAACATTAAATAAACCTAAAATCACAGAAAAACTCTTAAAAAACTAAATATCTAAAAACTATTTAAACACTTAAAAATGTTAAAAACATTGAAAAACCTTAAAATCACAAAAAACTCAAAAAAAACACAAAAAACCAACAAAGAAACATAAAACATAAAAGCACTAAATACCATAAAACCACTGAAAACCATAAATACCATAAATACCCTTGAAAACCCAATGAAAACCTTAAAAATATAAAAAAAATAAGAAACATAAAAACCTAAATAACTCAAAAAAACCCATAAGAGACTAAAAACCATAAAACCACTAAAAACCATAAATACCCTAGAAACCTAAAAACCCCTAATAACCAATAGAAACCCTAAAACAATAAAAACTCTAAAACCCATGTAAACCCTAATAAATATTAGCAAACTCTAAAAATCATTAAAAACTCTAAAATATAATAAAAAAACTATAACCCAAAAAACCATAAAACCTCAAAGAACTGAAAAACTCCAAAACCCTTAAAATCTAGAAAACCCTAAAAAAATAAAACCCTTAAAAATTAATAAAATCCATAAAAATGTAAAAAAACCAAAACCCTAGAAACCTTATGAAATAATTAAAAACCAAAAAACTCTTTAAACCCCTAAAAATGTTAAAATCCCAAAAATAGAAAAAACACAAAAACCCAAAAAAAACAAAAAACCCAAAAACTGAAAAAACCTCTAAAATCCGTAAAAAACTCCTAAAAACCAAAAAAAACATATAAAAACCCTTTAAAACAATAGAAATGTTAAAAAACTATAAAAAACAAAAAAAACCTAAAAACTCAAAAAACCCAAAAATCCAAAAAAAACTCGTAAATCCCTAAATAACCTTAAAAAGATAAAACCCCATAAAA
This sequence comes from Viscum album, assembly GCA_963277665.1. Taxonomy (NCBI): domain Eukaryota; kingdom Viridiplantae; phylum Streptophyta; class Magnoliopsida; order Santalales; family Viscaceae; genus Viscum; species Viscum album. The sequence continues at coordinate 406,864,068 of OY728148.1, read as the reverse complement.
ATACTACAAAATAACTAAAAATAACTAAAAACCCTAAAAGTTAGAAAACACTAAAAAATAGTAAAAACCACTAATTAAACCTTTAAATCCTAAAAACAAGTAAAACTTTTAAAAACCTAAATAACACTAATGACATTAAAACCCAAAAACCCATAAAAACCGTAATTTTTATGAAAAACCATAAATAAACCTATACACCCAAAAAACCCTAAAATACACTAAATACACTAAAAACCCTCCTCAAAATGTTCAAAAATCTAAAACAATAACAATCATAAGAAATATAAAAACCGTAAAAGAAAAAAATATAAACAATAAAAATCATCAAACCCAAAAAACCCCTCAAATCCCTAAGAACTACAAAACTAATAAAAATCCGAAAAAATCCTTAAAATAACTAAAAATTTAAAAAAAAAAATCACTAAAAACTATATGAAATCCTTAAAATAATAAAATCACATAATGCAATTTAAAAAATGAAAAGACATTAAAAACCCTAAAAACCCCTTAAAATCCAAAAACCATAAAAACATAAAAACCCAAAACCCTTAATATCCCAAAAACAACCAAATACTACAAAATAATTTTAAACACATAAAACATTAAAAAACTAAAAAACATTAAAACCCTAAAACTCAAAAAAACCATAAATAAAAAAAACCATAAAAACTCTATAATCCTAACCCCCACAAAAAACATCAAATTCTCTAAAACCCTAAAAAACTAAAAAATCCCTAAAAATCCTTAGATTCATAAGAAACCTTAAAAACCGAGAAAAAACCCTATGAAAACACTAAAACCCTAAAACACTAAAAAACACTAAAAACCTAAAAAGTGCTAAAACTCGAAAAATTCTAAAATATCATAATACCTCGAAAAACCTCTAAAATCATAAAACCGGAAAAACCAATAAAAATCCTAAAAATTACTAAAAGTCCCAAAAAATTGTAAAAATACCTAAAAATACATAAAAACTCAAGAAAACCTTAAAAACTAAAAAACACTTAAACCCCTAAAAACTGAAAAAACCTTAAAACCCCTATAACCCTAAAACCCCTACAACCCCTAAAAACCAAAAAATCCTAAAAACTACAAAACCCAAAAAAATCTTAAAAACCTAGAAACATATAAAAACCATAAAAACGTGCAAAATATTATAAAAACCCCTTCAACACCTAAATACATTAAAAATACTAAAAAAACTTAAAACCCTAAAAAACATAAAAAACCCAAAAACCTTGAAACCAATAAAAAATATAAAACCCTAAAACCCCTCAAAATACATAAAATTCCTAATAACCATAAAATCCAAAAAAATACCTTAAAATACAAAAAAAGATAAAAAACATTAAAAACCTTGAAAATTCATACAAAACCCTTAAAAACCTAAAAACATAGAAAACCCATAAAAAGCGCTAAAAAACCTTAAAACACTAAAAACCCTAAAACACTAAAAATCCCAAAAAACCCCAAAAACCCAAAAAACCCAAAAAACCCAAAAAATCATAAAAATTCAAAAAAACAACTATAAAACCATAAAAACACTAAAACCCCCTAAAACTATAAAAAACACTTAAAACCATAACACATCCCAGGAAAAAAATTAAAATACTAAAATCAACTAAAACCCCTAACAACCTAAAAACTTAGAAAACCATAAAAAGACCATAAAAACTTAAAAACCATAAAAATTAACAAAAAACCTAAGAACCCATTAAAAACTCTAAAACCCCTTTAAACCCCTAATTTTTTTAAAAAACAACTAAAAAATCATATAACCCTAAAAAATAAAAAACCCCTAAAACCCAGAAAACACCTAAAACCCCTAAAAATCCTAAAACACCTAAAAATTCTTAAAATCCCTAAAAACCCTAATTACCATAAATATCCAAAAAAATTAATAAAATTCACTAAAAAAAGAAGACACTAAAAACCTAGAAAAAACATAATAAAACATTTAAACATAAAAACACATGATAACCATAAAAACTATAAAAGCTAAAAAATCTTTTAAAACCCTAAAATCCCCGAAATCAATAAAAATCCAAAAAAACCATAAAAACAGTAAAAACTTTAAAAAACTATAAAAAAAATTAGAAACCATAAAAACCTCAAAAATAAATCCTAAATCCCAAAACCCGTAAAAAAATAAAAACCATAAAACCCTAAAACTATTCAAAAATCCTAAAAACATAAATACCCATAAAAGTCATAATAATAATTAAAAATATCTAAACCAATAAAAACACTAAAAATACTAAAAACATAGGGAAATTTAAAGATCTTAAAACACTTAAAACCCTAAACACTGAAAAATGCTAAAAAAAAATTAAAACTCCCTAAAAATCGTGCAATCTATAAAACCCTAAAAAACAATACAAAATTATGAAAACCGATAAAAACCCTAAAAACCACTATAATATCTAAAACCAATTTGTACCCATAAAACTATTTAAAATTATAAAAACATATAAATCCATAAAAACTGAAAAAAACTATACAACTCCCAAAAAACCCTAATCCCCTAAAACTCCACATAACCCTTAAAAACCCTGAAAACCAATAAAACCTTTAAAATTCACAAAACAAATCTAAAATACCTTCAAAACCATAAAATTTTAAAAAGGAATAAAATCATTAAAACCCCTAAAAACATAAAAAAACCCATAAACCCATAAACACCCAAATATACCATCAAAATCTCTAAAAACCCAAAACACTCTAAAAAACCCTAAAATTTTTAAAAACCCTAAAAACCCCAAAACTCCCTAATAAATCCTTAAAAAATTAAAATAAAATAATAACCATAAAAAACCTAAAAACATTAACACCCTCACAATCCATAAATAAAGTAAAAACCTTAAAAATTAAAAAAAATTCCCTAAATTTCATTAAAAAGCAATAAAACCATGAAATCCCTGAAAACCACTGCAAAAAAAATATTGACCATAAAAAACTTATAACCCCTAAAACCCTTGAAAATGATAAGAATAACCTAGAACACCTAAAATACCCGTAAAACCTTTAAACTCCCCTAAAAACCAAAAAAAAACCCTAAAAACATAAAAAACCTAAAAACCTAGAAAAATCTTAAAAACCTCCTAATAACACTAAAAAAATTTTAAACCCCAAAAATTGTTGAAAATCTCAAAAAAATATTAAAACCAATAAAAAATTCAAAAATACCCTAAAACTAAAAAACTCAAGAAACCCCTAAAACCCCACAAAATCCCTAAAATCCAGAAAAACCTAAAAATCCATAAAATCCCAAAAAAAAACCCAAAAACCAGAGAAAACCCCTAAGGAAAAAAATTAAAAACCTAAAAACACTAAAAAACCATAAAAACACAAAAAATGCAAAAAATCATAAAACCCCTAAAAACTTTTAAAAACCTAAATACCCTGAAAATCCTAAAAAAATTAAAAATCAATAAAAATTAAAAAAATTCATAAGTATCAATAGAAATATAAAAATATATAAAACCCATGAAAACCCGTAATAAAACCTTTAAAATCTAAAAAAGCATAAATATCATAAAAACCTAAATTACACTAAAAACCCTAAAGATACATTAAAAACCCCTAAATCCCTTAAAACCATAAAAACCCTAAAAAATTAAAAAAACTTTAAACCCCCAAAACATTAAAATAATCTACAAACCTTAGAAACCCTAAAAACACGATAAACCCCATAAAAACCCAAAAAATCCCAAGAAAAAATATAAATAGCATAAAAATATTAAAAGTCCCTAAAACCCCAAAAACCCATAAAATAATAAAGAATTCAAAATAATACATAAAAACATAAAAAACCCTAAAAACTAAGGCAAAACGTATAAACTATTAAACAACTAAGAAACCTTAAATACATAAAAAACCTAAAAAATATACAATCCATAATAACCCATAAATCCCTAAAAAACCAAAACAGCATCAAAATCCCAAAAAAATCTTAAAAATTCTTAAAATTCCTAATAAATCCCTAAAAATTTTAAATACCCTAGAAAACCTGAAACCCCCTTAGAAAACCATTAAATACTAAAAACACATAAAACCCCCAAAAACATAAAAAGGGATAAAACACCAAAAAACCATAAAAGACCCTAAAACCCTAAAACACCTAAAAACCTAAAAACCCATAAAACCCTAAATACCAAATAAAAACTCTAAAAACCCTTTAAACTCAAAAAACCATTAAAAACAATATAAATCATAGAATCCCTAAAAACCTAAAAAAATTGTAAAAACCCAAAAAACCATAAAAAACTAAAACCATTTATAACCCTTAAAGTCCCTAAAAAATTAAAACCATAACAAATTCCAAAAAATTTAAAAACCCCCAAAAACCCTTAAATAACCCAAAGAAAACCGTAAAACTTAAAAAAACATAAAAACCCTAAAAACCTAAAAAATGATAAAATACACAAAAACCCCCAAAACCTAAAATCTATAAAAACACTTAAAACCCTAAAACCCTAAAACCCAAAAAAGACTAAAACAATCCAAAAATAATTCAAAATGTTAAAAACCCAAAAATAAATGAAAAATAAAAGAATCCTGAAAAACCTAAAAACACTTAATACCCCTAAAAATCTAAAAACACTAAAACCTCAAAAACCCTATAACATACAAGAAACCTAATAACCACTAAAAAAACGCAAAATAATTTAGAACTCTAAAAATTTAAAAAATTTATATAAATATCCATAAAACCCAAAATAAGTTTAAAAACACAAAAAAACCCAAAGAACAAAAAAACATCAAAAAAACTAAAAAAACCCCTAAACCCATATATAGAACCCCAAAAGTCAAAAAAAATTGTAAAAATAAATTAAAATACCTAAAACGTAAGAAACCCTAAAATCCATAAAAAACCTATGAAACCCATAGAATCCAAAAAACACGTAAAATTTCCAAAAAAAACATAAAAAACACTAAAACCCATAAAAACCACAAAAATTTGAAAAAACCCTAAAATTCCCTAAAACCCCAAAAAACCATTGAAATACTAAAAATCCTAAAAAATCTCATATATTTAAAAATCCTAAAAACCGTGAAAAACTTTAAGGGAAAATGAAAAATTTAAAACACTTAAAAAACCAAAAAAAAATTAAATCACCTAAAATTCCATAAAAGTCCCTAAAAACTCTAAATCAACAAAAAACATTAAAAATCCTACAACACTTAAAATCCTAAAAATTACACTAAAACTCAAAAACCCTTTAAACCCCTAAAATGATTAAAAATTAGAAAAAAAAACTTAAAACACTACAAAAATTAAAAAACCTCTTTATATTTAAAACACAAAACCCTTAAGAACCCAGAAACCCATCATGATACCTAGAAACCCCAAAAAACAAAAAACAAAATGTAAATTTCCATAAAATCCCTAAAATATAAAAAAACTGAACACCTGAACACCCATAAAAAACAATAAAAACTCAAAGATAACTAAATCCCCTAAAATGTAAAAATGATAACGTCCCTAAAAACCCTAAAAGATCCTATAAACTCACAAATTCCCTAGAAAATGAAAATAATCTTAACCCCCCCCCCCCCCAAAAACCAAAAACCAAAAAACACTAAAAACCCTAAAAAAACCCTTTGAAAACAATAAAAACAAAAAACCCATAATACCCCTAAAAATATAAAACAACTTAAAACCCTAAACCCTAAAAAGACACCAAATACCCTAAAACACCCCAAAAACCATAAAAAAACCCTAAAATCGTAAAACACCATAAAACACATAAAAACTCAAAAAACCCACTAAAACTGTAAAACCCATTTAAAAACATAAAAAATCAAAAATAACCCTAAAACCCCCAAATAAACCATAAAACACCTAAAAACCATAAAAAACATTTGTAATCCCTAAAACCCCACAACTCCATAAAAATCCTAAAAAACCCATAAAAATAGCTAAAACATAATGTCCATAAAAAATTAAAAAATAAAAATAAAACCTTAAAAACGTATAGTAACATAAAACCCCTAATATTTTAAAAATGATAAAAACCATAAAAACACAAAAAATAACCCTAAAACCCCTAAAAACATAGAATTCCCAAAAACCCAAAAAAACTATAAAAAAAATCACTACAAATCCCTAAAAACCTAAAAAACCTAATAAAACCCTGAAGACTCTTAATAAAACCTCAAAATTTGAAAAAAATACCTAAAACCCCTAAAAACCCTAAAATCCTTAAAATCCCTAAAATCCCTAAGAACCCCTAAAACCCAAAAAAACTCAAAAAAAAACCATATAGCTCCTAAAATATTTAAAAACACCCTAAAATTAAAAACACTAAAACCATTAACCCTTTATACCCCTAAATATGTTAAAAACATAAAACCCATTAAAAACAAAAAAACTCTACCCGCCCCCCTAAAAACCCAAAAAACCCAAAAAAACCTTAAAAACCAAAAACCCCTAAAAATATACAAAAAACCTAAAAACCCTAAAATCCTCTAGAAGTAATAAAAATCCATCCAAACATAAAAAACCCTAAATCCCATGAAGAAACCTAAAAAATAATTAAAACCTAAAAATACTAAAAACACCTAAAAACCTAAAAACTAAAAAACCATAAAAAATATAAAACCCTCAATATCTCTAAAATCCCCAAAACCAATAAAACTCAAAAAAGTAATTTACAATACCTAAAAAATAAAAAAACCAAAAAACATGAAATAACTTAATAAAAGATGTTAAAAACCTAAATAAAATTTAAAACCCTAAATATATAAAAATGAAAAAATATGTAAAAGGCCCTAAAACATTAAAAATCCCTAAAAATTCCCTAAAACACTAAAATTAATTTAAACCCCTAAAAACAATAGAAAACTCTAAAAACATTAAATAACTAAAAACTTGAAGAATACACTAAAACTATAAAACCAAAAAAACCAAAAAAACCCGAAAATCATCAAAATCCCAAAAAATACTATTAAAAAAGCTAAAAAATCCCTATTAATACCTAAAACTATAAAAAACCCTTAAATCCCCATTCAACCAAAATAAAACCTTAAAAAATTAAAAAACATAAAACCCCTAAAACCATAAAAATGCTAAAAATCCTAAATACCTAAATATCATTAAAAATCCAAAAAATCCTAAAATCCTAAAAAATTCTTAAAACACCTAAGGATATCCCCTCTCACATTTGTGTGGAAATCAATGTTTCTAAGGATATACCATCTCAAATTTGGATCCAAAATAAAGAATATGGATTCTCTCAGGAGTTTTGAATGAGATTATTCTAGAGTATTATATCCTTTTCACTAAGCTTGGGAATATCTCCAATGTATGTGGTCAGAAAAATGTTTGCCCTATGGTTAAGAGAGCCACTAAGATTGTGAAGGGTAAAAAACATGGTGTTGATGAGGAAAATTTTACTGTTGTTATATCTAGATCCACTGGTGAAGAGCCGAAAAATGATGTCAATAAAGATGGTAAACCTTATGAGTGCATGGAATTTCCAAGCTCTATAGATGTTGTTCTATTTGTCCCTAGTAACAATGCTTCCATTGTTTCCATAGAGAAGAATCATAGGAATATGAATGACTCCCACGATTCAAGTGACAAATAAAAATGATATCTCCCCAATTATTTTCTTCAGGAAGAAGAATACCCATTGGATAGAATTCAGGAAGAGTATCTCTAATCATGTTCTAGGAAAGGTAAAAGACCTATAGTGGACGTGTATGGATACATTACCCCATATAAAAAGAGGACTAAGAGGCATATAGACTATTCTGACTTAGAAAGAATAATAATCACAAGATAACTCCACTCTTTTAAGAATAATACTGAGCCTCCCAAATAGATTGTTAAACCAGTTGTAATTCATAAAGAGGAGAAGTATGATAAAGAAACAGATCCCGCATATAGAGATGGCTATCAAAGTCCTGAAAATGATGATGAGAGTGATGAAGTTTTTTTATGGATGGAGGACCAAGATGAAATAATACATCAAAAATATCTCCATCATCATATTTTGGTTGAAACATACCTTGAAATTAGAAAGATAATGTACACAAGGATGGTTGATGAATACAAGAAGAATCCTAACTTCATCTTCAGAGGCATTCCATGGGTTTGGTCTTTTTTTATTAATGTATATATTGTATGGTATATGAATTTGTTTTATTGTCTGATTTTGTATCCATTAAACTCTTTAGATGGATTATTTATTTATGGAACTTCATTATGAGATGGATAAATCTTAAACCAAGCTGGTTTTCATCCCGAGGATTAATGATCAGGTGTGTCGGGGGTGCACCAAGTTCCCTCTGCACTCTTCTAACTTTTAAAATTTGATGTAGCCTTGTTTTGATACTTCTAGATGGTTCCACGGTTAAGTCAGGTGTGAGTGGATGTAGTCGAACATGCCTCTTCATGCAGTTTACTATTCTAATACTTATTGTTGAAGTACTAGAGATACTGGTTGTATCTTCCCTGGAAACTAAGATACTCTGGGATACAAGGCACTAACTAGACACTCTTTTTTATGTGTGCGAACTTTCACGGCCTTTGACATGGCCAATGACCTCTTGTTTTGCACCAACCTGCTAGATACATAAACAGAACCTTTTTATTTTATTCTTATATCTTTGGTAGGTACCCTCTTTGCACCAAATTGGTTGATGCTCCTCTTTTGGATGAGTCAAATCTTGCAATTACAGTCTGTCGAGATGAGGTATACCAACTTTTGATGGGTGTTCTCTTCACCTTAAATAGAAGATCTTGAGACATTGGAGCTTGATTGGTTTTGCTGCACCTTTGGTTTGATGTGATTTATTACTCGAAGGCATGATATCTCAGGAAGATTGAATGAGATGTTGTTTGAGCCTTTTTGAAGTAACATCATGTATCACTCTCATTTTTTGTTTTTTTGTTTTTTTGGTGTAAACTAATTACACATCGAGCATTTATTGTAATACATTTTATTTAATTAACTTCTTTGGGGCATGAATTGGGTGACCAATTCATGTCTCCGTTTCTCTAAAAAACACCTAAAACCCTTTACACCCCCTAAGAAATCATAAAAACACATAAAACTCTAAAAAACTAAAAATGATACAAAATAAAAGACTCTAAAAACCCTAAAAACCCATAAAAACAATAAAAACTATAAAAACCATAAAAACCATAAAAAACCTAAAAGCCATAAAAACCCTAAAATCCCACTACAAACTCTAAAAACACTTTAAAACCCAAAACATTAAAGAACTATAAAAACCATTAAAAACTAAAAAACTAAAAAAAACCCCTAAAAACAAAAAAATAATAAAAAACCCTAAAACACCAAAAACCATAAAACATCTTAATGACCCTAAAACCCCTAAAACCAATAAAAATCCTAAAAAGCCCAAAAAATCCCAAAAATAAAAAAACCATGAGAATCCCCAAGAAAACCATAAAAACGAAAAAATCCCTTAGAAACCCTAATAACCAACAAAATGTTACAAATAGTAAAAAACCCTAAAAACCATAACAAACCCAAAAAATTCATAAAATTCTAAAAACCATAAAAATCCAAAAAGTTTACAAAGTCCCTAAAAACATAAATAAAACTAAAACCCAGAAAAAACCCAAAGAAAACCATAAAACTATTAAACACATAAAATCCCTAAAAACCCTAAAAAATAAAAAAACCCTAAATGACCCTAAAATCCTTAAAACCCATAAATCCTTAAAAAATGTAAAGACCCTAAAAACTCACGATAAACTATAAAAACTCTCCGAACCCATAAAAACATTAAATAAATAAAAAATCCTAAAAAACTCAAATAATCCCTAAAATACCAAAAAAACAATTACAAATTTAAAATCCCTAAAAACATTAAAATTACTAAAAAATGCATAAAATACATAAAAGAGTTAAAACCCATAAAAATGTGGAAAACCCCTAACAAAACCTTAAAAACAAAAATTAACTTAAGACACATAAACCATAAAAAAAAACCTATAATACCATAAAAACTGTAAAAACCCTAAAAACTATGAAAATATATGAATCCCAATAAATCCATAAAAATCCTAAAAAACCCTAAAAACCCCTTATAATAAAAAAAATTAAAACATTGAAAAACCCTAAGAAAATGTTTAAACCTAAAAACATTTAACACCACTAAAATCCTAAAAATAAATAAAAACATAAAAATACTAAAATCCATAAAAAACCATAAATCCCCTAAAAATCCCTAAAACCATAAAACCCATAAAACATAAAAATTACTAAAATAACATAAAACCCTAAATGCCACTTAAAACTCTAAAACCCCTTTAAACACCAAAAAATGTTAAAAAATATAGAAAAACATAAAACAATAAAAACTACAAAAACCCACTAAACCCAAAAATTATAAAAACCTAGGAACCCTAAAACCCATAAAAATCCCAAGAAACCCAAAAAAACCCAAAAAACCCCAAAAAACCATAAAAATCATAAAAATGACCGAAAAATCACTAAAAAGGTAAAAACCCTGAGAACCATGAAAACCATTAAAAACCATATAAACCTAAAAATAGATAAAACCCCTAAAAACCTAAATATGATAAACTATAAAAACCTTAAAACCATGAAAATCCATTGAAGGAGGAGGATGAAGGCATTCTCTCCCGGCTGGAGCTCTCAGCGTTCTCGTGTTCTTCCCCTCCCTAGGGTTTTCAGCGTTCTCCTTCGATGGCAGATCACGTCTCCCCTGGATGTTTTCTAGTGTAGGAAGTTATGAGTGATTTCAGCCCTATTTGGCAACCCTTGGTTGTGGCGGTTTCGTTCGGGATGGCGGCGGTTCGGCCTTACGGTCATTGTGTGGTGCGATGGGTGGCGGCTTCAAGTGCAGGGAGGAGTTTTCTGGTTTGCTGCTACGAGATCAAGTTCTTGGCGGCTGGATTTTTCTAGGTTCTGGTTTGCTGAGGCTAGATCTGGTCTTCTTTGGTGGGATCTAATGAGAGGCTGGTGCAAAGTCAAGGTGGTGGCGGTTCCCTACTTTCTGCGTTCTGAGACTAGATCGGCGGTCCTGGATTTGTGTTGAATCAGGGTTAGACCTGGATTCCCCGACATGTGATGTTGCAGATTATTGGAGGTGTGGATCAGCTATGGCCCATCCTCGACACAACTTTGTAGGACAATAGTGGAGACGTTCAAATCTGGGACTTCCACTATGCGGTTCTTCGGTTCAATGGAGGTGTAGGTCAGATCTGTGCGATACGGTAAGTGGATTTGCAGATCTCAGCCTCTTCTCCACTGTGAGGAGGGTTCTCAGCAGATTTGGTCTCCGGTGGCCTCCTTCAGCTTCTTGGCAGTAGGGTCCTCCCAATTTCTTCAGCGGTTTGGTCTTCTCTGAACGGTGACCCGACCTCTCTGGATCCGTGATGCTGAACGGTGGGTGCAGAGGGACTCTTGATGTTCTGGATATGACATTCACTCTTCCATGCTTGGATCTGGTTCTCTTGATTTGAGTCTGGGAGGGATCTACTGGTTCTCTTGGCTTTTTGACGGGTTCTGGTGGTTGCGAAAAGTAAAGGTACAGGTTTGTGCTTCTGTTTCCTTAGTTTCATCTTTGGTCTATGCTGCTAATGAAGATCTGGTCAAGTGAGCTGTGTCCTGGATTCTATGGTGGAATGCGGTCTTTTGAGATATTTATGGTTTGGTTGTGAGTCATTGTGGAAGCTGGATTGGAGGAAAAATGAGATGGAGGTTGATGGCGGTGGTGCGGGTTTGGTTTTGAATAGCTACGGGTGTGGGTTTTTTGTTCTGTTGAATGTGCTTGATGCTGCCCTTTGTGTCGCTAGTTGCTGTTGGATAGGAGGTGAAGATGGATGCGTTTGGTTGTGGTGCTTGTGTTATGGTTTGATGCTGCTGGTTGTGATTGGCTGTGATGTCGGATTTGGTGATGTTGGTTGCTGGGGCTGGTTGGTTTGGATGCAATGTCACTGTTGTGTTGCTGTGATGATTGAATGTGGTGCTGATGGATGCTGGTACTGGCTGGATGTGATGTGATGAAGCCACTGTTGTGTTTTATTTTTGATTCTCTTTCTTTTTTTCTTTTCTTTTTTTTTGGCATGGGTTGTAAGGGTTTTTTGGGTGTGGGTCGTTTGACCCCTCCCCTCCCTTGTCTGTTGTGTTTCCTTTTTTTTAATAAATTTGGTGGTGCTGGGAATAGCCCTACCCTCTCATCTTCCTTGCCCAGAAAATCCATTGAATTCCCTAAAAACCAAAAAAAACAAAAAAATCCTCAAAAATCATTTATAATCCCTTACAACGTAATAATCCCCAAATCCCTGAAAACCTATAATAAACCTTAAAAAAATAAATACCCTTGAAACCCTTAAAAACAAATATAATGTTAAAAAAATTAAATTCCTTAAAAATACACTAAGATCCCTAAAATAATAAAAACCCCTAAAAACCATAAAAAACCCTAAAACCCCAAAAAAATTCATAAAACTGTTAAAAATTCTAAAACTCCTTCCAATACCTTGAAACATAAAAAAATAAAAAAAACATTGAACCCATAAAAAACCAAAAAATTCAAAAAGTTACAAACAGAACCGAAAACCCCTAAAAACCCTAAACACCCTCAAAATCCATATAAACCCTAAAACCCATAAAAATTCTTAAAAAACTAAAAATTAATGAAATCATTAAAATACCCTAAAAATCCTTAATAAAATAAAAAGCATAAAAACATAAAAAAAATAATTAAAGCCTTTAAGTATATTAAATGCTGAAAAAAAACCCTAAAACAAAAAAATGATCAAAATCACTAAAAACCCTCAAAACCAAAAAAATAATAAAAATTCCCTAAAATTTAAAAAAACCTAAATTTTTTTAAAACACTATGAAAACCATAGAAAAATAAAAACATTTAAAACACCTAAAAACTGTTTACTACACCAAAAAATAATAGAAGACCCTAAAAACCCTAAAATCTTTTACAACCATTAAAACCATAACATTCCTTAAAAACTCATAAAAATATATATAAATTGTAAATAATCACAAAAATCTCCAAAATACATTTAAATCCATAAAAATATTAAAAGTCTCAAAAAGACCCTATAACCCCTAAAAATCCAAAAAACCCAAAAACCCAAAAAAAACCAGAATACCCTTAAAAACCCTAAAAATCCAAAAAACATAAAAATAATAAAAAATGTATAAAATTCCAAAAAGTCTGTGAAAACCTAAAACATCTAAAAACATTGAAAAGTCCGTATGAAAATCTTAATAACAAAAAACACCAAAAACCTTAAAAAACTGCTAAAAACGCTAAAAACCCCAAAAAAATCTAAAAAAACCTACAAACTCTCAAAATCCCTAAACACTCTAAAAACCCTCAAAATCCCTAAAAATCCTAAAACCCCTTAAAAATATTTAAAACCCCTAAAATCCTTGAAAATGTAAAAAACCATAAAAACCCCAAAAAACCCCTAAGAAAACCATAAAAATATAAAAACAATTAAAACCACTAAAAAACCAAAAAAACACTAAAAACTAAATAGATACTAAAAACACTAAAAATACATAGAAACCAAAAATCTCCTCTGTACCATAAAATCCCTAAAACAAATAAAAACACTAAAAAACTACATATAACTCTAAAAACCCTTTAATCCCTAAAGAAATTAAAAAATATAAAAACCATTAAAACCATAAAAAACACCAAAAAACTCAAATAATTTAAAAAACTATAAAACATTAATGGTCCTAAAAAACCCTAAGACCTTAAAAATCCCTAAAACCCCTAAAACCCTAAAATCTTGAAAACACCATAAAAATATCTAAAAATGTAAAAAAACCTCAAATCGTTGAAAATACGTATTAAACCCTAAAAAACCAATAAAACCTAAAACTCTTAATAATATAAAAAATTCTAAAACCCAATAAACCTCGAAAAACACTAAAAACCCTAAAACCCAACAATATTAAATAAAACCCTAAAAAATAAAAAATTTCTATTGAAATCCATAAAAATACCTAAAAACCTAAACAACCTTAAATACATTGTAAATCCCTAAGAAAACAATAAAACCAAAAAAAATTTCAAACCCCTAAGAAAACTAAAAATGATATTAACCTCAAAAAACCCATAAAGACCCTAAAGACCATAAAACCATGAAAAAAATAAAATCCCTAAAACTGGAAAAACCCTAAAAACTCATAAAATAATAAAACACCCAAAACTATAAAAACCCTTTAAACCCCTAAAAATGATAACAAAACTCTAAAAAACATTAAAATCCTAAAAAACTCCAAAGAAACATAATCCCAAAAAATACATATAAATCCTAAAAAACCTTAAAACCTAAAATCACTTAATAGCCATAAAAACCCTAAAAAATAATAAAACATTAAAGAGATCCAAATATACCTAAAATGTAAACACCCCCCCCCCCCGCAAACCCTGAAAACCCCTATTAAAACCTTAAAAACACATAAAACACCTAAAAATAAAAAAAACCTTATAGATCCTCAAAACATTAAAATCCCCAAAAATCAAAAAATCCCTAAAAACCATAAAAACCCTAAAAACCTATAAATTACTTAAAAACCCACTAAAACTCTAAACACTTTAAACCACTAACAATCATAAAAAAATTTGAAAACCAAAAAACACCTAAAAATTTCAAAAATTCGTAAAAAAACGTAAAAACCCTAAAATCCCTAAAAATCATTAAAAATGTAAAAAATCTTAAACACCATTAAAAACCATAAGAATGCCTTAAAAATCCAAAAACACTTAAAACTATTCAAAACATAAAAACTCTAAAAACCATAGAAACCCTAAAAAACCTTTAAAACCATCAAAATCCATAGAAACCCAGAAAAACCATAAAGTATTAAAGAGACAAAAATAACCTAAAAATTAGAAAAATCATAAAAACTATAAGCAACTCTATGGAATCCTTAAAAAGATAAAAATATTTGAAACCCATAAAAACCTAAAAACGTTAAAATCCACAACAGACTCTAAAACCCCTGAAAACAAAAAAACAAAAAAACCCCTAAAATTTTAAAAAAACCTTAGGACCCATAAAAAACAAAAAAAAACCACTAATATCTATAAAAAACTTAAATCCCATAAAAACATGAAAAAATATAAAAATCTAAAAAACAATAAAATCACAAAAACCCTAAAAGTTATAAAATCCCTAAAAATACTATAGCTCATAAAAATCGCTGAATACCATAAAAAAATTAAAACAACTATAAAAATAAAAAAATCCCAAAAAAATAAAAACAAAAAACCCATAAACCCTATGAAAACCATTAAAACCTACCAATATTAAAACCCATAAAAACAAAAAAAATTATAAAAACCCTAAAAACACATAAAAAGATTAAACACCTAAAAACTATAAACCCTTAAAAACCTTAAAAAATCAAAAAACTCATAAAACCCATAAAAACACTAAAAACTATAAAAACCCTTTAAATCACTAAAAATGTTAAAAAATCATTAGGAAACATGAAAAAACCTAAAAATAAAACAAAAACCACAAATACCCCAAAAATACAACAAAAAAAACCCTAAAACACTAAAAAACCTAAAAATCAAAAAATCTCTAAATACTATAAAAAAGACATAAAAATACAAAATAAATAAATAAAGAATCTAAAAAATCCTAAAAACCTTCAAAACCCCTAAGAAAAGTGTAAAAACATAAGAGCAATTAAAAAATATAAAAAAGGAAAACACTAAAAATCATAAAACCTCTAAAATACCCTAAAAACCGTTAAAATCACTAAAGCAATAAAAATTGATAAAAATTATTCAACAGCCCTAAAATTCTTAAAAACATAAAAACCCCTCAAAAAACCTACCAAAACATTAAAACCTAAAATCAATTAAAATCCCTAAAAAACCAATAAAATTCCAAAAAACCTAAAAAAATCTAAAAACACTAAAAACCCTAAAACCCTAAAAGCCACTAATAACCTTAAAAATCCTAAAAAAACATAAGACCTTAATAACCACTAAAATATATAAACCCTATAAACCTTAATAAATGTTAAAAACTCTAAAAAAACGTAAAAAATCTAAAAACCCCAAAAAACCAAAAAACCCAAAAAACAATAAAATCCCTCAAAACCCCTAAGTTACATAAAAACAATAAAAATCCTGATAAATATCTAAAAACCATAACAACATAAAAATAAATAAAAACCCTAAAAATCTAAAAACCCTAAAACCCTAAAAACCAAAAAGGAAACCTTAAAAAACTAAAAACTCTTAAAAACCATAAAACCCTAATAATACTAAAGCACATTAAAATCCTAAGAAAACCTAAAAACCATAGAAGAATTAAAAACCTCCAAAAACTGAAAAACCCATAAAAACCCTAAAACCACTAAAAACCCAAAAAACCCTTTATACACATGAAAAAGTGAAAAACCTATAAAAATTAGTAATAAACCTAAAAAACTAAAAAGACCCTAAAAACTAAATAAAACTAACCCCCACCCTTAAATCCCTTATAAAATCAACAAATCCTATAAATATTTAAACCCCTAAAAACCAAAATATATAAAAAACCACTAAAAATCCCAAAAGACCTAAAAAAATAGAATGTCGGTAGGAAAAATATTAAAACATAAAAACACTTAAAACCCAAAAAAACTAAAAATACTCTAAAACACCTAAAAACCCTAAAACCCCTAAAAACCAAAAAAAATATAAGAACCATAACCACCTTTAAAACATTAGAAAAATTTAAAACCCATTAAAACCTGAAATCCCACTAAACCCACTAAAAACCCTTTATACCCTTAAAACATTAAAACTCTAAAAAACATAACACCCCTAAAATCACCATGATACTCTCCATATCCCAAAAAACCCTAAAAACATAAAAAATCTAAAAAATATGTAAAAATATGTAAAAACATTAAAATCATTAAAAACATTAAAAAATACTTTTGAACATAAGAAATCTTTTAAAAAATAAAATCATATAAAAACCATAAAAACCCAAAAAATACTTAAAACCATAAAATCATAAAAACACTAGAAAAATTAAAAACCATAAAACCCCAAAGAACCTTTATAATGATAAAAATAAGTAAAAACCCGAAAAAACAATAAAAATTATAAAAACCCTTTAGACGTCAAAAAAACATTAAACATTTATACACACCATAAAACCCTAAAATACTGAAAACCCCTAAACAACCATAAAAATACTTAAAGGCCCTGAAATTCCCTAAAAATATAAAAAAACCATAAAACCGTAATAAATAAATAAAAACCTAAAAACACTTAGAAGCACTAAAATACCTTAAACCATTAAAGACCCTAAAAACCCTAAAACCCCTAAAAACCCAAAAAACCCTAAAAATAGATAAAAACTTTAAAAACCATAAAAACATTTAAAATCTCTAAAACCACTAAAAAGGTAAAAAACAATAAAATAATTTAAAACCCTAAGAGATCCTTAAAAACCTAAAAATACTTAAGACCCATAAAATTGGAAAAACCCCTAAAAACCACTAAAAACAACTAATAACCCTAAAAACCCTAAAACCCCTAAATACAATAAAAATTATAAAAAAACCCATAAAACCCCTAAAAATACATTAAAAACTCTACATCTTTTTTATACCCTTAAAATACTAAAAAATACTAAAAAACCAATAAAACCCCTACAAAGAAATGAAAAACCATAAACCCCCCAAAAAACCAAAAATTCCATAAAGCACTAAAAGCCCTAAACACATTAATAACCAATACAAATTCTAAAAAGAACTAAAAATATATATAAACAGTAAAAAACCCTAAGAAAACATTTAAAATAAAAAACAATTAAACCCTGAAAAGATAAAAAAAAAATTAAATGCACTAAAAACCCTTAATAACTTAGAAATCCATAAATGAAATAAAACCCTCAAAATTCTTAAAAACCCCAAAACCCATAAACATCATTAGAAATCCATACAAATACCTAAAAACATAATAACCCTAAAACCCATAAGAAACCCTTAAAAATTAAATTAACTTTAATATCCTAAAAACTAAAATAATGATAAAATGACCTAAAACCCATAAAAGACCCTAAACCCCTAACCACCCAAAACACCATCAAAACCTATAAAACCCTAAAATAACCCATAAATTCCCCAAAAAACCCCTAAAAATCCACTAAAACTCAAAAAAAATTAAACCCGTAAAAATGATTAAAAACTCTAAAATAAGAAAAACCTAAAAAAAAAAAGAAAAACCCTCCAAAAAACCCAAAAACAATAAAATCCCTAAAAAAATAAAAAATGATAAAAACCCTAAAGAAGGTAAAAACCCCTAAAACTCTTAAAAACCATCAAAACACATAAACACCCCAAACAAACTAAAATCTCTAAAATTACATTAACGCCAAAAAAATTAACTTTAGAAAACTGTAATTGCCTAAAAAACTCATAATGTTGCTAAAAACCCATAAATCCCTAGAAAACCCAAAAAATAATCAAAATCCTTAAAAACCTAAAAAACTAAAAATACATAAAAATCTGTAAATTGAAGAAACCTAAAATCCTAAAAACCTTAAGAAAACCTTAAAAACCTAAGTAAATCAATCTCCTAAAAACCTAAAAAATATAGTAACTCTAGATAATAGTAAAACCCGAATAACCTACAAAATCCCTCAAAATCCCTAAAAATAATAAAATCCATAAAATTCTAAAATAACCACTAAAAATCGAAAAAAATTTAAAAAAATTAAAAAAATGAAAAAAAATCCATAAGAGACATAAGAACCTAAAATCAATCAAAATACAAAAAACATACAAAGACTAAAAACACTAATTAGGCCCTAAAGTCCCTAAACCCCTAAAAATAATAAACCCACTAAAAACATTAAATTACCATAAAAACATAAATATATGGAAAACTCAATAAAAAATATATAAAAAACCATTAAACCCATAAAAATGTTTTAAAACTCTAAAATCGCTTTAAATCCCTAAAAAACTAAAAAAACCTAAGACAAAAAATAAAATAAAAAACCATAAAACCATAAAACCCCTATAAATCCCTAAATCCACTAAGAATAATAAAAATACTAAAACCCCTACGAATCTATAAAATCCCGAAAACCCCAAATAAAACCTTAAACCCCTAAAAAAATAATACCCCGATAAACGTCAAAACGCTAAAAATCCACACAAATCCTAAAAACTCTAAAATACCCTAAAACCCCTCAAAATCCATAAAACCATAAAAACCATAATAATCCAAAAAATACCTAAAATCACCTAAATCATAAGAAACCCTAAACTCCATGAAAAACTATAACAAAAACCTAAAAAAATAAAAACACCAAAACCCTAAAACCATTAAAAACCCTAAAAAACACTAGAAACCCTAAAATCCTAAAAATAATAAAACCATTAAAAACAAAAAAGACCAAAAACCCTAAAATCCCACTAAATACATTAAACACAATTTAAAATCCTAAAAACATTAAAAATACTAAAAAAGAGAAAATAAAAAACCTGCAAAAAAAATTAAAACACCAAAACACCAAACAAAACCATAAACCCCTCAAATTACATAAAAACCCTAAGAACCATAAAAATACTAAGATATAACTAAAAATAAAAAAACCTAAAAAAACCTAAAAAATTCTAAGAAAAATATAAAAACCTAAAAACATTAGACACCCCTAAAAATATTAAAAATAGTAAAAATCCTAAAAACCAATAATAATCCTAAAGCACCCTAAAACCCTAAAAATACCTATACAACCTAAAAAACATAAAAAAACATAAAAATAATTCAACAACCATAAAAAATGTAAAAACCCTAAAACCCTGTAAAACCCTAAGAAAACCGTAAGAACCTAAAAAAAATTAAAACCCCTAAAACGTTGAGATATAAAGAGAAGATGGCAGCGCACTCCCCAGGATCTCACTCTCTCTTGGCTTCTCTTCTAGGATTTCTCCTAGGTTCTGCCTGTAGCTTCAGTGATGGATCTTCTATTATTGCTGATTCTTAGAGAAGGTTTGTTTGGGATGCACTCTTCAGTCTCAAGGTGGAAGTGGTATCCTATTTTTGGCATCCTTGACTTCCTTGAATAGTGTCTTTATCTGTGCCATTGGCTTTTGATCCCTACAAGGCGTTTCTCCTTTTTTAGTGTGTTTTAATTTCAATGGATTTGGAGGTTGTGAGATCTGTTGTGGCTTCAGATCTGTTCATCTTGGAAGGAAACGTCGCTACATTTCTGCCATGGATCGGGGTCAAGTTTGCAGATCTGAAGTGTCCAATTTAAGGTCAACAGGGTTGCGGGCATCTTTGGCTAAGATGGTTGCAGCAGAGGCACAATCAATGGTTGGTTTCCTACCCTGGGATCTCAACTCATATGGTGATTCAAACTTGTGGCCTTTTCAGTTTTGGTTCCCTTTGCGGGCGTTCTCCACTATGTCTGATAGCATTGCGATCGAGGCTCTTTGGGTTCCAGATTTTGGACACCATTCAGGTTAATTCTCATGGCTTTGGGTTTTTTCTGTGGGGGATGGATTTTGTTGGTTGCTGATCCTAGGATGTGGCATGAGGTAAAGCTTTATATTTTCCTTTTTCACTAGTTTCAATCTTCTGGTATGACTTGTTTCTTGAGCGTATCAATTGTGTTAGTTATTATTCTCAGAATGTTGATTTTGGATCTTGAGTTTGGAAAAGGGGGGAGTTCCAATCATGATGTTGGTTGGGAGCTACTAGTTTCAATTTTTTGGAAGTTGGATACTGATTGGTTTGAAGGTGATGTATTTTTTTCTAGTTTTCACTTTTTCGGTTGCGTATTACTTCTGTTGTCTGATGGTTTTGATGCGAGGTGTTTTCAAAATTTGGTTCTGATTAAGGAGGTTCGAGTGCTGCGGAATGGTCCTAGGTGTGGGAGTTGGTGGTCCTATGCTACTTTTGATGGTGATATGATGGATGATGGATGGTTAGCGAGTCCTAGCTGCTGGAAACCAAAGATATGGATTCCTTTTCCTGCTTTGATGTGGAATGTTTGTCACTACTTATATGTGATGTACTTGGTTCGATTCTGCTTGGGTTGGTGCTGCTGGAAGCTAGATTTTGGTGGTAATGATGATGTGCAATGTTTGGATGTTCTTCTAGGTGACTATTGGTTTTGGATGTATTGGTGTGGCTGCTCACCATTTTCGTTCCCCTTGGCTCGTACACCCACGTCTACTCTTGCTTCCCTCCCCATCACATTGGAATCCAACTTGGTTTGGTATGATGGAGTATATGGAGGTTTTGGGATGGTATTTGTGGTTTAGCTCGGCGCCAAGGGTCTGTCTTGGTGGGGTAGCGCTGTTAAGTGGTGGAGGCTTGAAAAGCTAAGATTGGAGTTTAGGAAGATGGTTGTCAAACCTGGTATAGTGATAAAATATAGTGGTGGTGAGACATGGTCTTACAGTGGTGCTTCTGAAATTGTGCTGATGAATATTTATGAAGTTTTTGTTGTTGATGGTTATGGTGTTGTTGGATGTTGGTTACTCTTTGGATGGAAGTTTAGGGTTTGGATGCTCGTCGCTGCTTAGCTGTGAGCTGCTGGATGCTGGTTAATGTTAGATGATGGTGATGGTTGATGCTTGGTTCTTGTGTGTTTTTTTCTTGGTTTTTTTGTTTCTTGACTTTTTTGTGTTTCTTTTCAGGGTCTGGGGTGTATAAGGGTTTTTGGGTGTGGGTCGTTTGACCCCTCACCTCCCTTGGCTTCTACCTCTTTTTTTCTAATAAATTTGGGGGGGGGGTGGGAATATCCAGACCCCCGTATCTTCCTTTCCTAAAAACATTGAAACCCCTTAAAACCCATAAAAATTCTAAAAAACCTGTAAAAAACCCTAAAACCCATAAATACCCTAATACCCCTCAAAATCCCTAGAAAACCTAAAACCCATAAAATTAATTAAAAATCCTGAAACGCAATCAAAAAACATAAAAATTTGAAAACTACTAAGAGATCCTTAAAAATATAAAAACAATTGAAACTCCTAATATTTTAAAAAATCCAAAAAAAAAATAAAACCTGAAAACTCTAGAAACCATAAAAAATCAAAATCAATAAAACCCGCAAAACCAAAAAAATCATAAAAAAGACATAAATGTTGTTAAAATTAAAAAAAACACTAAAAACCATGAAAACCCAATGAAAACCTAAAAAACCTAATAACACCTAAAAACCACAAAAAACCAAAAAATGTTAAAAAGTGTAAAATCCTTTAAAATCCCCTAAAACACCTAAAAACCATAAAGACCCTAAAACTCTTAAAAAACCTCAAAACCCTATAAAACCCACTAAAAATATAAAATTCCATTAAACCCCTAAAAAATTAATCATTATTAAAAAAATAAAACCCCCACAAAAATTAAAAAAACTATAAACAAATATAAACCCTAAACCACCTCAAAATCTCTAAGAACCCTAAACACAAATTTTTTTTAAAAATCCATAAAATCCATAAAAACCTGAAAAACCCTAAAATCCATGAAAAACATAAGAAATCCATAAAAATATTAGAATTCCAAAAAACTTTAAAATTCCTAAAAATGCTAAAAACCCTAAAAAACTCAAAAAAAACCTCATAATCCTTAAACCCTAAAAAACCAAAATCCCTAAATTTCACTATAAACATATAAAAGTTTCAAAAATATAAAAACCCCTCAGAAAACCATAATGTCCTTAAACACATAAAACCCATAAAAACCAAAAAACAATAAAAAATCCAAAACCCCTAAAAAGATCTTAAAAACTGAAAAACTACTAAAGTAGTAAAAAACCTAAAAATATAAAAACCTATAAAAACCATGAACACCAATAAAAAACTAAAAAAATATAAAAACCATTTAAACCACATGATATTTTTTAAAACTATAAATACCTCATCACCCTTAAAAATCTCAACAAAACCTAAAAACCGAAAAAAACCGAAAAAACCAAAAACCCTCAAATCAATAAAATCTATACAAAACCTAAAAAATCCCAAAAATATATCAAACAACATAAAAACCCATAAAATCATTGAAATCAAATAAAAAACCTAAATAACCTATAAACACTTAAAACCCATAAAAAATACTAAAAATATATAAATATTCTTAAAACATAATAATACATTAAAACCATGAAAACCTCAAATAAGACCTTAAAAAACTAAAAACAGGTAAAACCCCTAATAAAATAAAATATCTTTAAAACCCTAAAAATCTAAAAACCCCTAAAAACGCAAAAAACCCTTTAAACCCCTAATTTTTTAAAAAATATCTAAAAACATAAAAAAACCTAAAAACTACAAAAACCATAAAACCCCAAGAAAAAATATAAAAACCATCAAATCCGAAAATATCCTTAAAAATCCTAAAACCTATAAGAATCCTAAAGAATCCCTAAGAATCCTTAATATTATAAAATACCCTAAAAACATAGAAAAACCCTATGAAAACAATGAAAACTGAAATAATTTAACACCCAAAAACCTAAAAAACACTACAAACCCTAAAAAACATAAAAACACTAAAAAAAATCAAATCCATGATAAGAATAAACATCCTTAAAAATCCTAAAAAAGTGTTAGAAATTTCTAAAAATTTAAAAGCCGAAAAAAACCCAGAAAAAACCATAGAAAACCATAAAAAACTAACAACACATAAAACCCCTAAAAACCAAAAAATTGCTAAAACCCCTTAAAATACACTAAAATTAATAAAACCCACTACAAACCTTAACCACCCCATAAGCCATAAAACCCTAAATTCACAGTAAAAACTCTAAACACACTTTAAACCCCTAAAATGTTAAAAAAATCTAAAAAATCATAGAAAACCAAAATTACAAAAAACCCTAAAAATAAAATCAAAAACCTAAAAATACTAAACACCTTAAAAACCACCAAAGTCCATAAAACCATAAAATCATGAAAAATATTTAAAAATACATAAAAAGGTAAAAACCAATTAAAATCTTGAAATAACGCTAATAAACCATAAAAAATGTAAAAAACTTTAAACCACTAAAACCTAAATATGCTAAAAAACCAAAAAAACCCTATATCCCTCAAAATACTTAAAACCCATAAAAAACCTAAAAATTAAAAAGATCAAAACAAATCCTAAATATTTCATAAAACAAAAAATCCCAAAATCCAAAAAAAACCAAAGAAACATAAAAAACCTAAAAACAGTTAATACTACTAAAAAGATAAAAAATGATAAAAACCAAAAAAACCATAAAAGACCCTAAAACCCCTAAAATCCTAAAAACCACAAAACCCACTAAAACATCAAAAAACATAAAACTACAAAAACGATAAAAACCTCTAAAAATATAAAAAAACCCTTAAAACCCAAAAAATGTAAAAAAATTATAAAACATTAAAAACCCAAAAACCAAAACAACCCTAAAAACAAAAAAAACCCCAAAACCAAAAAAAACACTAAAGGAATTAAAATACGTAAATTTATTTAAAAATAAGTAAAAATACCTTAAAATTTAAAGAAACCTAAAAACACTAAAAAACATAAGAAAAAAATAAAAACCTGAAAAAACTGAAACCCCCAAAAAACCTAAAAAATGCTAAAAACCCATAAAAACTCCCAAAAACCCAAAAAACCAAAAAACCCATAAAAATCCCTATAACCGTAAAATACATAAAAATCCTAAAAAATCCTTAAATTCGCAAGAAAAACATAAAAATATCTAAAAACCCCGAAAACCCCTATCAAAAAATTAATACCCTAAAAAATGAAAGCAACTAAAACCCTAAAAATGATAAAAACTCTAAAAATCCATAATAGACCCTAAAATCCCTAAAACCCCTAAAAACCAAAACCCCCCCTAAAAACCTTTAAAACCCTAAAAACCCTAAAAACCCTAAAAACCAATAAAATTCTTAACACCACTAAAACCCTGAAAAAATTTAAACCCCTAAAAACGTTAAAAAACTCAAAAAAACCTCAAAAACCATAAAAAACATAAAAACCCTAAAACACCAAATTAACCATAAAATCCCTAAAGAACCATAAAACTTGTAAAATTCCCAAAATACCCCAAAAACCTAAACATAAATAAAAAAATCCATAAATTCCACAAATACATAAAAATTCATAAGAACCCTAAAAATCCTTATGAAAACCTTAAAAACCAAAAATATATAAAATTCATAAAAATGAAAAATTTCAAAAACCATTAAAAAACAATAAATAAAACAAATGACCCTATAAAACCTCAAATTCTTAAAAAAATATAAAAAACCCTAAAAATCCAAAACCACCAAAAAATACATCAAAATGTAAAAAACAAAAACCCTTAAAATCCTACAAAAACATTGAAAAACAAAAAACACTTAAAACCCCTTAAAAATAAAAACGTTAGAAAACATAAAAACCCAAAAATAACCAAAATAACCTAAAACCCTAAAAACCCATAAACCCCTAAAAACCCATAAAAATCAGAAAACCCAATAAAAACTATAAAAATGATTTAAACCACTAAAAATGATGAAAAATATTAAAGTAGTAAAACCACAAGAAACACAAAAATAACAAAAAAACCCCAAAAAATCAAAAAAACCATAAAAAACCTTAAATACCATAAAAAATTTAAAATCCCAAAACCCTAAAAATCCATAAAATTCACTAAAAATCCCAAAAACATAAAAATAATAAAACCCATAAAACCCTAATATAACTTTTAAATTCTAAAAACACTTCAAACTCTTAAGATCATAAAAATGATAAAACCTTAAAAAATACATAAAAACCCTAAAACCCCTTCAAAATATCAAAATCCCTAACACCACTAAAAAACCATAAAAATAATTAAAAATTACTAATAACCCTAAAAACATAAATAATCAAAAATAACAATGAAAACCCCAAAGAAACCCTTAAAATGTAAAAAAACTTAAAACTTCTAAAAAACCTAAAAACCTAAAAACCCGAAAGACACTAAAAATTATCTAAAAACCCCCAAAAAATCTAAAAACAATTAAAACCTCTAAAACACATAAAGACTCAAAAAGAAATTAAAAAAAACACCTAAAAAGTCTAAAAATGATTTAAACCTGTAAAATAGATAAAAACTCAAAAAACCTTCAAATCAAGAAGAAAACTAAAAAGACCTTTAAAACCAAAAAGAATCTAAAAAACATTAAAACCCTAAAATGCCTCATAATACCTAAAACCCCCAAATCCATAAAACACTTGAATTCCAAAAAAATCCCTCAAAATGTAAAAAATCTTAAAATCCTAAACACCAATATGAAATCTTAAAAAATATAAAAATAATTAACCACCCTAAAGACCTAAAAAAACAAAAAACACTCAAAATCCATAAAAACCCAAAAGCCCAAAAATAGAAAAAACTAAAAAAATGAATAAAAATCCCCCAAAATGTAAAACACACTAAAAACATTGAAAACCACTTAAAAAACATTAAAACCCCAAAACACATAAATCTACTAAAAATTAATAATTCTAAAATCCTTAAAATCCTTAAAATACCTAAAAAACAATAAAATCACATAATAATATGAAAACCCCAAAAACCCAAAAAAAACCCCTAAAAATCACAAAAACTCTAAAAATACATTAATCCCTAAAAACAAAAAAAAACCAAAAACCACTAAAAACACCAAAAAATAAAGTAAAACTAAAAAGACACCAACCCCCTAAAAACCCAAAACCCCAAAAAATCCCTAAAAATATTATAAAAATCCCTAAAACACGTAAAAATACATAAAAAACAAAAAATCCTAAATTCTATAAAACCCCCGAATAAAAACATCAAATCCTAACAAAACATAAAACACAAAAAAACATTAAAATCTCCATAAACCCATGACAAGAATAAATACCCTAAAAACCTAAATAAATTAAAAACTGTAAAAAAGCATAAAAAACCTTAATAACTGTAAAAATACTAAAAACATAAAAAACCTAAAATCCTTGAAAACCCATGAGAAAACCTATAACATTAAAAACACTTAAAACCTTAAAAACCTAAATTTTTTTTAAAAACTATAATTCTGTAAAATCCTAAAACACCCAAATAACAACAAAAACCATAAAAACCCTAAAAACCCCTAAATCTCATAAAAATCCTAAAACCCCACTGAAAACTCTAAAACCCCTTTAAACCCATAAAATGATAAAGAACACTAAAATATTAAAAACCATGAAAAATGAAAAAAACCCATTAAACCCCAAATAAAGTAAAACCCTAAAACCCCTAAATACCATATATCCCTTGAATATCCCTAAAAATCCTAAAAACCGTAAAATCCAATAAAATACCATAATATCGCTAAAATTTTAAAAAACCATAATACACTTGAGAACCCCTATGAGAATCCTAAAAACTTAAAAACACTTTGAAACACTAAATAACTAAAAAATGACAATAAATCTAAAACCCCTTAAAAACCCTCAAAATCCCTAAAGTGTTAAAAACCTTAAATATCTAAAAACGACTTTGAATCCCTAAAAAACATAAAAGACATTAAAAACCCTAAAAAATGAAATAAATCCTTAAAACCTAGAAAAATTAAATTCCCTTAAAAACCAATTAATGTTAAAAACCTTAAAAGACCCTAAAACCCCTAAAAACCATAAAACACCGTAAAACCATAAAAACCCATAAAAATTTAAAAAACCCTCTATAAATTATAAAAAACTTTAAACCCATAAAATGTTAACAAATAATAAAAACTGAATAATCCCTAGAAACAAAAAAACCCAAAACATAACAAAAAACCATAAAACCAATAAAAACCATCAAAATCCCAAGAAACCCTAAAACCCTAAAAATCATATAAATGAACTAAAAATCCCTAAAAGCCCTAAAAACCACTATAAAAACCTAAAAAACCTAAAACACTAAAAATCCTAAAATAGAGAAAAAAGCTAAAAATACTATAAAACACTATAAACATGAAAAACCCCAAAATACATCAAATTTCCTAAAAAGATAACAAATCATTAAAAATCCTAAAAAAATCCCCAAATATCTTCCAAAATGTAAAAGCCCATAAAAACCCTTAAACCATCTAAGTAAACATTAAAACTAAAAAAATGATTAACACCCCTAAAAACCTAAAAAAAATTAAAACCCAAAAGAACCAAATCCCCAAAAAAAACATAAAACCCTTATAATGCTTAAAAATACCTAAAACCCCATAAAACAATCAAATCCATTAAATAGTTAAAAACCCTAAAACCCCTAAAAACAAAATAAAACCTAGAAACACAAAAAACCCATAAAAACCTAGAAACCCTAAAAAACCTTAAAATCCAAAAAAAATTAAAATCCATAAAAAACTATAGAAATCCTACAAATTCTCTACAAATCTGTAAAAAGAAAAATACCATAAAAATTTAGAAAACTCTTATAAATATATAGAAACATGAAATCATATAACACCCCTAAAAACCTAATAATGCTAAAACCATAAAAACCCTAAATTCCCAAAAAACATGAAAACCTTTAAATTCACTATAATCCCTAAAAAACCAAAAAAAAATCTTAAAAATTCAATAAAAATCCCTAAATATGTAAACAAACAAAAAAATTAGGGAAACCCTTATGAATATCTAAAAAAATATGAAAACACATAGAACCCCTAAAAACATAAAAATTTCAAAAAAACCATAAAATACCCTAAAACACCTAAAACCGTAAAATCCCTAAAAAATAAAAAACCTAAAAAGCCATAAAAACTCAAAACCCCCACTAATAACTCTAAAACATGTTTCATACACTAAAAATGTTTAAAAAACCATAAAACCCTATTAAAACACTAAAAACTCAAAAAAAATCTATAAAATTACTAAAAAACCTAAATTCCTTCAAAATCAACACAAACCATAAAACTCATAAAAATCCTAAAATATCTCTAAATATCGATAAAACATAAAAAATACTAAAAACTCTAAAAACCCTAAGAATATCTTAAAAACGTAATAATAAAACATAAAACCCATAAAAATATAAAAATTGCTAAAAACCCTAAAATTATCTAAGAACTATCAAAACACTAAAAATATTCCAAAATCTACACAAACTTTAAAACCATATAAATCAAAAAAAATCTATAAAATACAGAAAAATGAAAAACCCACTTAAAACCTAAAAAACAAGAAAAATATAAAAAACTAACAGAAAATAAAAATCCTAAAACCCCTAAAATACTCTAACAACCATAAAGAAATAGAAGACCCTAAAAACCCTAAAAACCCATAAAAATCCTAAAATAAATAAAAACCATAAAAACTAGAAAAAACCCCATAAAACCCTAAAATACCACCAAAATTATTAGAACTCATTAAAACTTAAAAAATGTTAAAAGGTTTCAAAAAACTATAAAACCCATAAAAATAAAAAGAACCCCCCAAAAAACTAGAAAAATCCAAAAAACACTCAAAATATATAAAATAACTAAAAACTAAAAAAATCATATAAAGCTATAAAAATATATAAAAATGTGAAAACCTTACGAACCTTAAACTATAGTATGAAAACCTTAATAACCAAAAAAACATAAAACCCTAGGAAACCTAAAATATGATAAAAACCCATGAAACCCATAGAACACCATAAAACTCAAATATACCTAAAACCCCTAAAAACCCATAAATGTACAAAAAACCCTAAAATCCCATAAAATGTAAAAAAAAATATACCCTAAGAAAACCATAAATACCTAAATACACTTAAGACACTCATAAAACCAAAATATTCTAAATACCCTAAAAGACCCAAGAATCCTTAAATTCCATAAACACAAAAAACTCCCTAATAACCATAAAAGTCCATAAAATTCCTACAAACTACTCAATATCTAAAAAACCATTAAACCCAAAAAATGATAAAAACACTAAAATAGTATAAACCTTAACGATATCAAAAAACCTCTAAAGAAACAAAAACTCAATAAATACCCTAAATCCCTAGAATCCTTAAAACCATCAAAATCCCCAAAAACACAAAACCACATAAAAATCCTAACAATTCAAGAAAATTATCAAAAAAAATATAAAACCCTTAAAACCTTAAGAATCCCATAAAAAACTAATAAAATTTTAAACACCTAAAAACTAAAAACCTTAAAAAAATTTGAAGAACCCTAGAAAACCTGAAACCCATCAAAATACCATAAAACCCTAAAAACCCTAAAATCTTAAAACAGCCATCAAAATACCTAAAAACATAAAAATCACTAAAATCACTGAAAAGCCTTATGAAAACATTAAAAACCTAAAAAAACATAAAACCAATAAATACCCACAAAACTCGGTTAACCCTAAAACCCCTATAAAAGACCATGAAGACCCTAAGAACCAATAAAAAAATAAAAAACCCTAAAACCAATAAAAAACCAAAAAAGAACTAAATACTATAAGAACAATTTAATCCCTTAAAAAAATTTAAAGCTCTAAAAACCATTAAAAACCTACAAAAATCAAAAATACCTTAAACCCCCACGATTATAAAAACCCTAAAAACCATAAAAAACACAAAAAACCTCAAAAAACCCAAAACCCTAAAGAACGTAAAAATCCTAAAAAGATCCAAAAATACCCAAATTTTGAAAATCCATAAATACCCTAAAAATCATCAAGAGAAACTGAAATACCTTTAAATCACCAAAGAAACGTAAAAAATTCTAAAAACCCAAAAAGACACTAGAACCCCTAAAACCCCGTAATAACATAAAACCCTTAAAATCCTTGAAGACCCTTAAAACTATACATAAACTAAAACACACTAAAAAATTGAAAAACCCTTTCAACCCCTAAAAAAATTAAAATTATAAAAAAATAATAAAACCCTAGAAAACTAAAAAAACCCTAAAATCCATTAAAAAAATTAAAAACCCTAAAACCATTAAAAATTACTAAAAATCCTAAAAACCATTAAATAATACTAAAATTCACTTAAATACCTACAAACATAAATCCTCTAAAAATAATGAAAACACCTAAGATGTAGTTAGAAATTTAAAGCACATAAAATCCCTATAAACCTAAAAAACTAAAAATCCTAAAACCCTAAAATCCATAAAATTTCCTAAAAACCCTAAAAATATTAAAAAAACCCAAAACCCTTAAATAATGTAAAAAAACACAATAACGATGAAAACTATTAAGGAAACCATAAAAAACTATAAATATTGAAACCCCTAATAACCTAAAAACTAAAAAACCATAACCAAACCTAATGACCCTGAAGAGGAAAAGCTCTGAAGATGGTCGATCTGCTCTCTCCTTCACCGCTCTGCGATAGTGAATTTCCTCTGCCAGATTGAAGATGATGACAACCTCCGTAACTTCCCCCCCCCCTGAGGGGGAGGGGTCCTCACCAGTTCTCAATGAAAGAAGATCCTTCATTCCATTCTCAGACCCTGATTCACTCCCTCCTTTTCCGCGTAATAATCGAATCCCTAAGGTGGCAGGTCTATTTAAAGGTCATCTGAAGTTGTAGTTGTCAATTTTAGAGTTCAACGAGGCTTTGGCATTTCATAATAGAAATAGGGTGGTTCGATTCTCTAACTGGAACCCTCCGATGGATGTTTTTATAGATTTGTGTTTGAACATTGGGATCTCTAGGATTGGGCGATGATGGGCTTGAATGATGTCTACCATATTCTGATCCACTTCGCTTCTGAGGAGGACCTTATCCAAGACTGGTCCGCTGCCCCCATAGAATTTATGGTGCACTATTTTCTCTCTTCAGGTGGAGTTTTGATCTTCATTTACGTCGGGAATTTCCTTTGGTCTCCATATGGGTACGATTCTGTGAACTCCCTCTTCCCTTACAAAATATTTCGATTCATACAATGCTGGGAAATCTGGTTGGAAGATTTCTGTGTGTAGATAGCCAAATGTTAGACATCTTCCATTTGATTGCTCTGAGAGTATGCACTGAGGATGATGTTTCCAAACAAATAGTCGATTTTTTCTGGATTGATATTGGTGAAGAGATATAGTAGAAGAATCCTATGGTTTTTGAATCTTGGGTGAATTACAGTGATTTTTTCTGAATCTTGGTCATGTGAAATGGGTGGGTCATCATGGGGTCAGTGATCACTTGGTTTTTGAGAGTAATATATGTGCCACACCTCCAAGGCTGGAACATGATTCTGACCATGGGGATAGAACATACACTAATCAAAATGAGGGGGAGCTTTACTCAGGGGTCTTGGTAAAGGACCGTTTCAATTAGTTGAAGGATGATTTAGAACGGAAAGGTGATGCCCCTTCATCCAGTAGGGTGGTAGAGGTGGTTCTTAAGAAAGATTTGTCTTTCAATGTCTGCTTGCAGATGGTTCCGAGTATAGTGTGTAGTGACACACGCATTCTAGTTAACAAGGGGATGAGGATGGATGGGTTGCTGACGAATGCTACTTCTGCCGAGGAAAATGGTCAAGAGTTTGAACATGACTCGGTTCTCACTTTGATTCCATTTGTAGTTCTCGATCCAGAGGAGGGGGAGTGTCTACAGTCACTGCCTAATGCCTAGGCTGAAAAATAGGGGCATGTATTTGATATCAAGGCCATCCCATTTGTTCATTTGCTGGAACAGGAACTGCGTGATGCATGACCTTCTACTGCTAAGCGGACTGTGGTGGAACAGAGTTCGGGAATGGAGCTTGTGGTATTTGAAAATCTACTTCCCTATATTGAACTTGTCAAGATGATCATGCTGGATGGTTTGGAAATTGAGAAACACCGATGTGAGATTCAACAGAAACCCAAACCGAAGGTGATATTTGACTGCGATAACATTGACGAGGATGTTAAATATGATTTTTTATTTGGGAACTGTAACGACTTCACTGATGCGAACAGGCCCAGGAATTGGAGGAGGAAGACCTTGATGGATGGCTCAGTTCATCCTGACTCAGATCCAAGAGGAGGGTCTGAGCCCGTGGCTACTTCTTCCAGTAAGTATGGGAGCTCCAAGGTGGGGAGTGGTAATGATGTCCTTCACAACAGGAGGAGGGGGAGTGCTTCCCTTTCCAATAGGAGGGAAATGAGAGACTATTCAACCCTTCCAAAACAAATGGTAACAAGGGCCTCCTCTAAGGCTTCCAAAGTTGTGGAGGATGCTCTCACCAAGGATCGAGCGGATAGGAAGCTGGAGAAGAAGCAATTCAAAAGGTATTGTACAGACTTCCTCAAGCAGTGTGAGTCATCTGAATGGGAGACAGTGGACTCAAATGCCTCCTCTAGGTATGGTGCTAATGGGGATCCATATGGTGATGATGCAGACTTCAGTTTTGGTGTAGCAAGTGAACCTCTTGGTGATTTTGGTGGCGATGTTGGTTGACTTTTTCCTCTTTTTTTTCATTTTTCATTAATGATTTTTTTGGGGTCTTTTGCATCTTGGTTGTAGAGGGTTTTTTGGTGTGGGTGGATTTACCCCTCCCCTCCCTTATCTGCTACGTTTTTTTCTTAATAAATTTTTAGTGGGTCGGGAATAGCCTGGCCTTACACCTCTTCTGCATAAAGACCCTGAAAACCCCTAAAAACCCTAAAAACCTCAAAACCCTAAAGCCCCATAAAAACCCTAAACCACTAAAATTTCAAAAACACTTTAAACTCCCATGAACGTTAAAAAAATAAAAAACCTTTAAACCCCTAAAAACTAAAAAACCCAAAAAAATATATAAAATCCCTAAAAACCGAAAAGCCCATCGAAATCCTTAAAACCCCAAAAAACCATAAAAATCCAATAAATGCCAAAAAATCCCTCAAATTAAAAAAACCCCTAAATAAACAAAACTCTAAAAAATCATAAAAACCTAAAAATACATAAACCCCTAAAAAACAAAAAATTGTTAAAACCCCTAAAAACCCAAAAAAAATTAAAACCCTAAAACCATTGATCCCATAAAACCCCTAAAAAAACCCAAAAACCCAAAAACCCTTAAAACCAATAAAAACTTAAAAAACCCATTTAAACACAAAAAAATTATTTAAAAAAACTCTAGAAAACCATTAAAACCCTTAAAAAACATTAAAAACACAAAAAACCCACAAAACCCTAAAAAATCTACAACTCTTAAAATATCTAAATAGACATAAAAATGATAAACATCAATATAGACTCTAAAAAATGTAAAAAACCTAAAAATAGTAAAACACCATATGAAAACCATAAAAAATTAAAAACACTTAAAACCACTAAAAATATAAAAATACTAAAAACATTAATACCCCTAAATACCCAAAAAACATTAAAATCCATAAACCATAAAAACCCATAAAACCCTAAAAAATACATCAAATCCCAAATGATATTTAAAATCCTTAAAACCCCTAACAAACATAAAAATATAGACATAATTAAAACCACTTTTAACCTCAAAAATTATAAGAACCCAAAAATCACTAAAATCTATAAATACCCTAAAAACCTAGAATGACCTTAAAACACAAAAAAACACATAAACCATAAAAACCACTAAAAAATTAAAGTCCCTCAAAACCCCAAAAATTGTTAAAAAATATAAAATTCATTACAAACCTTAAAAAACTAAAAAATGTAAAAACCCAAAAATAGAAAAAACCCCCAAAATCCCTCAGTAACCTGAAAACCATAAAACTGCTAAAAATCCCTAAAAACCTAAAAAAATAAAAAACCATAAAGATCCATAAAACACCTAAGATAATCATGAAAACCTAAAAACAATTTAAATCCCTAAAAATACTAAAAGAAGTTAGAAAATT
Organism: Viscum album; assembly: GCA_963277665.1. Lineage (NCBI taxonomy): Eukaryota > Viridiplantae > Streptophyta > Magnoliopsida > Santalales > Viscaceae > Viscum > Viscum album. The sequence goes on along the minus strand of OY728148.1, from coordinate 406,829,331 downwards.
TAAAATTCCTAAAAGCACTTAAAAACCTTAAAAACCCATAAAAACCATAACACCACCAAAAATTATAAAACCCATAAATACGTAAAATATCCCAAAAACCCAAAAAAAAACAAAATACCCCCAAAACCCCTAAAAACACTAAAAACCATCAAAATCACTAAAAACCATAAAAAACATAAAATAAAAAAATCACAAAAAATGATAAAAAAACACAAACCATGAAAGAAACTAGGAAAAACTAAAAAAATTAAAAACACCTAAAACCTCTAAATACACTTAAACCCTAAATAAACAAAAATACAATAAATACCCTAAAACCCATAAAACCCTAAAAGCCACTAAAAATACAAAAAATATTTAAACCCCTATTTTTTTGAAAATCTAAAAAATATTAAGAACAATAAAATACAAAACACACTCTAAATTCTAAAAAACAATAAACATTTTAATCCCTATAAAATCAAAAAAACCCACAAAATCGCTAAAAATCATAAAAACCCATAAAAATCCTAAAAAATACCTAAATAAATAAAAACACTGAAAGTCCCTACAAAAACCATAAAAACCTAAAATCATATAAAGCCCTTAAAAATACCAAACAAGTCCATCCATAAGCAAAGAATATGATCCTTTGTTAAAATAAATGAAAAAATATAAGAAAGAGATAGGTGGGGTTAAACAAAGAAACTTGACCTCATCTATTTGGCAATAATGAAATATCATAATAAGACATGTCATTCCCGTATTCCAAATCATAAATAGATTCCCACACAGATTGATATTTACCTTGATTGATGATCTTGATGAATTATGCATTAACCCTATTTGAAGAGAATTCAGTGGACACATGCCATGGTGTAGAAAAATACTCACTCTTTGGCCTTCTATTCTAAGGAAATGGAGTGAAACCATCACTATCAATTACCTTTTCTTTTCTATATAACATTTCATCCTTAAAAGATTCATGAACACTGCTACCAGATGCCATCAGTGGGGTATTGGTATTCAACCCTTCATCATTAGTGATGTCAGTTTTCTATTGAAAGTCAACCCGCTATTGACTGTCAATTTTATTGGAGTCATCATCCTACTAAAAAAAACTACATCTTGTTTTATATCATCATCACCCAATTTAGAATCCGGTGCACACAACTGAATATTCTCACCCAATACAAGATTGGTATGTTCCTGCGAAACCAGTTTACAATGATGAAAGCTTCCCTCAGTACTGGAATTAATGCAATTTTTTTTAGTGTATGTACCAAAAAATCCTAAGGACCAGACCTCATCACTAAGGGGGAGGTCTTCCCCTTCAAAGGTTCCCTATCATATGCATGTCTACCATTAACAAGCTCGAAATTATTCTACACCTTTTTTTTCTTTTGAAATATGAATCATGATTCTCTTTTACATTACAATGGGAGAAAAAAACATTTTTATGTAATATGTATTTAACATGACCAATAATTCGATAGGAAGAAAAAAATGATGATTTCAATCATATTACACCTTAAGGGGAATATCATCATCCAATGATGGTATCACGATATGATAAATTAAGTAAGTGATCATGTCAAACTCCACTAGGATCATAGAAAACTGCACAAACTTGTCTACCTCAATAGATCTATCCATTTTGATAAGAATGCCAATAATAAAGGAGATATCAAAAAGAATAATGGGATTCTATAGAAATTAATTCACTCTAATAATTTTAATCCACACTTGGAAATTAGTATTTTTTAAACAAAATAAGATAGAATGAAAATTCCATTCTTAAAAGTAGATCATACCTGACATTAAATAAATGGATCTAATCCCCCAAGCTCTACACTTTAATTCCTCTGATTGGAAAATGATGTGGAAAAATCACCTACCCAAGGGTATAGATCTCTTATTTTAAGAATTCACTATAGAGACGAACATTCGACCCATGAAATTATCTCTAAAAAATAAAAAAGGATGAGAACCCTAAAACGCCCTAAAAACCCCAAAAAACACATAAAACCCATAAACATCCTTAAAACACTTAATTTTTTAAAACCTCTTATAACCTAAGAGACCAAAAAATTAATTCCAACTTGAGTAGGATTCCTGAAATTGAGATCTATAAAATTAAAAAATTCAATGATTGATTCAGATGGTTTTCCCACTTCGAATTCATTGAAAACTAAAAAAATTATGGATTATACAAAAATTGAGAGAAATATTGTCACGATTTCCCGTGAGGTCATTAATAATGAAAAAAATATTACACCACTATTGTTCTTTCCTTTTGAACACTTTAGTTCATCCTCTGAAACAATGGATATATAAGACACTATAAGTGATGATAAAGTTCACCCTGCTTTTAGGGATGACTTCTAAATTGAAGAGAAATTGGAATTTTCAGAAGAACATGAATTATGGATGGAACAGTATCATACAACTACCTTTCATCAATAATTTGTTTCTAAAATGACTATGGATATAAAAATTTAAATCAGGTAGATGAAGTTTATTAATGTTAGGGAATATTTTAAGAAAAATCCAAACTTCAACTACAGAGTTATTCCTTGGAAATGACTCTATTTTTTTCTTCCTTCTGACAATGGTTCATTTCTAACTTAAGATTAATTTTTGATATTTTTCTCTATATTATTGTTTTAATTTAATATTATATTGGTAAAGATATCACTTTTGAGAAAATTGAACAACTATTATTTTTATTTGGTTGCAATGTGGATGAGCTTGTGATTTTGAGTCTTTCTTTTCACGATTTTACAGAATTTAGTAGTTATTTGTCTTAGGCGTGGTTTTCCACTTACTGATATTATCTATTTCATAAGCCCAAAATTTCATAGAAACTCAATTAATTATTATGAAATATTTTCTTAGTAATATGATGTTTTTATTTGTAAGAAGTTGATAGTGAAGCTTTGATCAGAAAAAAATGGTGTCTTCTTCATGGTTCTTATTAACTAAACTCTTCTATACATGCTTCTTTTGTTGAAGGATGGAGTACTTATTTACTAGACCTTTTAGATGCATTTTTTGTGTGATGTTCTGATAATGGGATACATATTTATTTGGGAACTATTTATTCAATGTTATGTTTCTCTACATTTCTGTTTCACATGGAAGACATGCTGAAATCTTGATGGAATAATGTTATCCATCAACTTGTGGTCCATTTAATCATGTTGCGGTATTTTTGTATTTGACTAACATTGATAGAAGGTTGGGAGATTTTTTTTCTCTTGATTGTCTGATTGGTCTCTGTGGTGTTTGAATATTTTTCATTGAAAATTTGATGCACTACTGATGAAATTAGCTATATCTCTTTCATGTTCTATTGGTTATAATTTTTTATGTAGATCCAAGCTTAAATAGGGATCCTTTTCCTTATATTTTGATTCGTTATTATCAAGAATATTTTGTATCCTCCTTCAATTTCTTGATAGTGAATTATCTTTTCACATCATGTCTATAATTTACCTTGAACATTCTTAATAAATTTATTTTGGGGCATAGGTTGGGGAAGAAACTCATATCTCATAATTTTGAAAAAAAACCATAAAACCCCTAGAAACTGAAAGAATCCTAAAAACACAAAAAAACCATAAAAACCCTAAAACCCGTGAAATCCCATAAGAACCCTCAAAATCCGTAAAAATTATAAAAACCATAAAAATAAAAATACAATCACTAAAAGTCCCTAAAACATTAAAAATAGAAAAAACCATAAAACCCATAAGAAAACCATAAAAACCTAAAAACATAGAAAAACCCCTAAAACCCCCAAATAATATAAATACCCTATAAACCCTAAAGAAAACTAAAACAAAAATACCATAAAAACCCCAAATACATCAAAATTTCAAAAAACCTATAAAAACCATAAAACCCAATAAAAAGTCTAAAAACCTATTATACACCTAAAAACCATAAAAAAATTAAAATCCTTTAATCCCTAAAAACTGAAAAAAATATCCTAAAACTGCATGAAAAATATTAAAATTCAAAAACCATAAACCACCTAAAACAACTCAAAATTCATAAAAACCCTAAAAACCAATAAAAATATAAAAATTCCTTAAATTATCAAAAAATGTAAAAATCAATAAGAAAATAATAAAAACTTAAAAAAACATTTAATCCCTAAAAGACCAAAAACTATTAAATACCTTAAAACCCATAAAGCCTCTAAATAAACCCTAATAACCCTGAAAGTCCATAAAATCCTTAAAAAAAATAAAAATATTGTAATCCATAAAAAATACCTAAATATGTAAAAAAAATAAAACCATGAAAACCATTAAGTGAACCTTAAAAACATAAAAATACTTAAAACCCCTAAAAAATAAGAAAAAAAATGATAAAAAAGGTTTAAACCCCTAAATCCCCTAAAAACCACAAAACCCCTAAAAGCCATAAAAACCCTAAAAAACCATTAAAAACTCTAAAACCCAATTACACCCCTAATTTTTTTTAAAAACATTAAAAACCATAAAATCCTAAAAATATCAAGAAAAACCCAAAAGCCAAAAAACCATAAAAACCCTAAAAACACTAATACCCATAAAATCCCCAAAACCCAAAATATCGCATAAAATTCATAAAAACCGTAAAATTCACTAGAATTGTAAAAAAAATATTAAAGACCCAAAAATCCCTAGGAAAACCGTAAAACCTAGAAACACACACAGAAACACAGACACCACCCAAAAACATAAAAATGCTAAAACCTCAAAAAACCATAAAACCCTAAAAAACCTAAAATCCATAAAAACCTAAAAAAACAATATAAACCCTAAAAACCAATAAAAATTCTTAGAAATCCCTAAAAATATAAAAACCCTGAAAAAACATAAGAAAACATTAAAAATAAAAATTTACTTAAAACTCCTAAAAATTAAAAAAAATAAAAAATAACCTAAAACACCCTAAAATACAATAAACTGATAAAGTCCCTAAAACCCATAAAACCATAAAAACTCTTAAAACCCCTAAAACCCCTAAAACCCCTAAAAACCAACTTAAAACTATAAAAACCCTTTAAGACCATATTTTTTAAAACTCTAAGTAACTCTAAAGACGCAAAAAATACGGAAAAACACCCTAAAACCCATAAAACCATAAAACACTAAGAAACATATAAAAACTAAAAAGATTAAAATCCCTAAAAACCCTAAAAAATATAAAAGTACAAAAAATCCAAAATAATCCCTAAAAACATAAAAACCCATAAAAACCATGGAAACCCATAATAAAAACATAAAAATAAAAAAAAAGATAAAACTCATAAAAAATATAGAAAATGAAAAAGCCCCCTTAAAAACGATGAAACCCACGAAAACCCAAAAGAACCCAAAAATATCATAAAACCTTAAAAACCCATAAAAAACTGAAAACCAAAAAAACTTTATAAATCCTTTAAAACCCTAAAAATATTAAAAAAATTATAAAACCATAAGAACATGAAAATCAAAATAAACCCCAAAAACCTAAAAAACCACAAAAACTATAAAAACACTAAAACACTCAAAATCACTATAAACCATAAAACCCATAAATATTCTAGAAACTGAAAAATTCCCCAAAAAAATAAATAACCCAAAAACCAAAAAATTCCCTAAAAACCTAAAACCCCTAAAATAACTAAAACTCATTAAAAATATAAGAAAACATAAACCCACTAAAACAAAAAACAAACTAAAACCCTAAAAACACTAAAAAACACTTAATACATTAAACCCCATAAAAACACTAAAATAATCAAGCAAACTGTAAAAATCCTTTCATCCCTTAAAAATGATAAAAACTATAAATCCAATAATTCCAAAAAACCATAAAACTTAAAGAAACCTTTAAACCCCTCAAAATCCAAAAAATCCTTAAAAACATAAAATATAATAAAAATTCCAAAAAAAAAAGAATAAAAACATAAAAACCATAAAAACCTAGAAAAACCATAAGGAACGAATGAAAAATGTAAAATCACATAAAACCAATAAAAACAAAAAAAAATTAAAATAACATAAAAGCACAAGGAAAACCTAAAACCGCTAAAAAATAAAAACCACTGAAAGATTAAAAAAACAATGAAACCCATTTAAAACTCTAAAACTCGCAAAAAATTATATAATAAATTTAAATTCTAAAACATTAAAAAAATATAAAAACCTTAAAAACCTAGAAAGCTCTAAAAATCCAATAAAAAACAAAAAATCCCCTAAAAACCCTTAAAATACTGAAAATCCTTAAAAAAATAAAATACCAAAAAATACTAAAAAAATCATAAAAATACATGACAACCTATGAAACCCTAAAACCCCTATGAAAATACGAAACCCAAAAACACATAAAACAATTTAAAACATAAAAAATGTTAAAAAATCTAAGAAACCCAAAAATACATAAAAACACTCAAAATCCCTAAAGCCTCAAAACCCCATAAAAATTCTAAAAAAATATCTATAAATAACTAAAAATGTACAAAACCATAAAACCTCAATAATCCCATACGAAAACCTTGAAAACCAAAAAAAACAAATAAAATCCCTAAAACCTTAAAAATGATAAAAACCCTAAAATAATTGAAAACCCTAAAACCCATAAAAACCCATAAAACCATAAAAAACTATAAAAACTTATAAAAATGCTAAAAACCCATGAAAACTACAAAAACCATTCAATCCCCGAAAATTGTAAAATACTCTGTAAAATCCTAAAACCCCTAAAAACACAAAACCCGCAAAAAAATATAAAAACCTTAAAAAACTCAAAATCCCTAGAAATCATCATATCCATGAAAATTCTAAAAAATCTCTAAAAAACGTAAAATTAAAAAAAAATTAAAAACTATAAGAAAATTTTAAAACCCTAAAAAATACTTAATACCCCTAAAAAAGAAAAAATTATAAAAATATTAAGAAACTATAAAAACACTAAAAACATTAAAAACCATAAACCGCCTAAAAACATTAAAAATCCTAAAACCCAAAAAAATACAAAAAAACTCTAAAACCACTTTAAACACATAAACATGTTAAAAACACTAAATCCTATAAAACTCCCTTAAAACCCCAAAAAACATAAAATACTTAAAAAACCCTAAAACCCTTCAAAATATCTAAAAACCATAAAAATATTAAAAATATTTAAAAAAATCCCCATAAATTCCATGAAACTTAAAAAACCCTAAAAACCCAAAAACCCCATTAAAAAATCCTATAAACTTTAAAATAAATTAAACAACTAAAAACCTAAAAACACCAAAAACTATAAAAACCCCTAAAAACCATAAAAAACCTAAAAACCATCAAAATTCCTAAAAACACTAAAAAACCATACATATCATAAAATGGCCTTAAAACCCCTAAAAACATAAAACCCCTAAAATCCCTGAATTTCCCAATGAAAACAAAAAAAACCTAAAAACACTTTAAACACCTAAAAGCATAAATAATGATAAAAACCCAACCAAACTTCTAAAAACACTTTAAACACCTAAAAATTTTAAAAAACTCTAAAAATAATTAAAACCATAAAAAACTCAAAAATACCCTATAATCACAAAAAAAGTAATAAAACCCCAAAAAACAATTAAAATCCTAAAAAACCCTTAGAATAGTAAAAAACCAAAAAAATCACTAAAAATATATAAAAACTTGAAAACCTAACAAAACCTAAAAACCCCTAAAAACCATAATGAATTAAAAATAGTTAAAACCCATAAAACCCTAAAAATATTAACATCTTGAAATCCCTAAAAACCCTAAAACCATAAAAACCATAAGAACACTCAAAATCCCTAAAACCCTAAAAACCACAATAGCCTAAAAATCCATAGAAATCGCTAAAAACATAAAAACCCTAAAAACCTGAAAACCCCAGTGAAATTATTAAAAACACAAAACAATTAAAACCCAAAAAAACCTGATAAATAATGAAAACACTAAAAACCCCAAAAGTCCCAAAAAACACCAAAACACTTAAAAATAATAAAAACTCGTAAAACCTCTAAAGGAACAAAAAATATAAAGAAACTTAAACCCATAAAAAATAAAGAAAACCCTAAAATTCCAAAAATCCATAAAACCCTAAAAACCATAAAAATCCTAAAAACCATAAATTTTCTAAAAAAATAAAAAAAAACCTTAAAAATCCTTAAAAATATATGAAAATTACCAAAAATGGAAAAAACCTAAAATCCATGACCACTCAAAATAAAATATTAAAAAACTAACAGCAGTTAAAACCCCTAAAAAATAAAAATGCTAAAGACTCAAAAAAAACCCTAAAACCCCTAAAAACCCTAAAAATCCTCAAAAATCAGAAAAAATCCCTAACAATCCCTTAAAATTTTAAAACCCTAAAATCCTAGAAAACCAATAATAAAATAATAAAACTATATAAACCATTAAAAAACTTAAAAATCCTAAAAATATTGAAAAGCCTAAAACCCTAAAAACACTATAAAATCCTAAAAACCTCAAAAAATCTCAAGAACCCCAAATATATTTTAAAATCCCTAAAAACACATAAAAACCTAAAAAAGACATAAAAATCTAAAAAAACTTAAATCGCCCAAAATTTTAAAAATCTCTAAAATACTCAAAAACTCTAAAATGCTCAGAAAAAACCAAAAAACCCAAAAAAACTCTAAAAAGCCTCAGAATCCCTATAAACACTAAGAAGCCATAAAAATATTTAAAACACTAAAAATCAATAAAAATTTAAAAATCCCAAAACATCCTGATAAATAATAACAAAACCTTAATACTCTGAAAACTCATAAAACCCCTAAAACCATAAAAATGCTATAAACTTTATAAAACCTTTAAACCCCCAAAAATATATAAAACAACTAAAAATTCATAATAACCAAAACCCCCTAAAAATCCAAAAAAGTGAAAGAACCCCTAAAAATTGTAAAAACCTAAAAACACATAAAACACCTAAAACATAAAAATGCTAAAAACATTAAAAAAACTCTAAAGACATTAAAAACACAAATAAACCTAAAAAATTAACAACAAAAAATACATCAAAAAACTATAAAAACCACTAACAACTCTAAAATCCCTTCAAAACCATGAAAGCATTACAAATCAGAAAATCCTTAAAACCCCAAAAAGCTTCATAATCCATAAAAACCATAAAAATCCTAAAAAACACATAAAAGGAACTAAAACTATAAAAAAACTCTAAAAACTATAAAAACCCCTATTAAAACCATAAAACCATTAAAATAATTAAAACTCCTAAATATTTTAAAAACCCAAAAAAAGTTGAACCACTAAAAAACATAAAAATCCCTAAAAACCCATAAAATTCCTAAAAATCACTAAAAACTATAAAAACCCTTTAAAAACCTAAAAATGATAAAAAATATAAAAAACTCTATAATCCCTAAAAAACACAAAAAAACCCCAAAAACTCAAAAAAACACATAAAAACCCTAAAAACACAAAAACTATAAAAAATACTACCCCCATCCTTAAAAACCATAAACAGCAAATAGTCCTAAAAAACCCAAAAGAATACATCAAAACATTAAAAAAAATAGAAACCATTAAAATTCTTAATAAAACCTTAAAAACCTAATAATTATTAAAACAAAAAAATTCTAAACACTCTAAAACCCCTAAAAACCCTAAATATCTGTAAAAACTCTCAAAATCCATAAAATCATTAAAAACCCTAAAAATCAAGAAGACTATTACAAATACATTTAATTGTAAACCACTGAAATCCTGAAAGCCCATAATAAAACCTTGAAAAACCTAAAAAAATGTTAAAACCCCCAAAATCCCTAAAATATAATAATAAACCTAAACCACCTTATATTCCATAAAAACCCAAAAAATAAAAAAAAACCCATAAAAACATAAAAAACACTAAAAAATATAAAAACCCTTTAAAGCAAAAAAAATAAAAAACACTTAAAACACTTAAAACCCCTAAAAACTAAAAAAAACCCAAAAAACCCAAAAAACAATCAAAATCCATTAAATCACCAAAAACCCATAAAAATAATTAAGAATCCCAAAAATGCATAAAAAATAAAGAAAAAATAAATCACAGAAAAACACTACAAAAACCTTAAAAACCTAAAAAAACTGAATATCCCTAAAAATATAAAAAATGCTAAAAACCATCAAAAACCTACAAAATTTAAATACAATCAAAATTCCTAAAAAATAAGAACCCTAAAAATATTTGAAAAGTCAAAAAATCCATACAAACATCAAAAACAATAAAAAACTAGAAGACCCAAATGAAAACACTAAAAACTGAAAAACACTTAAAACCCATAAAACCATAAAAAACAATAAAACCCTAAAAATACTAAACACCCATAAATACCATAAAACCCACTAAAAACCTAAAAACCCCAAAAACCCTATAAAACATCTAAAATCCATTTAAACCCCTATAAAAATCATAAAACTCTTAAAAACATAAACACCTAAAAACAAAGAAAAATAAAAAATCCATAAAAACCCTAAAACTGTAAAAATAGTTAAAATCCCTAAAAACCCTACAAATCCCAAAAAATAATAAAATATCCATAAAAATAACTAAAAAATAATATTCCCTAAAACCTATAAAAACACAAATAATACTATAAAACCTATAATCAATTAAAACCTCCAAAAAATCCAAAAATGAAAAAAAACCCTAAAAAACCTAAATAATACTTAAACCCCTAAAAACCTAAAAAACCATAAAAACATTTTAAATCCCTAAAATCATTAAAAAACTAAATATAAACTAAAACCACTAAGAACGCTTTAGACAAAAATAATATTTAAAAAACTCTAAGAACAAAAAAAAACTTAAAAAAACCCTTTTATCCTAAAAAACCCATAAAACACATAAAAACCCCAAAAACCTCTGAAACCCCAAAAAGCCAAAGAAAAACTAAAACCCATTAAATCCTAGAAAATCCCTAAAAATATATAAATACATAAAAACCCAAAAAACCTAAAGAAAACATTAAAAACATAAAAACCTATAAAACCCCTAAAACCTAAAAATATGCAAAAAACCCCAATAAAGTCCTAGAAAACCATAAAACCTATAAAAACTGTTAAAAAATATAAAAATACATAAAAACCTTAGAAAACCAATAAAAACTATAAAAAAACTATTAAATCCCAAAAAACCAAAAAAACCCCTACAACCCTAAAAAACTCAAAAATCCCAATAACCCAAAAAATACCAAAAAATACTAAAACCTTATAAATACCTAAAACTCATAAGCTTCTGATGGTAACTTCAGTGGCTAGGCTCCCTAGAAATGGAGTCTTCCCCTCCCTCCCTGGTTGAAGAAGATGTCAACCCAAGAACCACCCTCCCTCTCTACGGGGGAGGGTCCTCCCTTTGAGGACCTCTCTTTCTCTCATTTCTCATCCCCTGATTTGATACCCTCCTTCCACAAATAGCACTTTGTCCAAAGGTTCTGGTTCTCTTTGGGGATGACTAAAACATCCCCTTTTTCTTCAGGAGTTCAAAGAAGCTTTGGATATGCACCTATTGACTTTGATTGCAAGGTTCCAGAAGTGGCACCCCCTGGTGGACACTTCGGACTAGTTTGTCTCTGAACATTGGAATCTACAGGATCGTGCAACGGTGGGTCTGGTTGATGGCTCCCACATTATGATTTGCTTTGCATCTGTGGATGACCTGATCCTTTCTGGGTTTGTGGAACCCCAAAGATGTAATGGCACTAACTTCTCCCTCTTTAAGTGGAGTTCTGAATTTCACCAGAAGCGTAATTCCCAAATGGTTGTGACTTGGGTTAGATTTCTTAAAATCCCCCATCCCTTCCAAAATTTATCTATTATCTATATGCAGGGGAATCTGGTGGGGAGGTTCCTCTGTTTGGATTGTAGGACTCGGGCCCTCTTCCACCCTATTGCCCTAAGCTATTTTTTTGTGGTTGATGCTTCAAAGGATCTGGTGGATGCTATATGGATTTCTATGAGGGAAGAGCTCCGCTAGAAGTAGACCGTTGTTTTTGAATCATGGCCAGTATTCTATTCTATTTGTTAGATCTTCATGCATAATGCTCAGTCTGGTGAATGTGCTGACCCTGGTAGGAATGGTCTAAACCTGGTTCAGTTTAGTTCTAGTGAGAATAACCATGTTCTGGTGGAGGCAAAGGGGTCTAGGGGGTGGCTGAGCCTTTTCCCTCCCAACCATTGGTTTCTTCAGTTTCTATTCCTCCAAAGATATACCTGATTTATGGAAGTTATCTTGAGGTTTCATTCATCGAATCAGAGGGTTTCAATTTAAGTCTGGCTGGGAATGTTAGTGAATCAGGAGGTGTAGTTGTTGTAGCAGTGCTCATGGTTTAAGGGACAACTCGGTCTTGTGAGTTTGAGGTTTGTGAAAGTGGTAATTTTTCAGGGAGAGAGAGTTTGAAAAGGGGAAGGTTGTTGTGCAGGGAACTTGGAATGGGAATGAACAACTAGAGGCTCCCCTGATGTTGCCCCTGGAAGGGGAGGATATGGATTGAAGGAAGACCAGTGGGGGTTCTAGTAGTAGCATGATGTCGAATGCGAATGATGTGTCTCTGAAAAATAGGTTTTAGGACTTATCCTTGGCTAAGTTGGTGGGTGATATTTCTGTGCTGGCAGGTGAGCTCGCATAGGGGGATGCGGTTGAGCTGGTTATGAGAGCTAGGGATGAGTGGTATTTGTCCTCAACTGATAAAGAGATGATCATCTTAGAGGAGCAGACCTCGAGTCCTAGGATGCGATGCCTAAGTTGGCGATCTACCACCTGGTTCTCACTAGGTGTGGCGATGCAGAAAGATCTGACATGGGGGTTGGGAAAGGTTTTATTACTGAAGAGACTAGCACTAGCTATGTGGAGAGTTTTCTTGGTTCTCATGTGGAGGATCTAGTTGGGATCCCCCACCGGACCCCATCATTAATAAAGGAGAGATATCCTTGAAACTATAGAGGGCCATGGTATTTATGGTGTTCCATCTATAGAAGACCATTGTGTGGTATTGCATGAAATGATGATGGTTGGATGGGAATGGCTTCCACTTGAGGGTGAAGCTAATAGAATTGGGGAGAGGTTTGTTGAGGATGACCGCAGGATAAATTCTGTTATGGCTAGGTGCAAGGAAGAAAATAAAAATATCCAAAAATGGGGTGGTTCAACTCCTGGGACAGGAAGCAATAATGGGAACAAAGAGGCCTTAAGTGCGGCCAGTGATGGAGTGATACTTGAGAAGGCAGTCCAGGAAGATGGTTCCATCTCCGCCCTTCCAAAGTGAAGGCCACAGAAGGATTACTCTACCCTTCCAAGACCCACGGTGACCCGAGCCATCTTCAGGGCGTTCAAGCTGAACCTCAAAGTCAATAAGCAGGAGTGACCTCTGCGAAATGCTGAGTCAGATAGGGCTAGAAAGAAATTTTTTTCTATGCTTAGAATGAAGGAGGACTACAAGTCTGGATGAGATCTATGGACACTGGATTTTACTCAGATTTATACCTTACTGATGTGGGTGTCGATCTTGGTGCGAGCTTTGGATCCCGTGGTGTGCATCTGGATGACTTTGGTGGTGACATTGACTGATTTTCTCTTTTGGGTATCTTTTTTTAGACTTTTTGGGGTGTCAGTCTTGTTGGGAGTTTTGGGTGTGGTCTGTTTAGCCCTACCCCTCCCTTGTGGAATTTGTTTTTCTTTATATATATTTTAGGGGGGGTCCAGGAATAGCCAGGCCCCGCATCTTACTTTCCATAAAACCCATAAAAATCCTAAAAGGCCCTAAAAGTACTTAAAAATGTAAAAATACTAAAACCCATAAGAAAACCAAAAAATCCTAAGAACACATAAATCCCCTAAAAACCTAAAAAATATTAAAATTATAAAAACCCTAACCCCACCCCAAACAATAAAAATTCCTAAAATATACAAAAACCCTAAAACACCACTAAAACTGTAAAACCCAATTAAACCCCCAAAAAACATTAAAAAACTATAAAAACCCTTAAAAATTCAAAAAAATATTGAAAACAAAAAAAACCAAAAAAACCCTAAAAACCCTAAAACCACCAAAAAAACCTTAAACAAATAAAAATCCTAAAACCCCATATAGACCCCAAAATCCATAAAAACCATAAAAACCCTTATAACCTAGAAAAATCCTTAAAACCCCATAAAACCCTTAAATCCACAAAACTTTTCAAAACCCTTCAAAACCTTGAAATTGTGAAAAATAATAAAAAACCATAAAACCCTAAAAATAAAAAAAACCTAAAAAACAAAAAAACTGTAAAAAAGAGAAACCCAGAAAAACCCTAAATCAAAAAAAAATCCTAAAACCATAAAAAACTATAAAAATACTAAAAATTATCTAAAATTCGTAAAAAGGAAAAAACCATAAAAAACATGAAAACCCTCATAAATCCTTATAAAAGTAAAAATAAATAAAATCCCTAAAAACATAAAAACAATAAAACAATAAAACCCTAAAACCCTTAAATTTTATAAAATCTCCAAAAATAATAAAAAATCCAAAAAATCATAAAAATAACTAAATAAGTAAAAAACCCTAAGATTATTGAAAATCTCTATGAATACCTTAGAAAACTAACAACACTAAAAACCCCTAAATACATAAAAATTTATAAAAACCAATGAAACCATAAAAAACTCTAAAACCCCTTAAACCATAAAACCACAAAATTTATTAAAAACCCATAAAACCCCATCAAAACCAGGAATCCCCCTAGGAACCCTAAAAACCCTTTCAACCCATGAAAATATCAAAAAAACATGAAAGACCCTCTAAAACCATAAACACTAACCCCCCTCCCCCAAAATAAAAATTTATAATATTCCTAAAAACATAAAACCCCTAAATTCCCTCAAAATCCATAAAACCCATAAAAATTCTACAAAATACTAAATATCCATAGAACTATAAAAAATACTAAAATCTCAAAAAACCCATATGAATAGTATAAAAAATAATAACACTCAGAACCCCTAAATAACCTAAAAATGATAAAAACCCAAACAAACCCTAACAACTCTAGAAACCCTAAAATCCAAAAAATCCCAAAAAACCCAAAAAACCATAAAAGTCCTTAAAAATCCAAAAAATCCCTAAAAATGTAAAAACCACTTAAAACCCTGAAAACCCAAATAAAACCAAAAAATAGAATCGCTTAAAAACCCTAAAAACCTAAAAAACACTAACAGCACTAAAAAATAATACGAACCTCTAAAAACCTTGAAAACATTTTAAAAACCATAAAAACAAAAAAAAACAAAAAAATTGGTAAAAACCCAAAATAACCCTAAAATATCAAAAAAATATGAAAATACATTAAAACTATAAAAACGTAAAAATGATCCAAAAACATAAAACCCCTAAAAACTCAAAAAAAAACTTAAAACCTCAAAAAAAACTAGAAAAACCCCAAAAACACTCAAAATACCTAAAAACTTAAACACTATAAAAATATAAAATTACAAAAAAATCCATAAAATCATATGTACCCCTATGACCTTAAACAACCCTATGAAAAACATAATAACCAAAAAACACATAAACCCCTAAAAACCTAAAATACGCTAAAAACCCATCAAACCCTAAAAGAACCGTAAACCCCTCAAAATCCATAAAAACCCTAATACACATAAAAATAAAAAACCCCCAAAAATACCTTAAAATAAAAAACCCAAAAACCCTAATAAAAAATTATGAACCTAAAGAAGGGTAAAACAACCATAAAGAAAAAAATGTTAAAAACCATAAAATGACCCAGTAACACTAAATATCTCTAAAAACAAAAAATCCCTTAAAACCTTAAAAATCCATAAAAACCCTAAAAACCACCAAAGCTCTAAAAACCCTTTAAACTCTAAAATGATAAAAAAATATGAAAACTGTATAAACCATAAAAATCTGAAGAAAACCTTAAAAACCCAAAAACCCATAAAAAACTAAAAAAAATAAAAATCACTAAAAATCATAAAAACTGAAAAATGACAAAAAAAATATCAAAAAATGTGAAAACCTTTAAAACCCTGAAAAAACTTATGAAATCCTTAAAAAATAACAACATTTAAAACCCCTAAAAAAACTGAAAAATGATAAAAACCATAATTTTTTTGACAAATCCTAAAACACTAGAACACCACAAAGTACAATAAATCACAATAAATCATGAAAATATTACAAAACATGAATATCCCCAAAACATAAAAACACTAAAAACACTAAAAACCCCTAAGAAAACCTTAAAACCCTAAAAACACATAAGACCACAAAAAATGCTATAAACCATTAAAACCCATAATAAGACCCTAAATACCCTATGAACCACTAAAATAAATAAAAAAACATAAAAAATTAAAAACACTAAATACTTTAAAAACCCTTTAAACCCCTAAAAATGTTAAAAACTATAGAAAACGATTTAAATCATAAATACCCAAAAAACCCTCAAACCCCTAAAAACAATAAAAATACTAAAAGTACCAAAAAAACCCGAAATCAAAAAAGCCCTAGAAACCCCTAACATAACCTTAAAGACACATAAAACTCCAGAAAAACATAAAAAATTATAAAAAACCTAAAATACCCTAGAAACCCAAAAAACCCTTAAAACCATAAAAACCACTAAATATCTTAAAACACCTCAAAATATATAAATAACCAAAATCCCACTAAAAACTCAAAAAACCCATTGAAACCCTAAAAACATTAATGAATATAAAACCTTTTCAACACAAGAAAACTAAAAATACACTCAAAGCCATAAAAATACAAAAAACCCTAAAATCCCCCTAAATCCTTAAAATTTGTAAAAACCCTTAAAAATCCTGAAATTCCATAAAATCCCTAAATACATAAATAACCCTAAAAATAAGGTAAATCCCTAATAAATCCTTAAAATCCTAAAACAAATAAAATCCCTAACAAACGAAAAACACTAAAAACCCTAAAAACCGTTAAAATCCATAAAAAACCTAAAAACATAGAAAAATATTAAAAAAAACCAAAAAACACCTAATAATTTTAAAACCCCTAAAAACTATGAAAAGCCTAGAAAAACCTTAAAATCCTAAAAACACTTGAAACCCCAACAAACCTAAAAATGAAGAAAACTATAACAAAACCTAAAAACCCTAGAAACCCCTAAACACACTAGAAAAAATATAAAACCAAAAACCATAAAAAAACCCTAACACTACATAAAAAACCAAAAGCCACTAAAATTTCTGAAAACCATTTAAACCACAAAAATAAAAAAAACACAAAAACCCCTTAAAAACCATAATAACTCAAAAACCCTTAAAACCTAAAAAATATAGAAGATATAAAAACCATAGGACCATAAAAATCCCTAAAACACTAAAATCCCAAACAAATACTAAAAACTCTAAAAAAAAGAAAAATATTAAAAAACCTTAAAACTAAAAAAACTCTTAGAAAAACATAAAACCCTTAAATCTATAATACCCATAGAAGAATTAAACCCATACAACCATAAAAAACCCCAAAAACCATAAAACCCTAAACCACTAAAAACTCTAAAAACCCTTTAAACACATAAAAATGTTAAAAACTCCAAAAAAACGTTAAAAAATAATTTTTTTTTAAAAAACCCTGCACACCTAAAAAACAATAAAAAAAATAAAATCCTAAATAACTAAGAAACACTTAAATTATATAAAAATACAAAAAAATCTGAAAAAATCTATTAAAACCCTAAAAATGTAACAAACATGAAAATCCTAAAAAACCAAAGAAAAGCTTAAAATCATAAAAACACTAAAAACCTCTAAAACACTAAAAACACTAAAAACAAAAAAAACCTAAAAACCCTAAAAACAGTAAAAATCCCAAAAACCCTAAAACTCATAAAAATCCTAAAAAATCCATCAAATAATAAAAAGTATAAAAAACTTGTAAAACATAACAAACCCATAAAAACCGAAATATAATTAAAAACCCCTAAAAACAAAAAATTTAAAAAACCATAAAAACACTAAAAACCCTAAAAACCTTGAATAAAATTAAAAAACCAAAAAAACATATAAAGCGATAAAAACCATTAAAACTCTAAAATCCATTCAAACCCCTAATTTTTTTTTTTAAAAAAACTATGAAGTCCTTGAAAACCTTAAAAAACTAAAAAACCAAAAAAACCCATAAAACCTCCAAAATCACAGAAAACAAAAACCATTAAATTCCTAAAAAAATCCCCAGAAAATATAAAAATGTAAAAAACATTAAAAACCTTGAAACCCCTATGAAAACCTCAATAACAAAAAAAATTAAAAACCAAAAAAATCATAGAAAATGCTAAAAACCATAAAAATCATAAAAATATGTAAAACCCATAAAAACTATAAAAACCATAAAACCACCAAATACTCTAAAAAACAATAAAAACACCAAATAACCCAAAAACCCAAAAAAACATAATAACACTAAAAGAAATTAAAATCCATAAAACAATAAAACCCCTCAAAATCCCTAAAACCCATAAAAACACTAAAAACATAAAAATTCTACAAGTCCCAAAAATATAAAAAAAACATTAAATAACCCTAAAAACATTTAGAAAATCTGAAAAATATAAAAAAAACCTAAAACCTCTAAAAAACCAAAAACCCAAAAATTCCATAAAACCATAACAAACCCATAAAAACCCAAAAAACCAACTAAAACTCCAAAATTCCTTTAAAAACAATTTTTTAAAGAAACTATAAAAATAATAAGTAGCCTAAAAATCCTAAAAACCCCAAACCCCATTAAACTATTCCTGGAAGTTTGGAGGAGGTCGGAGATTCTTTAAAACAATTTTTAGTGCATGGGGGCAGTGCTGATGTACCTTTGCACAATCAGTTTGGTGGCTTGGATTCAATGGAGTTTCTTTGGGAGCAGCAGATTGTGAAACAGATTTTGGTCGGTGAAATTAATGAACAAGATGGGTAGACTGCTTGCCCTGGGCTTCGTGGGATTTCTTGTGAGGACTGGGGTGCTGGTGTGCAGCTTCCCATGTCCAACTGTGATGCTCTTGTTAGGATCGCGGGTCTTGATTTTTCTGAACCAGAGGGGGAAGCTGCTACACATAGGGACATGGATGAGAAGAGGGGGTGGGAAGAACATGGAGAGGTTCTGCTAGTGGAGATCAATATGGTGGTTGGGGAGGATAGTTTTGAGGGTGTGGTTGGATGTGGGCTTATTGGCCTAGTTTTTCAAATGCCTGGGGCGGTGTTTAAGGGAGATGCTACTGGTGTTTACTACCATGTGGATGAGTAGGGGGAGGTGGAAGAGTAGGGGTAGATGATAAGTTGGAGGATCTGTCTATGTAGGGGGGAATATGAGTAAGGGGTGGTGTACGAGCATGGGCTGGTAGCTGGGATATGGGATGTGGATCCATTCAGTCAGGAGATGGGGTAGGAGGCTGAGCAGGGGGAGATGTATGAGCAAGGGGGTTTAACTGGGCAAGAGCAGCTTGTCATGATGGTGCATGAGGGGGTACTAGATGGTGAATCTAGTTGTGCATTTCTATAGAGTGACATAGCTCATATTGGTTATACACATGGGGAGGTATATGAGCAGGAGAAGGTGACGGTGAAAAATGGTGTGGCTGGTGTTGAGAGCATGGATGGATGCATGTTGGCATGTCAAGAAGACACGCTATCTGGTCATGCAGAGTTGGCCATCAGGGGCCTCTTCTGGTGGCCCTAGCTGTGTGGTTCTGTATGACTTTAAGGTGGAGGAACATTTAGGTAAACCATTGAAGGGAATAACATAGGATGTGGAGGATTTTGGGTGGTTTGTTTTGTTTTATGTCGAGGATGCTATACGGATCAACTCCGACATGGCTCTGATCTTGTGGGAGAGGAACATGGTTGGTGTTGTAGTGCCTAATGGAGTGGAGAAAAACTTTGCGGTGGAAATTTTATAGTCCCAGAAGAGGAAGCCGAGGAGGAAATACTCTACTATGATAAAGACTGTGTTCACAAGTGCCTCCTGAAAAGCTAATGAAATTGCCTCTAGCAGGGGTGGTCGGTCTGTCAAGGCGCAACTGAATGTGGAGGAGAAAAATCTTAGGGAGTATTACACTACGTTCATAAAGCTATATGAATCATCAAACTGGGAGTCGGTGGAGTAGGATGCTTCCTCTGGGTATGGTGGTGATGGGGATCTATATGGAGATGGAGATGCTGATTTCTAGTTCCTTTGTCTTTCTTTCTTCTTTCTTTTTGGGGATTTTTGGGATTTTGTGGTGTCTTGGGGGGTCCATCACTTTTTCAGGGTGGGACATTTGACCCCACCCACCCTTGTCTACTCTGCTTTTCTTTTATTGATTTTGGGGGGCTAGGAATATCCTAGACCTGCACCTTCCATTCCCTATATACATAAGGAACACTAACTATCCCTAAGATAACCATAAAAACCTAAAAACAATTAAAACCCCTAAAGAATAAAATATTATAAAAACCCCTAAAAGGCATAAACATACTTAAAAACATTAATTTTTTTAATATCCCTTAAAACCCTAAGAGACAAGTAAAATCTTACAAGCATGAGGAAGACATCATGAAATCAATTTCTAAGAAAAGGTAAAAATTGAACGACTGATTCTGATGGTTTCATCACTCTGAATACCAAGAAAACTAAAAAATATAGGTATTAAACTAACATTGAGAGAATCATTGTCATGATATCCCTAGAGGTCGGTAAGAATGAAAATAATATTACACCCCCACAGTTTGTTCCCTCTGAAAATTTGACTTCATCCTCTGAAAGAACTGACTTGTAAGACACTAACATTGATGATAAAGATGACCCCGCTTTTAGGGATGCCTTCCCAATTAACGATAAATTGGAATTTTTCAAAAAACATGAATCTTGGATGATAGAGAATCATAAAACTACCTTTATTCAATGAAAAAATTGTACAATGTATATGGATTTATACATTAAAATCAGATAGAGTATCTTTATTGAAGTGGTGGAAGAGTTTAAGAAAAATACAAACATCAACTTCAATGTTATTCCTTGGAAATTAATCTACATTATTTTCTTCCTTTTGAAGATGGTTTATATCTGACTTGATATTCATATTCTATCTTTTTCTCCATCTCTTTTTGTTGATTTTTGAATTATTTTGGTAAAGATATCACTTTTTAGAAAATAGAACAACTATTATTTATCATTGTTTTAAATGTTGATGAGCTCTTTCTTTTGAGCCTTTCTTTTCCAAATTTTAATAAATTTAAGAGCTATTTGGATAGTGTGTGGTTGTCCTCTTAGTGATGTTATTAGTTTAATCATCCCACAATTTCATAGAAACTCAATTTATTACTATAAAAAATTTTCTTGGTATTATGATGCTTGTATTTACAAGAAGTTGGCAGTGAATCTTTGAGCAGCAAACATTGGCTTCTTTCTCATGATTATTGTTAACCAAACTCTCTATTAATTTCTTTATTTTTATGAAGTATTGATTAATTTTATTACTAATGTTTTAAAAAAAATGGAGTTTCATTTTGATTTTTGGATCCATATTTCATTGGGAACACTTCATACAATGTTATGTATCATTCCATTTTTTCTTCACATGGAAGACATGCTGGACTCTTGATGGAATATTTTTTCCCACTTCTTATGGTCCATTTAATCATGATGTAGTATTTTCGTATCTAACTATCATTGATAACAGGCCAAAAAATATTTGTTCTCTTGATTTTTAGGTTGGTCCATGAGGTCTTTTGATTATTTTTTGTTGAAAAAGTGAAGCACTATTGAAGAAAACATCTTTTTCTTCTTTATGGTCTACTACTTGTAATTTTTTATTTAGAACCTAGTTTAAGTGGGGATACTTTTCCTCATATTTTGAGTCTTTATTATCAATAATGTTTTGTATCCTTATTTATTTTCATGATGGTTCATGGTCTTACACCTCATGTTTTTACTTTACCATGAATATTTTTATTAAATTTCTTCTAGGTCATGGGTTGGGAAACTGACTCATATCACATCATTTTAAAAAAACCTGTAGAAAATCAAAAAAACCCTTAAAACACAAAAAACCCATAAAACCCCTAAAAATACAAAAACCCCTCAATGTTTCCAAAAAATAAAAAAAACCATAAAAATATTAAACAAATATCTAAAAGTCCCTAAAAACATAAAAAATTGTTAAAACCCTACAAAAACCCTAAAAACATGAAAACACAAAAAATCTATAAAAACCACAAAAACATTAAAACCCCTAAAAACACTAAACAACCCAAAAAATTAAAAAACCCATAAAAACCCCAAATACCATAAAATTTCTAAAAACTTGTAAAAATCATAAAACCCCAATAACAAATCTAAAAAACTATAATAAAGCTAAAGAAAATAAAAAACGATAAACCCTTAAAACCCCCAAATACTTTGAAAAAAATCATAAAACAAAAAAAACTATTAAAATACATAATATCTTAAAACCCCTAAAATAATCCAAAATCCATAAAACCCTAAAAACCAATAAATTTTTTAAAAAGGACCAAAAATTCTATAAATATTTAAAAACCCCTAAGAAAAACATAGAAACCTAAAAACACATATAACCACTAAAATTACTAAAACCCCTAAAGACCATTAAAAACTTAAATCCCATAAATAAATCATAAAAACCTTAAATGTACATACATAAAATTCTTAAAACACTATGTCCACGAACCCGAATTCCCCACACCAAAATGGAGTGCTAGAGGAAGAGACCGTAGAGGCTGTAGGTTTCCCAGAAGTCATGATCATGGAAGGAGTTTAATTCCATGCAAAGCCACGAGTCAAACCATTATTATTGTGGAAACCAGCAGAAGGACCCTTCGGCAGATGCAACGAGAACCTAAGTGCTCCTTCTCCCCGCCAGAGAAAAACCAATCCCCGTTATCTTGGAGTATCCATTAGGGGATGAACAAGTACTGAACTACCTAGAGTATACAGGAAGACCAGTCTGGTCAAATGTGAGAAAGACTACAACACTACCAACTCCTTCTATAGATGGAGAAACATCTTTGTCCAAAGATCAAACCCCTAAAGTGTCTATGAAAGAATAATCCCGAGCTGGGAATAGCCAACCATTAGAGCATAAATAAGAAATTTTAAACTAGCTGGCTCCAGTACAAGCAAATATGTCAATCTTGGATTCCTTGAGTTTATCCGCAGATCTTATAGAGGTACTTATTGAAGCCTTGCTATGTCTCTAGGAGTTCAAGGCTAAAGTAGCAGTAGCTGAAGTCTACCAAATAGAGACCAGTCCAAAATAATTTCACGAAATTATCTCCTTAACAGAAAGGAATGCAGGAACTATCATGAAAGGGAACATCAAACCCTTATATATGTCTCACACGATAAATGGAATTTATGTTCGAAGGATATTCATCAAAAACAGTTCTGGATTTAACTTCCTCCCGATGAGAATGCTTCTTTGAATGGGATTTGATGAATACATCTTGACACCCTACATTACATCTCTGTTGGGATATGAAAAAAGTGAGTAGAACCCATTAGAGGAATCAAGCTTAAAACATGGCTCAGAGATCTCATATTAGATTCCACTTTCCTGGTGGTGCGGAAAAATATAGCCTTAAATGTTTTGTTAGGGAGGCCTTGGTTGCATCAGCATGCTGTAATTCTATCCTCATATCATTAGTGCATCAAATATTGCACTAATGGAAAAAACAGGACATTATACGCCGATAAATCCCCATTTGAGTTCATTGAGTTTCATTACATCGACATAGGTTTCTACGAGTCATAATAAAAACACCTTTTGTTTGGTGACGTTGATTGGATCATTGCTCAGAATGGATTGCAGATGGCTTTTGTCGACCCCTTCTATTAGATTGGGGAGGATTATGTACTACACATCAACCATGTTGAATGCATGAGTACAAGACAAGATACATACATAGTTTTCTTCATGGTCTATATTACGACCACCAAGTCCAAAGACATATAAGAATTGGCTGACTCCCATGTTGTTAGGAAAATCCCAGTCGAAGATTTTCCCGACCCATCTTTGGAGCATCAAACTGCCCATGCTTCACACACTAAGGAAAAAGAAAATTTATTTTCAAAAATTGGAGAAGTTATCTATAAAATACTTTCTCCATAAGAATGGGAAGAAAATGAATATGAAGAAGAATAAGCGAAAAAAGACGTCAAATATTCCCCTTCTACATTTGAATATGGTGTTTCCAACACCATCGATGAACTTAAGGAGATAAATCTGGTCATTGAAAATGACCTGAAACCCACTTTAATTAGTGTGTCCATGCATGTTCAGGAACATGAGGCTTATTCCTCCTTCCTAAAGAATAATTGCGATGTGTTTTCTTGAAATTACATAGAGATTACAGGCCTCGATTCTAAAGTTGTCACCCATCATCAGAGCTTACCATAAGATCACTAGGGTTATAAACATGAAGATAGAAGGACCCAATCGTTGCATGCTACCAAAATAGAGGCTAAAGTAGAAAAACTAATCAAATCCAAATTCATACGGGAGGTCTAATATCTGATCTGGCCAACCAACATAGTTCCTTTCAAAAAGAAGAATGGACAGATTAGAATCTGTATTGACATCAGGGACCTCAATCGGCATTGACCAAGATACGACTTCCCAATCTCGATCACAGAATTGTTGATCGATGGAACGACTAGATATGATGTCCTCTCCTTAATGGATGACTATTCTGGATACAATCAAATCCATATGGCCTAAGGAATCAAATAAGCTACAACTTTTAGGGCCCCTCACAGTTTGTTTTTTTATAAAGTGATCCCCTTCGATATAAAGAATGTTAACGCCACATATCAGCGCATTATGCATCGCATCATCAAGACCTTTTTGGGAAAATTTGTCTAGTGTTATGTTGATGACCTTGTTGTTAAGTCACGAAAGTGCTTGAACCACCTAGCCGACATTGAAGATGTCTTAAAAAAATTGAGACAACATATTTTAAAGATGAACACCATGAAATTAACCTTTGGAGTTACCTCAGGAAAATTTCATTGATTCGTCGTATTCCATTGTGGCATTGATGTTGACCCTGAGAAGAAGAAAATACATTTATGGAATGTCCCCACCTCGCAACATCACCGAGTAGAGAAGTATCTAGGTGCACCTTACCTACATTTAGTTCTTCATAGCCAAACTCATAGATAAATGTTTACCTTTTGACAATATCATGAAGAAATGAGTTACGTATGAATGGGATAACAATTTTCAAGAAGCATTTGAAAACATCAAATGATATCTCTTATGCCCTCTTGTGCTCATCCCACCAGTTTAGGGAAGGCCACTCATTTTATTATTAACTTTCGTCGAACGGTCATTAGGATCCTTCAACGCGTAGAATAATGATGGTGACAGTGAGAACAACCTCTACTACCTCAACCGGACAATGATTGATGACAAAACATGGTATTTGAAGATTGAAAAGAACTACCTATCCCTAATCTTCGCTGTTCAGAATCTCAATCATCGCCTACAGCACCATGAGGTCCACCTGGTCTCCCGCTGTAACCTGCTCAAGTATATCCTCAACCGTCTCTTGCTAAATGGGTGCCTATTATGATGGGTGGTCATCCTGCAATAGTTTAACATATTGCATATGCCCGAGAAGGCCATCAAAGGTCAGGAGTTAGTAGACTTCTTGGATGATCACCCCTCAGAAGAAACACCACCGTTGGATGCCTATCTTCTAGATGAAGATGTGTTTTCCATCCATGAGAACCCCTAGATGTGGGAAATGTACTTCAACGGTGCGTCCCGAAGCCCGACAGCGAAAAGGATGGCAGATCATAAGCTCAACATTGTGGGGCTGGGAGTCATACTCATATCTCCCAAAAATTCCATCTTTCCTTACTCTTTCTTTATTTTGGAAGGGTCTATGAACAATGAAGTGGAGTATCAGTACCTCATTGTAGGCCTAGAATTGGCACTACAGGTGAAAGAATAACACCTAAAAATAAAGGTTGATTCAACGATAGTAATCAAACAGGTTAACAGTGACTATGATATCAAGAATTAAGTGTTGGTTCCCTTAATGAACCATGTTCAAGAACTAATGGCAGAATTCCCATCTGGACCAACGTTGACTCATGTCTCCCTATCATGGAATGCTCAAGTCGACGCTTTGGAAAATGAATCCACAACTATAGCTAATCCTGATCAGAATGAAACAATCATTAGCATTTCTCACCATCAGATGGTCTTATCATTCATCTAGAACAATATGGAGTAAATTGACGAAATTATCCATGTTCTTGATCCTTATTTCCATACCACTAGTTGGATGAATCCTATCACAAATTACCTTTGGAACAGGGTACTCCCACCGGTTAGGGATGAAAGGAAGCAGGTCCGAATACGGGTAGTCAATTTTACCATGTACAATGGGGTGATCCAAGAGATGGTTCCCGAAAAATGAGGCCTTGAAGGGGTCCCTATTAGGTGCATTGATGGAGAAGAGACTGCTACCGTCATGAAAGAACTGCACACTGGAGCTTGTGGAGCACAGTAGTCAGCAACCAAGCTCTCTCACCAAATTCGAAGGCTTGGGTATTAATGGCCCACCATGAAAAAAGATTGTTCCGTATTCACTAAGAAGTTCCATTCCTTCAAAGTTCATACTAATTTCATACACTGCCCCCTAGAGTTTCTTTATGTGGATAAATACTCCTGGACATTCTTCACTTGAGGTATGGATGTTGTGGGCCCATATCCTCTTTCTACAGCCAGGCAATTCATGTTTATACTCACAACAACTAACTTCTTTTCTAAATGGGCTTAAGCCATACCCCTTAAGGAATTAGGGGCAAAAAACATCTTCATATTTGTGAAGGCCAACATAATCAGTAGATTTAGTGTCCCTAATAAAATACTGACGGACAATGGCACCAAATTCTGCTCTGTTGAGCTGGATAAGCTGTATCGGGAATATGGAATCAAGGCCAACCGGTCACCCCTCTACCACATGGCTGTTAATGAGCAGATAAAGGCTTTCAATAAGACTCTGTCCAATATAATTAAAAACAAGTTTGACAAGGATAAGAAATCATGTCCAGACAAACTCCTTCATGCTTTGTGGGCTTACCAGACCACGGCCCACACCGCCACTCAGGCAACCCCATACTCACTAGTATACGAGGTAGAGGCAGTAATAATTATAGAGATCCAAGTGCTGTCACTTCTTGTGCAAATTTTAGATCAACTATCCATGGATGAGAAATCCTATAGACGGTTTGATGAATTAGTGTAGTTAGATGAAAAAAGGTTGCACACTCTACACCATTTAGAAATATACCAAAACTGGATTTCATGAGCCTTTAACAAAAAGTTTAATCTTCAATATTTCCTTGAAGGAGAAATAGTGTTAGTCCTCAGAACCCTGATGATACTAGGGAATAATACCTTTAAGATCGAACCAAATTGGTAAGGTCCAAACTCTAAGACCATAATCTATGAGTTAAAAATTTCTGCATGGTCAAAAATATATCATCCTAAACTGTGAGTCACAAAAATGTCCCCATGTTACGGTCCAAACTCTATGACCTTAAAATATGAGTTAAAAATGTCCCCATGGTCCAAAATCTACGACCCTAAACTATGAATCATAAAGGACGCCCCCATGATAAGGTCCATACTCTAAGACCTTAATCTATGGGGGTAAACAAAATGCTCCCATATCAAGTTCCATACTCTAATACCCTATATAATTAGTCATAAAAATGTCTCCATATCATGGTCCAAAGTCTAAGACCCTAAACTATGAGTCATAAAAATGTCTCCATATCAAGGTCCAAACTCTAAGGACCTAAACTATGAGTCATAAAAATTTCTCCATATCATGGTCCAAACTCTACGAACCTAAACTATGAGTTATAAAAATGCTCACATATCACGGTCCAAACTCCATGACCCTAAAATATGATTCATAAAAATGATCCCATATCACAGTCCAAACTCTATGACCCTAAACTATGAGTCATTAAAATAATCTCTCAAATCATAAGTCCAAGCTCTACGACCCTAAACAATGTGTAAACTTTTCCCCCAATGTCATGGTCAAAACATTAAGACCTTAAACTATGAGTAACAAAAAATCCTCATTGCTATGGTCCGAGATCTAAGACCCTAAAATAGGAGTAACAAAAATTTCCTCCCATGTCATGGTCCAAACTCTAAGACCTTAAACTATGAGTCATAAAAAATACTCCCATCTTACGGTCCAAACTCTAAGACCTTAAACTATGAGTCATCATCCTTTCCAGATGACATTAAACTATAAATAATGTGTCATCGCCTTAAGACGTTAAACTACGTCGCATAAAATTTTATAATTACATGACATTAAACTGCATGATCTTTCACATAACTAAGTGTGGCTTGATTCCTACTCCCATAGGATATGTATCAATTCCCCAATCTTTGATCTTGTCCTAGTCCCCATAAATAAAAAAAATTCATCCATCACGGCCCCTATCTACCGATATTCTTAAAGGAGACCCTTACAACTCCGAGTTTCTCACAATGAGTACAACTCCTGTGAGATTAGGAACGGTGATATAGATTATCCTACGAAGGTAAAAAAAGGAGAAACATGGAGGACCTAAAAACCATGATTGGGTGAATGAAAACGCCCCTACCTAATAGACTGAGCCAAACCAGTATGGGGCACACACAAAACTATGTACGACTTGATTCTTTCCCTCGTAGGATACATAGCGGCGCCTCGATATTCAATCCTAGCCCAGCCCCACCAGGAAAGAAAATGAAAATTCCCCCATTATATTCTCTGTCACCTCACACTTGAAAAAGAGACTCTGTAACCACTCCTTGTTTCTCAAATCGATTATAAATCACATGAGCTTAGGACCAATGGTATGGATTCTCTTATGCAAGTAAACCATAGAGAAGTATGGTCGGTTTGACACCTGTATCAAGTAAAATTAAAATTCCCTCATGTGTCCCTACCACATCAAAAGAAAGTTTGTAAGAACATCCAGAACTATTTGTGGCTTGATTCCTGCTCTCACAGGATACGTAGTGATGCTCTGATTCGATATTCTGGCCCACCCCCAGCAAAAAAATTCCCTTTTCCCCCATACATTGGTCAGAATTATGTTAAATCTACAAGAAGGTCACAGTTAATCATGGTCTGGGTATTCTCACATTTCTAGGCACACCTTTCCCGTTTGTCACACTACATACCTTGGGAAAGAATGGATCCTCATAATCATCCAAGGCCATCTAGTATGGAAGGCCAATTTACTATAGACACCTTTTATTGACAATGTATATCATTCCCTAGTGGCTCTGCATATGTCATCCACAATAAATGGCCTTCAATCAAAGGAAAATTTGTCCCCATGAGATTCCTCTCCCAACTCAGTATGCCTAGGGGCTTTCAAGACCCATGCCATCCCTCCTCATTCAAGTCACCTCTAGGACTATGGTTTAAACTTTTTATCATCACTCCATCTAAGAAACACCAGAACACCCTGACTACAATTCACCTGAAACTTTTGAAGACCTCTTCAAGTCCAAAATAATCCTCACTACACGACGTTAACCTGCAAGGCCAAAATCATCCTCACAACAGGATGCTAAACTAAAAATCGAAAATCATCCTCAACACACGACGTTAAACTACAAGTCCAAAATCATCCTCACCATAAGATGTTAAACTATAATTCCAAAATTTTCCTCACCACACAACATAAAACTACAAGGCCAAAATATTCCTCACCTCACGACACTAAACTGCGATGCCAAAATCATCCTCACTGCACGACGCTAAACTGAAAGTCAAAATTTGTTCTCACTGCACGATGTTAAACTGAAAGGCGGTTCCTTTAGCCTAAAAGTTCCCCCTAATGTTGAATTAACTATTCTTAGATGGTGACATGGAACCCTTTTGACCCCGTGTTTCTCACACCGATCATAGCTCACGTGAGCTTAGGGACCATAGCAAGAGGCCCATCGTGACATTATAGAAAAACAGCCTGGGAATTTTATCCTTGAAGCATGACCCTAAAAGGAATTTCACGGTTCCCTCCCCCAAGAGGAACCCCATTTCCTGGCCATGTGATGTTAAACGATTAGGCATCCCAAAGATAGAATAAATTACTCACCCTACATACGGGTCAGAACTACGTAAGGCACATACTTCCATGAGTAAATGGCATAAAAAATGTCCCCAAATGTCTTATTATACCATTTAAATATTCCAAACACCATTCTTTGACAGATATTGAATCCCTATAATGCTCTAAGTTTAAATTGGATGGAAGGCCAGTGTCATGCAGACACCATTGATTGGATATGCATATCATGACCCTATGGCTCTACATACGTCGCCCAAAAAAATGGCCACCAATCAAAGGAAATTTCATCCCTAGGAGAGTCCTATCCTATCTTAGTATGCCCAATGGATTCCAATCCTCATTCCATCCCACCTGATTCAAGGGCCATAAAGTCAGGGTTTACATTTTCCTCCTTTCACACACCTTGGATATATCAGAACATATGGGCCTAGTTCACCTCTGATCTCTTTTGAGGTTTTTAAATGATATCATATCCCCATGTGAAAATTTTATCCACATGAAAAGGAAGAGTTCCCCCACACATTTCCAGGTTTCCCCAAATAAGTTCAGCTAAAAATCCTTCTTTTGTGATTAGGGGTACCCCTGGTTGAACTTCACACACCATATTTAGAAAGTTACCAATCTCCATAATCCTCAAAGGTCATTCAAGGCGGAAGGCCAGTGTCATGTGGACACCTTTTCTTGACTATTCACATCATTACTTGGTGGATTTTCATATGTTTCCCAAAAAAATGGCTGTTAACTAAAGGGAAATTCGTCCCCATGAGGGTCTTTTCCAGCCGGGGTATGCTCAAATGGAATTCACGTCTTGGAAAATCCCCCAAATTTGGAAAAATTCTAGATTTTGGCTTATGTAACTCCTTCTTCCTAGGTGACCTTGACATAGAAAAGACTTTTAACTAAACTAACCACTTAACAACCCTCCCTCACGTAGGTAAAAAATGTGTGGGGAAAATTTCCCACTCATGGATGATATGAATGTTCCTAATGTTCTCAGACAACACTACTCAAGTCAGTCACCTATTGTGGATCCCAACATCAAGATAAATCCAAAATATTGCAAATCCCACCAGGACATCGAAAATGGAAGTTCAGTGTCTTGGGGAAACCTTTGATTGACTATTCACATCATGAACTGGAGGCTCTGCATATGTATCCCACAAAAATGGCTATCAATAAAATGAAAATTTATCTCTAGGGGAGTCCTTTCCTCCCTAAGAATGCCTAAAGAGGCTCTTGATCCTCATTCATGTCCATAATCCACAAATCCAGGGTCAAGAAAAATCCCTAACCCATGTATGAAGGATACTAGAAAATTCTCGACTAACGGTCCCAAGTCGGTGCCTTACCCTATTAAATTTGGTCAAAGCTATTCGACCTAAAACATGAGTATTAAGATTGATTTGTAGGACTATGAACTACCCACAAAAAAGATGCTATACACACCAGAGGGAAAGTCCTCAGAAGGTACCTCTGGGTAAAAGTTGAGTACCAATTCGTAAAAAAACACATTGAGCCATCAAAAATGCATAAAGTGTGTTAGGTCGAAAACCCACAAAGGAAGGCCGAAGAAAAACCCAAGTTATGCCCACTAAGCCTATGTCAAATAGGCTTAGGAAAAAAAATAGGGTAATAATTAAAAAGACATAAGAGTTCATGAGGTATTCCATTCAACCTCAGCAATAGTCGAACTATGCTTGCTGAGTCCCTTGGCTCGGGACAAAATTAGATCTTGATTTGGTTATCTTAGTTTACTGATTTCTAGTCATGGTTTAAAATTAACATTTTACTGAAATGATTATGATAGGAAGAGGAAAATAGGAGATATTTAAAATCCAAATACGTATCATTGGGTTTAGAAAAATTGGAAGAACATACCCAATTCTAAGTCTCCCTAGAGTAAAAAAATGGGGGTAGGGTACATGACCTTAATTTGGGATAAAACTACAATAGGACCCGGTTTGACCATTCCAAAAGTATGGAGAGTGATTGTCATGGGACATCAATGGTTTATTCTAAAGATGTTCTTTCCTCAGTTTTGCCTTTGACCGTCAAAAACACCTGCTCCAAGATAACATTAAGGTCATTCCCTTTATTCTAGATGGCTTCATAATTGGCATGCACAGAGGCCAATTTCTATATCAACATGGTTTCATGGGATTCTCAGTCTTTCATCTCCTCCTCTTGATCCACCACTAAATCATGGGCCTTCACCTGCTCATCCATTAGATGATCAAATTATTATGAAATATCTTGAAAGGTTTCCACCTGGTGATGGGAAGAATTGAACTTAGCTAGCTTATTATAGAAGGAGGCGAGGTCTTCATGGGAAATGAATATTTGGTAAATAAAGAAGTTAAGGTGATAATAATCAAATCCGTTGTAACCTAGCTTAGTAAATAACCACTGAAAATTGTCACCCTCATTGACAAAATGGCAAGTGGTGTCTCTGTGGCAAGAAAACGTAATTGGCCCCATGCCTCTTTTTGTATTGCCTAGTGTCTCAGCATGGAACTGACACATCGATCCTCCCCTTCTTCCACATATTTTTAAGAGGGAAGCATTTCCATAGGAGTGGGTAGGGACCTAAAGCTATTCACCCAAGGTGGGAGACTCTCTTTTCCCTCAGATGGCCCATCCACTGGAGCCGGATGTAAAGGACTAACTGTGGCCTCAATGATTATTGTCGATGCTCAGCTAATTCCCATATCATCAAGATCTTGGGAAATATCTACAATAGGGGGGTATTCTGAATTGATCCTCACTGAGATGGTTTTTACAAATAAAACCCCTCCTAGAATCTTTTGACTAAAATCGACCGCCTTCTCACCATGAGAGAAAGAGTAGGAGGTGTATCCATCTTGGTTGCTGAAGGGATGAAAGTAGAAGGTGTGGATGTTACACCTCTCACTATAAAGGGAATGTGTGGTGTTGTTTTTGGTAAAGGAATGAGATAAAAATGGTCAAGGGTTTCTGTACCCACCGAACTAGTTCTTTTAGCATCCTTACGGGGTAAAAATCAACCCATAGTTGGGAATAATCCAGTGATAGAAAGGTGGGAACCATCGTGTTAGGAATGATAATCTATCTACCAGCACCTTTGTGTATCATCATAATCCAAAATTGATAGAGGACTATAGGATGTGATTCTACCCTTATTCAAACAACAGGAAGCAACAAAGTCTATTTAAGGCGTCCAAACTGCCTGGAAAACTGGAAGGGGAGGTAAGGTTCACAAATACCCACTTAGTCTACATGGTCATGGAGCATCCCATCCCAAATATTGATGAGGTATGAGAATTCCTCTAAGAAACTTACCATGTCACCTCTCAATGATCCATGAGGGGTAGGATGCGGTGAAAACGATAAATGAGAGGCATTAGTCAATAAATCGACCACATCAGTAACAGTCAGAGTCTGGGAATGAACAACAAAAATGCTAAGGAGATCTGGGTGAATGTTAGAATGGGGAATATGTGTGGTATGGAAATATTTATAATAGGGGATGTGTTCCACCATCCACCCATAAAAGAATTGGAAAGGTCCACTGAGGTGATTCAGAGACCAGCCTTCCTGAATCTGATCTAACAATTCATAAAGCTAGGAGAGGGTAGGAAGGTCCAAATTAATGGGTTTACCCTCTCCCAGCATGGCTTCCATCGTCAAGGTGCATGCCTGAACCCCATTTTATACGTCACGACATAGGAAGATCCATCCAATTACGACATGGAGAAGAAACCTACTAGCCTAAGAGTAGGTGAAATTTCAGGCCGAAGCTCATATCCCCATGTGGAATATTTCCTTGCTTCAAGGGTAGCACAGTATGACCCTGGAGTTTTCTGGGATTGATGGGTTGGGTGAGTTTGGTTGTGGCGTGCCTTCAGCTTAGGCCCGTTAGTATTCCAAAATAACCTTATCCACGCTTTAAATGGAATGTGGGAACGCGCTTTGAGGGGGTAATCCAATGATCCCATTTCCATGACATGTCAACTCTTTGTCAAAGGAGACACGTGATTAGTGTCATTCCATGTGGTGGATTCTTGGAGAAACTCGTTGTACATATCTCCGAGGATATGTATACCTCCAAGCTGGTATATGTCCCACAGATAGATCCCCAACTCTCCATGTTGTAGATAAAAGGTGTTGGTGCTCAAACACCAGTGACTCAACAATTTTGGAAGGATTTTGCCCATAGAGATGGTTACAAACTGAGACAACCAAGATGTCTGGTGCAAGGTCACCACCTCTAACTGATTGGGTTACTCCAAACAGGTCTGATGCCCTTAGAACACCCAGACCCACTAATCATAGAAACATCATATGTCCTGCAAATTCTACTTGGTGCTTCACTCACCACTAGGATTTTATCGAGAAATGATGATAATGGATGGGTATTCGTGGATTTCTAGTATTGGGAAACCATTGTGGAACCCGCGGTTTCCTTGAGTCCATGAAGAAACTCACAATATAAAAACATATTCCTGAGTAGGAGTGGCGATGACTTCTCCAGTTGGGGAAATGATCGCACTATAATGATCTCATGGTGCCTCTAAAAGGACAATAGTGATTTCAGGGTCAGGTAATGACAGAGGCACATTGGTAGGAAGACCAAAGCCATAAAGTGGTAGTTTTATGGAAAATGGGTAAGCTAGAATCTCATGCATCAAGAAGACCATCAGAAATCTATCATGGGGAATGATGTGGGTTTGAAGATTATCATCGATATTCCTTATCATAGAGGCCCTTGTATTCGTCGATTTATTAGCAGCTGAAAAATCATACATTGTAACATGCATAAGAAGATCCATAAGACGATAATAAGGTAGTTTGAGAAGAAGTTTTGGGCAAAGGAAATGAAAAAAATTGCTAAGGACTTAATAATTTTCTACAAAAGGCTCTACAAACTGTTCCTAAAAGCAGTACATGGAAATAATAGTTCGCATAAACCAAAACACGTAAAATCTATTCCGCCTATAGTTATGGTACGTGGATACTATTCACCATGTATAACCATGGTATGTGGAATGATTGCGAGGAACAGGACCACGAACTGTTGGCCGATGAACAAAATGGTCCATAGAATGTAGAAATTGTGAACCTCGACCTCAGTTAAGTTTCATTTCAGAAGTTTTGGATAAAAAATTAAGTTCTCATCAATAGTTTTTGAGGTTTGGTTCACCGTTTCATGTTTGGTATGGGAAAAAGTCACCCACGTAGCATTCTTCCATGTGGAATCTGGATTTTATGTTTTAAAATTTCCATAGTCCCATTAACGGAAACCAAATTGATGTTCACAAACATGGAAATAGTGAGGAAATTGGTTCGTGAAACGTACATAGCGGTTTCAGACCACGGTTTTTTCAAGGAGCATGGTACGTGAAAGTGAAGGAGTTCGGGAACACTTTTCTTTGTGAGAAATGTTAAAAGAAAAATTGAATTGGCCCTTATATATCGGTGCATTCACCTCCTACTGGGTATACATGTTCTACCACGAACCATTTTAGGTTATGACCGCTTATACATTATAATAGTCCCCTTTTCATTCCAAATAGACACCATTATGATGGGGTAATTTTTTGGGTCATGTAAATTCTTCTAAGGAGAAGAATTACCCCCCGTAATAACTTTGTAGAAGAATCAATCACTTATATAAGTTTATCAAGGAGAAGGTACGTAAATTGTTTCTCACTCCTTTAAAGGATATTGAAGGAATTCAAGTTTTAAATTGGCCCATGTACCATCACCGTGAAAGGTACGTGGAGAAGACTGATCACGAACCTACAAGTATGTGGGATGATCCGCGATCCACTGGCCTGTGAATTGATGGCCAACGAGCATAGAAAACCATGAACCACATCAACAAACAGATTTCTTCATGGAATATTGTCTGCGTACCATGCCGTGAACCCCTCAGTTCGCAGATTAAGAAGACTAGTAGGGTTCTGCAAACCATTATCGCGAACCAAATCCTCCACAAACCCTGGTTTACTGAGTCTTCCATGGGTCAGAGAATTTCATCAATGGGCCTCCACAAATGGTGATTCCTTCCTAGAAGATACTATCTCTTAGATAATCTACAAAAGTATCATAGTAAAAGAAGAAGAAGAAAAGAAGGAGATGAATAGAGGGAAGGATGAGAGATGAAATCTTGAGGAAAACTCAGAGGTTGCACTCTAGATTCCGTCTTGTTTCATCGGTGAAGTACGGACTGTGAACCACTTCCTCTGTAGGTACAGCCGTCTATGAACCATAAAAATGGGGGAATTGAATAATAATGATGGAAACAAAATTCCAATTGGTAAACCGTGAACTAGAGCCTTCTCATGGATAAATTTCCTGTAAAAGTGAATTCCACTGAGCCTCCTTTAATATGGAACTCTGCATAGCGTACTGCTACGTGGACTAAACCCAATGCCACATACCCAATCGGTACATTGATATAACCCAAAGCGGCACGGTGATCCGTGTACCACTTTGGCACGCGGTTGGTGATACCCTTGCCAGCGTACCACACCAGTATACAGGATGGCCCTCCTGCCCCCATACCACTACGGTATCTGGAGCCTTCCCCATATTGCATGAGAAACCAGTATGTGGAATAGTGTGTATTCGGGTATTGTTCCTTCCTGTTCTAAACTCCTCCTCAATTGATGTTTAGTCCCCTATAATACCTCTGCTAACCAGTACTCTAGCTCCAGGCTAGAGTCTCTTCCAAAGCCACCAGATACGTTTGATCAGGCCATCAGATGCATCAGCGTACCCCATTAAGTCTACATTCCCACAGTAAGTGGAGTCAAGATGGCCCTCTCAATAAAGGTGTAGGCTTCAGGAATGCCTGTAAGGACACATTCTTACAGTAAACCGGAGTCCAACCTCGGGATGATGACGTGAACCTCCCCATTCTTGGGATTAAGGGTGATTGCTTTCTTTTCTATTCAATGGGGAGTAGTGATCATGAGAATGGGTTATGTCGCTCCCCCTTTTATGAGGAAGACACTTTTCTGCTTCTCATAACATGCTTTGGGGCCCTCCTATTGAGGTAATTCCCCGATCTTCTGAGGTAGGGCCACTCGACCTTTAATTCCATTTCACATGGAAAGGTTCATCGCTTCGTGCCCTCTCCCATGGTCGCCCGACCTCTTCTTCTGTAGGCTCTCACTCCCCCACCAATAGTAGAGGAGGCATGTGAATTTTTGAATCTTTAAAATCTTCTTGTCTCTAACACCGAGCATACATCTCATTGGAAACTTCCATGGATAATCCCCACACAATATAGACTATGACAACTCTGATTCCTGTTCAAAATAGGATATGTAGGATGCCTACCAATTTTCTCAAGCTGAAAAGGGTTCCCATCCAAAAGGGGTCCACCCAATCATATTTCTCAAATGGAAAACTTCCATGAATAATACCCACACAATATGAACTATGAGAACTATGATTCCTGATCAAAACAGGATACGTAGGATGCCTACCAGAAGGACCGAGTTCAAAAGTGTGCCCATCCAAAAGGGGTCCATCCAATTATGTTTCTCAAATGGTTAGCTTCCATGCGTAGGCCCCTCATAATATGAACTATGAGAACACTAATTCCTGATCAAAACAAGATACGTAGGATGCCTACGAAAAGGCCCAATCTCAAAAGGGTGCCCATACAAAAATGGTACACCCAATCATATGTGTCGAATGGGCAGTTTCCATGCGTAAGCCCCTCATAATATGAACTACATGGGTACTGATTCCTCTCTGGAGGATACGTAGGATGCCCTCTTTGTGGGCCCGATCCCAACATTAGGTCACCTTCCTTCCCCCTGGATGACGATAAACTCTAGAGCACCTTACAATGTGGTGAAGTCAGCATCACCTCTGTGGCATCAAACATATACACAATCACGATGATCTTGCAAATTAAGGGTAGCCCATGGACACACTCTTCAGGAATTAACCAAGGATTCACAAACATATTAACACGACTTAAATCTATAAGAGAGTCCCGAAATAGAAAAAAATCTTCCATTGGAAGGGTGTGGTGATCCTGAACTCCCATCCTCTCGACCAATGGAGTCCTCAAGTGTCGTTGGACAAATTTTCAGCTAACGAGCACCTTCCTTGGAAAAGCAGGTCCATGAATCAAGGATACCAGGGTCATTGGGTGTTCTTTGATCCATGAATAAACCCGTTGGAGACCACCTGAAGAAGTTATATCTAAGAAGTATCGATTTTATATGTTCTTGACCCCCACGCAATCACCCGATGGGACTAATAGTTCCCCACAGGGTTAGCTCAATGTTCTTTAAAGGATAACGACATTGAACAGGTCAAAAAAAGGAATGGAAAATTCTCCAAGAGCCTGTCTCTATGGAAAATGGATATGTGATGATCCTCTTCATGCCATCTTCTCACCATCCATACATGCGCCACATCAGAGGTAGAATAACCATGAAAACAAAAAAAAACCCAAAAAACCCATAAAAACCCCCAAAATCTATAAAATCGCTAAAAACCATTAAAAATATAAAAATACCTATAAATAGCAAAAAAATAAAACCACTAAAAAACCCTGAACACACCTAATAAACATTTAAAACCATAAGATAATTTAAAGCCCTAAAAATCCTCAAAAAATCTATATACCCCCAAAACCCAAAAATACATAAAACTCCTAAAAACCATAAAAATCCTAAATAGAAATAAAATTCCTAAAAGAATAAAACCCTTAAACACTCTAAACCCCCAAGAAAAACCAATGAAAATATTAAAAATCGAAAAACACTTAAAACCCCAAAAACCTAAAAATGTTTAAACCCCTAAAAGTCCATAAAATCCCTAACAACAATAAAACCCCAAAAAACAAAAAACCCCTAAAACAGTAAGAAATGCTAAAAAGTTACTAAAAACTCTAAAAACCATTTATAACCTTAAAGACATTAAAAAACTCGAAAACATGAAAAGCGCAAAAAAACTCAAAAAAAATCCTATACCCCCAAACCATAAAAACCCTAAGAACCCTCAAATTCCTAGAATACACCTAAAAACCATAAATATCCAAGAAAGACCTAAAATCCTTAAAATGTAATTACCCTATAAAACCTAAATAAAACCTCAAAAAACTAAAACCACTAAGGAACCACTAAAAATACAATGAAATGTCGAAACCACTAAAAACCCATAAATCCCTCAAAATACAAAAAAACCATAAAAATACTAAAAATACTTTAAAATACCAAAAAACATAAAAAGACTTTAAAACACTGAAAACCTCTAAGAAATCATATAAAACCTAAAGAAACTTAAACCACTAAAAACTAAGAAAATGATAAACCCCCTAAAAATCTTAAAAAGAACAAAAAAAATCCTAAAACCCCTCTAAAATCAATAAAAACCTAAACACAATTAGAACCCCTAAAAACCCATAAAAACCCTAAAATCTACTCAAAACAAAAAAATTCTATTATACCGTAAAAAGTATAAAAATTATAAAAACCATAAAAATCTAAAAGAACTCAGGAAAACCCTAAACCCCTAAAAAACCATAAAAACCATAAAAAACCTACAAACCATAAATTTCCCAAAAATACCCTAAAAACTATAAAAATCCTAAAAAATACAAAAAAATACCTAAAAATGTAAAAACCCCTAAAAACCCAAAAAAAACTTAAGAAACCCATAAAAATCTAAAACCACTTAATACCCCTGACAACCTAAAAATTTCTGAATACCCAAAAATCCATAAAACCCTAAAAACCATAAAACCCTCAAAATTCCTAAAATTCCTAAAAATTGTAAAAATCCATAAGAAACACTGAAATTTCCTAAAAACATGAGATCCTTGAAAACCTCTAAGAAAACCTCAAAACCCAAAAACAATTTAAACCCCTAAAGACATAAAAAATGCTAAAAACCCTCAAACACCCTAATAACCCTAAAACCCATTAAAAATACTAAAACCACTAAAAACCCTAAAATCCAAAAAACCCAAATAATCACCAAAAACCCTAAATACCGTTTACACCCAAAAAAATTAATAAAATATAAAAACCATAAAACTGTTAAAAACAGAAATAAACCCTTGAAACCTATAAAACTATAAAAACACTAAAACACCGAAAAACCCCCAAAACACTTAAAAACCCCAAATAACTATAAAAACCCATAAAAAACCTTTAAACCATAAAATCCACAAAATCATAAAAATATCCAAATCCCTATAACCATACAAAATCATAACAACAATCAAAATCACAAAAAACCCAAAAAATAATAAAAATCATTAAAAAGAACAAAAAGTACTAAAATTTTAAAACCCCATAAAACCATGAAAAAACCAAATAAATCCTAAAAAACCAAAAAAAATACTTTACACCTCTAAAAATACTAAAAAATGAAAAACCCCACGAATCCCTAAATCCCATAAAAACCATAAAAACCAAAAAAACCCCATAAATTATATAAAAATATAAAAACCCATTAATAATAAAAAATCCTAAAAATACTAAAGACCATAAAAACTCTTAAAACCAATAAAAATCCTAAAAAATGATAAAACCCCTAAAAAACAGAAAAATGACCCTAAAAACCTGAGAAAAACATAAATCCACCTAAAAACATAAAAACTTCTAAAAACTAATAAAACACCTAAAACCCCACTAATAATTCAAAAAACATTACCCAAAAAATTCAAAATCACTAATGAATATTTAAAACTCAAAAAACTAAAAACCCCCTAAAACCCCAAAAACCAATAAAAAACCTAAAAATAGGCAAACCATTAATATCCCCAAAATACTAAAAAAAACATTTAAAATACTAACACCCCTAAAAGCATAAAACCCTAAAAACTTCTAAGAAAAAAAATTAAAAACCTTAAGATACTTAAAACCTCTAAAATCCTAATAATTCCAAAATCCCAAAAAAAACAATAAAAACCCTAAAACCCCTCAAATCTCAATGAACTGTAAAAACCGTAAAAAACCCAAAAAAATATATATAAATCCCAAAATACTTAAAGAACCATAAGATCCATGAATAAACCTAAGAAATAATTAAAAACATAAAAATGCTTCAAACCCCCATAAAACCTAGAAAACTCTAAAAACCTAAAAAACTGTAAAAAAACTCTAAAATCCCTACAATCCTCTAAAAACATAAAAAACATTAAACCACTAAAACCCACTAAAACCATTGAAAACTCTATAAACCATTTAAACTCATAATTACGTGAAAAACTCTATAAAAAATCAAAAACCATAAGATAAAAAACTGAAAAAACCGAAAATACAATAAAACACTCAAAAACTCTAAAACACTCCAATTCTCTAAAACCCTAAAACCCATTAGAATCTAAAAAAATCCTTTAAAACCCTAAAAATTTAAAAAACCCATAAAACCTGTTAAAAACACTAGGAAAATGTAAAATACTAAGAAACAATAAAAAAACTTAAAACCCTATAAATACCAAAACCATAAAAAGCCTAAAAACCCTAAAAAAACTAAAAACCAGAAAAATCATAAAAACCCTAAGAATACATTAAAAACATAAAAACCCCTAAAATTCCCAGAGTTCTCAAAGATGACCTTAAAAACCTTAAGATTGTTAAACCCCCTAAAAACCATATAAATACTAGACCCCCAAAAAACAGAAAAATACCCTAAAAACCTGAAAACCCCATAAAACCCAAACAATCACCTAAAAACGATAAAAACAATAAAACCCACTAAATGTATAAATACCATTTCAACCCAAAAACATTGAAAACTATGATAAACCTTAAAACAAGAAAAAACTCTAAAAACCCTAAAACCACTAAAAACATGAAAACCATAAAAACACTGAAAACCATTAAAATCTCTTAAAATCCCAAAAAAACACTAAAAAAAAAAATTCTGCAATCTATAATTATATATAAAATGGTAAGATCCCCTTAAGGCCATAAAAGACTCTAAAAATCCTTAAAAAGATAAAAACACATAAAACCCCTCAAAACATAAAAAAAACCTTTAAAAACCCTAAAAACCGAGAAACCGCTAAAAATACATAAAAACCTAAAAACCATAAATATTAAAAAATCACAAAAAATCACTAAAAACATAAAAACCATAAAAACTGTAAATACGATAGGAAAAACATGAAACCAAAATACACTTAAAACGTTTAAGAACCTAAAAATTGATAAAAACTGTAATACCCTTAAAAACCATAAAATCTCCAAAAAACCTTAAACCCCCTAAAACCCTAAAAATTACTAAAAACACTAAAAAATCCATTAAACCCTAAAGAATGTTAAATGAAAATCTAAACAACATTACAACATAAAAAACTCAACACCCCCCATTAATCTAGAAAAAAACATGTAAGCCATAAAAAATCTAGTAACACATAAAACCCCTCACAATCACTAAAAACCCTAGAAACCATAAAAATCCTAAAAAATACCAAAATTCATAAAAAAGAATAAAATTCTACAAAACCAAATAAAAACTTAAATACCTAAAAACACATAATACCCCAAAAAACCAAAAAAATGGTATGAACCCTAAAAATCCTTAAAAACCATAAAAACCCTTAAAACCCAAAAAACTCTAAAAAACCATAAAAATATAAAATAATCCCTAAGTATACTTAAAAACATAAAAACCATAAGAAAAAAATAAATGAATAAAAACACTTAAAACCTATAAAAAAAACTGAAAATTATAAACACCCTAAAAACCCAAAAAAAAACAATAAATATATTAAAATCCATAAAAACTAGATGAAAACCTCCAAAATTTAATAACCATAATACTACTAAAAACTGAAAAAAAATTTAAACCCCTAAAAATGTTAACAAAATCTAAATAACCATAAAATCCCTAAAAACTGAAAAAACAGAAAAAAACAGAAAAACCCAAAATACCCAAAAATCCTTAAAATCCCTACAAACACTCAAAATACCTAAAAAACCTAAAAACCTAAAAAACCATAAAAATCACTAAATATATGAAAAACATAAAAAACACTAAAAAATTTGAAAAATATAATAATAATATAAAAACATGAAACACTTAAAACCCCTATAAATTTAATAAATGGAAAAAATCCTAAAAACCCTAAAAAACCACAAATTCTCAAAAAATCGAAAAAAATTAAAATACACCTAAAAATACAAAAAATGTAAAAAAACCCTAAAACCATAAGAAAACACTAAAATCATAAAAACTCTTAAAACACCTAAAAACCTAAAAATATTAAAAACACTAAAACACCTAAAAACCTCCCAAACCCCTAAAAATCCTAAATACCCCTAAAAACCGTAAAATCTTTAAAAATCCAAAGAAACAATAAATAAAAGCAAAAAAACTAAAACCCTTAAATACTAAAGAACATTTAAAACTCTCAAAAAATTAAAAACCACAAAAAATACAATAAATCATAAAAACAAAAAAACCCTGAAAACCCTAAAACCCTTAATATTCCCAAATCTTTAAAAACCGTAAAAATCATAAAATCCCTAAATATCCCTAAAAAATAAAACAACTTAAAAAACCAACAAAACTAATTAAATCCAAACACACATAAAAAAATTTAACTCATAGAAACCTATGAAATATAAAAACCCTAGAGGACCTTAAATTCATCAAAACCCCAAAAAACCATAAAAACCACTAAAATACTTACAAAAACCTAAAACCAATTGAAACTAGAAAAATAATTTAAACTGTTAGAAATGTTTAAAAACTCTAAAAACCTTTGAAAATAGAAAAACTCAAAATAACCTAAAAACCTAAAGAAGAAAAATAACCTAGAAACCCCTAAAAACTTAATAACCAGTCAAAATCTCTCATATATAAAAACTAAAAAAATTATAAAAATCCCTA
Organism: Viscum album; assembly: GCA_963277665.1. Taxonomy (NCBI): domain Eukaryota; kingdom Viridiplantae; phylum Streptophyta; class Magnoliopsida; order Santalales; family Viscaceae; genus Viscum; species Viscum album. The sequence goes on along the minus strand of OY728148.1, from coordinate 406,785,320 downwards.
AAAATCTCCAAAAACATAAAAAATCCTAAAAACTCTGAAAAAACCAAAGAAAATCCTAAAAGAATAAAAAAAACATGTGAATACCTAAAATAAAATAAAAAACTCAAAAAAAACTAAAAATCCTAAAAACCTAAAAATTCTTTTAAACCATAAAAATCCCAAAAAAATCAACAATAACCATAAAAATATAAAAACTAATAAATCCCTGAAAAAAACCAACGAAATCCCCAAAATCTAAAAACACATGGAACCCCTAAAAAACTAAATGTTAAATCCCTAAAAATCCTAAAACCTGTCAAAATCCCTAAACCACAAAAAATAAAAAAAATCCTAAAAAACATAAATTTTCGTAAATTTTAACATATCCTGAAAACTTGAAAAATCCATAAGAAAACCTTAAAATACTAAAAACAAATAAAACCCCTAAAAGCCTGTAAAATTCTAAGAACCTGAAAACCTTGAAAGATTATAAAAACCCTAGAATACCTAAAAATAAAAGAAAACTAAAAACATTAAAAATTCACATAGAAAACCTAAAACACACTCAAAACTCTAAACCCCATTTAATCCCTAAAAACATTAAAAAAATCTAAAAACCCATAAAACCACTATAACAACTCATAATCCCCCTTAAATATTGAAAAAACCATATAAATATTAAAACCCAAAAAAACCATGAAAACCCACAAAATCAATAAAAAGTCTAAAAACACTAAAAACCATAAAAATTCTAAAAAATTTCTAAATTACGTAAAAACATAAAAACTACTAAAAATACCGATAACCCCTTATTAAACCATAAATACATAAAAACACATAAAACCCACACAAAACAAAAAACCCTAAAACCCTAAAAAAATATTAAAAAATCTAAAACACTAAAAACTATAAATCTCTCAATAACCTTAAAAAAATATAAATACACATAAAAACCCCATAAACCAATAAAACAGTAAAAACCCATTAACCCATTCAAAATATTTAAAAAATATAACAAAACATAAAAACCCATAAAACTCAAAAAAACCCCAAAAAACCATAAATTCCCAAAAAAACCCTAAAAATATTTAAAAACACTAAAACCCCATTAAAATCCAAGAAAATACCTAGATATCATTAAAAATTAAAAAACCAAAAAACCCTAGAGAACCTCAAAAAACCAAAAAAGAAAAAACACATTAATCCATTTAAAAAGTAAAAATGTAAAAATTTATAAAAACCCTAAAAACCATAAAGACCATTAAAACCTTTAAAACGACACAAAACCCATGAATACCCTAAAAACATCTAAAAATTTTAAAAATTATTTAAACGCCTAATTTTCTTTAAAGATCTAAAAAACATTAAAACCCATAAAAACTCAAAATACCTTGAATCCCAAAAAAACCATAAATCCCCCAAATCCCTAAAACCCTTAAAAATCCCAAAAAACCCTAAAAACAATAGATATAATAAAATAATTAAATATCCATTAAAATATAAGAAAACATAAAATTATGAAAAACCCTATGAAAACCTTAAAAACCTAAAAATACATAAAACCCATAAAAAAATTAAATACCCAATAAACTCTAAAATCCATAAAATCCATAAAAACCATAAAAAACATAAAAACCCCTAAAAATCATAATACACAAAAAAAACCCCAAAACTGCAAAAAAACCCAAAAAAACCTTAATTTTTTTAAAAAAATCTAAAAACCATTGAAACATTAAAAAAATCAAAAAACCATGACAACCTAAAACACCATAAAAACTTATAGACCCAAAAAAAACTCCGAAAATCCCTAAAAAAACAAAATAATATCTAAATCCAAAAATCACTAAGAATATAATAACCCCCAAAAAACCCTAAAAATCATAAGAAAATCTTAAAAACCTAAAAATAATTAATCCACTAAAAACCCTAAAAATGATAAAAAAACATAAAAAACATAAAAACAAACAAAACCCTCAAAATTTAATAAATACTAAAAAAATAAAAACCTTAAAAACAACTAAAACTCTAAAAAACCATAAAAACTACAAAAAAAGAAAAAAAAACATAAAAACATAAAAAACCATAAAACCCTAAAAATGTAAAAACCCCAAAATCATTTAAAACCCCAAAAAATAAAAAATTCCTAAAATACCTAAAAATATCTAAAAAAGTAAAAACCACAAAACCCCAAAAAACACTAAGCAAATATTTAAAACCAATAAACATATAAAACCCCTAAAAATAAAGAAAACGTAAATACCCTAAAAACCCTAAAAACCACAAAACCCCCCAGAACCTTAAAAACCCACAAACACCCGAAAACACTAAAACCACGAAAAACTCATTATACCATTTGAAACCAAAAAAATGTTAAAAACTCTAAAAACATAAAATTCCAAAAAGAAACTCTAACAAATTCTAAAACCCAAAAAATTAAAAAAAACCCAAAATCCCAAAAACCCCAATATCCCACAAAATCCTTAAACTCTTAAAACCCTACAGAAATAACAAAAATCACTAAAAACCACTATTATTAAAAAATAGGAAGTTTCATTCAAAACAATAAAAAAAATTTAAACAGCTAAAAAGATAAAAAACATAAAAACCCATAAAAATTACAAACCCCCCAAAAACCCAAAAAAACATTAAAACCCCTAAAACTCTGAAAACACCATAAACCCCATAAAAACCACTAAAAGATCTAAATTAACTTTTAACCCATAAAACAATAAATAATATAAAACCTTCTAAACCCCTAAAAAATAAAAAATATCCCTAAATCCCCCAAAACTATAAAAACCTGACACCCCCTTAAAAATCCCTAAAACCCGTCAAAATCATTAAAAATCCTTAAAAATACATAAAAATGTAAAAAACCATAAAAGAAAAAATAAAAACCCCAGAGAAATCCATAAAACACTTAAAAAACTTAAAACCCATAAACCTTAAAAATACTAAAACCCAAAAAATCATTAAAATCACTAATAACCCTAAAGCCGAAAACCCTAAAACCATAAAAAAACATAATAACCCATAAGAATCCTAAAAACATCTAAAAATATAAAATCACTTTAAACCAATAAAACTATTAAAAAACTATTGATAACACTAAAAACCAAAAAAAACTAAACAAAACACTACCCCCCTCACGAAAAACTATAAAAATAATAAAAACCCTAAAAACCCTAAAACCCCTCAAAATCCATGAAAAACCTAAAACCCATAAAAATAATAAAAAATCCATAGATTCCATAAAAATGAAAAAACCCTAAAAACATTAAAAACAACTATTAAAAATATAAAATTTGAAAACAATTAAAACCACTAAAAATATTAAAAATGCTAAAAACCCAAGAATCCCCTAAGCTCCCTAAAATCCCTAGAAACGAAAAAACTATAAAAACCCTAAAAACATTAAAAAAAAAATAAAAAAAACAATAAAATCCAAATAAAACTATAAAAACTCTTTAAAACAAAAAAATTCTAAAAAACTCTTAAAAACAATTAAACCCATAAAAATCAGAAAACCCTAAATACCCTAAAACCCATAAAACCCTAAAAACCAAGACTAACCAAAAAAATCCTAAACACCATAAAATTTATAAAAACACTAAAATGCATATAAATGACAAAATTCTAAAAAAATTGAAAATAACTAAAAAAACTTAAAACCCTGATATAACTTATAACACCTAAACACCTAAATATGCTAAAAAACCATTAAAACCATAAAACCCCTAAAAATCATAAAACCATTAAACCCCATAAAAATATAAAAAACCAATGGAAACTCTAAAAACCATTTAAATCCCTAAAAAGTTAAAAACACTAAAACCCCATGAAAAACTCAAAAAAAAACACACACAAAATAAGAAAACCGAAATACCCTAAAACCCCTAAATCTCTTCAAATATCTAAAAACCATAAAAATGAATAGAATCTTAAAAAAACCCAAAAAAATATGAAAAAATAATACCCCCTAAAAATACTAAAACCAGCTAAGAAAACCATAAATATCAAAAAAAAATTGAACCCCTAAAAATCTAAAAACACTTAAAGCCCTAAAAGACCCTAAAACCCCTAAAACCATAAATCCCCAAAAAACCCCAAAAAACCTTAAAAACATAAAAACCCATAAAAACTTGAAGAACCCACTAAAATATATAAATACCCTTTAAACCAATAAAAACATTAAATAACACTAAAAACCATTAAAACAATAAAAACACAACAAAACCCAAAATCCCCATAAAATAAATAAGAATCTAGGAAACACATAAAACCCTTGAAAATCCCTAAATCCCATAAAAAACATAAAAATCCAAAAAAATACTTAAAACCTTGAAAAATGTATAAAACAATTAAAAACATGAAAAAAACTAAGAAAAAGTTTAAAACCTAAAAAAATTTAAAACAACTAAAAACCTAAAAACATTAAAAACCCTGATATCCAAAAAACACTAAAAACATAAAAACATAAAAACATAAAAACATAAAAACACAAAAAATCCCTAAAAATATAAAAATTCATAAAAATCAAAAAAAGCCCCAAAACCCCTGAATAAAATTAAGAAAACAATAAAATACTAAAAAAATTAAAACCCTCAAAAAATAAAAATGCTAAAAAAACATAAAAGACCCTAGAAACCGTAGAATCCCCTAAAAACCAAAAAACCCCTAATAACATTAGAAACCTCAATTTCCCATAAAAAATAGAAACCAAAAAAATTAAAAAACCATTTAAACCCATAAAAACATTTAAAAATGTGAAACAACCTTAAGACCCCTAAGAGCTAAAAAATCCCTTAAAATCAAAAAAAAAACAAACTAAAACCACAAAAAATCCAAAAAACCAAAACAAAGTACATAATTATCCGTAAAATCCTTAAAAAACCCCAAATAATATAAAATACATTAAAACCATGAAATCCAATAATAAAACCTTAAAAAAGTAAAAAAACATAAACCCCTAAAAAAATAAAAATGTAGAAAACCCTATATCCACTTAAAACATTAAAACCCATAACCCCCCAAACCATTAAAACCCCTAAAACCATAAAATCACATAAAAATCCTAACAACCACTAAACACTCTAAAAACCAATTAAACCCATAATTTTTTTAGAAAAACTCTACAACCCCCGGAAACTCTAACAAACCCAAAAAACATAAAACAATAAAAACCATAACATCGATAAAAGTCCTTAAAACCCCTATAATCCATCAAAATCCCTAAAAACCTTAAGAAGATTAAATATCCTAAAAACTCCTTAAAAATACATTAATACAAAAATAACTATAAAAATATAAGGAAAAATTTATAAAAACATAAAAACATAAAAACTCTTGAAATCCTAAAAATCTAAAAATGATAAAACCCTAGAAATATATAAAAATTCTAAAATCCCTCAAAGTCACAAAAAATCTTTAAAAACCAAAAAAATCCAAAAAACCCCTAAAATTCATTTAAAACAAAAAATACCCTAAAAACACTAAAAACACTATGATAACATTAAAAACCCAAAATAGATATAAAAATCCTAAACACATATAAAATGATGAAAACCCTAAAATTTATTTAAAACCCTAAAAACCCATAAAATCCAAAAATACCCCTAAAACCATAAAACCCATAAAAACCAATAAAAACCCTAGAAACCACTAGAAACTCTAAAACCCTTTTAACCCTTAAAAATGTTAAAAACATATAAAAACATAAAATGCAAAGAATATAGGAAAACCCTAAAACCCTAAAAAACAATAAAACCAAAAAAACCCTAAATAATATTTAAAATCCCTAAATTATCCAAAAAACCCATAAAATTCAAGAAAAAATCTCAAAAAATCTATTAAAAATTTAAAGAACACCAAAACCTTGAATAACCCTAAGAAAACCATAAAAACATAAAAACACATAAAACCCATAAATACCAATAAACCCATAAAAACATTAAAACCCAAAAAATCCCTAAAAACTATAACTACCACTAAAACCATAAAACCCCTAAAACCCAATAAAAACCATAAAAAATGGCTAAAAACACAAAAAACCTATTTAAAATCCCAAAAAAGTTATAAAAACTCTAAAACCATTAAAAAACCAAAAAATCTCAAAATAAAACCCAAAAAACCCATAAATACCCAATAATACCCAAAAATCAAAAAATGCCTAAAAATTTAAAAACACCCTAAAAACATAAAAACATAAAAGCCCTAAATTCTATAAAGAAAACAAAAACACTAAAAAACCAAAAAAACCTTAAAAACCATAACACATTATACCCCTAAAAGAGAAAAGAAAATGAAGAACCTTGAAAAGCCAAGGAAATTATTAAAACAAATAAACATTTAAAACCATAAAGAAACAAAAAATGATAAAAACCCAAGAGCCCCTAAAAACCCCTAAAAACCCTAAAAACCCAGAAAAACCCCTATAACCCAATAAAAAACAAACTAAAAACTCTAAAAACATATAAACCACTAAAAATATAAAAAAACCTCTAAGAACCACTAAAATCATTAAAAAATTGAATTCTCCCTAAAGACTCTAAAAAACTATAAAACTCTAAATATCCCCTGAATCCAAAAAATCCATCAAAACAAAAAAATAATGAAAATAAAAAAGTCCCTAAGAAAATATAAAAACGCACAAAGAAAACATAAAAACACATAAAACCCCTAAAACATAAAAAATTCTTAAACCCCTAAAATGCCGTAAAAATCCCAATACACAATAAACCTATAAAACTGTAAAAAATCATAAAACAAAAAACCCACCAAAACCCCTAACGAATCTAATAAACCACTAAAAACTCTAAAAACCTATCAAACACATAAAAAATTAACAAATGATAAACCCTTAAAACAACTAAAAGAACTCAAAAACCCCTATTAAAAAAAACCATAAAACACTAAAACCCTAAAAATCACTAAAACCCCTTAAAACCATAAAAATCCTAAAAAATACCTAAAAATCCAATAAAAATGTAAAAACCCTTATAAACCATGAAAAACCATAAGAAATCCTCAAAAAACCAAAAGCACTTAAACACCAAAAACCTATAAATGCTATAAAATCTAAGAATCCATGAAAACCGTAAAAATATGTTAGATAAAAAAAAAGTCATAAAAGCCCTAAAACCAAAAAAAAATCTAAAATACATTAAAACTCCTAAAAACAATAAAAACACCTAAAAATGTAAAAACTCAAAAAAACCTAAACCCCACAAAAAATATAAAAACCCTAAAAACCCTACAATCCCTCAATATTTCTGGAAACCCTAAAAACCATAAAAATCATAAAAATAATATAAAATTACGTAAAATCATAAAAAACCTAAAAACCATGAAAACCCCAATTTGTTCTTAAAATATATAAATATTCTTAAAAATACTAAAAACCTAAAAAATTATAAAAATATTAAAAACCCATAAAAACCTATAAACCTTAAAAACATGTAAAACCATTTTAAAAACCCTAAAAAAATCCAATAAGAAAACTAAAATCCACAAAAGACTCTAAAAACTCTTTAAACCTCTAAAAATTTTACACGCTCTAAAAAACCAAAAAAGCAGTAAAAACACCAAAAAACCCAAAAAATCCAAAAAATAATCATAAAACCCTAAAAACCCATAGAACCCATCCAAAAATTTCTATAAACAAGAAAAATAAAAATTCCACATAATCAATAAAAAAATAAAAACCACTAAAAACCATTAAAACCCCTATGAAAAACTTAAAATCAAACAAACACTTCAATCCCCATAAAAACCTTAAAATTAAAAAACTCATAAAAACCCTAAAATCTCTAAAAACCTTAAATAACATAAATCCCCCAAAAATTATTAAAAACCCATAAACCATAAAAAACTACTAAAAACTCAAAAATCCCTTTAGACCCCTAAAATCATTAGAAAACACTAAAATCCAAAAAACCCTAATAACCTGAAAAACAATGAATCCCCAAAAAGAACCATGAAAACCTTAACAACCATAAAACTCCCAAAATACCAATAATTCGTAAAATCCCTAAAACCATAAAAAATATGAAAAAATACATAAAAATCCCTATAAACATAGGAAACCCTTAAAATCGTGAAAAAACACAAAGAAGACCTTAAAACCTAAAAAATACATTTAACCCCTAAAAACTAATAATATCATTACCCTAAAAACCCCTAAAACCCGATAAAAACTAAAAATCCCTAAAAAACCTAAAAAACCACAAAAATACAAAAAATACTAAAATATCCTTAAAAAAGTAAAAAACCATAAAACCAATAAAAACCCCAAAGAAAAACTTAAAACCACCAAAACACCTAAAAAAGCGATAAAACCCATTAAATACACCAAAAAACCCCAAGCCCCTTAAAATAATAATACCCTAAAAAAATAAAAAAACCCCTAAGAACCAAACACAAACCTAAAGGCCCACTAAAAACTCTAAAACCCTTTAAAACCATACAAACATTAAAAAATCTAAAAAATATTAATCCCCTATAAAACTAAGGAAACACCAAAACCCAAAGAAAACCCTAAACACCTCAAGCCTCTAAAAAACCCTAAAAAGCCTCAAAATAAAACAACCCCTAAACCCCATAAAATCCATAAAACACATAAACATCCATGAAAACATAAAAACCCCTAAAAACCATGAAGGAACCTAAAAACTCATAGAAACATAAAATTACATAAAACTAATAAAACCTTAAAAAACTTAAACCATATGAAACCCTAAAAACCATAATTATCCCTAAAACCATTATAAAACATGAAAACCCATAAAACCCCTATAAACCCATGAAAAACTCTAAAAACATTTAAACCCCTAAAAAAATAAAAAAAATTTAAAATACTAAAAACCCTAAAAACTCCAAAAAAAACTCTGAAACCCAAAGAAACGATAAAAACCCTAAAACCCTGAAACAACTAAAAACCATAAAATCCCCTAAAAACCTTTAAACCATAAAAATACCATTAAAACCCTTAACACCACTAAAAATTATAAAAACCCTTTATGCCCTAAGAAACATTAAAAAACTCTAAAAATCCTAAAACAATAAAAACAAAAAAACCCCTAAAACCCCAAAAAAACCATAAGAACCCTAAAACTGTGAAATATGAAAAGGCCACTAATTCCAAAAAAAACCCTAAAACCATAAAATCCATAAAATCCCAAAAATATAAAAACCCCAAAAACACAAAATACCCATGATAAAACCATAAAACATTAAAATTTTTAAAAACCCTAAAAATCTAAAAACCCTAAAATCTAAATAGACCATAAGAACACTAAAGACCATAAAAAGAACTAAAAAACATTAAAACCCATAGAAATCATAAAAAAAATAAAATTATAAAAACAATTTAAACCCCTAAAACTTCAAAAAAACTATAAAAACATTAAAACCCTTAAAAACAAAAAATACTATAATCCCAAAAAACCAAAAAACCAAAAAACCATAAACCCCTCAAAATCCGTAAGAAACCCTAAAACTATAAAAATACTAAAAATGATGTAAAATCCCTAAAATCATAAAATACCCAAAAAACAATGACAACCCTTAACAAAACCTTAATAAGATAAAACCACTTAATACACCTAAAATAAAAAAATTATAAAAACCTTAAAACCCTAAAAAACTATGAAACCCATAAAAACCCTAAAAGACATAAAAACCCTAAAACACACTAAAAATATAAAAACCATTAAACACAGAAACATATTTAAAAACTATATGGAACCATAAATACCTAAAAAACTCAAAAATTCCTAAAAAACCAAAAAATTATAAAAACCATACAACCATAAAAACCAGAAACCCCTAAAAATCCAAAAAAAAATCCTAAAAATCCCAAATAATTATTCAAATAATAAAAAACATGAAAAATCCTAAGAAAACATTATGAACCTAAAAAACATAAAACCCCATAAAACCTAATAATGATAATAACCCGAAAACCCTCTAAAAACCCTATAAAATTTAAAACCCTCTTAAAATGTTGACAACCAGTAAAACACATAAAAAACTAAAAGCATTAAACACCCAATAATCCTTTAAAAAGATAATAAAAATATAAAAAACCTTTAAAACTCTAAAAAAACTCTAAAATACTAAAAAACCATAAAACCCCTAAAACCTTAAAAAATCCTAAAAACTAAAAAAAACCTAAAACCCCTCAAAATCCCTAAAACCATAGAAACCTCGAATTTATAAAAATCCCTAAATATCACTAAAACATAAAAGTTCCTAAAAACCAGAAAACCATAAGAAAAACTTAAAAAACCTAAAACAATAAAAACACATAAAATACCATAAAAACAGTAATTACCCTAAAAACCCTAAAACCCATGAAAACCTTTAAAAACCCAAAACACATAAAAACCCAAAACACATAAAAACCCTAAAAACCAACTTAAAAAATCTAAATCCCCACTAAACCCATAAAAATTTTAGAAAAATATAAAAAACCTTTTAAACCCCTAAAAAATAAAAAAAATCCAAAAACCACTAGAAAACCAAAAAACCCCTGAAAACATAAAAAATCTGAAGGCAGCCAGAAATCCCTAAAAATCAAAAAATAATAAAAAAAATTTTAAATCCCTAAAAATCCTTGAAACATAAAAAAACCTAAAAACCGTTAAACCCCCTAATAAAACATTAAAAACATAAAAACAAATAAAACCCCAAAAACCATGAAAATTTTATTAACCTTAAAAACCCTAAAAACCATATAAACCACTAAAACCCTAAAAAACATAAATTCCCATAAAAACCTATAAAATACTTTAATATCCCTAAAAATGTAAAAAACTCATAAAAACTTGAAAACCACTAAGAAATACATAAAAATCAAAAAACACGTAAGATCTCTAAAAATCCTAAAAATGCTAAAATCTCTAAAAACACTAAAAGGGCCTTAAAAACCTAAAACCCCCTAAAAACATAAAAATCCAATTTTTTTTTAAAAAATACCCATAAAACCCTAAAAACCAATAAAAAAAATCTAAAAACCAATTAAACCTTGAAAATTGTTAAAAACATTTAACAAATTAAAATCCTAAAGTAATGAAAAAACCATAAAACCCCCAAAAAACCATAAAACTCTACAAAATATAAAAACCCATAAAAATAATTAAAAACTCAAGAAACCCTAAAAACTATAAAAATCATAAAATACATAAAAAGTCCATAATATCCCTTTAAACCATTAAAACCAACAAAACTGTGAAAACAGTAAATCCCCATAAACCTCTTTAAACCCCTTGAAAAGATAGATAACTCTAAAAAACTATAAAAACCAAAACAAAACTCAAAAAATTAAAAAATAATAATCCAAACTAATCCCTTAAAATTTCTAAAAGTGTAATGATAACACATAAAACATTAAAAAATCTAAGAAATCCTAAAAACATAGAAGTCCCTAAAACCCCCAAAAATCCTAAAAATGATAAAATCCCTAAAAATCCAAAAATCATATAAAAATTCATAAAAATCAAAAAACAATCCCTCAAAATACCTAAAAATGATAAAACCCTTAAAACCCAGAAACATTTTGAGAAATCATAAAAAACCTAAAAACACATAAAATGCATAAAAATCCTAAAAAATGAAAAAAACCCTAGAATGAACCTAAATCCATTAAAAACCTAGGAAATCTAAGGAAACCCCTAATAACCTAAGAATACCCTAAATCCAAAAATGCCCTAAAACACAATAAAAATTCAAAAACCCTTTAAACCCCTAAAAACATTGAATACTCTATATAACCTCAAAAACTTATAAATAAAAAAAACCCAAAATACAATAAAACCCCTAAATGTTCTAAAAACCATAAAAAATAGAAAATCAGAAAAAAAACAAAATACCATAAAAACCATAAAATCTCTAAAACCCAAAAAAACATGAAAAACCTTAAGAAAAACTTAAAATCAAAGAAAAAAATAAAACCCATAAAAAACTAAAACGCTATAAAACCCAAAATCCCAAAAAACTCTAAAAACCTTAAAACACTCAACTCTCTAAAAACCCAAAAAATTTGTAAAAATAATAAAAAACACTTAAAAAATGAAAAACATAAAACCCTTTAAAAAACTGAATACCCCTAAGAAATCCATAAAAGTATAAATACACTTAAAACACCAAACAAAATATATAGCTTTAAAAATCCTATAACCCCTAAAAATAATATAAAAACATCTAAAAACATAAAAACCAAAAAACCCCTTTTAAACTCCTAATTGAATTCGAAAACACTTAAAAACCTTACAACTCCTTAAAAACTCAAAAATATCATAAATACCCAAAAAAACATGAAAAACCTAAAAATCCTTTAAAATGATAAAAAAACTAAAAATCCCTAAAAATCAAAAGAAACATTCAAAATTTTAAAAAATTACCAAAAAATATGTAAAAATATAAAGTCTTAAAAATCGATAAATCCCTATAAAAAACATAAAATTCTAAAACATTTAAAACCCCCAAAACCTAAAATTGTTAATAGCCTGTGAAAACCGTAAAACCCCTAAACCACATAAAACCCCTCAAAATCCCTAAAAACACAAAAGACCATAAAATAAAATAAAATATAAAAAGCCATAAAAACACTGAGAACCCCTGAGATATCCTTAAAAACCTAAAAACCCATAAAAACTAAAAAATTTTAAATAGCTTATAATTACTTAAAATCCCCAAAAATGGTGAAAAATACATAAAAACCCTTAAAAATTATAAAAACACTTTAAAAACCAAATAAATATTTAAAAACCGATAAGATAAGTAAAACCCCTAAAAACACAAAAAACCCCTAAAAACAAAAAAAACATAAAAACCAAAAAAAAACATAAAAAAATAAAACAACGAAAATCACTCAAAATCCATAAAATGGTAAAAACACATAAAATCCTAAAAAGGCCAAGAAATCACTAAAAACATAAACACCAATTAAGAAACTGAAAACCCCTATAAAAACCTTAATAAAATAAAAACATTAAAACCATAAAAACCGTAAAAATGATAAAAACCCAAAAAATGATAGAAACCTATAAAAACCCTAAAACCCTAGAAACCATCAAATTCCCTGAAAAGAGTACAAAAATAAATAAACCAAAAAGTCCATGAAAATCCCAAAAACTTAAAAAACCCATAAAAACCATAAAAAAACCTTAAAAACCTCTAACACATTAAACCCCTAAAACCCTAAAAAAGATTCTAAACACCATAAAAACCATTAAAAAACCTTAAAAACAATAAAAACCCATAAAAACTAAAAACCCCTAAAAACCCAAAAACACCCTGAAACCCAATAAAAACTACAAAAGGCATTTAAAACCTAATAAATATAAAAAACTCTAAATAACCCTAAAAACCAAAAAACACAAAAAAACCAAAAAAACCCAAAAAACCATATAAACCCAAAAATTTCTAAAAGACCATAAATCCCCTCAAAATCCCTAAACACCAAAAAAATAAAAAAACTATAAAATCTTTAAAAATTTCACTAAAAATCCCTAAAATTGTAAAAAAACATTAAAACCCTATAAAACACAAAGAATGTGATAAAATCCAAAAAAACTATAAAATCCTAATAACCTAAAAACGTTAAAAACCCCAAAGAACCCTAAAAAATCTATAAAAAAAATCTAAAAACCATAAAAATCATCAAAAATACCTAAAAAAATATCATAATAACCCCTAAAAACTCTTAAGAAAACCTCAAAAGCATAAAACACATAAAACCTCTAAAAACATAAAAAATATATTAAGGCCTGAAATCCACTAAAAAGACACTAAAAACCCTGAAACCATAAAACTATAAAAACACATAAAAATCATAAAAATCCCTAAAACCACTAAGAACTCAAAAAACCCTTCAAAACCTAAAAACCATTAAAAACTAAAAATTATCTTAAAATCCATAAAATCTAAAAAAACATAATACCAAAATACCTTTAATCCCATAAAATCCAAAAAAGCTCTAGAAAATCTAAAAAAACATAAACAAGGCCTTAAACCCCAAAAAATAGAAAAAATATTGAAAAATCTAGGGTAACCCTAAAACCCTATAAACACATAAAACCCCTAAAAAATGTTACTAACACAAAAAACCATAAATATCTAAAAACCCTTGAAACACCTCTAATTACATAAATACACTAAATTGATAAAAATACAAAAAATACAGTAATACTAAAAACCATGACAACCTCTATAAGCCATGAAAAATAATAAGAAAACCTTAATAACCAAAACAAACATAAAACCCCTATAATCTTAAAAAACAGTAAAACGCTAAATAAATAAAAACCTGAAAAATACTAAAAACCATAACTCAAAAAACCTCAAAAACCCTAAAAACCATAAGAACCATAAAAATACCTAATGACTCTAAATACCATTAAAACCACTAAAAATGTAAAAAAATCTAAAAAATTTAAATTACCTAAAAAAAATCCAAAAATCCAAGAAAACATTAAAACCAAAACCACCATAAAAAACCTTCAAAATCACTAAAAACCATGAAAACCATAAATATAAAATAAATAACTAAAAAAAAAGAAAACTCTGAAACTAAGAAAACTTGTAACAAAAATCAGAAGAAAACCATAAAAACCTAAAGAAATTAAAACCCCTAATCCTCAAAAAAATTATAAAAAATTAAAAACCCCAAAACGTTTTAAAAACCTTAATCCCCTAAAAACAATAAAAACCCTAAAATCATTATAAAATCCAAAAATCCATTAAACCCCTAAAAATGTTAAAATACCCCAAAAAATATAAAAGTACCAAAAATACTCAAAAAAACATTAAAACCCAAAAACCGTAGAAAACCCAAAAACACACAATGTAAATAAAAATTATAAAAATCATAAAAATTATAAAAAAACCCTAATGATCGAAAAAATGTAAAAACCCCTAAAAACACTGAAAATATCCTTAAAACCCATAACAACCTAAAAACACTTAAAACCCAAAAAACTTAAAGAACACTAAAAACCCTAAAAACCCTAAGATACCTAAAACCAATAAAAATCAATAAATCCCTAAAAGAAGAATATTGAAAAAATTACAAAAATCCCTAAAAAAAATGAATATCTATAAAATCCATGAAAAACCATATTAAAACCATAAAAACCTAATAACACATGAAACCCCTAAAAATCCTAAAAACCCTAAAAACCATAAAACCCAAAATAACCTTAAAACCCTAAAAAGATAAAAAACCATAAGAACCCTTAGAAATAAAATAACAACAAAATTACCTTAAATGGTAAAAAATCCTCAAAACCATAAACACCACTAAGAAAGGCTAAAAACCCTAAAAAAAACAACACCTAGAAACATATAAATAAGAAAAAACATAAAAATACAATAACACCCCTAAAACCACTAAAAATTATAAAATATTATGAAAACCTAAAAAATGCATGAAAAATCCAAGAACCACTAAAAACACTAAAACCACTTTAAACCACTAAAAATAGAAAAGAATCTAAAAAACCGTTAAATCCCTAAAAACTAAAGTATAACCTAAACCCCCAAAAACCCCATAAAAACATTAAAACCCTCAAAATCCCTAAAGAATCTAAACAACCATAAAAGCCACAAAATCCCAACAGGATCCCTAAAAAAATACCAAAAAATAATAAAAATCCAAAGATGCCTAAAAACCATCAAAATCATTAAAAATACTATAAACCATAGAAATCCTAAAAAATCCCTAAAATGTTAAAAAAAATTAAACACCATAGAAAATGTGAAGAACCCTAAAAACCCTTTAAAACATAAAACCCTTGAAAAATTAAAAAATCACTAAAAACCCAAAACCCCAAAACACCCTAAAAACCCCAAAACCATAAAAAACACTAAAAACAATAAAAACCCATAAAAACAATATTAACTTCCAAAAAACTCTAAAAAAATTTAAACTACAAAAAATAATCTATAAAAACATAAAAATGAAAAAATAAACACAAAAACCAAAAAACACAAAAAAAACCCCGAAAAACCCCTTAAACATCAATTAAAACCCCTAAAACACCGAAAAACGATAAAATAAAAAAGAATATTCAAAATCACTAAAATTTTTAAAAATTTTAAAAACCCTAAAAACCCTAAGAAAACATTAAATGCATAAAAAAACTTCAAAAAACCTAAAAACTCTAAAATTAAATTTAAACAAAATAATCGTAAAAACCCAAAAAACCATAAAAATGTTAAAAACCCAAAAACCACTAAATAAATACAAAACCTATTTAAATCCAAAAAACATTAAAAAAAATTAAAACCCATAAAAACAACAGTAAATTTAAAATAAACCCTTGATCACCTAAAAACTATAAAAACTGTAAAAATACTAAAAATTCTTAAAATCCTTAAAAACCAAAATAATACTAACCAAATCCCTTAAATTACCTAAAAATATAAAAACACAAAAAACATGAAAACCCATAAGAAAAACATAAGAACAATACAAATTAAAACCCTTAAAAGACATTAAAATGCTAAAATCCCTAAAAACCCTAAAACCAATAAACCCTAGAGTATAATTAAAACCAAAGAAACCATAAAAACAATAAAAACCTAATAAAAATATAAAAAACATCAAACCCCATAAAATGTTAAAAAATATAAAAACATTGAAAACCAATAAAATTAAAAAAACACATAAAAACTCAACATCAAAAAACCCCTCAAAATCCATAAATACCCTAAAACTGCATTAAAATCCAAAAGAAGGCCTAAAAACCACTAAAAAAATAAAAAACAATAAAACCCATAAGACAACCTTAAAATCCTAAAAACACATAAAACCCCTAAAAATGTAAAAAATGATAAAAACCCTAAAAACCCAAATACCCTAAAAACCTAAAAAATCCTACAAACCATAAAAAATTCAAAACAACAAAAATACTAAATACCACTAAAACTCTAAAAACCTTTTAAACTCCTAAAATTTTTGAAAAATATAATAACCCTTAAAATCATAAAAATCTCAAAAATCCCATAAAAAACTAAAAAATAATAAAAACATTAAAAATAAAAAAATAAAATCCCTAAATACCCCAAAAACAACAAAAATCCTACAAAATACAAAAAACATAAAAACCCTAAAGAACCCTAAAAACCCATAAAAACCTAAAAAAACTAATAAAAGCTAAAAACCCACAAAAACTAAAAACCCTAGAAACCCCTAAAAAACAAAAAAAACAAAAAATGCACATTAAACCTCAAAACAATAAAAACCCCAAAAAAAAACCAAAAAACCACTAAAACTATAAAAACCATTTTAAACCCTAAAAGTAGTAAAAAATATAAAAAATAATAAAACCCATAAAAATAACCATAAAAACTACAAAAAAAATAAAAAAAACATAAAAACATAAAAAAACCATAAAACCCTAAAAATGTAAAAACCCCAAAATCATTTAAAACCCCAAAAAATAAAAAATACCTAAAATACCTAAAAATATCTAAAAATGTAAAAACCACAAAACCCCAAAAAACACTAATCAAATGTTTAAAACCAATAAACATATAAAACCCCTAAAAATAAAGAAAACGTAAATACCCGAAAAACCCTAACAACCACAAAACCCCCCAGAACCATAAAAACCCACAAACACCCAAAAACACTAAAACCATGAAAAACTCATTATACCATTTGAAACCAAAAAAATGTTAAAAACCCTAAAAACATAAAATTCCAAAAAAAATACTCTAACAAATTCTAAAACCCAAAAAATTAAAAAAAAACCCAAAATCCCAAAAACCCCAAGATCCCACAAAATCCTTAAACTCTTAAAACCCTACAGAAATCACAAAAATCACTAAAAAACACTATTATTAAAAAATACGAAGTTTCCTTCAAAACAATAAAAAAATTTAAACAGATAAAAAGATAAAAAACATAAAAACCCATAAAAATTACAATCCCCCCAAAAACCCAAAAAAACATTAAAACCCCTAAAACTCTGAAAAGACCATAAACCACTAAAAGATCTAAATTAACTTTTAACCCATAAAACAATAAATAATATAAAACCTTCTAAACCCCTAAAAAATAAAAAAGAGCCCTAAATCCCCCAAAACTATAAAAACCTAACACCCCCTTAAAAATCCCTAAAACCCGTCAAAATCATTAAAAATCCTTAAAAATACATAAAAATGTAAAAAATCATAAAATAAAAAATAAAAACCCCAGAGAAATCCATAAAACACTTAAAACACTTAAAACCCCTAAACCTTAAAAATGCTAAAACCCTAAAAATCATTAAAATCACTAATAACCCAAAAGCCGAAAACCCTAAAACCATAAAAAAATATAATAACCCATAAGAATCCTAAAAACATCTAAAAATATAAAATCACTTTAAACCAATAAAACTATTGATAACACTAAAAACCAAAAAAAACTAAACAAAACACTACCCCCCTCACGAAAAACTATAAAAATAATAAAAACCCTAAAAACCCTAAAACCCTTCAAAATCCATGAAAAACCTAAAACCCATAAAAATAATAAAAAATTCATAGATTCCATAAAAATAAAAAAACCCTAAAAACACTAAAAACAACTATTAAAAAATGTAAAATTTGAAAACAATTAAAACCACTAAAAATATTAAAAATGCTAAAAACCCAAGAATCTCCTAAGCTCCCTAAAATCCCTAGAAACGAAAAAAAATATAAAAACCCTAAAAACATTAAAAAAATAAAAAAAACAATAAAATCCAAATAAAACTATAAAAACTCTTTAAAACAAAACAAATTCTAAAAAACTCTTAAAAACATTTAAACCCATAAAAATCAGAAAACCCTAAATACCCTAAAACCCATAAAACCCTAAAAACCAAGACTAACCAAAAAAATCCTAAACACCATAAAATTTATAAAAACCCTAAAATCCATATAAATGAAAAAATTCTAAAAAAAAATTGAAAATAACTAAAAAAACTTAAAACCCTGATATAACTTATAACACCTAACCACCTAAATATGCTAAAAAACCATTAAAACCATAAAACCCCTAAAAATCATAAAACCATGAAACCCCATAAAAATATAAAAAACCAATGAAAACTCTAAAAACCATTTAAATCCCTAAAAAGGTAAAAACACTAAAACCCCATGAAAAACTAAAAAAAAAAAACACACACAAAATAAGAAAACTGAAATACCCTAAAACCCCTAAATCTCTTCAAATATCTAAAAACCATAAAAATGAATAGAATCTTAAAAAAACCCAAAAAAATATGAAAACATAATACCCCCTTAAAATACTAAAACCAGCTAAGAAAACCATAAAAATCAAAAAAAAATTGAACCCCTAAAAATCTAAAAACACTTAAAGCCCTAAAAGACCCTAAAACCCCTAAAACCATAAATCCCCAAAAAACCCCAATAAACCTTAAAAACATAAAAACCCATAAAAACTTGAAGAACCCACTAAAATATATAAATACCCTTTAAACCCATAAAAACATTAAATAACACTAAAAACCATTAAAACAATAAAAACTCAACAAAACCCAAAATCCCCATAAAATAAATAAGAATCTAGGAAACACATAAAACCCTTGAAAATCCCTAAATCCCATAAAAAACATAAAAATCCAAAAAAAATACTTAAAACCTTGAAAAATGTATAAAACAATTAAAAACATGAAAAAACCTAAGAAAAAGTTTAAAACCTAAAAAAAATTAAAACAACTAAAAACCTAAAAACATTAAAAACCCTGAAATCCAAAAAAACACTAAAAACATAAAAACATAAAAACATAAAAACACAAAAAATCCCTAAAAATATAAAAATTCATAAAAATAAAAAAAACCCCAAAACCCCTGAATAAAATTATGAAAACAATAAAATACTAAAAAAATCAAAACCCTCAAAAAATAAAAATGCTAAAAAAACATAAAAGACCCTAGAAACCGTAGAATCCCCTAAAAACCATAAAACCCATAATAACATTAGAAACCTCAATTTCCCATAAAAAAATAGAAACCAAAAAAATTAAAAAACCATTTAAACCCATAAAAACATTTAAAAATGTGAAACAACCTTAATACCCCTAAGAGCTAAGAAATCCCTTAAATTCAAAAATAAATAAACAACCTAAAACCAAAAAAAATCCAAAAATCCAAAACAAAGTACATAATTATCCGTAAAATCCTTAAAAACCCCAAATAATATAAAATACATTAAAACCATGAAATCCAATAATAAAACCTTAAAAAAGTAAAAAAAACATAAACCCCTAAAAAAATAAAAATGTAGAAAACCCTATATCCACTTAAAACATTAAAACCCATAACCCCCCAAACCATTAAAACCCCTAAAACCATAAAATCACCTAAAAATCCTAACAACCACTAAACACTCTAAAAACCAATTAAACCCATAATTTTTTTAGAAAAACTCTACAACCCTCGGAAACTCTAACAAACCCAAAAAACCTAAAAAAATAAAAACCATAACATCGAGAAAAGTCCTTAAAACCCCTATAATCCATCAAAATACCTAAAAACCTTAAGAAGATTAAATATCCTAAAAACTCCTTAAAAATACATTAATAGAAAAATAACTATAAAAATATAAGAAAAAATTTATAAAAACATAGAAACATAAAAACTCTTCAAATCCTAAAAATCTAAAATTGATAAAACCCTAAAAATATATAAAAATTCTAAAATCCCTCAAAGTCACAAAAAATCTTCAAAAACCAAAAAAATCCAAAAAACCCCTAAAATTCATTAAAAACAAAAAATACCCTAAAAACACTAAAAACACTATGATAACATTAAAAACCCAAAATAGATATAAAAATCCTAAACACATATAAAATGATGAAAACCCTAAAATTTATTTAAAACCCTAAAAACCCATAAAATCCAAAAATACCCCTAAAACCATAAAACCCATAAAAACCAATAAAAACCCTAGAAACCACTAGAAACTCTAAAACCCTTTTAACCCTTAAAAATGTTAAAAACATATAAAAACATAAAATGCAAAGAATATAGGAAAACCCTAAAACCCTAAAAAACAATAAAACCAAAAAAACCCTAAATAATATTTAAAATCCCTAAATTATCCAAACAACCCATAAAATTCAAGAAAAAATCTCAAAAAATCTATTAAAAATTAAAGAACACCAAAACCTTGAATAACCCTAAGAAAACCATAAAAACATAAAAACACTTAAAACCCATAAATACCAATAAACCCATAAAAACATTAAAACCCAAAAAAACCCTAAAAATTATAACTACCACTAAAACCATAAAACCCCTAAAACCCAATAAAAAACATAAAAACTGGCTAAAAAAACAAAAAACCTATTTAAAATCCCAAAAAAGTTATAAAAACTCTAAAACCATTAAAAAACCAAAAAATCTAAAAATAAAACCCAAAAAACCCATAAATACCCAATAATACCCAAAAATCAAAAAATGCCTAAAAATTTAAAAACACCCTAAAAACACAAAAACATAAAAGCCCTAAATTCTATAAAGAAAACAAAAACACTAAAAAACCAAAAAACCTTAAAAACCATAACACATTATACCCCTAAAAGAGAAAAGAAAATGAAGAACCTTGAAAAGCCAAGAAAATTATTAAAAAAATAAACATTTAAAACCCTAAAGAAACAAAAAATTATAAAAACCCAAGAGCCCCTAAAAACCCCTAAAAACCCTAAAAAACTCGAAAAACCCCTATAACCCAATAAAATACCAACTAAAAACTCTAAAAACATATAAACCACTAAAAATATAAAAAAACCTCTAAGAACCACTAAAATCATTAAAAATTTGAATTCTCCCTAAAGACTCGAAAAAACTATAAAACTCTAAATATCCCATGAATCCAAAAAATCCATCAAAACAAAAAAATAATGAAAAAAAAGTCCCTAAGAAAACATAAAAACGCACAAAGAAAACATAAAAACACATAAAACCCCTAAAACTAAAAAAATTCTAAAACCCCTAAAATGCCGTAAAAATCCCAATACACAATAAACCTATAAAACTGTAAAAAATCATAAAACCAAAAACCCACCAAAACCCCTAACGAATCTAATAAACCACTAAAAACTCTAAAAACCTATCAAACACATAAAAAATTAACAAATGATAAACCCTTAAAACAACTAAAAGAACCCAAAAAACCCTATTAACATAAAACCATAAAACACTAAAACCCTAAAAATCACTAAAACCCCTTAAAACCATAAAAATCCTAAAAAATACCTAAAAATCCATTAAAAATGTAAAAACCCTTATAAACCATGAAAACACATAAGAAATCCATAAAAAACCAAAAGCACTTAAACACCAAAAACCTATAAATGCTAAAAAATCTAATAATCCATGAAAACCGTAAAAATATGTAAGATCAAAAAAAAAATAAAGTCATAAAAGCCCTAAAACCAAAAAAAATCTAAAATACATTAAAACTCCTAAAAACAATAAAAACACCTAAAAATGTAAAAACTCAAAAAAACCTAAACCCCCAAAAAATATAAAAACCCTAAAAACCCTACAATCCCTCAATATTTCTGGAAAGCCTAAAAACCATAAAAATCATAAAAATAATATAAAATTACCTAAAATCATAAAAAACCTAAAAACCATGAAAACCCCAATTTGTTCTTAAAATATATAAATATTCTTAAAAATACTAAAAACCTAAAAAATTATAAAAATATTAAAAACCCATAAAAACCTATAAACCTTAAAAACCTGTAAAACCATTTTAAAAACCCTAAAAAAATCCAATAAGAAAACTAAAATCCACAAAAGACTCTAAAAACTCTTTAAAACTCTAAAAATTTTACACGCTCTAAAAAACCATAAAAGCAGTAAAAACACCAAAAAACCCAAAAAATCCAAAAAAAAATCATAAAACCCTAAAAACCCATAGAACCCGTCCAAAAATTTCTATAAACAAGAAAAATAAAAAATCCACATAATCAATAAAAAAATAAAAACCCCTAAAAACCATGAAAACCCCTATGAAAAACTTAAAATCAAACAAACACTTCAAACCCCATAAAAACCTTAAAATTAAAAAACTCATAAAAACCCTAAAATCTCTAAAAACCTTAAATAACATAAATCCCCCAAAAATTATTAAAAACCCATAAACCCTAAAAACTACTAAAAACTCAAAAATCCCTTTAGACCCCTAAAATCATTAGAAAACACTAAAATCCAAAAAACCCTAATAACCTGAAAAACAATGAATCCCCAAAAAGAACCATGAAAACTTTAACAACCATAAAACTCCCAAAATACCAAAAATTCGTAAAATCCCTAAAACCATAAAAAATATGAAAAAATACATAAAAATCCCTATAAACATAGGAAACCCTTAAAATCGTGAAAAAACACAAAGAAGACCTTAAAACCTAAAAAATACTTTTAACCCCTAAAAACTAATAATATCATTACCCTAAAAACCCCCAAAACCCGATAAAAACTAAAAATCCCTAAAAACCCTAAAAAACCACAAAAATACAAAAAATACTAAAATATCCTTAAAAAAGTAAAAAACCATAAAAACAATAAAACCCCAAAGAAAAACTTAAAACCACCAAAACACCTAAAAAAGCGATAAAACCCATTAAAGACACCAAAAAACCCCAAACCCATTAAAATAATATTACCCTAAAAAAATAAAAAACCCCTAAGAACCAATCACAAACCTAAAGGCCCACTAAAAACTCTAAAAACCTTTAAAACCATAAAAACATTAAAAAATCTAAAAAATATTAATCCCCTATAAAACTAAGGAAACACTAAAACCCAAAGAAAACCCTAAACACCTCAAGCCTCTAAAAAACTCTAAAAAGCCTCAAAATAAAACAACCCCTAAACCCCATAAAATCCATAAAACACATAAACATCCATGAAAACATAAAAACCCCTAAAAACCATGAAGGAACCTAAAAACTCATAGAAACATAAAATTATATAAAACTAATAAAACCTTAAAAAACTGAAACCATATGAAACCCTAAAAACCATAATTATCCCTAAAACCATTATAAAACATGAAAACCCATAAAACCCCTATAAACCCATGAAAAACTCTAAAAACATTTAAACCCCTAAAAAAATAAAAAAATTTAAAATACTAAAATCCCTAAAAACTCCAAAAAAAACTCTGAAACCCAAAGAAACGATAAAAACCCTAAAACCCTGAAAAATATCAAAATCCTTAAAAATACTAAAAACCAAAAAAATATTCTATAAAAGGCCTAAAAATAAAAAAAAATAAAAAACTTTTAAAAACCTCTAAGAAAACCATAAAAACTAAAAACACTTAATGCCCTTAGAAACCAAAAGAGGCTAAAAACCAAAAAGACCCTAAAACCCTAAAACCCCTAAAAACCATAAAATCCCTTAAAAACCTATAAACCATAAAAATACCATTAAAACCCTTAACACCACTAAAAATTATAAAAACCCTTTATGCCCTAAGAAACATTAAAAACTCTAAAAATCCTAAAACACTAAAAACAAAAAAACCCCTAAAACCCCAAAAAAACCATAAGAACCCTAAAACTGTGAAATATGAAAAGGCCACTAATTCCAAAAAAAACCCTAAAACCATAAAATCCATAAAATCCCAAAAATATAAAAACCCCAAAAACATGAAATACCCATGATAAAACCCTAACACATTAAAATTTTTAAAAACCCTAAAAATATAAAAAACCTAAAATCTAAATAGACCATAAGAACACTAAAGACCATAAAAAGAACTAAAAAACATTAAAACCCATAGAAATCATAAAAAAATAAAATTATAAAAACAATTTAAACCCCTAAAACTTCAAAAAAACTATAAAAACATTAAAACCTTGAAAAACAAAAAATACTATAATCCCAAAAAACCAAAAAACCAAAAAACCATAAACCCCTCAAAATCTGTAAGAAACCCTAAAACTATAAAAATACTAAAAATGATGTAATATTCCTAAAATAAAAAAATACCCAAAAAACAATGACAACCCTTAACAAAACCTTAATAAGATAAAACCACTTAATACACCTAAAATAAAAAAAATTTATAAAAACCTTAAAACACTAAAAAACTCTGAAACCCATAAAAAACCTAAAAGACATAAAAACCCTAAAACACACTAAAAATATAAAAACCATTAAACACAGAAACACATTTAAAAACTATATGGAACCATAAATCCCTAAAAAAACTCAAAAATTCCTAAAAAACCAAAAAATTATAAAAACCATACAACCATAAAAACCAGAAACCCCTAAAAATCCAAAAAAAATCCTAAAAATCCCAAATAATTATTCAAATAATAAAAAACATGAAAAATCCTAAGAAAACATTATGAACCTAAAAAACATAAAACCCCATAAAACCTAATAATGATAATAACCCGAAAACCCTCTAAAAACCCTATAAAATTTAAAATCCTCTTAAAATGTTGAAAACCCGTAAAACACATAAAAAACTAAAAGCATTAAACACCCAATAATCCATTAAAAAGATAATAAAAATATAAAAAACCTTTAAAAATCTAAAAAAAATCTAAAATACTAAAAAACCATAAAACCCCTAAAACCTTAAAAAACCCTAAAAACTTAAAAAAACCTAAAACCCCTCAAAATCCCTAAAACCATAGAATCCTCGAATTTATAAAAATCCCTAAATATCACTAAAACATAAAAGTTCCTAAAAACCAGAAAACCATAAGAAAACCTTAAAAAACCTAAAACAATAAAAACACATAAAAAACCATAAAAACAGTAATTACCCTAAAAAACCTAAAACCCATGAAAACCTTTAAAAACCCAAAACACATAAAAACCCAAAACACATAAAAACCCTAAAAACCATCTTAAAAAATCTAAATCCCCACTAAACCCATAAAATTTTTAGAAAAATATAAAAAACCTATTAAACCCCTAAAAAATAAAAAAAATCCAAAAACCACCAGAAAACCAAAAAACCCCTGAAAACTTAAAAAATCCGAAGGCAGCCAGAAATCCCTAAAAATCAAAAAAAAAAAAAAAAAAATTTAAATCCCTAAAAATCCTTGAAACATAAAAAAACCTAAAAACCGTTAAACCCCCTAATAAAACATTAAAAACATAAAAACAAATAAAACCCCAAAAACCCTGAAAATTTTATTAACCTTAAAAACCCTAAAAACCATATAAACCACTAAAACCCTAAAAACCATAAATTCCCATAAAAACCTATAAAATACTTTAATATCCCTAAAAATGTAAAAAACTCATAAAAACTTGAAAACCCCTAAGAAATACATAAAAATCAAAAAACACGTAAAATATCTAAAAATCCTAAAAATGCTAAAATCTCTAAAAACCCTAAAAGGGCCTTAAAGACCTAAAACCCCCTAAAAACATAAAAATCCTATTTTTTAAAAAAAAATACCCATAAAACCCTATAAACCAGTAAAAAAAATCTAAAAACCAATTAAACCTTGAAAATTGTTAAAAACATTTAAAAAATTAAAATCCTAAAGTAATGAAAAAACCATAAATCCCCCAAAAAACCATAAAACTCTACAAACTATAAAAAACCATAAAAATAATTAAAAACTCAAGAAACCCTAAAAACAATAAAAATCATAAAATACATAAAATGTCCATAATATCCCTTTAATCCATTAAAACCACCAAAACCGTGAAAACAGTAAATCCCCATAAACCTCTTTAAACCCCTTGAAAAGATAGATAACTCTAAAAAACCATAAAAACCAAAACAAAACTCAAAAAATTAAAAAATAATAATCCAAACTAATCCCTTAAAATTTCTAAAATTGTAATGATAACACATAAAACATTAAAAAATCTAAGAAATCCTAAAAACATAGAAGTCCCTAAAACCCCCAAAAATCCTAAAAACGATAAAATCCCTAAAAATCCAAAAATCATATAAAAATTCATAAAAATAAAAAAACAATCCCTCAAAATACCTAAAAATGATAAAACCCTTAAAACCCAGAAAATTTTTGAGAAATCATAAAAAACCTAAAAACACATAAAATGCATAAAAATCCTAAAAAATGCAAAAAACCCTAGAATGAACCTAAATCCATTAAAAACCAAGGAAATCCAAGGAAACCCCTAATAACCTAAGAATACCCTAAATCCCAAAATGCCCTAAAACACAATAAAAATTCAGAAACCCTTTAAACCCCTAAAAACATTGAATACTCTATATAACCTCAAAAACTTATAAATAAAAAGAAACCCAACATACAATAAAACCCCTAAAAGTTCTAAAAACCATAAAAAATAGAAAATCAGAAAAAAAACAAAATACCATAAAAACCATAAAATCCCTAAAACCCAAAAAAACATGAAAAACCTTAAGAAAAACTTAAAATCAAAGAAAAAAATAAAACCCATAAAAAACTAAAACGCTATAAACCTCAAAATCCCAAAAAACTCTAAATCCCTTAAAACACTCAACTCTCTAAAAACCCAAAAAATTTGTAAAAATAATAAAAAACACTTAAAAAACGAAAAAAATAAAACCCTTTAAAAAACTGAATACCCCTAAGAAATCCATAAAAGTATAAATACACTTAAAACACCAAACAAAATATATAGCTTTAAAAATCCTATAACCCCTAAAAATAATATAAAAACATCTAAAAACATAAAAACCAAAAAACCCCTTTTAAACTCCTAATTGAATTCGAAAACACTTAAAAACCTTACAACTCCTTAAAAACTCAAAAATTTCATAAATACCCAAAAAAACATGAAAAACCTAAAAATCATTTAAAATGATAAAAAAACTAAAAATCCCTAAAAATCAAAAGAAACATTCAAAATTTTAAAAAATTACCTAAAAATATGTAAAAATATAAAGTCTTAAAAATCGATAAATCCCTATAAAAAACATAAAATTCTAAAACATTTAAAACCCCCAAAACCTAAAATTGTTAATAGCCTGTAAAAACCTTAAAACCCCTAAACCACATAAAACCCCTCAAAATCCCTAAAAACACAAAAGACCATAAAATAAAATAAAATATAAAAAGCCATAAAAACACTGAGAACCCCTGATATATCCTTAAAAACCGAAAAACCCATAAAAACTTAAAAATTTTAAATAGCTTATAATTACTTAAAATCCCCAAAAATGGTGAAACATACATAAAAACCCTTAAAAATTATAAAAACACTTTAAAAACCAAATAAATATTTGAAAACCGATAAAATAAGTAAAACCCCTAAAAACACAAAAAACCCCTAAAAACAAAAAAAAACATAAAAACCAAAAAAACATAAAAAACATAAAAAAATAAAACAACGAAAATCACTCAAAATCCCTAAAATGGTAAAAACACATAAAATCCTAAAAAGGCCAAGAAATCACTAAAAACATAAACACCAATTAAGAAACTGAAAACCCCAATGAAAACCTTAATAAAATAAAAACATTAAAACCATAAAAACCATAAAAATGATAAAAACCCTAAAAATGATAGAAACCTATAAAAACCCTAAAACCCTAGAAACCATCAAATTCCCTGAAAAGAGTACAAAAATAAATAAACCAAAA
Organism: Viscum album; assembly: GCA_963277665.1. NCBI lineage: Eukaryota > Viridiplantae > Streptophyta > Magnoliopsida > Santalales > Viscaceae > Viscum > Viscum album. The sequence goes on along the minus strand of OY728148.1, from coordinate 406,756,756 downwards.
AGTCCATGAAAATCCCAAAAACTTAAAAAAACCCATAAAAACCATAAAAAAACCTTAAAAACCTCTAACACATTAAACCCCTAAACCCCTAAAAAATATTCTAAACACCATAAAAACCATTAAAAACCCTTAAAAACAATAAAAACCCATAAAAACTAAAAACCCCTAAAAACCCAAAAACACCCTGAAACCCAATAAAAACTACAAAAGGCATTTAAAACCTAATAAATATAAAAAACTCTAAATAACCCTAAAAACCAAAAAACACAAAAAAACCCAAAAAACCCAAAAAACCATATAAACCCAAAAATTTCTAAAAGACCCTAAATCCCCTCAAAATCCCTAAACACCCCAAAAAATAAAAAACCTATAAAATCTTTAAAAGTTTCACTAAAAATCCCAAAATTGTAAAAAACATTAAAACCCTATAAAACACAAAGAATGTGATAAAATCCAAAAAACACATAAATCCTAATAACCTAAAAACGTTAAAAACCCCAAAGAACCCTAAAAAATCTATAAAAAATCTAAAAACCATAAAAATCCTCAAAAATAACTAAAAAAATATCATAATAACCCCTAAAAACACTTAAGAGAACCTCAAAAGCATAAAACACATAAAACCTCTAAAAACATAAAAAATATATTAAGGCCTGAAATCCACTAAAAAGACACTAAGAACCCTGAAACCATAAAACTATAAAAACACATAAAAATCATAAAAATCCCTAAAACCACTAAGAACTCAAAAAACCCTTCAAAACCTAAAAACCTTTAAAAACTAAAAATTATCTTAAAATCCATAAAATCTAAAAAAACATAATACCAAAATACCTTTAATCCCATAAAATCCAAAAAATCACTAGAAAATCTAAAAAAACATAAACAAGGCCTTAAACCCCAAAAAATAGAAAAAATATTGAAAAATCTAGGGTAACCCTAAAACCCTATAAACACATAAAACCCCAAAAAAATGTTACTAACACAAAAAACCATAAATATCTAAAAACCCTTGAAACACCTCTAATTACATAAATACACTAAATTGATAAAAATACAAAAAATACAGTTATACTAAAAATCATGAAAACCTCTATAAGCCTTGAAAAATAATAAGAAAACCATAATAACCAAAACAAACATAAAACCCCTATAATCTTAAAAAAACAGTAAAACACTAAATAAATAAAAACCTGAAAAATACTAAAAACCATAACTCAAAAAACCTCAAAAACCCTAAAAACCATAAGAACCATAAAAATACCGAATGACTCTAAATACCATTAAAACCACTAAAAATGTAAAAAAATCTAAAAAATTTAAATTACCTAAAAAACAAAAAATCCAAAAATCCAAGAAAACATTAAAACCAAAACCACCATAAAAAACCTTCAAAATCACTAAAAACCATGAAAACCATAAATATAAAATAAATAACTAAAAAAAAGAAAACTCTAAAACTAAAAAAATTTGTAACAAAAATCATAAGAAAACCATAAAAACCTAAAGAAATTAAAACCCCTAATCCTCAAAAAAATTATAAAAAATTAAAAACCCCAAAACGTTTTAAAAACCTTAATACCCTAAAAACCATAAAAACCCTAAAATCATTATAAAATCCAAAATTCCATTAAACCCCTAAAAATGTTAAAATACCCCAAAAAATATAAAAGTACCAAAAATACTCAAAAAAACATTAAAACCCAAAAACCGTAGAAAACACAAAAACACAAAAAATAAACAAAAATTATAAAAATCATAAAAATTATAAAAAACCCTAATGATCGAAAAAATGTAAAAACCCCTAAAAACACTGAAAATATCCTTTAAACCCATAACAACCTAAAAACACTTAAAACCCAAAAAACTTAAAGAACACTAAAAACCCTAAAAACCCTAAGATAACTAAAACCAATAAAAATCGATAAATCCCTAAAAGAAGAATATTGAAAAAATTACAAAAATCCCTAAAAAAATGAATATCTATAAAATCCATGAAAAACCATAATAAAACCATAAAAACTTAATAACACATGAAACCCCTAAAAAACCTAAAAACCCTAAAAACCATAAAACCCAAAATAACCTTAAAACCCTAAAAAGATAAAAAACCATAAGAACCCTTAGAAATAAAAAAACAACAAAATTACCTTAAATGGTAAAAAATCCTCAAAACCATAAACACCACTAAGAAAGGCAAAAAACCCTAAAAAACAACACCTAGAAACATATAAATAAGAAAAAACATAAAAATACAATAACACCCCTAAAACCACTAAAAATTATAAAATATTATGAAAACCTAAAAAATGCATGAAAAATCCAAGAACCACTAAAAACACTAAAACCTCTTTAAAACACTAATAATGGAAAAAAAATCTAAAAAACCTTTAAATCCCTAAAAACTAAAGAATAACCTAAACCCCCAAAAACCCCATAAAAACATTAAAACCCTCAAAATCCCTAAAGAATCTAAACAACCATAAAAGCCACAAAATCCCAACAGGATCCCTAAAAAAATACCAAAAAACAATAAAAACCCAAAGATGCCTAAAAACCATCAAAATCATTAAAAATACTATAAACCATAGAAATCCTAAAAAATCCCTAAAATGTTAAAAAAAAATTAAAATCCATAGAAAATGTGAAGAACCCTAAAAACCCTTTAAAACATAAAACCCTTGAAAAATTAAAAAATCACTAAAAACCCAAAACCCCAAAACACCCTAAAAACCCCAAAACCATAAAAACCACTAAAAACTATAAAAACCTATAAAAACAATATTAACTTCCAAAAAACTCTAAAAAAATTTAAACTACAAAAAATAATCTATAAAAACATAAAAATGAAAAAATTAACACAAAAACCAAAAAACACAAAAAAAAACCCCGAAAAACCCCTTAAACATCAATTAAAACCCCTAAAACACCGAAAAACGATAAAATAAAAAAGAATATTCAAAATCACTAAATTTTTTAAATATTTTAAAAACACTAAAAACCCTAAGAAAACTTTAAAAGCATAAAAAAACTTCAAAAAACCTAAAAACTCTAAAATTAAATTTAAACAAAATAATCGTAAAAACCCAAAAAACCATAAAAATGTTAAAAACCCAAAAAACACTAAAGAAATACAAAACCTATTTAAATCCCAAAAACATTAAAAAAAATTAAAACCCATAAAAACAACTGTAAATTTAAAATAAACCCTTGATCACCTAAAAACTATAAAAACTGTAAAAATACTAAAAATTCTTAAAATCCTTAAAAACAAAAATAATACTAACCAAATCCCTTAAATTACATAAAAATATAAAAACACAAAAAACATGAAAACCCATAAGAAAAACATAAGAACAATACAAATTAAAACCCTTAAAAGACATTAAAATGCTAAAATCCCTAAAAACCCTAAAACCAATAAACCCTAGAGTATAATTAAAACCATAGAAACCATAAAAACAATAAAAACCTAATAAAAATATAAAAAACATCCAACCCCATAAAATGTTAAAAAATATAAAAACATTTAAAACCAATAAAATTAAAAAAAACACATAAAAACTCAACATCAAAAAACCCCTCAAAATCCATATAAACCCTAAAACTGCATTAAAATCCAAAAGAAGGCCTAAAAACCACTAAAAATATAAAACAATAAAACCCATAAGACAACCTTAAAATCCTAAAAACACATAAAACCCCTAAAAATGTAAAAAATGATAAAAACCCTAAAAACCCAAATACCCTAAAAACCTAAAAAATCCTACAAACCATAAAAAATTCAAAACACCAAAAATACTAAATACAACTAAAACTCTAAAAAACTTTTAAACTCCTAAAAATTTTGAAAAATATAATAACCCTTAAAATCATAAAAATCTCAAAAATCCCATAAAAAACTAAAAAATAATAAAAACATTAAAAATATAAAAAAAAAATCCCTAAATACCCCAAAAACCACAAAAATCCTACAAAATACAAAAAACATAAAAACCCTAAAGAACCCTAAAAACCCATAAAAACCTAAAAACACTAACAAAAGCTAAAAACCCACAAAAACTAAAAACCCTAGAAACCCCTAAAAAACAAAAAAAACAAAAAATGCACATTAAACCTCAAAACAATAAAAACCCAAAAAAAACCAAAAAACCACTAAAACTATAAAAACCATTTTAAACCCTAAAAGTAGTAAAAAATATAAAAAATCATAAAATCGATAAAAATAACCCTAAAAACACAAAAAACCAACAAATACCCAGAAACCCTAAACCACTAAACACTAATAAACCCCCCCCCCCAGTCCCAAAAACCGCATAAAAATACAAAAATATCCCTAAAAATGATTATTAATGTAAAACCCCCCCAAAAAACATGAACCCCCCCAAACCTAAAAAAACCTAAAAAATTCCATAAAAACCCTAAATAGCCCTAAAACCCTCAAAATCCCAAAAAAATCTAAAAAATATAAAAAAACTACAAATGCCCTAAAAACATAAAAAATGTAAAATCCCAAAAAAAACCATAAAAATCCTAAAAATATAAAAGAAAACCTTAAAACCCAAAAAACACTAAAAATACCTAAAACCTTAAAAATTTTAAAAACCATATTAACCCTAAAATCCCATAAAAATAGTAAAACCATAAAAACCCAAAAAACAATTAAAAACCATAAAACCCACAAAAACCATAAACCCCCATTAAAAATTTTAAAAACTCATTAAACCCATAAAAATGTTATAAAAAATATAAAACCATATATCCCCTAAAAACTAAAAAATACTAATAACAAAAAAATCCAAATACCATAAAAACCATAAAAAATATAGAAAATCAAAAAAATCCAAAAAAACCATAAAAATAATAAAAAATCCCTAAAAACATAAAAAATGGGGAAATCCCTGAAAATACATATCGAAACCATTATAAACTAAAAACACTTCAAACCTCTAAAAACCCAAAAAATCCAAAAAAACCAAAAAACCCTAAAAAACATAAATACCCTTAAAAACCATATAAAACCCTAAAACGCCATAAAAACTTCCAAATCCACTGAAAAATATAAACATATCTTACAACCCTTAAAATTTCAAAAAACATTAAAAACCTAAAAATAAACATTAAAAACTAAAAAAAACCCCATAAAACCAAAAAAAACCATAAATCTAAAAAAACCCATAAAAACCCTCAAACCTCAAAGTAACTAAAATCCCTAAAACCTATTTGAATCATTAAAATACTAGAAGTTGTAAAAATATAAAAAAACACTAAAAATGATGAAAACCCCTATGAAAACCAAAAAAAATCATAAAACTCCTAAAAACATAAGAACAGAAATATATGGTCAAGATGGAGACGCACTCCCCTGGCTCTGTCTCTCGCTGGAATCCTCCTCCAGGGTTTCCTCTGTATTTCTCTCATGGATTCTGGCCTCCGGCTTCAGATCCTTGTGGGGATTATTTTTGGTGTGATCGGTTTTTGTTGGCTTTGTAGGTTGTAGATTCAGATCCGTTTGTTCTGGTTGATGCTGAGATACGGTCGCAGATCGAGGTCGAGACCGATTATCTGAGTCCATGTATGGGATAACTGGGTCTAGGGCCTCATCTAAGGCTGCATTAGAGGCTCGGTCAGCGGTCGGCTTCCCACGCATGGCTTCTTCTCATATGGTACTTCATTCCTACAGTCCCCTTGGATGGTTCCCCTTTTGGGATGTCTCTGTTGCTTCTTATGTTGCGGCTCTGGCCTCTCGGGTGACATATTTCATAAATATTTCAGGTAATTTTCTACATAATTGGGCCCTATATTGTGGTATATGGCTCTTTTTGGCTGCTGCCCCTGGATGGGTCAGCACCGGTGAGGGTGCCGAGGGTCCCAATGGTTGAAAGGGTATCTTTGACGGCTGGATTTTTGGCTTCGTTTTGGTGGTCCAACTGCTGTGGTGACTTGTTTTGGAGGTAGTGCAACATTATGCTTTGGTTCTCTCAGTCATTGGTGCTTCAGATGCTTGATGTTATGAGTTTTGGATTGCTTTTGTTGTTATTATGGATTTTCGATGGAAGATGGTGGTTCTGGAAGGCTTTCTGCCATATTTCTATTTCAGTTCTTTCTCTGGTGGGGCGGGTTTTCTGATCCTTTGGTCATCAGTTAGCTCCGAAGATGCTGGTCTGTTTTTTTGGTTCCTCGGCCTTTTCTTTTCTTTATGTTGTTGATGCAGGATGGATTAAGTTGTACTACAATTGGGTTATTTTTTTATTCTGTGTTTTTTTTGGAGTGCCAAAATGGTCCTTTTGGTTTGAGGAATGGGCGGTTTAGTTGTGAGATGCTGCTTGTGCTGGATGATAGCTTTATTTTGAGGTATGGGGCGATGTCTGGTCATGTTTCTAGCCTTTGGAGGGATTTCATAGAGCTATAAGCTGATTGGAAAGTAGGTGTTGGTTCATGGGATCTAGACTGCTGGATGTTGGTTATGGCTTGGCTAGGATCTATTGAAGGATATTGGTGGGGTGATTCTATTAAGTGGTGTTGGTTTGATAAGCATAGTTTGCAGTATAGGACGATGGATGTTGATCTTGGTAAGGTGCTGAAATATGGAGGCGCTGAGGTAGGGGATTCAGTGGAGATGCGGATATCATGCTGATGTATGTTGGTGAAGATGTTGTTCTTGGTCATGCTGATACTGGGTAATACTTGGTGCTGGTTGCTGCTTGGTTCGGAGACGCTGTTGGGTTTTTTTTCTTCTTTGATCATTTTTGTTTGTCTTTTGGTTTTTTGGGTTTTTTGGTTTTGGTTTTGTTAAGGGTTTTTGGGTGTGGGGTTTTTGATCCCTCCCCTCCCTTTCCTGCTGCGCCTTCTTTTTTTTTTCTAATAATAATTTTTTGGGGGGGGGGGTCGGGAATAGCCTGGCCTCCGCAACTTCTTTTCCCTAAAAACCTAAAAATGAAAAAAAAACCTTAAATAACATAAAAACCCTCGAAACCATAAAAACTCTTAAAAACCTTAAAACCCCAAAAAACATATTAAAACCCTATTACCCATTGAAAACTCAAAATTCCATTTAGACCCCCCCAAAAAAAATTAAAAAACAGTAAAAACCCCACAAAACCAAAAAAATCCAAAGAATCCCAAAAACGTGAAACCCCTAAATACCTAAGAAAACCCCAAGAAAAAATTTAAAAAATTATTTTAAACCCTAAAAAACTAAAAATCATAATACACCTAAAAATCCTTAAAACCTCAAAAAAAGTAAAAAACCCTCCAAATCCATAAAAACCCTAAAAACATAAAAATACTAGAAAATCCATAAAAATACATAAAACAAAAAACCCCTAAAACCCCTAAAAATACTTAAGAAAACCTTAAATACCTGAAAACTCTTAAAACCGCTCAAATCCCTAAAATACAGTTAAAAAAAATCAAAAAGACACTCTAAACCGAAAATACCTCTAAAAGAAATAAAACCCACCAAAACCATTAAAAACCCTAAAAACCCATTAATACCATAAAAATAACTAAAACCCTAAAACCCCTTTATACACATAAAAAATTAAAAAATATAATAATGTTAAAACCCTAAAATTCTTCGATGACCCTAAACTCCCAAAAAACTATAAAAACCAAAAAAACCTTTAAAACCCCCCAAAATAAAAAAACCCTAAAAGCACATAAAAATCCTTAAAATATTTAATATTCTACAAAAACATTAAAAAACCTAAATCCATAAAAACCCTAAGAAAACATTAAAATTCTAAAACACTAAAAACCACTAAAAACTAAAAAAACACTGAAATCCCTATGAAATTATAAAACACCTTAAACTCCAAAACCATAAACCCCCATAAAAACAATAAAAACCATAATACCCCATTATAATACTAAAACCTAGTAAATACTCTAAAAACCCATTAAACTATAACAATTTTTAAAAGAATAAAAAAGGCTTAAAAACCTAGATAAACTCAAAAAAACTATACAAACCAAGAAACCATAAATACCCAAAAAAAACTCAAAAAAACCTCAATACCCAAAAATACACTAAAACCATAAAAATCCTATTAAATCCCAAAAAACATCTAAATACATAAAAATATCTAAAAACCAAAAAAACCCTAAAGAAAACCATAAAAACTATAAACACATAAAATCACTAAAAATCGTAAGAATTCTATAACCCATAAAAACCCCAAAAAACATAACCCCCCCCCCCAAAAAAAACTAAAAATCAATAAAATACTAAAATTCATAAAAATCATAAAAAAAACACTAAAATATATTAGAAATATACATAACACTAAAACCCCTAATAAATTTTGAAAAACAAAAAATAATTCAAACCCATAAATACCTATAAAATGTTTAAAATAGGAAAATACCCTAAAAACCTAAAACCCTTAAACCCTAAAAAACCCCCTAAAAACCATAAATACCCAAAAACACCTAAAAACTGTAATAACCGCTAAACATTATAAAGAACCTTTAAACCCCTCAAAACTATAATAAACACTAAAAACCCTTTAAATCACCAAAAAGTAAAATCCCTAATCACAAAAAACACAAAACTCCTAAAACCATAAAAAACCCTCAAAATACATATAAACTCTGAAACACATAAAAAACCTAAAAAACACAAAAAACCATAAGAATGTAACAAACCCTAAAAACCCATGAACACCCTTAACAAATCCTTAAAAACCTAAAACTAATTAAAAACCCTTAAAACCTAAAAATAAAAAACCCTAAAACCCTAAAAATACCAAATAAACACTAAAAACCATAAAAATCCGTACAATCTTAAAAACCCCAGAAAAACTCTAAATTTGTTTTATACCCCTAAAAATGTTAAATCCTAAAAAAATCATTAAAAAACTAACAAAATAAATTAACCCAAAACCCTATAAAACCCTGAAACCCTAAAAACCTTCAAAACCCTCAAAATCCCTAGAAATCTAAAAAAAATAAAAATTCTAAAAAGCATTAAAATCCTGAAAAATAAAAAAACCATATAAAACCCTAATGAAAACATAAAAAACTAAAAACACTGAAGTCCCCTAATAACATAAAAATGATAAAAACCCTTAAAACTACCCAAAACCCTTAAAATCCCTAGAAACCGAAAAAACCACAAAAAACATAAAAAATACCTAAAAATACTGAAAATCATAAAATGCCAAAAACCCCAAAAACCCTAAAATAAAACTGTAAAAATATAGGAAAACTAATAACCCTTTGAAACCCTAAAAATATAAAAACTCTTAAAGACCCTAAATACCTCAATAAACAATAAAAACACCTAAAATACAAAAAAAATCCTAAGAACCCAAAAAAATAAAGACACTTAAATGCTAAAAACATTAGAAACAATAAACAACATTTAAAACCCTTAAAAACATTAAAAAAATTAAAACCCTAAAAAATAATAAAAACTCTATGATCCCTAAAAATATTTTAACCCATAAAAATCCCTAAAAAAACTAAAAAATAATAAAAATCCTAAAAACATCTATTAGTCCTTTAAAACGTAAAAAAATCATAAAAACCTTGAAAATACCTAAGGAGACCTTTAAAACCTAAAAACAATTAAAACCCCTAAAAATGCAAAAAAAAACCAAACAAATACAAAATACAAACCATTAAAAACCCTAAATACCCTAAAACCCATTAAAAACACTAAAAAATCTAATACCCCTTAAAACTCTAAAAAATAAAAAACCTATAATTATCCCCAAAAACATAAATAACACTAAAAACAATAAAATCCTCAAAATCCTAAAAAAATAAAAAAATAAAAAAACCACAAAATCACTAAAATGGTAAATAAAACATCATATAAATCCTTAAAAACCCTAATAATATATTAAAAATATAAAATCAATTAATCCATAGAAATCTAAAAACCCTAAATAACATAAAAAACCCTAAAAGCATAAAAAATAAAAAAACCCCTGTGAAAAACCATAAAAACATAAAAGAAAAATATAACCCAAAAAATCCACTATAAACTCAAAAAACCCATTAAATTAATAAAACTTTAAAAAACACTAAAAACCTTAATACCCTAAAAAATAAACAAATCCCAAAAATCATAAAAACCATAAAACACTAAAAACCCATAATCCCTCCAATTCACTAAAATCCATAAAAATCCTAAATAAGCACTAAAAATCCATAAAAATGTTAAACCCCCCCTAAACTTGAAAACCCATAAGAAAACTATAAAGACATTAAAACACTTAAAACCCTCAGAAAACCTAAGAATCAATAAAGACTCAAAAAATAGTAAAACCCACTAAAAACATAAAAACCCTAAAACGCAGCAAAAAACATTAAAAATCCTAAAAAACTAGAAAACTCAAAAAACAACTAAAAAAATATTAAAACCCTTTAAACTCCTAAAAAAGTTTAAAAATTGTAGAAATTACAAAAACCCCTTAAAAAAATCAAAAAACACCTTAAACCACCAAAAAACTATAAAACAGTAAAACTCTTAAAAACCCCTCAAATCCCTAAAACCCTAAAACCCAAAAAAAATTTAAAAATTCCATAAAATACCATAAAAACATAAAAATACCTAAAACTCTAAAAACCCCAAAGGAAAAATTTAAAATATAAAAACACATTAAACCTCTAAAATACCTAGAAAATGATAAAAACCCTTTAAAATGACTAAGACAATCCTTAAAACCGTTAAAACCATAAAATCCACATAAAATCTGTAAAACCCCTAAAAATCAATAAAACCCCCAAAAAAATCACTAAAAAACTTACCAGACCTTTAGTCCCTTAAAGGGATAAAATATATACAAACACTAAAAACCCAAAACAAATTAAATCCCTAAAAATAAAAAAAAACATAAAACACCAAAAAACCATCAAAATCATAAAAACACTAAAAAACATAAAAATAATAATAAATTCATTAAATTACCTAAAATCATAAAATCTATAAAACCGCTAAAAAACCATAAAAACTTAAAAATACATAAAAACCTTAAGAAACCTATTAAACTCTTTAAACCCTAAAACCAATACCCCCCCCCAAAGAAAAAACATATAAAAATGTTCAATACCGAAGACCCCTATAAAAAAACTAAAAATAACTAAAAAATTTATAAAACCATTAATCCCCTAGAAACGTTAAAAACCCTAAACAACATTAAAAAACCACACAAACTACAAAATAAATAAAAACCCTAAAAACACAAAAAACCATAAAACCCTAAAAACCATAAAAATTCTAAAACACCCTAAAAATATTGAAAAACATAAAAACCCCTAAAAACCCTTAAAAACTAAAATAATGTAAGAACACAAGAAACTAAAAAAGCTAGAATCCCTAAAAACCCTAAAAACCATAAAACCCCTAAAAATCGTAATACCCCTAAAACCTCAAGAAAACCCTAAAACTACTAAATAATGTAGAAACCCTTTAATCCCCTAAATTTTAAAAACTCTAAATACCTTAAAACCCATAAAAATTGAAAATAACCATAACACCCCAAATTCATAAAAACCCTAAAAACCATAAAAACCCTAAAAAAATCTAAAATCCATTAAAATCTCCAAAAATCCTAAAAACCATAATAATACTATGAACGAACAGAAATCCTGAAATTGTAAAAAAATATTTAAAACCCGAAAACCACTAAGATAACCATAAATATATTAGATAATTGCATATAAAAATATTAAAAATCACCAAATACATAAAAAACAAAAAAAAACACAAAACCCCATTAAAACACCTGAAACATTAAAAACCCTAAAAACCCTAAAAACCAACAAAAAACTATAAAAACCATTAAAACCATAAAATAATTAGAAACTATAAAAAACCATTAATCCCAAAGAAAACTCAAAAAACACTAAAAACCCAAAAAATACTTTTTAAACCTAAGAAATAAACCCAAAAACCCTCAAAATCCTTAAAAACCAAAAAACTATAAAAATCCTAAAACCATTAAAATCAAATAAAAAGTAAGAAAACTCTAAAAATACTTAAAAACCCTAAGAAATACTTAAAACACTATAACACTTAAAACCCCTATAAACCTAGTAATTGATAAAAACTATAAAAACCCTAAAATCCCTAAAAACCGAAAAACTGTAAAGACCCCAGAACCAAAAAAACCCAAAAACATATAAAAAAACAAAAACAATTAAAGAATATACAACCCCTTCAAACACCTAAAACATTAAAATCTATAAAAACCATAAAATTCCAAAAAATATATAAAACATAAAATCCTAAAAAAACCAAAAATACCCTAAAAACCCTAATAACTCTAAAACCCTTAAAATACATGAAAACCCAAAAAAACAAATAAAATCTAAAAAATATAAAAAAATACCTGAAAATTTAAGAAACTCTAAAATTTTTTTGAAACCATAGAACCCTAAAAATTCATAAAAACAGTAAAAAACCAAAAAATCCAAAAAATCCAAAAAATATGAAAGTACCTAAAGACCCTAAAAATATAAACAAACTAAAAATACCTAAAAAATTCCATATACTAAAAAACCAAAAACATCTAATAATCCTAAAATTAATAAAACCCTAAAAACATTTAAATACCATAAAAACGCATAAAAACCATAAAAAACTATTAAGAACCCATAAAATCCATTAAAACACTAAAAATATTTAAACCCATAAAAACATAAAAAATTATTAAAAAAAATTAAAACCCATAAAAACTCAAGAAACAACTAAAATACCTAAAACCCTAAAGAAACCTAAATGGATATTAAATTATTAAAACCCCTGAAATTCCATAAAAATCCTAAAAACCCTTAATAATCAATAAAAATATAAAAAAACTAAAAACCCACAAAATACCTTAAACTCCTAAAAACACTTAAAACCCCTAAAAACTAAGAAAATACTGAAAAATCTAAAACCCCTAAAAACCCTAAAACCCCTAAAAACCCTAAAAACCTAGAAAACCAAATAAATACTCTAAATACCAACTAGAAACTCTAAAAACCTTTTAACCCATATAATCATTAAAAATATATAAACTATAAAACCATAAAAACTCCAAAAAACCATCAAAACCCAAAAATTGATTAAAACCTTAAAATATACAAAAATACCTAAAAATCTCTAGAAACTATAAAAACCCATAAAAATACTATACAAACCTGAAATGTTCAAAAAAACATAACCCCCACCCATAACCATGGAAAACCAATAGAAAACCCTAAAAACCTAAAAACAAATAAAACCTTGAAAACCCCTAAAAGCACTAAAAATCCCAAAAAACTATAAAAGAATGATAATGTCAAAAACCAAATCTGGTCGCCATCAAAAATGGCACCCGACTCAGCCCGTAACAAGGCCCGAAGGGCATTCCCAATCCCCACGGGCTGGCACAAGTGCTAAGGTATCATAAAATGATGTTTGGGAATGATTTACCCAAGTTTATAAACATTTAACAACAAAGAAACCCAATAAAACGAATCTGGATTTTTAAACTAAAACCATCTTTTACAAAATTCAGAACTGAATTACATATTTTAAAACAACTCAATGAGACTATATGAAAAGATTAAAAATAAAAATTAAATGGCCCAAGAACCCTCATGGAAAGGGGCACCGCCCTCAATCCATCTCCACAAGACTTCACCACTAAGGACATGCTAGAAACCCGAACCACTGGAACTAAAAACTGTATCCTAACCTGAAACAAAAAAATAACCAAATATACTTATACCCAAGGGTGTAAGTAGGGTGTGATACAATTCCTAGAAGGATAACACCACTAAGAGATTCCATGTGATAAACATTCAAAGGCAAAAAGCTTGCAAGTTTTCATAAACAGAAAATACTAGTTACAATTTCTAAAAGATGAAACTAAAAAAACACTTTTCAAGTGGGCTATCATTAATAATCAACACTTTTAAAAATAATGTCAACACTACTGAATTTTCCAGCCAACTATACCATATGAAGATGATAAGTAAAAAGTGAATAATGAGCACAAGCAATATGAAATAACCCCTAGGCACTAGCTCGTTGTGGGTCCTAGGTACCTCGTATCTCGGTGAGAGTAACCATCAAAATATTCGTTCTCGTGCACAAGCCACTAGTAGGGAACATACCCATAACCTAGTGGTCCCCAATCATCATCATCATAGTTTAGTTAGAGTTGTAAGCGTCAATCTTGCTAAGTGAAACTGAGGCCAAACCCCACGGATTCATTAGCATACTAGTACACGTCCACCCACCTAGATACCTGGGTTTTCCCCTTGTTCTCAGGTAAGTTAAACAAGTCAATATATATACTTTTCACACGAAAATATCACTTTCACATCACATGTTCTCCAAACATCCCACATGAATTCCACACGAGTCTAAAAATCCACTTTTTCATTCAAATGAATTTTGAAATCATACTCACAAAAAATAGCCCCCATCACATTTTTCACATCTTTCACAATTCAACAAATCTATTAACAATTTTATAAAATATTTCCCAAGATGTTATACATCACATAATAGCCCACTCACATATTACATAATACTATTTTCATAAACAAAGTCCATTTTGCACATCACACTCACGCAAAACAGCCTGAAAACACGTTTCATACCCACATCCCAATTTCATAAATCACCTCGACAAATTACAAAAAATTACCAAATTTTTTTTACAACATAACTGACCACTTTATGTTTCAAAAAATCGTTTTAGGAACATACTATCACCAAAACAGTACATAAGAAACCATTTCACACTTTGTGTAACTCATTCAATCATTTACAGTTTTCATAAAACCAACCAAAGAGGTGCAACCTTGGTTGGCATACAAAACCCATTTCAAAAACCTAATTAAAGACCAAAACAATGATAATAACAATATAAATAAGAATTGGCAGCCCTAAAAATATTTATTAAACCACCCCCATGTTTTATACAAATACCTCAAACAATACCACAAAACGTACACATGAAAAACACATGTTTTCACAAATCATGTTCAAGAAGTACAACATGGTTTCACACATTAAAACCATTCAAAAACCCCATTACAAGGACAATATGACATTAAGGCATTAACAAAACAGAATTTTCAGCCCCTTTTTAACATTAATAAATCAATTTCACATCTTATAAAATACACCCAAATATTTCTCCAAGAGCCACGCATGAAAAGCACCCAATTCCAAGCAATAATGCAACTACAAAATTAAACACTTAACTCAATCCATCACAAAAAAAAAATTTCCACCACAAAAAACAGATTTGAAACATACTAAATTAATAAACCAAGCAATCAAACTCATAAAAAAATGGTTATACATGGAATCACCTACCATTTATGTCGAAACACTCAAAACATGGTGTGAAACATAAACCGCACCACCGCCGCACCTCAAGGAATTGAAATCCAACCTAAAACCAGAAGATTTCCCACAAAAGACAAGATATAAAACCCTAGGATTGAAGCCTAACTTCTAGACATTATTAAACTTATGGATAAGGTATGAAACCATAAACACATGGAATTGAACCCTAAGAAAATTGAAAAAAGAATGAAGAAGACCAACTTACTTGAGGGATCTTGTATAAATCGCCTCACATACACCAGTAGCTGAATTTTAAATCAGCCAAAAAATTAAGGGAGATTCGAACAAGTATTAGGAGACCATGTAGGAATTTTAATGGGGAAAAAAGAGTGATAATTGAAGGATTTATGATGGAAACAAATTACATTTATTAATCTACCTGAAATGTGAGTTCTTTAGAATTTTCGACCTAAACCGAAATGCAAATGAACTGAAAAGAGGGGGAAGGATATTGGACGCGCGGCTGGGTTCATGGGGCGTGTTTGGGGCTTTGAATTACCAAAAAAGCCTTAATATTGGATAAGTTATTAATTAATAAAATTTTATTTTTAAAACTGGAATTGGGCTTTCGGGCTGGCACAATCCCTTAAATAAAAACCCATATACAACTTGTTTATGGTTTTCTAAAAGCTCCAAACTACAATGGTGGTGTTTCTATATCAGGGTAGACCATTTAGGAACTTGAATGGGTGAAAAATATTAAAAATTGAAAAACTTATAAAAGAAACAAAATTTATTTTTAAATCTGGAATTGGGCTCACGGTTTGGCCCAATTCATGAAAACTCACCCATTCCACCATAAAAGCTTGACAAACCCCAAAAACAAATCATAAAGGAAAATTAAATGAAATTTAACTTTAAAATAACTCATGTATGTGATAGATAAACACCATAAAAACCAATAAAAACTCCAAAAAACCCGCTAAAAACTCTAAAAACATTTAATACACTAAAACATTAAAAAATTACAAACAACCAAAAAACACCTAAAAAACATAGAAAACCCCGAAAATCCCAAAAATATCTTAAAAACTGTCAACACACTAAAAAATCCTAAAAACCCAAAAAATCCATAAAAACCCTAAAAACACAAAAATCCTAAAAAATTCAAGAAAGACCCTAAAAATGTAAACAACCTTGAAAACATTAAAAACCCTAGGAAACTATTAAAACCTAAAAACATTTTAAACCCTATAGACCCCAAAAACATGAAAAACCATAAAAACCCAAAACACCCCTAAAAATATAAAAATTAAAAAAAAACTACAAACCTTAAAAACAAGAAATACCCACAAAATCCTAAGAGAAATAATGACTATAAAAACCCTTTAAACCCTTAAAAACGCAAAAAAAAAATCTAAATACATTAAAAACCATAAAAAACTCAAAAATTCCAACCCTACCCTCAAAAAACTAAAAAAACCCTAAAATTCAAAACAATTACAAAATCCTAAAATCCTTAAATATCCCTCAAAAATGTAAAAACCCAAAAAACCCTAAAATACCCTAATAAAACCGTAAAAACCTATAAATAATTAAAACCCTTACAAAAATAAAAATGTTAAAAACTGTAAAAAACCATAAAATCTCTATAAACCATAAAGCCCATAAAAACCTAAAAACCCCTAAATCCCATCAAAAAACCCTTAAACCCCTAAAAACTCTAAAAATAATTTAAACACATAAAAATGTAATGAAACCTCTAAAACCTGTAAAACCTTTAAAAAATTAAAAAACACCTAAAATCCCAAAAAATCACAAAAGTTGTAGAAACCATAAAACCCCAAGAAACTCTCAATATCCCCAAAACCCAAAATAAACTCATAAAAATAAAAAAAATCCCTAATAAACCCTAAACACATAAAAACCCCCAGAAACATAGAAAACCCCTAAGAAAACCTTAAAAACCTAAATAAACCCCCTAATACACTAAAAACTATAAAACCCTTAAATATCCTTAAAACCACATAACACCCAAAAAAACAAATAAAAGTCCTAAAAATAAATAAAACCATAATCAACTAAAAAATAGTAAAAATTATTTAAACCCCTTAAAATGTGGAAAAACTCTAAAAACTATAAACCCCCAAAAACAAAAAAAACTGAAAAACTCCAAAAACCCAAAAAAAATCATTACAATCCATAAAAACCCTAAAAAAATTTAAATTCTTGAAATTCCTAAAAATCCCTAAAAAATTAATGTCCTCAAAAACTCTTAAAAACCAAAAGATGACATTAAAAAACTAAAAATAATAAAAATGCATAAAATACTAAAAAAATACTAAATACTTAAAAACCATAAAAATCACCAAACACCCCAAAACCCCATAAAAACCATATAACCCACTAAGAACTCTAAAATACCTTTAAACCCATAAAAATTTCACAATAATCTAAAAAACTATAAAAACCCAAAAAAATCCAAAAACCATAAAAAACAAAAAAACAATAAATCCCTTAAAAATCATAAAAACCCTAAAACCCTCAAAATCTTTTAAAGCCATAAAAAATCATAGAAAATCTAAAAAATCCCTGAAAACCATAAAAAAAACAAACTATTTAAAAAAACCTAAAACACCTAAGAAAACATTAAAAACCCAAAAACACATAAAACCCTTAAAACCAAAAAAACACTAAAAACACTAAAAAATCCAAGAAACCCCTTGAAAATCATATAAACAACAAAAAGCCATAAAACCCCATAAAAATAATTAAAACCCAATAAAAACTCTATAATCCCCCCTAAAAACATATAAACCCATTAAACCCCAAATTTTTTTTAAAAAACAATAAAAGATAAAAACCATAGAAAACTCAAAAAAACACAAAAACCCTAAAAACCATAAAACCCCTAAAACCCCTAATAACCCCTAATAACCCTCATAATTACTAAAAAACATAAAAACCATAACAACAAAAAAACCCCAAAATCCCCAAAAACCATAAAATCGGTAAAAACCCAGAATACCCCTAAAAACATAATAACTCTCAAAACTTCTAAAAACCTAAAAAATTATAAAATAATAAAATCCCTTAAAATACCCTAAAACCCTAAAACCCCTAAAAACATTAAAAACCAAAAATGTATTAAAACCCCATAAAACTATAAAACCCAAAAAATGATAAAATCCAATTAAATCCCTGAAAATGTTAAAACAATTAAAATTAATTAAACCCAAAAAAACTCAAAAAACTACCCAAAAACCAAAAAAACAATACAAACCTAAAAATTCATAAAAACCCTAAGACCCAAAAACACTATAGATTCCTAAAAATCAAAAAAAATATAAAAACACGAAAGCCCCTAGGAACCGCTAAGAAAGGTTTAATTGTTAAGACACTATAAACCCCAAAAACATTAAAAACCAATAAAAAACCTAAAAGACCAAAACTATAAAAACCCTTTTAAAACCTAAAAAATTAAAAACTATAAACACCATAAAACCATAAAAACCCACAAAAACCCTCACAATCACTAAAAAACATAAACAATCAAAAAACTCTAAAAAATCATAAAAATACATAAAAGGTAAAAACCCTCAAAACCCTAAAAACCCCTAAAAACCATGAAAAACTAAAAACAATCAAAACCCATAAAAAATCTAAAAATTTATTAAAATACTAGAAATCCCTAAAAACCAAAAAACCATAAAAATATTTAGAATAGATAAAAATCATAAAATCAATTTTAAACTCTAAAAAACAATTTAAACCCATGAATAGTAAAAAACTAAAAATAAATCATTTATCACACTACAATCCCCAAAAACCATAAACTCCCAAAAACCAATAAAAACCATAAAAACCCATGAGAATACATACAATATTAAAATAACTATAATAATTTTAAAAATAAATAAAACATAAAAAAATTAAAAACCCTAAAACCCCTAAGAATAATTTAAAACCAATAAACACTTAAATTACTAAACAACCTAAAACTATAAATAACCTAAAAACCTTAAAAAACATAAAAATCTATAAAAATAATAAAAACTATAAAAAACCTGAAAATTCCATAAAAACCCCTAAGAACATAAAAACCACCAAAACCCTATAAATCCCCTATGAAAACCAGAAAATCATAGAATCACTTAAAACCCCTAAAAACCTAAAAATTCTAAAAACCCTAAAAAATTGTAAAATACACAAAAACGCTAATTTACCCTAAAAAAATAAAATCCCAAAACCCAATAAAAATATATATAAACCAAAAAAATATATAAAAAACTCTAAAATCACTTTAAACCCATAAAAATGTCAAAAAACTATAAAACCCTAAAAACACTAAAAAAAACATCAAAACCATAAAAACCCTAAAACCCATAAATCCATAATAACCCTGAAAATATTAAAATTCCTAAATAATCACTAAAAATCAATAATATTATAAAAACCCCTATAAACAGAGAAAACAAATAAGAAAACCGTAAAACATAAAAATTATAAAACCCCTAAATACCTAAAAAGTTCTAAAATAACTAAAACCAAAAAACCTCAAAAAACATATAAACCAAAAAAACCCATACATACCATAAATAAACCTAAAAACATAGAATTAACTTAAAACACCACTAAAAACATTAAAAACCGTTTGAACCCCGAAAAAGGATAAAACACACTTAAAAACCCCAAAACACAAAAAAACACAAAAAACCTCTTAAAAACGAAAAAACCATAAACCCCTAAAAACCACAAGATTTAAAAAAAAATTAAAAATCCTAAATAAACCATAAAAATCCCTAAAACATAAATAAACTCAAAACCCCATAAAACACTAAAATCCCCAAAAATGCCAAATAAATCATAATAAACCATAAAAATCATAATATATGCCTAAAAATCTATAAAAAATAAAAAAAACCCAAAAAAACTAAAAACCTTGAAGGAAACAACTAAAACATAAAAACTCATAAAACCCCTAAAAACCTAGAAAATCCTAAAAATTTTAAATGACCCCAAAAACCCAAAACCCCCTAAAAACCATAAAAACGTTAAAATCATTAAAAATCCAAAAAACCCAAAAAATATTATAACTCTAAAAACCCATTAAACCTCTAAAAATGTTAAAAACACAAAAGATACCTTTAAAAACCAACAACCCAAAAATTAAAAAAAATCACAAACTCCCTAAAAACCCTAAAACCCCAAAAAACCCATAAAAATAATATAAATCCTAAAAAAGCAAAAAACATAAAAAACCATAAAGGCCTATAAATCTTATATCAAATAAATAAATAAAAACCTACAAATGTTAAAAACCCTAAATACCAAAAAAAAAATAAAAAAAATATAATCCCTAAAAATATTAAAACCATAAAACCCCTTAAAACCCAAGAAAAACTATAAAAACACTTAAAACCCAAAAAATGATAAAAAAGAATTAAAAAACTTAAAACCCTGAAATACAAAGAAAAACCAAAAAAACAAAAAAAATCAAAAAAACATTAAATTTCTAAAAATATAAAACCCTATAAACCTTGAAAACCCTTAATAATACCATACAAACCTAAAAACATGTACAACCAGTAAAACCTAAAAATGCTAAAACCCCTAAAACCCTAAAAAAATAAAAACTCGAAAAACAAAAAAAACCCCTAAAAACCATTAAAACCCTCAAAACCCTTAAATACCACTATAAAATATACATACCTTTTAAAATACGAAAAATGATAAAAATATCTAGAAAACCATTAAAACCCTAAAATACTCAAAAAACCCTAAAAACCAAAAAACCTACAAAACCCCTAAAAAACCAAAAGAACCATAAATCCCATCAAAATCCCAAAAAGCCCTAAAAACCATACAAATCCTAAAAATCCATAAAAATGTAAAATTCATTGAAAAAAATAATAGAACCTTATAGATGAAAAAAAACAACTACAATCCTAAAAAATAACAAAAAACACTACAAAACTTTGAACACTAAAACACCTCAAAATCCTTAAACCCTAAAAAAATTAAAGTCATAAAAATTACCTGAAAATGCCTAAAAATGTACAAAAACCCAAAACCATTAGAAAACAATAATGAAATATTAAAAACCAAAAAATAATAAGACATCTAAAAACCTAAAAATTCTAAAACCCCTAACAACCCAAAAAGAATGGTGAATGGGGAATCCCGAAGCTTGGGAAGTGGCGTGCTTATCCCAGATCTGGGATCGGTCTTGGATATTCGGCTCCCATAGAGTTTAGTTCCTTGGATCCCTTAGTTGTTGTGAAGGAATGACCCAACAAGTATGGATGGTCCCATTTTGGTTGTCGGTGTGGTGGCTGGTTCTAGACCCAGGAGGGATCAGGCTTCAATTTGGAGTTTGGTGTGTGCGGTTTGATCTATGTCGTGAAGGAGTTTCGTGGTTATTATTGTCTCACGATTGGTTACGATGGAAATGGTGAGCGAAGATATAGATGGCGCTGCAGTTTCTTGTGCTTCTCGGTTTCAGGTGGCTTGTGAGAAGCACAAGAAAGGATTATGGTTCTACACAGGGGCTGCTGGAGGTGAAGATGAGTTTGGATTGGCTTTATTTTGTGCAGAAGATGCAGGTTCGATTTTCTGGTTTCTCTCTTTTGGATTTCTTTCATGTTATTTCTGAAGGTCTCGTTATGTTAGGTTGCACTATGGATTCTATGATGGTTTTTGGTCTTTTGTTCTGTGGCTGGGTCTGCTGTGATTCATTACGAATGCTGGATTTTGGTTCTGTTGAGTGGCGTTGGCTGCTGCTTTGGGTAGGGCAGTTGGATTCTGGGCATGGGTGCTGGTTTCCCCTCAATCTGTTGATGATGGGAATGCTATGTAATGTCTTTTGACTTCAACTTTGGACTATGTTATTCTGCTGTGAGGCTGGTGTGGTTGTAATTCAGTGTGGATGCTGGCTAGTGGTTTTGTTGAGTGGTGCTGGATGTTGTTCTGCCTTTGGGTGCTGCGGTTTTGTTTCGGGGTGTGCTACTAGGTATGGGTTTCGGAAGGCTGATTCGGTTGAAGAAGATTGTTTGTGCTGTTGTTTGGTAAGGGGTGTTGCTTCATTGCGAAGTGATGAAGGTGACACTTATGACTATGGTGCTGATGGTTCTATGCTACTGGTGGTGGATCTTCGTGGTTAGAAGGTGTTGGATGCTGGATTTTGTGAGATTGGATGTTGATCGTTGGTTTTCTATGAGCTTATGGATGCTGTTTATTGCTGGAGGATGGTGGTGGCTGCTTTGATTTTGGTGTTTTTTCTTTCTTTATTTTTTGACTTTTCTTTTTTTGGGGTCTTTGCGTCTTGGTTCGTAAGGGGTTTTTGGGTGTGGGTAGTTTAACCCCTCCCCTCCCTTGTCTACAATGTTTTTGTGTCTTTTTCAAATAAATTTTGGGGGGTTTTAGGAATAGCCTACCCCGAGCCTTCCTTGCCCTATGAAAATATTATAAACCTAAAAACACATAAAACCACTAAGAACAATAGAAAATGTTGATAACAATAAAAATCTGAAAAACCACAAATAACTATAAAACCTCCTAAAAACATAAAACCCCCCCCTAGAACCCCATAAAAACCATAAAACACACTAAAACAATAAAAAACATTGAAACCCTAAAAACTCAGAAAAACCCTTAAAAACCCAAAAAACAAAAAATACCCTAAAAACCCAAAAAATTCTAAAAACAAAAAAATAATAAAAATTAAAAAAATCACCAAAAATCCCTAAAACCATTGAAAACATGAAATCCCTAAAAAACCTACAAAAAACATAAAATCCTAAAAAACTTAAAATATTATAAACCCTAAAAATGATAAAACCCCTAAAACCCAAAACCCCATAAATAACCTAAAAATCACTAAAAACTAAGGAAACATTTTAAACCCCTAAAATGATAAAAAAAGACTCTAAAACCCCTGTAAACACCTAAATAACCAAAAATCTCTAAGAACATAAAAACTAAACAAACCCTAAACCCCTAGTTATCCCTAAAAAATAAAAATTTACTATAAAATACTAAAAATATCCCTCAAAAACACAAAAATGTTAACAAACTAGAATCTTCCAAACCCCTATGAAATCCTTAAAAACATAAAAAATTTAAACTCAAAAAACCCTAAAAACACTAAAAACCCTAAAAATCAATAAAAAAACTGAAACTACAAAAACACTTTATAACCATAAATCCTCTAAAATCTATTAAAATCATTTAAAACCCTTTAAACCCTAAAAAACATTAAAACTCTAAAAAAATAACAAGCTAAAAAAGACCATAAAACGTTAATAACCATACAAACCATATAAACCCTCAAAATCCATAAACAACCTAAAAAAAATAAAAAACTAAAAACCCAAAAAATCCCTAAAAACGTAAAAATACAACAAATGTTAGAATCCGTAAGAAGACCATAAAAATATAAAAACACTTAAAACACCTAAAAATATAAAAAACTAAAAACCATAAAAACCCCTAAAAACCATACAAGCCCATATAAATAATTAAAAATTCCAAAAAACCTCTAAAACCATAAAAACTACCAATTTTTTTAAAACCCTTTAAACCCATAAATTGGTTAAAAATAATGAAAACCAATAAACCACAAAAAAAAACTACAAAAACAAAAAAATTCAAAATAACCATAAAAACTCAAAAATCTCTAAAAAATCTAAACCCCCAAGATCCCCAAAATCCCTATAAAACATAAAAACTAAAGGCACTAAAAATTCCTTAAAATTTAAATAACCCAAAACCCATGAAAATCTCAAAGAAATCCATAAAACTATAAAAAAATTAAAACCACAGAAAACATAAAAAATGCTAAAAACCTTAAAAAACCTAAAACTCAAAAAATCCTAAAAACCATAGAAATTGCTAAAAAATATAAAAACCCAAAATTCCATGAAAACCCTAATAACCAATGATCACTCCAAAAATACTTTAAATGAATAAAATCATTGAAAAAATATAAAATCCCTTAAAACACTAATAAATCAAACAACCCAAAAATCCAAAAAAAAAAACAGAAAAACACTAAATAGACTCAAAATCATTAAAAACCATAAAACCCCTCAAAAAATCCAAAATACCCATAAAATTCACTAAATTCCTAAAAAAACCAAAAATCTTGAAAATCCAAAGAAAAATTAAAAACCTAAAAAACACTATAAACCTCTAAAAAATTGCTAAAAACCCTAAATACCATAAAAACTATAAAACCCAAAAAGCTATTAAAAATTATAATACCCATAAAAACCCTATTAACATAGTTAAAACTATAAAAACCCTTTAAACCCATAAAATGATATAAAAATCTAAAAATATTTAAAATCCATAAAAAAGTAAAAAAAATCCATAAAACCCTATTATTTTAAAAAACTCTAAATCCACTCAAAATCCAAAAAAACATAAAAGCCAAAAAATCCTAAAAAATCATTTAAAATCACAAAAAGTGTAAAAACCACTAAAACATGACAAAATAATAAGGAAAACATAATATTCTAAAAAAATAGAAAACCCCTAAAAATACAAAAACAATAAAACTAAAAGCATCTTAAAATCCATAAAAAACTAAAAAAACCTTAAAAATCAGAAAACCCTAAAAACCCTAAAAATAACAAAAGACCCGAAAAACCTAGAACATCTAAAAAATCCCAAAAATCCTAAAAAAACCTGAAATCATTTAAAAAACACAAGGTAATCCTTAAAACTAAAAGCATCTTAAAATCCATAAAAACTTAAAAACACTTAAACCCCTAAATATCCGTAAAACCATGAAACCCCCAAAACCAACAAAATCCCTAAAAACCCTAAACAGTATTAAAAATGCTAAAAATCCCTAAAAATCATTGAAAATGTAACAATCCTAAAAACCATGAAAACCCACAATAAAAACATTAAAAACATAAAAACACTTAAAACCTATAAACACCCAAAAATGCAAAAAAACCCAAAAAAAAGACCCTAAAGACCATAAAAAAATAAACACCATTAAAATTTCTAATGCCCCATAAAAAACTGAAAAAACACTCAAATATTTACAAGCATTTTAAACCCCTAAAAACGTTAAAAACCATAAAACCCTTAAAACCTAGAAAACCAGAAAAACCCAATAAAAACCTAAAAACAACTAATAAACATTAAAACCATGGAAATACATAAAAAAATAAAAATTGTATAAATATTTGAAAACCATTAATAACATAAGAACCCATAAAATCCCAAAAATACATTATAAAAAAACTAAAAACATAAAAACACATAAAACCCCTAAAAACCATAACACATGGAAAACCCAAAAAACCCTAGACAATAATAAAAAATATAACAACATTTAAACACTTAAAAATGATTAAAAACTCTAAAAACCTTAAAGCCATTAAAAAACTCAAAAAACTGATAAAAATCCAAAAAACCAAAAAATCGATAAAAACCCTAATAACAATCAAAATCCTTTAAAACCCCAAAAACCCAAAAATACTATGAAACCACTAAAAATACATAAAAACCTAAAAATTATTTAAATCCTTGAAAACCTCTAGCAAAAACCTCAAAAACATAAAAAAATATAAAACCCTGCAAAAAACCTAAAAATGCTAAAACCCATAAAAACCCTAAAACACCCCCAAAACCCCTAAAAAATATAAAAAACCCTTAAATACTTTAAAAACCTTGAAACCCACTAAAAAACCTAAAACCACAAAAATCTATAAAAACCCTTTAAATTCCTCAAAACTTTAAAAACCTATAAAAAACCATAATAAACTAAAAAACTAAAAACCCCTAAAAACCAAGGTTTCCATAAAAACCTTAAAACCCATCAAAATACTTAAAAACCCTAAAAACCATAAAATTCCAGAAAACCCCTAAAAATACCTAAATATGTAAAAAAAACCTAAAAATCCTGAAAACCCTTGTGTGAACCTTAAAACCCAAAAAACACTTAAAATCCCTAAAAACCTAAAAAACACTAAAATCCTTAAAAATATATTCAAAACACTAAAAACACTAAAATCCATAAAAACCCATAAAAATTTAAAAAACCCAAAAAACCCTTAAAAACCTTAAACCCACTAAAACTCTTAAACCCTTAAACCGCTAAAATGTTTAAAAGACTATAAAAATCATAAAAACCATAGAAAACAAAAAAACACTAAAACCCAAAAAAATGGAAAATCCATAAAACTCAAAACCCCTAAACTCTCAAAATCTATAAAACTGTAAAAATTAATAAAAATCCTAAAAATCCCCAAAAATACCTAGAAATAACTAAAATAAAAAAAACCCTAAAAAATGAAAAAATCTAAGGAAACATTAAAAAATAAAAACACATAAAATAACTAAAAAACAATAAAAACCCTAACAAACCCAAAAATTCATAAAAAACCCTCAAAATCCCTAAAACCTAAAAACCATAAAAATCCTAAAAAATCCCTAAAACCCTAAAAACATAAGAAAACAAAAAAAACCATTGAAAACCAGTTAAACGAACCATGTACCTAACCGTGCGCCTCCCTAGTGTCCACTATTTTTGTGGCATGGTTTTCTAGAGGAGTGGTATGTATTCTTGATATAGTGTTCAAACAATGAACCTACAAAAAACCTAAAAAATATTCCAAATATCATATAAAACTCCAAAAAAAATAACTCAATCATTTAATATACTTAAAATACATAAATAAAGGGTCATGTGCCTAAAATCGGTGGTTCTAAATATATGGTTTGAAAATTGTATAATTAATCAGAATAGTTGAACCCACTATATCTCATGATTTATAGCTTTGACTTAAATGATTCCAGATGGTGAATAAATAAAATATTCTCAACTATAGGATTGATATAATTTAGATACAAAGTGAAGAATAAATGTTGTCTATAGGTGATGAATAAAATGGACAATAATTGATGTCATCTTGATTCAATAAAAAATGAATATGGAAGAAGGGATAAAAAATAATGGAATTCATTTCATGAAATTGGGCTCTAATACTAAATGATATGAAACACAAGACCCTCTATGATGATTCCTAGAAATAGTGTTTATTGTTTTCATATTGAGAACTCAGATCCCTACAATAAAACTAGTGACAAGTAAAATAAATGGTGTAAATAATAAATAAAGGATAGAGTTAGACAAGGTAGAACCAAAAGATAACTTCTCTCTAATGACTCAAGCACCAATACATTACAAAGGATTAGAAATCCTTTGATATGTAAATAATTACGAACAAACAAAATATTTTCCAGAAATACTCACTATAATAACATTACCTTTATTAATGATGTACAACGAGTTCAATGGATGGTTATTTATATTCAAAAATTGATAAAAAAGTATAACACCTAATTCCGCAAATTCGGAATGACTAAATCATTTTATTGATATTTCTGGAACATTCCAATTACTTTATGGGAAATGTATCACTCCATTTTGGAAATTAACTACAACTAACCCACCACATTTGACTTTGAATATTCCATGGTGGGATGGGAATGAAATTCACATCGCACCATGTATGGGTCATTAAAAGAATGAGTAGGCATTAATTTACGTAAATATGGGCTCAATTGATTCCAATAATAATGGGTATTGATCCACCCATTGTAATTACATGATTAACCAATTTAAGGCATCCTTCATTCTCTTGGTCTCCTCCCTTATCTTTAGTCCACCAACTCCACACAATGGGTCTTGTACAATCATGCACATTCTGCCCTCTTCATCAAGTTCACCTTCAATACCTCTATTACCATGTGTGTCATGATCCTCAGAAAACCCTAATAAAACCATCAAATCATGAAACACATAAAAACCCTAAAAACATAAAAACTAAAACACCTAAATATCATAACAAACCAAAAATCCCAAAAAACCCTAAAACCCCATTAAAATATAAAAAAGACCTAAAAATCCCTAAAAATTGAAAAAAATCCTAAAAACCTTGAAAACCCCTTATAAAACATTAAAAACCTAAAAACACTTAAAACCCCTAAAAATCCAAAAAACACTAAAACCCTAAAAAATCCTAAAACCAATGAAAACCATAAAAACATCTAAAAACCATAAAACCATAAAAACCCTAAAACCCCTAAAACCCACTAAAAACCCAGAAAACCATTTAAACCCCAAAAAACATAAAAAATGTAAAACCTTTAACCCCATAAAATCATAAATACCTAAAAACCCTCAAAATATATCAAAACCATTAAAATACTAAAAAATCCCTATGAATCCATAGAAACACCAAAAACCCTAAAAACCCTGAATAAACCCAAATAAAACCTTAAAAACATAAAAAAAATTATATTCCCTAAAAAAAATGCTAAAAACCCTACACCCCATAAAAACCATTAAAATCTCGAAAACCCTAAAAAATATCTAAAAACCCATAAAACACTAAAATCCAATAAAAACTCCAAACCCCTTTAAACTCCAAAAAAAGAATAAAAAATTCTGAAAAAACCTTGAAAACACTAAAAACTATAAAACCCTAAAACCCCAAAAAACCATTAAAACCGTGAAACCCTAAAAGACATAAAACCCCATAAAATCATTAAAAACCATAGAACTTCCCCTAAATCCTAAAAAATCCATAAAATACCAAAAATAATAAAAACCCTAAAAACCCTAAGAAAACTATAAAAACCTAAAAACACATAAAACCCCTTAAAACCCTAAGAACCTAAAAATATCATAAAACCCCCAAAGATATCAAAAGTCCATAAAACCCATAAAAATTATGAAACCAATAATATTTTTAAAAACCCATTAAACCCCTAAAAATGGTAAAAGTATATAAAATAGTATAAAAACCATAAAAAAACCTTGAAAACCCAAAAAACCAATAAACTCCTCGGAATGTCAAAAAATAATCAAAATCCCTAAAACCACTAAAGAACATAAAACTGTAAAAATTACATAAACATCCCTAAAAATCTAAATAATCCAAAAAAACCCTAAAAATCCATAAGAGAACCATAAAAACCTAAAAACACTAAACATCCCTAAGAACCGTAAAAACACAATAAACCCTAAAAAACAAAAAAACCATAAAAAACCAAAATCCTAAACCCCCTAAAAACCCATAAAAATTCTAACACCAACATAAAGAACATAAAATACTTTAAACTCCTAAAAACGTAAAAAAAAGTCTACAAACCCAAAAAAAACCCTAAAAACCTAGAAATGGTAAAAACCCATAAATCCTATAAAACCATAAAAATCACTTAAAATATAAAATATCTTAGAAACCCTAAAAACCCACTAAAAACTCTAAAAATATTTTAAATTTCTTAAAATGATAAATAATTTAAAAGCCCTAAAAATCCTATAAAAATTAAAATTCCTAAAAATCCCTAGAAAACCTAAAAAAATAAGAATCTTAAAAAATCCCTAAAAAAACCTAAAACATAATAATCCCTAAAATCCATGAAAACCCCGTATAAAACCTTAAAACCCTAAAAACACATAAAACCCCTAAAACCCTAAAAAATGATAAAAACAGTACAAAATCCGTTAAACCAAAAAATACTCTAAAAAACACAAAAATCCATAAAAACAATAAAATAAAAAAAATCCCAAAAAAACCTAAAAAACCATAATAACATAAAATACTAAAATCCCTAAAAAACAACAAGAAAATTTAAAAAAAACATTAAACCCATAAAAAACAAAAAAAAGATAAAAACATGAAAAGACAATAAAAACCCTAAAAATACCTCAAATCCAGAAATCCTTAAAAATCTCTCAAAAAAATAAAACCCAAAAAATTGACTAAAAACTCTAAAAATTCATTAAACCCATAAAAACATTAAAAAACATGAAAAAAATCACAAAATCCCTAAAATTTAAAAAAATCACTAAAATCCTATAAAAAATAAAATTCTATAATAGACTCCAAAATCCATAAACATAAAAAAACTATAAGTCCCTGAAAAAATAAAGAAATCCTTATATACCTAAAATCACTTAAAACCCCCTAAAACCATAAAAACCCTAAAACCCCTAAACCCACTAAAAACACTAAAAACCAATTAAACCCCTAAAAATGTTAAAATACTCTAAATAAACTTACCAACATAAAACATTAATAAAACTATAAAATCCAAAAAAACATAAAAACCATAAAACATTAAAAAAAACCTAAAACCCTCAAACTCCTATAAATCCTAAAATCCAAAAAAATATATTAAAAATCCAAATAATACATAAAAATGTAAAAAACCCTAAAAAATCTCAAAACCCCTAACAAAACCTTAACACTAGAAAACACTTAAAACCCCAAAAACCTAAAAAAATTAAAATCCTTAAAAATCTAAAACACTAAAACACCATATAATTCACCAAAACCCCTAAAAACTGATAATTTTTTTTAAAAAAGAACTTAAAATTCCAAAAATCATAAATACCCCTAAAACCCTAGAAAATCAAAAGGAAAAAATTAAAAAAATTAGAAATATTAAAACCCATAAAAACAAAAAAAAACACTACAAATCTAAAAAAACTCTTAAAAACAATAAAAACCCAAAAAAAACATAAAACTATAAGAACCCATAAAAACATAAAAAACCCACTAAAAACTCTAAAAACCATTTAAACACCTAAAAAATGTTAAAACTCTAAAAACCATAAAACCCCCAAAAAACAAAAAATAATTCCTAAAACCCAAAAAACTATAAAAACCCTAAAAGCCCATCAAAATACATTAAAACAATGAAACCCATAAAAATCCAATAAAATCCCTAAAAATCACTAAAAATAAAAAAACCCTAAAAACCTTGTAAACACATACGAAAATATAAAACCCCCAAAAAACGTAAAACCTCAAAACCTAAAAGAGATTAAACACCTAAAAACATGAAAACCTAAAAACCATAGAAAAGCCCCTAATAAATTTAGAAACCCTAAAATCCCATAAAAACCCTAATACCCACTAAATACTATAAATACAGTTTACACCCTTAATTTTTTTAAAAAAAACTCTAAAACCCATAAAAATATAAAATTTTTAAAATCCGCTAAAAAGCTTAAAAAACAATAAAACCCTTAAAACCATAAAAATAGTAAAAAACCTCAAAATCATTAAAAACCCTAAAGACCCATAAATACATAAAAACTACCTAAAATCCCCCAAAATGTCAATAGACCCAAAAACCCTAGAAAAGCCTAAAAAATACTGAAAAACATAAAAACTATAAAAACCATAAAGATGATAAAAAAGCATTAAACCCATCAAAATCCCTAAAAATTGAATTAACCCTAAAAATAAAAATAAAACTAAAAAACCATTATAACAGAAAAAAACCCTAAAACCCTAAAACCACTAATAATTCAATGAAAACCATGACCAAATAATATTCTAAAAAATCATAAAAAAATCTAAAAACCCTAAAACCCTAAACCCCATAAAACACCTTAGAATTGTTAAAACTCCTAAAACCCTAAAAACCACAAAAAATTAAATAAACCCTTTGAACCTTGTAATCATTAAAAAAAACTCTAAAAAACCTTGAACCCCCCAAAAATTCAGAAAATAGCTAAAAACCCAAAAACCCATTAAATCCCTAAAAAACATAAAACCCCTAAAATTCCCTAAAATTCTATAAAAAATATAAAAGAAGCCTAAAAATATTTAAAAACCTTAAAAACACAAAGTACCTAGAAAAAATAATAATAAATCCATAAAAACATAATAAAACATAAAACCCTTAAAAACCTGGAAAACAAAAAATCTCCCTTAAAACCCAAAAAAATATAAAACCATCAAAATATCAAAATCACTTAAAAACAAAAAAAATTAAAAAAACACCAAAAAATCACTACAATGAAAGAACCCATAATAATCTAAAAAACCTATGAAAACCTTAAAAATATTTATACAATTTAAAACCATAAAAACCTAGAAATTGTTAAAATCTAGAAATACCGTAAAAACACTAAAAACACTAAAAACACCTAAATACTCGTAGAAACCATTAAACCCTGAAAAATATTAAAAAACCAAAAAACCTTGAAAACCTCAAAAAACACTAAAACCCCTTAAAAACTAAAAATAAATCTTGAAACCCAAAAAGTAATAAAAAACCATAAACACTAAAAACCCAAAACCTAAGAATCCCAAAAACCATTAAGATTCCATATAATATAAAAAAATAAAAATACCTAATGACAAAAAAAAACAGTCTAAAAACCCTGAAATCCCCTAAAACTATTAATAAAGACTTAAAGCACATAAAACCCATAAATCCCAAATAAATACTAAAACCCTAAAAATAGTAAAAACCCTTAAAACCATAAAACCCCATAAAACCATAACAACCACTAAAATTTTTAAAACCCTTTAAACATCTAATTTTTTTTAAAAAAACCAAAAACCTTATGAAAATTAAAAACTCTAAAATCTCTAAAAACCAACAAACCATTAAAACCATAAAAACCCTATAACTCCTAAAAAACCCTAAAACACATAAAACACCAAAAAGATATAAAAAATCCTAAAAAGGACCTATTGATCCATAAATATTTAAAAAACCATGAAAAATCATAATAAAAAACTTAAAAACCTAAAAAACACTGAAACCCCTAAAAAACACTAAAATCCCTCAAAATCCATAATACCCAATAAATCCTCTAAATTCTTAAGAAATCTCTAAAATGCCTAAAAATATAAAAAACACTAAACACACTAAAATACATAAGAAAACCTTGAAGAGATAAAAACACTTGAAACACCTAAAATGCCCAAAAAACAGTAACAATCTTAAAAAACCCCTAAAAACCCTAAAAACACTAAAAACACAAAAAATGATATAAACCCCGAAAAACTTACCAAACCATAATAATCCATGAAAACCATAAAACAAATAAAAACATAAAAAAACATTTATACAAAAAAAAAATTAAAAACTCTAAATACCTTAAAAGGCCAAAAAAGTCAAAAAAAACCCTAAAACAATAAAAACCTAAATAACCCAAAAATCATAAAAACACAAAACATTTATAATGACCTAAAAAATAATATAAAAATAATAAATAATCCATAAAATTCCCAAAAAATTTATAGATCCCTAAAAACAATAATAAAATACTAAGCATTTAAAAACACATAAAACCCCTGAAGAAACCTAAAAATGCTAAATTCCCGAAAAAACACTAAAACCCCCTAAAACACTAAAAACCAAAAAACCCCTAAAACATTATAAAACCCTAAAACCCATAAAAACCCTAAAAACCCTAAAGACAACTAAATACTCTAAAAACCCATTAAAAACCAAAAAATGTAAAAAAAAATATAAAAACCTTTACAAACTAATAAACTAAAAAAACCCAAAAATTCAATAAACCCCTAAAACACTATAAGACCGAAAAACCTATCAAAATAAAAAAAACATTATAATAAATAAAAATACCAAAAATACCCTATAAATTTATAAAAATTTAAAATACTCTATAATGATAAAAAAATTAAAAACATAAAAACATAAATCCCTAAAAACCAAAAAATGACAAAAAAACCCAAAAAACCATAAATCCCTAAAACCAATAAAAATAAAAAACCCTAAAACCCATAAAACCCCTAAATAAATATATAAACATAAAAAACACAAAATCCATTTAAAGACCTCAGAAATACTTGAAAACCTAAAATTTTAGAAATCCTCTAAAAATGCTAAAAAAATAAAAACACAAACTCCCTAAAACCCCAAAAAACCCAAAAAAAAAACCATAAAACACCCAAAAAATCATAAAAAACCTAAAATAATTTAATCCCTAAAAATAGATACATAAAAAATTTAACCCCTAAAATTTGTAGAAATATCTACGAAACCATAAAACCCTAAAACCCCTAAAACCCCTAAAAACAATCAAAACCTCTAAAAACCCAAAAAAGAAATATAAATGCTGAAAACTACATAAAATCACTAAAAATTAAAAATACCCTAAAAACATCAAAAACCCCTAAGAAATATTTTCAAAACTATAACCACATGAAAACCATAAAAACGTCAAAAAACCTAAAAAAACCCTAAAACCCTTAAAAACTAAAAAACACCCCAAAATCAAAAAATCCATAAAAACCATAAAAATTCACTAAATATACCTAAAAACGAGAAATATCATAAAAATCTAGAAAAACCCAAATAACCCCATGAAAACCTAAATACACTTAAAATCCTTAAAAACCTAGAAAATCCTATAAATCCAAAAAGTCCCTATAACCCTAAAAAACCCCATAATCCATATATACCCTAAAAACGTTAAAAAACAATACACCTATGAAAACCCTAAAACCCACTAAGAACTCTAAAAACCTATTAAACCCATAAAAATATTAAAAAAATATAAAAAACATTAAAACACCAAAAAATAAAAAAACCTAAAAATTCAAGAAAAAATTTAAGACCCTAAAACCCAAAAAACTTTGAAAAACATAAACACCATATAATTCCAAAAATATACATAAAAATACCTAATGTTGTAAAACTACCAAGCCTCACAGTACTTAGAAACCCTAATACCATAAAAATTCAAATAATTCCATAAAAATCACTAAAAACGTAAAGAAGCCTAAAAGCCCTGAAAACGCATAAGAAAACCTCAAAAACCAAAAAAAACATTAAACCCCTAAAAACATAAAAACAACTAAAATCCCAAAAACCCTAAAAATACTAAAAAACATAAAATCCCAACAAAAATTAACAAACCCAAAAAAATCAATAATATGCCTAAAAATCCATTAAGAACTATAAAACCCCTAAAAACATTAAAAATCCTAAAAAAATTAAAATACCTAAAAAAAATTAATAAAGACCTCAAATACAATTAAAACCCTAAAAAACCATAAGCCCCTAAAAGTCCATAAATTCCCGAAAAACTATAATAATCCAAAAATAACCATAAAAAAAATAATCCCTAAAACATTTAAAAAATAAAAATTCAGAAAATAACTAGAAAAACACTTAAGAAAATAATGAATACATATAAACACAAAAACCCCATAAAAACTACAGAACGTTAAAAAATAAAATACCAAATTCTCAAAAAACCCCAAAACCCATTAAAATCCCCTAAAACCAAAAAAACTATAAAAAAGCTAAAAACCCTTAAAATGTAAAAAATGAAACAAGACCCTAAAGACCCATACGAAAACCATTAAAACAAAAAAAATTCTTAAACCCCCTTAAATCATAAAAAAATTCTAAAAACCTTAAAATACCCTAAAATCTATAAAAACTTATAAAACCATAAAACATGCCTAAAATCCTAAAAATCCCTAAAAATACATCAAAACCCTAAAACCCACTAAAATATCAAATAGCCATTTAAACCTCTAAAAATATTATAAATCTAAAAAAAATAAACCCCTAATAAACTTGAAAAAAAATATCTAAAAATTTAAACAACCCTAAAAACCCAAAAAATCAAAAAACCCATTAGAATTTCAAAAAATTGTAAAAAATAATAAAAATAAAGAATTTCCTAAAAATCTGACATTGGTATTTCTATGCCTTGTATGGTTTAGCTAAAATGGTATAATTCAATGTTTGTGTGTGGTTTGGTTCCCATTCCGTTTAGTGATTTTTCTACTGGTAATGCGACGGTAGTGCTAATTGATAATGTGGTGAAATATCTGCCTTCGAAATATGTTTAGGATGGTTCTATAGAAAATGTGGATCAGATTTATCATTCAAAGATAGGGTTGGTGAATGATATTCTTTTTAAGTAGGAAAAGAGTGAAGGGCAGATTTTTCATCTAAATGGTGGTGGTGACCGTGATCTAGGTGGGGGACATGTAGTGAGGAAGTTGTGTGCCTTACATATGATCCCTTATGATGGGAAGGATGTTGATTATGATGGTCATGATGATAGTTCTAGGTATGGGGGTAGCCAAATAGATCATAGGAGATTGAATAATTAAGGAGTTCAGGAAGTAACTTCTTGGAAAATCCCTTACTGACAAGTTCTGGGAGAGATGGAACTGGAAGACAACAATGTGAACCAAAAATAGATAGATGGATATTGCTGGGGTTGACAACAAGGATTGTGGCAGAAGTACGACCAGTGGTGGATTGTTTCATAGGAAGGAAAATGGTCTTGGGGCTACATTGCTCCCTTAAAGCGGTGGACAAGGAAGGACTACTCAACTCTTCCAAATCCCTTGGACACTAGGGGCTCTTATAGGCCCCCCAAAAATTTTGTGGATGGTTCCAAGCAAGGCCATCGCTCTATGGAGAAACAAATACTAAGGGACACATACTTGGCACTTTTTAAGCAGCATGAATCTGAATGGGAAACGAAAGATGATGAATCAACTTCTCGATATGGTACGTATGGTGATTCTTTTGATTATGGTGGAGAGGTAGAACCATATGACATGTAACTAGTTTTGTGTCTGGGTTGTTTGACTTTTCCCTTTCTTGTTTTCATATTTTCTCTAAGGGTTTTTACGTGTAGGTCGATTGAATCAACCCCTCCCTTGTCTGTTGTGTCTATTTTCTAATAAAAATTGGGAGGGGGATCCATAATAGCCTATCCCTACAACTTAATTTCTCAAAAAAGATAAAAACACTAAAAAACTATAAGAACCCCAAAATCTAAAAAAACCCCTAAAAAAACCACTAAAATCCAGAAAACATTAAAAACCCCCAAAATCAATAAAAATACAAAAAACCATAAAAATTATAAAAAATAAGTCTAAATTACTAGATATGTAAAAAATCATTAAAACCTTGAAAACCCCTAGGAAGACCATAAAAACCTAAAAATAATTAAAACACATAACAAAACTGAAAAATTCTAAAAAATAAAAATAATTGAAAAGACAAAAAACAATAAAACAATAAAACCCTTTAATAATCTAAAAGGCTATAAACCACTAAAAATTATAAAACCCCTTAAA
The DNA here is from genome assembly GCA_963277665.1 of Viscum album. Taxonomy (NCBI): domain Eukaryota; kingdom Viridiplantae; phylum Streptophyta; class Magnoliopsida; order Santalales; family Viscaceae; genus Viscum; species Viscum album. Next base: position 406,719,553 of record OY728148.1, on the reverse strand, counting down.
ACCTCTAAAAATGTGAAAAAACTCAAAAAATCCTTAAAACCAAATAAACTCAAAAAACTATAAAAAACATTAAAACCCTAAAACCACTACAACCCTAGAAATCCGTAAATAAGAAAAAAACCCACAAAATCATGATAAATCTATAAAAATCATTAAAAATATTAAAAACATGAAGAACCCTAAAAATGCAAAGAATACCTTAAAACCATTAAAATGTAAAAAACACCAAAAAACATAAAAATGATAAAAAAAATCAAAAAACAATAAAACCCCACAAAATCCCTAAAAACCACAAATCCATTAAAATACAAAAAAGTCCATAAATGACCATAAAAACATAAAATACCAAAAAAAAGCCTAAAACGCTAGGAAGACATTATAAACTGAAAACAATTAAAACCCATAAAAACCATAAAACACCTAAAAGATAATAAAATACACAATACACATAAAAATAAAAAATATCTAAAAATACCCAAAAACAAAAAAATGAAAAAAGACTGACAATGACTTTGAATACTTGAAAAACATATAAACACTTAAAACCACCAAAAATATAAAAATGCTAAAAACACTAAAAAATCCTTAAAATGACCCAAAAAATATTATAAACCCTAAAAACCCATAAAGACCATAAAATTATTTGACACTTTAAAACCCTTTAAACTCCTAAAATGTAAAAAAACTATTAAAAACCATAAACACCCAAAAAATAAAAAAACCCAGAAACCATAAAACCGTAAAACCCGTCAAAATCCCTAAAACCATAAAAATCATAAAAATATTAAAAATATCTAAAAATCCTTACAAATTTTGAAACCCTAAAACCTATAAAAACCTCAAGAAAACTTTATAAAACTAAAATGTTAAAACCCCTAAAATCAAAAAATTTCTAAAAACCCTGAAAATCCATAAAAACCCAAAAACCCTAAAAATACGTAAAACCCATAAATATATTATAAAATTCTAAAAATATATAAAAACATTAACACCAAGATAATAACCAAATAAAATTTAAAAACCTCTATAATAAATAAAAAACCTATAAAAATAAAAACCCGAAACACCTTAAAACACCATAAAAACAGCAAAAACCACTGAAAACTAAACAACTATAAACAACAATAAAAACCCTTAAAACCACTAAAACTTTTAAAACCCTTTAAATCCCTAATAAGGTTGAAAAACTATAAATAACATAATACCCAAAATAAATCATAAAACCCTAAAAACTCAAAAACCCCAAAAATATGAAAAAACCCCTAAATTCTCTAAAAACATAAAAAACCTAAAACCCCTATGAAAACCTCAAAAACCAAAAAACTATTGAAATTACTAAAAACATAAAAATATTAAAAACCCTAAAAATTCAATAAAAATCCAAAAAAAAACATAACAACCCCCTAAAAACTATAAAATTCCTTAAAACCCCATTAAAACAATAAAACCACTAAAAATACAAAAAACATTTAAACCCCTAAAAATGTCAAAAAAATACTAAAAACAAAAAAAACAACTAAAAACAAAAAAATTTATAAAACACAAAAATCGTTAAAGACCCAAAAATCCCTAAAACCGTTTAAAATCCCAAAAAACCTTAAAAATCAAAAAAACCCCTAAAATCCATAAAAACATAAAAGAACCCTAAAAACCTAAAATATGTATGAAATCTATAAATATATAAAATAGTTAAAACCTCAAAAAAACATAAATATTCTAAAACATAAAAAACACTATAAACCCTAAACACCATAAAACACTTAAAAACCATAAAATCCCTAAAACCCCATAAATACCTAAAAATAAAAAAACTATAAATCCATTTTAAACAACTAGAAACTTTAAAAAAAAACTGGACATCCTTACAACCCATAAAAAACTCAAAAAAATCCTTAAAACCAAAAAAGAGCCTAAAAATCATAAACACATTGAAATAATCAAAATCCCTAAAAAGACAAAAAACCCTCAAAAATATTTTTGATCCAAAAATCCCTTTAAAATCCCAAAAAACACCTAATATTCCTAAAAATGTAAAAAAAATTCTAAAAACCCTGAAAACCCCTATGAAAACCTTAAAAACATAAAAACACATAAAACCCCTAAAAACTTATACAATTATAAAACCCCTAAAACCCAGAAAAATTGCTCATAACACTAAAAATCGTATAACCATAAAAAATGTCAAAATCCTTATAACCATTAAAATTCTATAAAATCCCTAAAAAATCCCAAAAGAAATCTAAAAAGAACCTAAAAACACATAAAATCACTAAAAATCCTAAAAAATATAAAACCCTATAAAACCCCAAAAACCCAAATTGACCACTAAAAATCTAAAAAATCCTTTAATTTCCAAGAAACATTGAAAACAGTAAAAAAAATAAAACACATAAAAACCCCTAGAAATATAAAAAACCAAAAAAAAACCAAAACACCATAAGAAAACTCTAAAACCCAAAAAAATTCATAAAACCACTGAAAAACTATAAAATGATATAAAACACTAAAAATCACATAAAATTTATGAAACCCTCAAAACCCTTAAGAAAATATTAAAAACATAAAAACACATAAAACCCTAAATACCTTAAAAATTCTAAAACCCTCAAAACCCAAAAGGAACTTAAAATCCATAAAAATCCAAAAAACCCATGAAAATCCGAAGAAAGCACTAAAAATCTCTAAAAACATAAAATACCCTAAAAACCCCTAAGAAGTTTTAAAACCCAAACACTATTAATACACATAATAACATAAAAAATTCTAAAACCCCTAAAAACACACCTAAAACCATAAACCCCTAAAACCATAAAACCCCTTAGACCCATAAAAACCCCAAAAAACATTAAAAACCCACTAAAACTCTAAAACCATTTAAAGCCTCAAAAGTAATAAAAAATAAAAAACCACTAAAACCCCTAAAAAGTAAAGAAAAAAACCCAGAACCCATAATATCATAAAAAACTTCTATAACCCCTGAAACTCCATAAAGTCCTCAAAATCCAAAAAACCTGAAAAAACTATAAAAATCCTTAAAAATCTACAAAATACCCTCAAAGTGAAAGAAACAAAAAATCCTAAAAAACTCAAAGAAATCCGTTAAAACCTAAAAACACTTGAAACCCCCTAAAAACATAACAAACTAAAAAACCTAAAAACCGTAAAAACCTAAAAATGTTAATAAATCCAAAATACCAATCAAACCCCTTAAAAACCACTAAAAATATAAAAACTCTTTAAACCCCTAAAACCATAAAATATCTATAAAAAAATAAAAAACATAAAAACCCTAAAACCCCCAAAAACCCCAAAACCCCTAAAGATCAAAAAATTTAAAAATCCCAAAAAATCCTATAAAACTATAAAAATTATAAAAAAGTCCCTAAAATCATAATCTCCCTGAAAACCTTGACGATAAATATAAAGACAAAAAAGCATAAAATCCCTAAAATTCTTAAAATACCTAGTAACAAAAAATTAAAAAAACTAACAAAACCCATAAAAAATTAAAAATACTAATGAAATAAAAATATTAAAAAATCAGAAAAACCCTAAAATTGTAATAATACATAAAAACATCAAAAAACATAAGAACCTAGAAAATCTAAAAATGATTAAAAGACTAAAGACCCAAAAAACATTAAAAACCCTAAAACCCGTAAAAACACTAGAACCCCACTCTAAAATCTAAAAACATTTTAAAATGCTAAAAATCATTAAAAACATTAATAAACATTTATATCCCAAAAAATATAAAAAACTAAAACCGAAGTAATCGAAAACCCCCTAAAAACCCTAAAAATCCTAATAATCATAAAAATACTTAAAATCACTTAAAACACAAAAAATATTAAAACATCACTAAAAATCCATTAAAATGAAAAACCCCGAAAAACCATGAATAACCCTACTAAATCTATAACAACATTAAAACACTTTAAACCCCTAAATAATTTTAAAATCCCTAAAAATCTTTAGAAACCCTAAAACCGATAAAACCTTCTAAAAGTATAAAAGACCTCAAAACCCCAAAAAACCCTACGGACTCCCTAAAAATTATAAAAACCATTTAAAACCTTAAAAATATTAAAAAATAAAAAAACCTTAAAACCCTCAATAACACAAAAAAAACCTAAAATCCCAAAAATAAAAAAACCCTAAAAACCCAAAATCCCAATGGACTCTGAAATCCCTAAAACCCATAAAAATAATAAAAATCCAAAAAAACCGCTAAAAATACATAAAATCACAAAAACCCTAAAACCCCATTAGAAAACCATTAAAACCTAAAAATACATAAAAACATTAAATAAAATATAAAAAAATAAATCCCCTTTAAAACCATAAAAATATTTAAAGGCTTCAAAAAACATAAAACCCCTAAAACTTTCAAAAAATACCCTAAAACCCAAAAAAACCATAAAATACTAAAAAATCACTTAAACTCCCTAAAAATGTAAAAAACCCTAAAGAACATGAAAAGGCATAATAAATCCTTCCAAACTATAAAAAATCTAAAACCCCTAAAAACCCTAAAAAAATTCTGAAAATCCTAAAACCCAAAAAACCCCAAAACCACTCAAAACACATAAAAACACTGAAAAAATGATAAATATCCTAAAAAATCTCTAAAAATACATAAAAATAAAAACCATAAATGTACTGAATCCCTTATAAATCCATAAAAATCAAATTGCATTGAAAAACAACTAAAACATAAAAACAATAAAAACCCTTAAAACCCGCAAGAAACATTGAATACCATAAAAAAGAAAAGACCCTTAAAAAATTAAAATCCTGATAACCCCATAAAACTGAATTTTTTTTACTAAAAACACTAAAAAGTCTATACACCACTAAAAACATTAAAATACTCTAGAAATCCTTAAAATCCATAAAACAAATTACAAATAAAAAACCCCAAAAACAATAAAAACCTGAAACCCATCAAAATCCCTAAAAACATTAAAACCCTATAACAATCCTAAAAATACATTAAATCCATAAAAATGTGGAAAACCCTAAAGCCCCCCACCAAAAAAAGCCTAAAACCCTTAAAATACTAAAAAACTTAAAACCCCTAAAAAAAACAAAAAACCATAAAACCCAAAAAAAATAATAAAAACCCCAAACACTCTAAAAATTAATCAAAACTCTAAAAACCCATAAAAATCCTTAAAATCCCTAATATAACTATAATGTAAAAACACATAAATATATAGAAAACATTAATAAAAACATAATAATTTAAAAATAATTAAAACCCATAAAAACCTAAAAATTATAAAAAGTACATAATCTCCTAAAATGAACATAAAACCTTTAAACCACTGGAAACAATAAAAACACCAATAAACATTAAAAACCTCTAAAAACACATAAAAACGGATAAAATCCTTAAAATATCTAATAAAACTAAAATGTAAAAACACATAAATCTATAGAAAACATTAAGAAAAACATAATAATTTAGAAATAATTAAAACCCATAAAAACATAAAAATTATAAAAAGTACATAATATCCTAAAATGAACATAAAACCTTTAAACCACTAAATACCATAAAAAACACCAATAAACTTTAAAAACCTCTAAAAACACATAAAAACCCTAAAAAATCTAAAAACTCTATAAAACCATAAAAACCTTAAAAAACTCTAAAAATAAATAAATGATTAAAAACACACAAAAAAACATAAAACCCCAATAAAATATAAAAGCCATAAAAACTCCAAGAACCCTAAAAATAACTAAAAATTGAAAATAACCAAAAAATCCTAAAAATACAGGTAATTCCAAAAAAATGTAACATATATTAAAAGCACAGAAAATAAAAAATAAAAAATAAAAACCAGAAGAACAATTTAACCCTATCAAAACCTAAAAAATGCTAAAACCCTAAAAATTACTAAAAACCCATATAATCATTAATCCATTAAAACCCATAAGTAACCGTAAAACCTTAAAACTCGTAAAAACCCATAAAAACCAAAAAACCAAAAAAACCCCCTAAAAACATGTAAAACCATTTAAACCCATAAAAATGTTACAGAACTCTAAAAAACATGTAAACTCTATAAAACCCCAAAAAACCCTTAAAACCACAAATTCTAAATAACCATAAACATCATAAAAACCCTAGAACCACTAAAAATTACTAAAACCCCTAAATACTATAAAATTACATATTAATCTGTAAAAATCATGAAAAATGTAAAAACCCCAAAAAATCATGAAATACCCTAGGAAAACCTTTAAAAAACATAAAATACTTGATTCACTTTAAAACCTAAAATACTATAAAAACATTAAAAACCCCTACAAATCCTAAAAACCATAAAATCCCCCAAAATCATAAAAAAACCACAAAACCCACTAAAACATTAAAAATCCTTAAAAACCCAAAAATCCTTAAAAACCTCTAAAATCATAAAACACGTAAATACGAAAAAAAACCCTGAAAGCATAAAAAACTACAAAAACCTTAAAAACAATAAAAATGATAAAAACCCCTCAAAATAAATAAACACCAAAAAGAATATAAAATTATTAAAAACCATAAAAAAATAAAAGTTGAAACCACAAAAAACCCCATGAAATCCATAAAAATGTAAAAAAACATAAACCATCTAAAATTTCTAAAATGTTAAAACCCCCTAAAACCACTAAAAACACTTTAAAACCATAAAAACCAAAATAAAAATAAAATCCCATAAAAATCATCAAAACCAAAAAACCCAAAACCCACTAAGAACTCTTACTACCTTGAAAACCCCAAAAAACCTAAAAGTCCCCTTTAAAACCTCAATATCTCTAAAAATCCTAAAAACCGTAAATATCCCAAAAAACTATCAAAATATCTAAAAACATTAAAACCCCTAACATCCCTGACAGACCCTATGAAAACCATAAAAATATAAAAACATATAGAAACCCTAAATAGATCATAAATAGACCCTAAATACCCTTAAAACATAAAAACACATTAAAATCGTAAAACCCCATTAAAAACTCAAAGAACCCTTTAAACAAATAAAAATGATAAAAAAATATTAAATCATTAAAACCACTAAAAACTAAAAACGTTAAAATACCTAAAAACCATAAAAAATATAAAATATTTAAAACATATAAAATCCATAAAACACCTAAAAATCCATAAAATCCTTAAAAATTACTAAATATCCCTAAAAATGTAAAAACGCCTAAAAAACTGAAAACCCATAAGAAACCCTTAAAACCTACATTCAATTAAAACCCATAGAAAACAAAAAAATACCAAAAACCCTATAAAACCCTTAAACCCCTCAAAACCATAAAAACTCTTAAAAACTGAAAAAACCCCTTAAACCCTATAAAAACTTGAAAACCACTAAAAACTATAAAACCCCCTTTAAATACCTAAAAACATTAAAAAAATTCTAAAAAACATAAATTCCCATAAAAAACTCTAAACAACCACTAAAACCCTAAAAAACCATAAAACCCTAGAAACATTTAAAACTCTAAAACCCCTCAAAATCGCTAAAACTACTAAAACCCATAAAAATCATATAAAATATCTAAAGATACTTAAAAATCCAAAAATCCATAAAAACATGAAAACCCCTAAGAAAACCTTAAAACCCTAAAAACAATTAAATCCCCAAAAAACCTAAAAAATGACGAAATCCATATAAAACCCTAAAATCCCAAGATCCCTCAAAATCCCTAAAACCCCAAAAAACATAAAAATTCTAAATGAGTACTAAAAATACCTGAAACCATTGAAACCCATTAAGAAAACCATAAAACCCGAAAAAACCTAAAAATCCTAAAAACCTTAAAAAACCCCTAAAAGACCCTTAAAACCCCTAAGTACCATAAAACACCTAAAAAATATTAAACCCATAAAAACACTAAAACAACATGAAAAACTAAAAAAGCCCCTTTAGATAACAAAAAACAATTAAAAATTCAAGAAAACCATACAACCCTTAATAACTCAAAAATCCCTAAAGTCCCATAAACAAAATAAAAACCCTAAGACTAATTGAAACCTCTAATAATGAAAAAAAAATTGTATAAACCCTAAAAAACCATAAAAATATTAAAATGACCTAAAATCCCAAAAAATGTGACAAAAACAAAAACCCTTGGAAACACCTAAAAATGATCAAAACCTAAAAAATACATAAAACACCTAAAAACCTAAAAAATGATAAAACCCTAAAAATCCCCAAAAAACCCTGAAAATCCATGAAAACCCTAAAAATACAAAAAGATAAAATAAAAAAGGCACAAAATCCCTAATGACTAAGAAAACCCTGAAACCCATGAAAACCTTAGAAATCATTAAAAACCTAAAAACACTTAAAACCTCTAAAAACCTAAAAATAATACAAAACCTAAAAGCCCTTAAAAGGACATAAAACCCTAAAAATCCCTAAAATACTTTAAAACCCATAAAAACTAGAAAAACCCGAAATCCCACTAAAAATCTAAAAACCATTAAACAAATAAAAACGTTCAAACTCTACAAAACCTTAAAAACCAACAAAACTCAACAAAAACACTAAAAACCCAAAAAAAATAAAACAATTAAAATCCCTAAAACCAATCAAAATATATAATCCTTTAAAAATTTAAAAACCTAAATAATCTGTAAAAATATATGAAAATGAATAAAATTAAAAGACAAGAAAACCCTTAAGAAAACCAAAAAATATATAAAAACACATTAAACCCATAAAAACCTGAAACCCCCAAAAAACACATCAAAATACCTAAAAACGCCCAAAAATATAAAAATTCCAAAACTTCCAACAAATATCTAAAAACATAAATAATCATAAACCCTTAAAAAAACTATAAAAACCTAAAAACACTTAAAACTAATAAAACCATTTAAAAACATAAAAAAACTAAAATGACCCTACAACCCCTAAAAACATCTAAAAACAATATAGTCCCCTAAAAACCTTAAATAAATAAAAACCTATTAAACCCCACAGATAACCCAAAAAACCCTTTAAACCCCTAAAAACATTAAAAAAAATGAAACCCCAATATACTAAAAAAATCCTAAAACACCAAAAACACAAAAAACCATGAAAAAACCCTAAAACCCTCAAAATAAATAATACCCTAAAAAACATAAAAATTTATAAAAATCCCAATATATGCCTATAAACGTTAAAATCCCAAAAACCTAGAAAACCCCTATAAAAACCTTAAAAACCTAAAATAATTAGACTACTTACAAAATAAAAACCAAAATAATGAGAAAAGGCCATAAACCCCCCTAAAAATGACAACCCCCACCCCCCAAAAAACTATAAAACCCCTAAAAACCAAGAAAACACCTAAAATATATAAACACTCTAATAACGATTTGAACTGATAAAAATGTTAAAAACCCTAAAAACCATAAAAACACTTAAATCCATAAAATCCTTAAAAATCCATTAAAAACAGTAAAACACTAAAACCACCTAAAAACTCTCAAAATAAAAAAACCTCTAAACAGTAATAAAAATACTAAAAAATCCCGAAAAATCGCTAAAAAATTAAAAATCCATTAAAACCATGAAACACCCTATGAAATCATTAAAAAAATTATAAAAACAAATAAAACCGGAAAAATTGTTAAAAACACTAAAATACACTAAAACCCCAAAATATAATAAAAACCTTAAAAATCCATTAAAATTGTAAACCACTAGAAACTATAAAACTCAATTAAACACTTAAATCCATAAAAAACTATAAAATAGAAAAAAAACAAAAAATCAATATATCAAAAAAAACATAAAAACTTTTAAAACCCAAATGCCCTTAATATCCCTAGAAACCCTAAAACCCATAAATATCCTCAAAAAATATATAAAATCTATTAAAATTTAAAAATTCTAAATAACACAAAAAACACAATGAAGGCCTTAAAATCCTAAAAACAAATAAAACTCCTAAAAAATCTAAACAATGCTAAAAACCCTAAAAACCATAAATATAGTAAAAACCATAAAACTGTAAAAACTGCTAAAAACATTAAAACCGCATAAAAACCCATAAAACCACTAAAATGAACTAAAATCTCTAAAAAAACATCAGTACCATAAAAACATTAAAAACTGTGAAAATCCATTAAAACCCAGAAAACTCAAAAAATGATAAAAACCCAAAAACCTATAAAATCAAAAAACTCAAAAACCCTCAAATTTCTAAAAACCCATAAAAATATGTAAAAATATATAAAAAATTAGAAATAAATAAATAACTAGAAAACCCTAAGAAAATATTAAAAATATAAACTACTTAAAACCACTAAAAACCTAAAAAACCTAAAAACATCAAAAATCCTAAACGAAAAAAACCCTAAAATCCATAAAACCTTAAAAAAATAAAAAACCTTAACACATATAAAATCCTAAACCCCCATTAAATATTATAAAAACCATTTAAATTAATACAAACATTAAAAAAAACAAAAAAAAACACAAAAAATCTAAAAAAATCCAGACCACTAAAAACCCTAAAAACCATAAAAACCATAAAAATAAGAAAATCCCTAAAACCCAAAAAATTAAATAAAAAACATAAGTACCCATAAAAATATCTAAAATACCTAAAAAAATAAAAATTCCCTAAAAACCCAAAGAACAATAAGAAAATATTAAAAAAATGCTTAAAACCCTGAAAAACCATAAACTACTAAAAATCATAAAAAACCTAAAACCCATCCAAATCTATTAAAATCCAAAAAACCCATTAAATCCCCAAAACCATAAAATCTATAAAAACATATCAAACCCTAAAAACCCTGAAAACCCCTAAGAAAACCAAAAAACCTAAAACATTTAAAATATAAAGATGATAAAAACCATATAATATCGTAAAAATACTAAACGACCCTAAAAACCATAAAATCATTAAAACTAAAGAAAACCATAAAAAAACTAAAAACAACTAAAAATAACTAAAAACTATAAAACCATTTAAACCGCTAGAAAAATTAAAAACACTAAAAAACCTTAAAACCAACAAAAAACTAAAAAACCCAAAACACTAAAAATAAAAAACATAAAACACTAAAAACCCCTTAATTTTCTAAAAAACCAACAAAAGCCTTAAAATTCCCAAAAAATGTAAAAAAAACCACAGATTCCTTGAAACCCACAATGAAAATTTTAAATACATAAAAATACTTAAAATAAATAAATTCCTAAAAATTATAAAAGGCCTAAAAATCCTTAAATTACCCTAAAACCTGAAACATTGTGAAACCCATAAAAACACGAAAACCATAAAAAACCTAAAAATGAATAACAACCCCAAATAACCCTAAAAATACTATATACCATTAATACCACTAAAAATGTTTAAAAAACTATAAAACACATAAATGTCTCAAAAACATTTAAAAAACCCAAAAGTCCATAAATTTCAAAAAAAAAATCCTCAAAATCCATAAAAACCATAAAATTTTATAAAATCCTAAAAATAATTAAAAATACGTAAAACCATTAAAAACTATAAAATCTCTAAAATACCTTATGAAAACCTTATACCCCTAAAATAACTTAAAACCCCTCAATAACCGAATAAATGGAAAGATCAATAAAAAATATAAAAACCAAAATAAAAAACACTCTAAATATGTTTAAAACCCAAAAAATCCATAAAACATAATAGAAACACTAAAATAAAATTAAACAACTAAAAATGTTTAAGACACTAAAAAACCTTTAATACCCTATAGAATTTAAAAACCCCAAAACTCCAAAAAAACAAATAAAAACCCAAAAAACCAAATTCAAATCCTTAAAAGCATAAAAACCCATAAAAATACCTAGATACATAAAAACCCATAAAAATCCAGAAAACCCATATGAATACCTTAGAAACCTGAAAATACTCAAAACCCCTAAAAACCTAAAAATTCAAAAAACCATAAAAACCCTAAAACCCCTAAAAACACCACAATACCATAATATCTCATAAACCCAATGAAAATCCTAAAAATACGAATACCCTTTATCCCCCAAAAAAATAATAATAAACTCTAAAAAACCATAAAAACCCTAAAACCCTAAAAAATATTAAAAACCCCAAAAAACTAGTAAAAATTCTAAAATGGCCCTAGAAATCCATAAAAACATAAAACAAAATCACTAAAACCATTTAAGAAATCCTTAAGAACAAAAAAAACCTAAAACACCTACAAGCCATAAAACACCAAAAATAAAAAAACCCCTAAAACTATACACACAAATATAAATGATAAAAACCTCAAAAACCCTCCAAAAACCTCAAAAATACAATAAAAACCCTAAACAAGCCACTAAAAACTCCCACAATCCATTAAACCACAAAAAAATGTTTAAAAACTCTAAAACATTAAAATACCGGAATAACTCAGAAAACCTCAAAACAAACAAAACAAACACTAAAAACTGGAAACAAACTCCCCAAATCCCTAAAAACCCTTAAAACCATAAAAATCCTAAAAAGCATAAAATCCCCAAATACGTTAAAAATAATAAATTCTTTTAAAACCCATAATAAAACCTTAAAACCAAAATAACTTTAAACTCCAAAACAACCTAAAAATGTTAATTGCCATAAAACCCTAAAAAACCTAAAAATACTTTAAACCATAAAACCACTAAAAACAATAAATACCCTAAAAATTCATAAAAACCATAAAAAACTAAGAAAAATTAAAAACATTTAAAGAAATAAAAATGTTAAAAGAATCTTAAAACATAAAAAACACTAAAAACTAAAAAAACCCCAAAAACATAACAAAAATCCTAAAACCCTAAAAACCCAAAAATCCAAAAAATCCATAAAAACATGAAAAAAATAAAAAACATAGAGAATACCTAAAAATAATTAAAAAAAATTTAAAACTATAAAACCCATAAAAAACCTTAAAATCCTAAAAACGATTAAAACCAAAAAGACCTAAAACACTAAAACATTAAAAATATCTAATAAAACTCAAAACCCTCTAAAACCCTCAAAACGCCTAAAATCATAAAAACCCCTAAAAACAAAAAAGACTCAAAAAATATTTTAAACCCCTAAAAACATTAGAAAACACACAAACACTTTCAAACCCTACAAAATTAGAAACGCACTAAAATCCCAAAAAAAACCAATAAAACCCTAAAAAACAATAAATACCCTCAAAATCCATAAAAACCAAATAAAATCCTAAAAATGATTAAAAATCCCAATGAACATAAAAAAACCTAAAAACCCTGAAACCCCTAAGAAATCCTTAAAAATGTAAGAACACTTAAAACCCCTAAAAACATAAAAATGGTAAAATCAGTTAAAACCCTAAAAAACATTAAAATCCCAAAAAACCAAAAAACCACTAAAACCCCCAAAAACCCAAAAACCACTAAAACTCTAAAAAGGTAAGAACAACTGTAAAAACATTTTTATGCCCTAAAAACTTAATTTTTTTTTGAAAAACCTTAAAAACTCCAGAAAACCCTGATACCCCCAAAATCCTTAAAAACCCTAAAATCTATAAAAACCAAAAAATACCAAAAAATCTGTAAGAACATAAAAAATAAAAAACCATAAAAACCACTAAGAAATCCTTAAAAACTAATAAAACATAAAATCCATATGACCCAAAAATTTCTAAAAACTATAAAAATCCTAAAAATCCTCAAGACGTTAAAAACACATGAAATCTATAAAGCCATTAAAACCCATAAAATAGTAAAAATCCCTATTATCCATAAAAACATAAATACCCTCAAAACCCTCAAAACCCCATGAAAACACAAAAAAACATAAACACATAAATCCCCTAAAAATATTAAAACTATAAAACCCCTAAAAACCATAAAAACAATATAAACTCATAAAACAACTTAATACTATGAAAATTCTAAAACCATTAAAAACTAAAAATATTAAAAATTCAAAAAAACATTAAACACTAAAAAACTAAAAAAAAACCCCCTAAAACCCTAATAACCTATAAAAATCATAAAAATGATTATAAATTTATAATTCCATAAAACCATGAAAACCCATAATAAGGCCTTAAAAACCAGAAAACTCTTAAAACCCTAAAAAACCTCAAAAATACTAAAAACCCTATAAACCCTGAAAACATTAAAACCAATTAAAAACCCTAAAAACATAAAAAACCTAAAACCCAATAAAAAACCTAAAACCCAATAAAAATATAAAATCCCTATAAAACCAAAAAAAATAAAAACCTAAATACCCTTTAAACCCCCTGAAAACTCAAAAAAATCCCCAAAACCCAAACAAATTTATAAAACCCCTAAAACTACTCAAAATACCTAAAAACCATAAAAAATCATAAAAACCCTTAAGAGATATAAAAACCCTAAAACCCTTTAATAAAACTGTAAAATTTTAAAAACTCTTAAACCCCTAAAAACCTAAAAAACTCTACAAAACCTAAATAACACTAAATCACCCAAAACCTCAAAAATCCATCAAGATCCTTAAAAACCAGAAGAAATCATAAAAATACATCAAAATAAAAAATAATCAATGAGAAAATAAAACCATGAAAAAACCTAAGAAAACCATAAAACCTGAATAATAATATAAAACCCATAACAAATATAAAAATTATAAAACCACTAAAAACCAGAAATACCCTAAAACCCAAAATACCCCTTAATCATTAAAAAAATTAAGACCCCATAAAATTATAAAATCACACTATAAAATCTAAAATCTTTTTAAATCAATAAAAACATTAGAACAATCTAAAAACCCTAAAAACACTAAAAAATAAAAAACCCAAACAACCAAGAAACCCTTCAAAACCCTAAAAAACAAAAAATCCTTCAAATTCCCTAAGACACTAAAAACCCATTAAAATAATAAAAAATTCTTAAAAGTCCCTAAAACACAAAAAAAACCACTTAAAACTATATGAAAACCATAAAACACTAAAAAAACAAATAATCCTTTGAAAACAAAAAAAATTATAAAAAACCAAAAACTCTTAGTACCCCTAAAAACACTCAAAATCCATAAAAATCATAAAAACCATAAAAATCCTAAAAATTCATAAAAATCGTGAAAATCATAAAAACCAAAAAACCATAAAAACTGCTAACAAACCCTTAAAAACCTAAAACACATAAAAATCCTAAAAATAATAAACCCTAAATAATCCTAAAAGGATAAAAATATATAACCATAAATGTCCATATAATTTTTTAAAACACTAAACCCTCTATAACCGTAAAAACCACTAAAAATATTTATAAAATGAAAACACTAAAAATGTTAAAAAAACTCTTAAAACCATAAAAACCCCAAACAATAAAAAACCTATAAAAACCCTATAAAGCATTAAAAACATTAAAATCTCTATTAACCCCTAAACACTGAAAAAATCCATAAAATACATAAAACCTCATAAAATCCTAAAAATCAATAAAAATAAAAAAACCATAAAAACCCTGAAAACCGATAAGAAAACATTAAAAACCCAAAAACAATTAGTATCTCTAAAACATAAAATAATATAAAAACATAAAAATCAAAAAAAAACCCTCAAAATCCCAAAAAACATTAATAATATGGCACATCTTCCACTCACTCGTGATGGTCGTACCTGTCCCCTCCAAGCTTGACGAAGATGGAGGTCTTTGCGTCTCTTCCTTCCCCCTCTATAGGGGAGGGGCCTTCACTAATTTTTGATGATGATCACAACTTATTCCTATTCTCATCTTCTAATTTTATTCCTTCTTTCCCATGGATTGATCTTTTCCATAAAGGGTATTATCTATTTAAAGGTCACCCATAGCTTCCAATTTCGATCCAGGAGTTCAATGAGGCCTCCTCAACACATTGTTTCAAACTAATTTCTTGATTGTTAAAGTGGAATTCTATGATGGATGTTTATGACAGGTTCTTTTCTAAGGATTTAGATATCTAGGACCGTGCAATGATGAGTATTGTTGATAGAGATCATATCATGATTCTCTTTGCAAATGAGTTGGATATTATTCTTGCTAGTTCTATAACACCTGAAAGTTGCAATGGTGCTCATTTCTCCCTCTTTCGGTAGATTTTGGATCTTCATATTAACCAAGGCACTCTGATGTTTATGATTTTGGACTTGGATCCTATATCAAAACGTTTCTACAAGATATTTTGTTGAGATTGATGCTTCTAAAGAACCGATTGACTTTTTGTGGATTGATATTTGTTCGGATCTCTGATAGAAGCCACCGATGGTTTTTGAGTCATGGTTCAAATTATGTTCTTCATGTGGGAAAAATGGGAATCGTGGCCAGGCTTAGAAGTTTGGTTCCAAGGAAAGAGGTGGCATGAATCTGGCTTAGATGGAGTCTGGTGAGGGAATTCAGGCCTTCATGGAGCTACAGGAAGTGGTGTTTCTAAATTAATCCAAACATTTCCCTCCCTATCCAAATGTTAGTGTACTTTTTGAGTATCTAAAATTGTATTTTAATGTTGGATGTTATAAGGTGGTGGAAATGTCGACTTCTTGTGGCATGGTCTAGGAAGTTTCTAGGTATTATGGTAGAAAAAGAAGGGATAATGTGGAGGTGATTCACATTGATGAAAGTGTGACTTTGTTCAAGAACAGTGGGAAAGATGGCATTAGTGAAGTGCAGGGGGGAGCTGAGTAGAGGGAGATAGCATATCATGGGGAGATGGATAGGTTTGGGAATAATCAGAGTCTATTTAAGAGCCCCTTAAAGCAGCCACTGAGTAGGGTTGTAGTGACCTTGAGAAAAACAAATGGGTAGGGTAGTAGTAGTCAGTTGCCTATTCTCAATGGTTTATCTCTGAGTAATATGTTTGATGGTATGGACTCGATTAAGTTAGCTAGTGGAGATGATTCTATGGGTGTGGCTGAACAGGGGGAGGTGGATAAGTAGGTGGAGGTGGCTCGTATTGGGTATGAGTTGAATCTAGTTGAGAATCTGGAACTGTGCATTAATGAGGGACCCCCTGATCCTTGTATAGGTGACTCTTCTGTGCGAATCCCTAAGTGTAATGGCAATGGGAGGACTTGACTCTGGGTTTTTCCATTGTTTCACAATGAGGAGGTCGATGAAGAGTCTGTTGGGGATGTGGATGGAATCATGCTACCTGGGAATTATGGCACCACTAGTGAAGGAGGTATGGATTTGGATAGGCAGTTGCCCATTGTGGTGTATGGAGGGGATTCTGCTGGTAAGGTCGAGTGTGTAGTTCTTGGTGACATGGTCTTGGTGGAATGACCAAGTGTTTGCATTACGGATGAGGCTAAAATTTTAAGGGATAATTTTGCTGAGGATGACTGTCGAATAGACTCCAATATGGCCCAGTTCAGGAGGGAAAGGTCCATTCGTGGGGATTCCTCTCTAAAGGGGAAAAAATAAATCAATAGGGTACACTTCAGGTGTTAAAGACCTTTAGTCCAATGGAAAAATTTTCAATCATATGTTATCAAAGTATGAGAATTGTGATGGTGATAAGGAGGCCATAATTGTGGAAAGTGTCAACATCTTATTTGGGAAGGTATC
The DNA here is from genome assembly GCA_963277665.1 of Viscum album. Classification (NCBI taxonomy): domain Eukaryota; kingdom Viridiplantae; phylum Streptophyta; class Magnoliopsida; order Santalales; family Viscaceae; genus Viscum; species Viscum album. The sequence goes on along the minus strand of OY728148.1, from coordinate 406,702,013 downwards.
TCATGCTGATGGTTTCACCTCTACCACCCCTAAAAGGATGTAGAGGAGGGATTATTTTACTCTTCCTCGACCCATGACTACCTAGGCTATGTCAATGGTGGCTAAAATGAATGTCACATTCAACAAGTGGGAGAGGCCTTAATTCTCCTCGGAGTAAGAAAGAATTAGGGAGAAGTATCTAGAACTCTTCAGACTTCATGATGATTTTGAGTTTGGATGGGAATCAATGGACACAGGGGTAGACTAGAACTTCTTCTTTGCTAACACGGATTCTTGCCATGCTGTAGATGGTGGCCCTTACACTGTAGTCCATGTTTATGAATTTGGTGGTGATGTTTACTAAATTTTTTACCTTTTGTGTTTTTTGGTTCCTCGGGGTTTTTTTTGGTTTCTAGGGGTGTTAGGGGGTTTTGGGTGTGTTTTATTTGACTCCACCCCTCCCTTGCTTAATTTTTCTATTTTTCTAATACATTCTGGGGGGACCAAGGATAGCCTAGTCCTACGCCTTCCTTGCCACTAAAAAATCCAAAAAACACATAAAAACCCTAACAAATATCTAAAAATTTATAAATATGTAAAAATAATTAAAAATATAGAAAAGTTAGATAAAACATAAAAAAAATTAAACAAAAAAACATCTAAAATCCTAAAACATTAAAAAACCTTTAAAACCCCCAAAACCCAAAAAATACCAAAAAATAAAAACCCATAAAGATACTAAAAAATCCAAAAAAATCATAAATACATCAAAAAACCCAAAGAAAACCAAAAAACATAAAAACACATACAAAATTGTAAAACTAAAAAACACAAAAACCCTAAAACACCCTAAAAACCAAAAATCCCTTAAAATACCTAAAAACTATAAAAACCCATAAAATCGTAAAAATTCTAGAAAAAACCTAAAAACATAAAAAAATCATAAAAATCTAAAAACACATAAAAACCCTGAAAACATAAAAATTATACCAACCCTAAAAGACCATAAAAACCTTTAAAACATTAAAAACCCTAAACCCCATAAAACCCTAACAAATATAAAAAATATAAAAACCCTTTAAACCCTTAAAAAGTTTAAAAAAATAAAAAAAATAAATCCCCAAAAAACTAAAAAACACTATAAAACAAAAAAACCTTAAAACCCTAAAACCATCATAATCTATAAAAACTCTAAAAAAATCGAAAATATCTATAAATATCCTAAAAATGTAAAAACCCTTAACACTGCTAAAAAAACTATGAAGAAATGAAAAAAACCTAAAAACCCTAAAAACCAAAAAACTATAAAACCTCTCAAAATCTCCAAAAACCCTATAAACTATAAAAAAAACCTTAATAAGTCACAAAAATGACAAAAAATGTTAAAACCCATGAAAACATAAAAAAACAAAAAAACCTTTAAAACCAAAAATCACATAAAACCCCTAAAACCCTAAAACATCTATAAACCCTAAAAGGACCCAAAAAGAAAAAACCATAAAAACCCATAAACCCCATAAAAACCCTAAAAAGAACAAAATTATACATAAACCTTTTCATCCAAATAAAAATGTTAAAAACTTTAAAAAACCCTTAAAACCCTAAAATCGTTTAAAAACCCTAACAACAAAAAAACTATAAAATCCCAAAAAAACCTAAAATATAAAAAACACTGAAAAATCAATAAAACCCCAAAATAACATAAAAATCCCTAAAAACCTAAAAGACTCTAAAAATCCTGAAACACCAAATAAGACCATAAAAACAAAAAAAACTCTTTAAAAACCAACAAAATACTTAATTCTTAAAACCCCTAAAAACCCTCAAAATCAATAAAAATTCTAAAAACAAAAACAAAATCCTAAAAACCCTAAATACCCGAAAAAAATCCTAATAAACCCTTAGAAACCAAAAATTACTTAAAACAGTTAAAACCTAAAAAAATAAAAACCATAAACCTATAAAAATACCTGAAACCCCACAAACACCTAAAAACTATAATCCCTAAAAACCATTTAAAACACTAAAACCCATAAAAACTCAAAAAACAACTAAAATATATGAAGACCATGTAAACCCATAAAAGGCTTAAAACCCTATAAAACACTAAAAAATAAAATAAAATATAAAACCCACAAAACATAGAAACCCAAAAACCCAAAAACTACTAAAACCCCCATAAAATCAATACAAAACAAAAAACAAAAAAAAACACTAAAAACACTAAAACCCACTAAAAACATAAAAAACACTAGAAACGATTAAAATCCTAAACCCCTTAAAATCCCTAAAAACCTATATAAATCCTAAAAAGTCCACAAAAAGATAAAAAACCCTAAAGATATTTAAAAACCTTAAGAAAACCTTAAAAACCACAGAACACCTCAAACCCTTAAAACCTAAAAACACTATGGGACTAAAAACCCTAAAACCTCTAAAATCCATAAAACCCATTAAATTCATAAAAACCTAAAATCCTATAAAGACATAAAAAATACACTAAAAACTCTAAAAACATTTAAACCCCCAAAAACATTGAAAACAATAAGAAACCTTAAAATCCCCAAAAAAACACATATAAACCCTAAAATCCAAAAAAAAAACAATATAACCCAAAAACCCTTCAAGATCCTAAAAACCATTAAAAACCAAAAAATTCATTAAAAAATACCTAATATACTTAAAAATTTAAAATATCATTAATTCCCTAAAAAATCTTAAAAAATGTTATAAACCTAAAAACACATAAAACAATGAAAGATATAAAAAATCTAAAACCCTAGAAACCAATAAAATACCTAAACCCCCTAAAAACAATAAAAACATAAATATCACTAAAAACGTAAAAAAATTCTAAAAACCATGAACACCCCTAAGGAATCCTTATAAACATAAAACCACATAAAACCTCTAAATACATAAAAACACTCAAAACTCTAAAAAGACCCTAAAACTATAAAACCAAAAAAAACACACTAAAAACGCATAAAACCCAATAAAAATAGGAAAACCCCATAAAAACATAAAAAACACTAAAATATTTAAATACCCATTAATTCCTAAAAAACACTAAAAAATTAAAAAAATCCTTAAAACTCAAAAAACCCTAAAACCCAAAAAAATAAAAAAAAACTATAAAAACCATTAAAATCTCTAAAATTCATAAAAACATTGAATATATTTAAACTCATAAAAATACATAAAAAATAAAAACCCTAAAACCTTAATACACTAAAACTTCTAATAAAACCGCTAAAATAAATAGAAAACATAAAACACCTAAAAACCTAAAAAACTCTAAAATCCCAGAAAAACCTAAAACCTCAAAAAACCTAGTAAAAAAACCTAGAAACCCTAAAAACCCTTAAAAATCATAAAAATTTAAAAATATCCCAAATAATGTAAATATCTCTAAAAACATGAAAACCCTAAAGAAAACATTAAAAACATAAAAACACTTAAAACCCCTAAAACCTAAAAACATTAAACCCCCTATTAACCTTAAAAATACTTTAAACCACCTAAAATAATAAAAACACCTAAAACCCCTAAAAACTCAAAAATCCATAAAATCCATAGAATCCATTAAAAATAGAAAAATAAATTAAACCATAGAAAACATTAAAACCTACTGAAACCCATGAAAACCTTGAAAAAAAATCAGGAAATCCCTAAAAACCCCAAAAAAAACTTTAAAAACCTCTACAAACCCTCAAAATCCTCATGAAACGCTAAAAACCATAAAAATCCAAAGACACCCAAAAACACCTAAAAACATAAAAACCACTAAAACCCATGAAAAGTCCTATGAAAACAGTTAAAATAAAAAAACACTAAAAATCCAAAAAAAGATAAAAACCCTAAAACCCAAAAACATCCCTAAATCCCTAAAAACCAAAAAATTCCTACAAATATCTAAAAATCCAAAAAAATGTAAAACAAAGAAAACCATGATTTTTTTTAGAAAACATCAAAACCATAAAAACACTTAAAACCACTAAAAACAATAAATATTAAACACACTAAAACCCCTGAAAATACCCCAAATACTCTAAAACCCTCTAAAAACCATAAAACCCCTATAAACCACAAAAACCCTACAACCCATTAAACCCATAAAAACTATAATGAACAGTAAAAACCCTTTAAACCTCTAAAGAATTAAAAAATATTAGAATCCTAGAAACCTATAAAAAAAACCTAAAAACCTATGAAATCCTAGAAACCCTCAAAATCCTTAAAAACACTAGAAACCATTAAATTTATAAAAAGGACCAAAAAATACTTAAAATTTTTAAAAAGCCTAAAAACCATGAAAAAACCTATGTAACACATAAAAACCTAAAAAACATAGATCCCCTAGAAACATAAAAACTCTGAAAACTGTAAAAACCCTAAAAACACATAAAAACTCGAAAACCCTTCAAATATTTTAAAATCCATAAAAATACCTAAAAATTTATGAAAACCAACAAAACCCTAAAAACCATGAACATCCCAAATAGAATTTTGAAATACTAAAAACACTTAAGACCCCTAAATCCAAAAAATCATAAAACTCTTAAACCATGAAAAATACATTAGAAAGACCCTAAAACCCCAAAAATCCATAAAAAATACACAAATCCATAAATACATAAAAAACTCATAAAATACATAAAACCACTAAGAACATTAAAGCCCTTTATACCCCTAAAACATTAAACCTATAAAACTATTAAAAGTTTAAAACCACAAAAAAACCTCTTAACACAAAAATACCACAAACTCCTAAAACAAAAAAATCACTAAAAATCATAAAAAACCACAATAATCCAGAAAATCCCTAAAAATTAAAAAAACCATAAAACCCTTAAAATCCCTAGGAAAACCTTAAAAACCAATATATCAGACAAACATTAAAACCTATAAAATGGTACGAACCCAATAAACCCCTAAAACCCTAAAAAGCACGAAAAAACATTAAAATCTCTCCAAATCATAAAAACATAATGAAATCCCAAAAAATCCTTGAAATCCATAAAATGTAATAAAACCCTAAAACCCTAAGAAAACCGTAAAATACAAAAATTTCCTAAAAACTACAAAAAAAAATCATGAAAACCCCTAAATACCATAAATAAACCCTAAAACTGATACAACCCTGAGACAACTAAAAATTGATAAAATCATTTAAAACCCTAAAAATGATTAAAAACTCTAAAAACCCATAAAACACCAATAAAACTCAAAAACATCATAAAATTCCAAAAAACACCATAAAACTCTAAAAACTCTAAAAAACTCTAAAAATACTCAAAATCAATGAAAACCATAAAAAACTAAAAATCTTTAAAAACCATAAAATTATTAAAAATACCTAAATACATTAAAATCCCAACTAAATCCTTAGAAAACTAAAATAACTTAAAACCCCATAAAACATAAAATATGCTAAAAACCATAAAAGAAACCCCTAAAACCCCTAGAAAAACCATAAACCATTAAAATATATAAAACATAAAAAATAATAAAATCCCTAAAAATCCCTAAAATCCCAATAAACATAAAAAACCCAAAAACACTAAAATACATAATAAAACATTAAATACCTAAAACACTTAAAACCTATAAAAACATAAAAAACAAAAGACCCATAAAAACCCTAAATACTATAAAACGACTAAAAACCATCAAAACCAAAAAACCCCTTCAATCCCTAAGAAAAAAACTCCTAAAACCATTAAAACCCATAAAAATGTTAAAATCTCTTAAAAACCATAAAAACATGAAAAAACACAAAAAAACCTAAAAAAACATTTAAACACTAAAATGCCTCAAAATCTCTTTAAATCTAAAAACCATAAAAACCCTAAAAACAACTAAAATATCTGAAGACCCTATAAACAGCTAAAAAGTTTAAAAACCAATAAAACAGTAAAAAACTAAAATAACATATAAAACCCATAAAACATAAAAACCCAAAAACCCAAAAAATACTAAAACCCCCAAAAAATCAATAAAAAACTAAAAAACAATAAAAATACTAAAAATACTAAAACCCACTAAAAACATAAAAAACACTAGAAACCATTAAAATCCTAAAACCCCTTAAAATCCCAAAAAAAACCTATATAAATCCTAAAAATACACAAAAATATAAAAAATACTAAATATATAGAAAAGCCTTAAGAAAACCATAAACACCTCAGAACACCTAAAACCCATAAAACCTAAAAACATTAAAACATTAAAACCCCTAAAACCCATAAAAATGATAAAACCCATTAAATTCTTAAAAACCTAAAAACCCCTAAAGACATAAAAATCCAATAAAAACTCTAAAAACATTTAAACCCCCAAAAACATTAAATTACAATAAGAAACCATAAAATCCATAGAAAACACATATAAACCCAAAAATCCAAACAAACAATATAACCCAAAAACCCTTCAAAATCCTAAAAAAACCCTTAAAAACCATAAAAATGATTAAAAATCCCTAAAATCCTTAAAATTTTAAAAAACGATAAAAACCCTTAAAAACCCTAAAAAATGTTATAAATCTAAAAACACTAAAAACACCGAATGATATAAAAAATCTAAAACCCTTGAAACCAACAAAATACCTAAACCCCCTAAAAACCATAACAAACCTAAACATCCCTAAAAATATAAAAAATACTAAAAACAATGAACACCCCTAAAGAATCTTTAAAAACATAAAAACACATAAAACCCCTAAATACCTAAAAACACTCAAAACTCTAAAAATACCATAAAACCCTTAAACCAAAAAAACACACCAAAAACACATAAAAACAAAACAAACCCTAAAATCCCATAAAAACATAACAAACCCAAAAAAATTTAATAACCCTTTAATCACATAAAAACGCTAAAAAAATCAAAAAAAAAATTCCTTAAAAACTCAAAAAACCCTAAAACCCCAAAAAATAAAAAAACTATTAAAACCATTAAAATCCCTAAAATTCAAAAAAAATGAAAATCATTAAAACCATAAAATTACCTAAAAATAAAAACCCTAAAACCCCTAATAAAGACACAAAAAATAAATAAAAAACATAAAACACCTAAAAACATAAAAAATACTTAAATCCCAAAAAAACCTAAAAACTCAAAAAAACCTAAAAAATACCTAGAAACCCTAAAACACCTTAAGAATCATAAAAATTTACAAATATCTTGAATAATGTTAATATCCCTAAAAACCATGAAATCCTAAAGAAGACATTGAAAACCTAAAAACACTTAAAACCCCTAAAACATAAAAACTCTAAAACCCCTAATAACATTAAAAATACTTTAAACCCCCTATAACAAAAAAACCCAAAAAAAACATAAAAACACTAAAATCCATAAAAACCCTAGAATCTACTAAAAATATAAAAATACATTAAACCCTAGAAATAATTAAAAACCTTTGAAAACATTGAAAACCTTGAAAAACTCATGAAACCCCAAAAGACCCCAGAAAACATTAAAAACCCCTACGAATCCTCAAAATACCCACAAAACCATAAAAACCATAAAAATCCAAAAACACCCTAAAAATTCCTCAAAACATAAAAAATACTAAAACCAATGAAAAATATTATGAAGACCATTAAGATAAAAAAACACTAAAAATCCAAAAAAAACTATAAAAACCCTAAAACCCATCAAATTCTGAAAAACCCTAAAAACTCGAAAAATTCCTAATAATATCTAAAAAACCCATAAAATGTAAAACCACAATAGAAAACCATGAAAAATTCGAAGAAAATATCAAAACCATATAAACACTAAAATCCCCTAAACCCTAAAAATAATAAATACCCTGAAACCCCAGAAAGGACCCCAAATACTCTAAAACACCCTAAAACCATAAAACTCGTATAAACCATAAAAACCCTACAACCTTTAAAACCCTTAAAAACAATAATAAACACTAAAAACCCTTAAAACCCATAAATCATTAAAAAAATAATAGACACCTCAAAACCCCTAAAAACTATAAAACCCAAAAAAACCTAAAAAACCATAGAAACCCTCAAAATCCCTAAAAACACTAAAAACCATAAATATTATAAAATGGCCCAAAAAATTATTAAATTTTTTAAAAAGCCTAAAAGCCATGAAAAAACCTATGTAACCCATAAAAACCCAGAAACACATAAATCCCATAGAAATATAAAAACTATTAAAACCCTAAAACCCATAAAAACTCGAAAACCCTTCAAAATCCATAAAATCCATAAAAATACTTAAAAATTCCTGTAAACCTACTAAACCCTAAAATCCTTGAAAATTCCAATTAAAATATTGAAATCCTAAAAACACTTAAGACATCTAAAACCCCAAAAACTTAAAACTCCTAAAATCATGAAGAAGGCACTAAAAAGACCCTAAAACAACAAAAATCCATAAAAAATACTCAAAACCATAAAAACCTACAAAACGCAAAAAAAACCTAAAACCACTACGAACTTTAAAATCCTATATACCCATAAAAAATTAAAAACCTCTAAAAATATTAAAATCCTAAAGGCTCCAATAAACCCCTTAACCAAAATAAAAAACCATAAACCCCTAAAACCTCAAAATCATTAAAAATCATAAAAAAACATAATAATCCAAAAAGACCCTAAAAGTTTTAAAAAACTATAAAAACCTTAAAATCCCTAGAAAAACCTTAAAAACCAAAAAACCAAAAAACCCCTAAAACCTATAAAATTATATAAACAAAATAAACCCCTAAAACCAAAGAAACCACTAAAACCCCTTAAAATCCCTCAAAACCATAAAAACCCAATGAAATTGTAAAAAATCCATAAAATGTAAAAACACTAAAAACCCTAAGAAAACCCTAAAATTGAACAAAAACCCAAAAAAAATCCTAAAATCATAAAAACACCTGAATACCATAAATAAACCCTAAAACTGATAAAACCCCGAAACAAATAAAAACTATAAAAAACATATTAAAACAATTTTTTTTTAAAAACCCCAAAAAACCAAAAAACCCCTAAAAAAACTCAAAAACGTCATATAAATCCAAAAACACCATAAAAACCCTGAAAACACTAATAATGACTAAAAACACCCCAAATCCCTAAAAATCATAAAAAACTAAAAATCCTTAAAAACAATAAAAATATTAAAGATCCCTAAATACATTAAAAACATAAAGATATCCTTAGAAATGTAAAAGAACTTAAAACCCCAAAAAACAAAAAATATTCTAAAACCCCTAAAAAATCCCTGAAACCCCTAGAAAACCCATAAACCTTCAAAATCCAGAAAACCCAAAAAAACTATAAAATTTCTAAAAATTCCCTAAAATCCAAAAAAAAACATAAAAACCCCAAAAACACTAAAAACCATAATAAAACCCTAAAAACTTAAAAACACTATAAACTTGTAAAAACCTAAAGAACACAAAACCCATAAAACCCTAAAAACCAGAAAACTGCAAAAAAACCATAAAAAAAAAAAAAAACCCATAAAACCCTAAGAGAAATAAAAACTCCTAAAACCATTTAAACCTGTAAAAAAGTTAAAATATATTAAAAACCATAAAGACATAAAAAAACACAATAAAAAACAAAAAAAAAAGACAAAAAAATCCTTTAAAACAATTAAATGCCTCAAAATCCCTTTAACTCTAAGAACCATAAAATCCTAAAAAACACTTAAAATCCCTAAAAACATAAAAACTCCTAAAACTCTAAAACCCCATATGAAAATATTATAAAACTATAAATATGTAATTTCTTAGAAAACCTAAAAACACTAAAAACTATAAAACCCCCTAAAATCCCTAAAAATCTTCAAAATCCTTAAAAACCTTAAAAACCATAAAAACCTGAAAATTTCATACAATCGTTGAAAACATTAAAACATAAAAACACATAAAACCCCTAAAAACCAAAACCATTGAAATACTAAAAAATCACTCAAAGTTCATAAAAACATAAAATACCAAAAAAAACCTCTAAAATGCAAGGAACACATTACAAACCAAAAAAACTTAAAAACCCTAAAAACAATAAAACTCATAATACCTAGAAAAAAAGTAAAATCCATAATAACCATAAAAATAAAAAAATATCTTAAAATACCTAAAAACAGAAAAAAAAACAAAAAAACCCTGAAAATCCCTTTGAATACTTGAAAAACATATAAACACATAAAACCATAATAAATATAAAAAATATAAAAACCAGAAAAAATCCCTAAAATGACCCAAAAAACCAGGGAACCACTAAAAATATAAAAACCTCAAAAATGTTTTAAATGAAAAAAACCCAAAACAATGATAAAACCACCTGAAACTATAAAACTGTTTAAACACCTAAAACAAAAAAAACCTTTCAAAACCATAAACACCCAAAAAATCAAGAAAACACAAAAATCATAAAACCCTCAAAACCCTCAAAACCACTAAAAACCATAAAAATCATAAAAAGATATAAAAATCACAAAAACTGTAAAAACCCTATAAAACATTAAAAAATCAAGAAACCCTTATAAAACTAAAAGTTTAAAACCCCTAAAATCCTAAAAATGTCAAAATCCCTAAAAACATCTAAAAACCCAAAAACACAAAAAATACCTAACACCCATTACTATAATTTAAAAACCCTAAAAATCCATTAAAAAAGCTAACACCCAAAAAATAAGCAAAGAAAATATTAAAACCTCTATAAACACTAAAAACCCTTATAACCTTAAAAAAATAAAAAAACTTAAAACGTAAAAGACCATAAAAACAATAAAACCTCCTAAAAACAAAACAAACATAAACATCCAAAAAATCCCTTACAACCACAAAAAAATTTAAAACCCTTTAAACCCTTAATAAGATTGAAAAATATTAAGAAAACATAAAACCCAAAAATAAATCATAAAAACCTAAAAATGAAAAAACACCAAAAATATAAAAAACCCCTAAATACCATAAAAACATAAAAAAACCTCTAAAACCTCTATGAAAACCTCAAAACCCAAAAAACTCATGAAACCCCTAAATTAATAAAAATTCTAAAAACCCTAAAAACCTTAAAAATTCAAAAAACCATTAAACCCCCCCTAAAAAGATAAAAACCATAAAACCCATAAAAACAATAAAACCACTAAAAACAAAAAAAAACTATTCAAACCCTTAAAAATGATTAAAAGCACTAACAACCATAAAAGTACTAAAAACTAAAAAAAATTATAAAAACCAAAAATCCCAAAGACCCAAAAAATCCCTAACCCCGCTCAAAATCCTAAAAAACCATAAAAATCCTAAAACCCCATAAAAATCCATAAAAACATAAAAGGACCCTAAAACACCAAAAAGTTGTATGAAGACAATAAAAATATAAAACAGTTAAAACCTCTAAAAAACATAAAAACTCTAAAACCCAAAAAACATTATAAACCCTAAAAACCATAAAACCTCTAAAAACCTTAAAAACACAAAATCCCATATATCCCTAAAAACTAAAAAACTATAAACCCATTTTAAATAACTAAACACTTTAAAAAAACTAGAAATCCTTAAACCCCATAAAAAATCAGAAAAATCTTTAAAACCCAAAAAGAGCATAAAAACCCTAAACACCTTAAAACACTCAAAATCAGTAAATATACAAAAAAATCCTCAAAGTCCATTTAAAACAAAAACCCTATTAAAATCCAAAAAACACCTAAGATACCTAAAAAAGTAAAAAATAGAAAAAATCTAAAAAATTATAAAACAGCTAAAACAATGAAAAATTGTTAAAAACACTAACAGTAATAAAACCATAAAAAATCAAAATCCCTATAACCATTAATATACTATAAAATCCCTAAAAATACCTAAAAATTTAATAAAACCATAAAAACATGATTAACCCAAGGAAAACCTTAAAACCTGTAAAACACTTAAAACCTTGAAAACGTATTACAAAAAAACTTTAAGAAACCCTAAATCCCTATAAATACTCTAAATACCATAAAACCTGTACAACCCTCAAAACCACTACAAACCAATCAAAAACCAAAAAACCACTAAAAATTATAAAAAACCCATTAAATAATTTTAACAAAATTCTGAAAACAATTAAAACCCTAAAAACTCAATAATCCCTAAATACCCCCAAAAACCCTAAACACACTTTGAATCCCATAAAACTGTAAAAAACATAAAAACATTAAAAATTGCTAAAAATTTCAAAAAATATATAAAACCCAAAAAACCCAAAGAAAACATAAAAACCCAAAATACACTTTAAACCCCTAAAAACCGAAATACTCTAAAAATTGTTAAACCCCAAAAACCCTAAAAACCATAAAAAACCCTTAAAATAACTAAAAACTCGACAAAACGATTAAAATTCTAAAAACGACCTAAAAATATGAAAAAATGTAAAAGCTGCTAAAAAATTATAAAAAACCCCTAATAAAGACATAAAAAAATATAATAATTTAAACCCCTAAAACCCTAAAAAATGTTAAAAACCCTAAAAACTGTAAAAAGACCCTAAAACACCTAAAAGTGAAAAAATCCTGAAAATTCATAAAAAACCTAAAACCCCCTAAAACCCCTAAAATCACTAAAAATATAAAAACCCTTTAAACCCTTGAAAATGTTTAAAAAAATAAAAAAAACCATAAAAACTAAAAATACTCTAAAAACTAAAAAAACCCTTAAAAACACTAAAACTGTCAAAATCCATAAAAACCCTATAAAACCAAAAAAAATCATAAAAAGGATATAAAAATCCCAAAAATATTAAAAAACCCCAACCACCCTAAATAACATTAAAAACCCATCAAAACCTCAAAACAGAAAAATGCTAAAAACACTAAAAGCCCATTAGAAACTAAAACTCCAAAAAATATCAAAATCTAAGAACCACCTAAAAACAATAAAAATAATAAAAAATCACTAAAAAACACTAAAAATGTAAAAACCCAAAAAAAATGAATAAACCATAAAAATCAAAAAAAACTTAAAACCACTAAAAATATAAAAAATTATAAAAACTATAAAAAATCAAAAAATGACAATAAAACTAATAAAAACTAAAAAACCCATAAAAACATAAGAAATCATTAAAAACCATAAAGACCATAAAAACCATCAAAAATATCTAAGAAATATTTAACACCCTAAAAATTTTAAAAACCATAAAAACCGTTCAAAACCCTAAAAACTAAAAAATCCCCAAAATCATAAAAACAATAAGAATCCTAAAAAACCCTACAACCTAAAAATCGTTTAAAAGGCCCTTAAAATTTATTAAAAAATAAAAAACACAAAAACCATGAAAAACACTAAGAAAATATTAAAAAAATAAAAATACTTAAAAACCCTAGAAAACTAATAAATGAAAAACCATTGAAAAACTATAAAACCTCTAAAAATTATAAAAACACTCAAAATCCAATAAAATCCTAAAAACCAATAAAAACCCTAAAAACCCTAATAAAACATTGAAAACCAAAAAAAACTAAATACCATTTAAGAAAAAATGTTAAAAACCCTAAAAATCCAAACAACACCCTAAAACCCCTAAAAACAAAAAAAAACTTAAAATAATAAAAACACTAGATCCCAATAAAACCACTATAAAGTACTATAAACATTAAAAACACTATAAACCAGTAAAAAGTTTTAAAAAACATAAAAACATTAATAACCATAAAAACTAAAAAAACCCTAAAACACTAAAAAATAAAAAACCCTAAAACCTAAAAAAAATCCTCCAAATCCGTAAAAATGAAAAACCCATATAATATACTAAAAAGCCAAAAAAATCCCATGAAAAAATATAATAAACCCTAAAAACTCTGAAATCCCAAAAGAAAATTGTAAAAATATAAAAACACATAAAATCACTAAAAATCCTAAAAAAGCTAAAACCCTAAAAAACCCAAAAAACCAAAATGACCACAAAAAATCTAAAAACACGTTTAGACCCCTAGAAACATTGAAAACACTAAAAAAATAAAACACTTAATAATATAAAAAACCCCTAAAAATTAAAAAACCTAAACACCTTATGAAAACTCTAAAACCCATAAAATTCTCTAAAAACCATAAATTTTTTTAAAAAAAATCCAAAAATACAATAAAAATATAAAAAATTTAAGAAAAAATAAAAACCCTAAAAACCCTTATGAAAATATTAAAAACATAAAAACACTTCAATCCCAAAAACCTTAAAAAATGTAAAATGCCTAAAAACCCTAACATAACTCAATATACATAAAAATCCTAACAACCCGTTAAAATTTTAAGAAATCACTAAAAACCCCAAAAAACCAAAAATAACCTAAATCCCATAAGCAATTTTTAAAACACGAAAAGCTATTAAAACTATTAATAATCTGAAAAATGCTAAAACCTTTAATAACACAATTTAAACCATAAAACCCCTAAAACCATAAAACCCCTTAAACCCATAAAAACCTCAAATAACATAAAAACCCACTAAAAACTCTAAAACCATTTAAACCCTTTATACCCCAAAAAATGTTAAAAACCACTAAAACCATTAAAAATGAAGAAAAACATAGAGAACCCAAAATAACTTAAAAACCCCTATAAACTATAAAACCCAATAAAATCTTCAAAATACATAAAACCTGAGAAAACTATAAAAATCCTTAAAACCATAGAAATCCTTCAAAATGTAAAAAACCAAAAATCCTTAAAAAGTCAAAGAAATCCATAAAAACCTATGAACACTTAAAACCCCCTAAAAACTGAAAAACTAAAAACCCTAAAAAAGTTAATAAATCCAAAATACCAATAAAAACCCCAAAACCCCCTAATAATATAAAAACAATTTAAACACCTAAAATCCGTAAAATCTCTAAAAACATAAAAACCAAAAAAAAAACTAAAAAAACCCTAAAGCCCGGAAAAAAACCCCTAAAACCCTAAAAACCCAAAAAATTCAATATCCATAAAAATCATAAAAAACCATAAAAATTATAAAAAATCCCTAAAAACTATAATCACCTGGAAAACCTCGAAGGTAAACATAAAAACAAAAAACATAAAATCCTTAAATACCTAAAATGGCTAGTAACCCAAAAAACCCAAAAACCCTCAAAATTCATAAAAACCATAAAAGTCATAAAGTCATAAAAATCTTATAAATCATTAAAAAAACACTAAAACCCTAATAAAAACATAAAAACTTCAAAAAAACATAAAAACTAATATGAAACCGGCAGATGACATTGACTTGATAGAATGTGTGAATTTGTAGTTGCAAGGCCCAATGATCCAAGGAAGATTAAACATACTACAAGTGGCAATAGAAGCCCATATCATTTCATTAAAAAGCCCAAACTCAAGGTTCATGCATGTAAGAGGAAAATGGGATTATTATCACTGTTATTTAAGACCAAAGAAGATGTTTAAATCCCAAGACACATGTTTGCATGAATTTTGGATGCCTTGCCCACATGGATATTCTATAATAGCATCATTGGACACCAAAGTCAAATATGGTGGTCTAGGTAATCAAAGTCAAATATGATGGGCTTTGGGTGGAAAGACATGTGCTACTTTCCCCAAAGGTCTTCGTTAGACTTTATCATTTTGAATTTATGGGGGAAAGGTAGGTTTAGTCATTATGACATTAGGGTATTAGACCCTTGACTATTGTATCACCCCTTGGCTATAAATAACCACCCCCATTGAACTTGTATGGCATTGAAGATTGAATTGAGAGCTTATTATTTTTTTCTTTTCATTGTGTGATAATTTTTCTGAATTACCCCTTCCTCATATTCATTCTTGCTTTGCCAATCTATAAGATAGATTAGTGATCCAAGATCACAAAGCCCCCAATTTCACGCCTCAACCCAAGAGTGTTGTTTTGTGGATTGGCTATCACATCCCTCCATTGAGCGTGTTATCTAGGTAGTAGGTCGCACTCCTTATAGTGTTGATTTTCAACTTGAATCCTCTATCCATACCCATCATCCACCACTTAGCCCGGAAATGCATCCTTCTTCTGCCGACCTATGCCGTGAAGATCGGGCCACCCCGTGCATCTCACATTAGTTGGTATCAGAGCTCCAATTGACACGGTATGCATCTATCACCCTCCTTTATCACATATATCTATTACCTTTCCCATCTTTCCTTATTATCTAACCATTCAAAAAATACATTTTCTTTGAAATCCTCTATAATTGGATTTTGTTGTGCAGGATTAAAATATTATTACATAGTGTCAATTTTTCATCCATCTTATTTTCACATTTAATTCTCTATATGTCATTTGTATATGAAAAAACCAAAAAAAAAACCAAATTCTCTCAACTCATCATTTTTTGATTCTCAAAATTAAGTGCATCCTTAACGTTGAGAGATTTCAAAAAAAATTCTGACTCTCAATTCATCATTTTGTGCTTTAAAACTCCAAGCACAACAATTTTTGGGGAGATTTGAGAGAAAAAAAAAAGAAAAAAAGTGGATACAATTACTTTATCATTGTGATTTGCAATATTAGAACATTATTTTCCCATGCATCCCTTTATCCATCATTTTACTTCGTCCCCATATCATTTTGGGCTCATATTGTTTTTAATTTTTCATATCTTGGACAATCAATAAAAACCCAAATACCACCTTTCTACCCCATTTTCCACCCACCCTTTATCCATGATTACCCTCTTTTCACCCCTAACCTTTACCATTCAAGCGAGTTTTGTTAAACCATCCCCCGACACAATTTTTATTGGGGGAGGATTGGTGGAAAGTGATCACCCGAAACAAGGTATTATATTTCATAAGAGCTTGGAATTTGAATTGAGTGTTGAGAGAGGAGAGAAATAAGAAAAAAAATATATCTTGTGTGTGAGAGTGTGTGAATCTTGTTGTGTGTGTGTGTGTGTGTCTATATATATATCTTGTGTGTGTGAGTGTGTATATATTGTGTGCATGAGTATGTATCCTTGTGTGTGTGTGAGTGTGTACATCTTTTGTGTGTGTGTTGGAACATATTGTGTGTGTGAGTGTGTATATCTTGCGTGTGTGAGTGTGTATCATTATGTTTGTGTGTGAGTGTGTACATCATGTATGTGTGTGTACATCTCACATGTGTGAGTGAGTGTGTATCATTGTGTGTGTTCCCACCTCAGTGTGCATTTGTTCTTGTGTAACATATTATGGCAGAAAGTTGTGGGAAGAAAATTGATCATGCTAGCGATGAAGGAAGTCGAAGTAGATCTCTCGCACCCTGATCTACACAACTCCAAATGAAAGATTTGGTGAGCCACTTCAAGAAGCTTGTTGATAGAAAGTTGGAAGTGATACATGAGAGGATTAATGAATGGGAGAATAAACCAAGCCCAAGGATGTTTCATGATAACCCACTACGAGCTCCGGCACCACGTTGTCACCACCTCATGGAAGAGGAGATGGTGAACTTTGATGATGATCTTGATGATGTCCCACAAAGTAAGAGGTTTTACCAACAACCTATAGGACAAAAAATGAGAAAACATGATGATGACAGACATGGTTGTATCAAGGTGAAGGTCCCCTCTTTTAAAAGGAAAAGCGACCCGGAAGCATACTTGGAGTGGGAGATGCAGATCGAGCAAGTATTTTCATTCCATGCGTATTCTGAGGAGAAAAAGGTCAAACTTTCTTTCCTTTAATTTTCTGATTATGAATTAATTTGGTGGTATTAAGTTCAAAATGAGAGGGCTAGATATGGTGTACATCCCATTAACACTTGGGAAGACATGAATTTCACCATGCAGAAGAGATTTGTTCCCACACATTACCACAGAGATATCCACAACAAACTTCAATGCCTCACTCAAGGGAGTAAGAGTGTAGAAGAATACTACAAGGAGATGAAAATTTCTATGAATCGGGAAAACATTGAGGAGGATACGAAGGCAACCATGAAATTTTTTTTACATGGGCTCAATCGGGAGATAGATGATCAAGTGGAGATGTACCACCATGTATAGATACAAGATATGATCAACCAAGCCACTAAGATTGAACAACAAATAAAAAGTAGGAGCAACATGAGGAAACACACTACCCCTTTCACACCATGGAGAAATACGGGGAAGGATATTGGAGAACCATCAAAGGAAAAAAGAGGTGGTTGACTGCAAAAGTGACTAGTTAATTCTTCCACCTAAGAAACCTACTTTTGAGTCTAACCAAATGAGGAATCAGGAAATTCAATGTTTCAAATGACAAGAAAGGGGTAACATTGCTAGTGAGTGCCCAAACTAGCGCTCCAAGACCATCAATGAGTGTGGAGAGTGGGAGATCAATAGAGATAACTCAGAGAAAGAGGTCGAGGATTCCTTGAAAATTAATAATAGAGAATTTGTAGACACTACCGAAAATTAAGCATTTACCAACGGTTTAAAACCATTGGTAAAGGCTACCAAACCATTGGTATATAGTATACCAAAGGTTTGGAAAAATATTGGCAAGTATGGCGTGGCAGAATCCCATTACCAATAGTTTTTTATAACCATTGGGAAAGGTAGTGTAATTAGAGTATTTCCAATGGTTTTAAAAACTGTTGGAAATACTGGCAGTGTAAATGTTTTTACCAACGGTTTCCAGAAACCGTTGGTATATATTGTATACTAAACACTATACTAATGGTTTAGAACCATTGGTATTGTTTTTAAAATTTATATTTCCACAACTATTATACCAACAGTTTAAAAACGTTGGTAATTTATTTTTCGAGAACAGTTATACTAACAGTTTAAAACCGTTGGTAATGTGTTTTCCAAGAAAACTTATACCAAAGGATTAAAACCATTGGTAATGTGTTCTTCCTGAACTGTTTCACAGCATCCCTCCAGTATCCCCTCCAGTATACACCTGCAAAAAAAATATCACAAAAACCACATACAAACTTAAAACAGCATAAAAAACACATAAAATAGCACAAAAAACACATAAAACCAACAAACTCTTCAAACCATGTCATGTACTACAATTCCCTATTTCAATCTTCATATGACAACAATCATCTATAGAGTTAATAATAGTTTGGATAACTCAAACATTATTTACACCCATTTTTATCTTCAAATGACAACCACTCTTCTAGTAGTAATTCACCTCATCCCTGAACAGCCCCCACGTCCCCATCAAATTTTAATAGGCAGAATAGTCAGAGAAATACTTATTAGAGTTGAATAAGAGTTTGAAATTGGCTCAAATCCCAATTTTTTTTTTCTGATCCTATATTTGGGTATGTAATGATTTGTGATGCATTTTTCATTGAACATGTATTTTTTATAATATATGGTGAAAAGGTATTTTCTTTGGAGTCTCATCACTTATGACCCTATGAGTGAAACTACCCAACTCATGAAAAAGTGTTTGTGAATATCATTGATGAGTGTAAACTTTAGTTTTCGTATTCACTTAAAATGATGTCCTTTTGAAACAAAAGAGAGACACTTTGAGTGGTGCCAGCCACACCGTTCCTCGAATTGAGGTGGCGGTGACTCATACAAATCACAAATGACCCATGGATCATTTTCCTAAAGTATCGACACAATCCGAGAGCATTTGGTTACTTTTCTGTATGCTTGTTTTTTTACTTAAAAGCGTATCCATTTTAAACAAAAGAAAGAAACTTTGAGTGGTACTGACCACACTGTGCCTCGGATTGAGGTGGGGTTTACTCATGCACATCAAAAATGTCCCATGGATCGTTTTCCTAAATTATCAACAGAATCCGAATGTGTTTGGTCCATTTTCTGTATGTCAGTTATTATTTTCACTTAAAATGTTGTCCATTTCAATGAAACGTGCGACACTTTGAGTGGTGCTGGCCACAACGTGCCTCATATTGAGACAAGGTTGAATCGTACACATCAAAAATGACCCATGGATTGTTTTCCTAATGTTTCAACAAAATTTGAATGCAGTTGGATGGTTTTATGTTTGTCAGTAGTTGTTTTCACATAAAATCATGCCCATTTTAAACAGAATAGAGACATTTTGAGTGGTGGCAGCCACACCGCACCTCGGATTGAGGAGGGGTTGACTCATAAATGTCACAAATAACCTATGGATCGTTTTCTTAAAATATCAACACAATATGAATGTGTTTGGTTCATTTTAAGTGTGCTAATTATTTTTTTCACTTAAAATCATGTCCATTTAAAACAAAAGAGAAACACTTTGAGTGGTGTCAGCCACACTAGCCCTCAGATAGAGGTGGGGTTGACTCGTACACATCACATATTACCCATGGATTATTTTACGAATCTTTCAACAGAATCCAAATGCATTTGGTCAGTTTTCCGTATATCAGTTATTATATTCACTTAAAATGATGTCCTTTTGAAACAAAAGAGAGACACTTTGAGAGGTGATGGCCACACAACACCCCAGATTGAGGTAGGGTTGACTCGTACACATCAAATATGACCCATGGATCGTTAGCCTAAAGTACCAACATAACTTGAAGTCATTCGGCGGGTTTCGACCGCCCCACACGTGCTTTTCAAGCGCGCCGAACACCTAAAAAACACATATTCATCCATGAGGCGCAAACCGTGCGTATGAATGACGTTCTGTCTCCTCGTACATCTCATGAATAATAATTAGGGTGTCTTTGTGTGATTTCAGGTCATTCTGATGTTGTTTGTCATGCATTTGACCGTTAAACGCATGTTTTGGCCATTTACGACACGCAGAGTGTGTTTTCGGCCAACATGATCACACAACACCTTCGATTGACGTTTTATCTGGCCGACCATTTTACAATTCACCCACCCTTTGTTTTCGTCCATTTTTAATGGCATTCTGAGGTGGTTTAGTTAGTTTCAACCACCCCACGCATGCTTTTCAAGCACACTGAACACCTAAAAAACACATATTCAGCCGTGTCGCGCAAAACCGTGCGTCTAAATGACGTTTCGTCTCCTCTTACAACTCAAGAATAATAATTAGGGTGTTTTCCTATGATTTCAAGTCATTATGATGTCGTTTGGCATGCATTTGACCGTTAAACGCAAGTTTTTTCCATTTACGACACGCAGAGTGCGTTTTCAGCCAATGCGGTCACACGACACCAACGATTGATGTGCTGTCTAGCCGACCATTTCAAAATTCACCCACCCTTTGTTCTCATCTGATTTCATGGAATTCCGAGGTCATTCGATTGGTTTCAACCACCATACACATGCTTTTCAAGCACGCCGAAAACCTAAAAAACACATATTCAGCTGTGCTGCACAATCCGCACATAAGATTGAAGTGTCGTCTCCTCTTAGACATCAGGAATAATAATTAGGGTGTTTTTGTGTGATTTCAAGTTATTAATATGTCATTCGGCATGCATTTGACCATTAAACGCATGTTTTGGTCATTTACAATAGGCGAAGTACGTTTTTGGCCGGTGCGGTCACACGGCACCCTTGATTGACACGTCGTCTATCCAACCATTTCTCAATTCACCCACCCTTTTTTGTTTTCCGATTTCATGGCATTCTGAGGTCGTTCGGTCAGTTTCGACAACCCCACGCCCGCTTTTCAAGCACGCCGAACACCTCAAAAACACATATTCAGCTATTCCACGCAATCCGCGCCTCAGAATGACGTGTCTTCTCCCCTTACACCTCATGAATAATAATTAGGGTGTTTTGTGTGATTTCAAATCATTCTGATGCCGTTCGACATGAACTTGACCGTTAAACGCATGTTTTGGCCATTTACGACAGGCTGATTGCATTTTCAGCCATCGCGGTCACACGACACCTCCGATTGACATGCCTTCTAGTTGACCATTTCACAATTCACCCAACCTTTGTTTTAGTCTGATTTCATGGCATTCTGAGGTTGTTTGGTTGGTTTCGACCACCCCATGTGCACTTTTCGAGCGCGCCGAACACCTAAAAAACAAATATTCAGTCGTGGCATGCAAACCACACGTACGAATGACGTGACGTCTCCTTGTACACCTCATGAATAATAATTAGGGTGTTTTCGTGTGATTTAAAGTCATTCCAATGTCGTTCAGTATGCATTTGACCGTTAAATGCATGTTTTGACCATTTACGACACACAGAATGCGTTTTCAGCCAGCGCGGTCACACGACACCTCCGATTGACATTCTGTCTGGAGAAGCATTTCACAATTTACACACCCTTTTTTTTATTCGATTTCATGGAATTCCGAGGTCATTTTCCAGTTTCGACCACCCCATGCGCTTTTCAAGCGCACCCAATACCTAAAAAACACATATTCAGCCGTGTCGTGCAATCCGCATGTCTGAATGATGTTCCGTCTCCTCAGATAGCTCACAAATAATAATAAGGGTGTTTTCCTATGATTTCAAGTCATTACAATGTCGTTCAACATGAATTTGACTGTTAAACACATGTTTGGGCCATTTACGATAGGAAGAGTGCGTTTTCTGCCAGCATTGTCACACGACACCTTCGATTGACGTGTAGTCTGGCCGACCATTTCACAATTCACCCACCCTTTGCTGTCATCCAATTTCATGGCATTACAAAGTCATTTGGCCAGAGTCGACCACCCCACGCATGCTTTTCAAGCATATCGAACACCTAAAAAACACATATTTAGTCGTGTCACGCAATCCGCACATCCGAATGACGTGTTATCACTTCGTACACCTCACGAATAATAATTATGGTTTTTTCATGTGATTTCAAGTCATTATGATGTCTTTTGGCATGCATTTGACCGTTAAATGCATGTTTTGGCCATTTATGACAGGTGGAGTGCGTTTTCATCCAGCGCGGTCACAAGAAACCTCTGATTCATGTGATGTCTAGCCGACCATTTCACAAGTCACCCACACTTTGTTGTCGTCAGAATTCATGGGATTTCGAGGTCGTTCGGTGGGTTTCAGCCACCCCACGCTCCCTTTTCAAGCGCACCGAACACCTAAAAAACACATATTCAGTTATCTGAGGGGTTGTCCGGGGTCTAGGGAGGATGGAGGGGGGATGTCTAGGGGCGGTCTGGGGGCCTATCTTGGGGGCTGTCCAAGGGGCTATTTAGGGTCTAGGGAGGATGGGGGGATGTCTGGGGGGCTGTCCGGGGTCTAGGGAGGAGGGTGGGGGGGGGGGGGGCTGTCCAGGGTCTAGAGAGGAGGGTGTTTAATGTATCTAAAACTCTATCTAGGTATCATACATCGATTTATGATAGGACTATGAACTACCTCAAAGTGTCATCCTAGAGTAGGACCAAAATCACGGAATTACTGCGGCGTGACCGTGGCGTGGCCGTGGCGTGACCACGACGTGACTACTACATGACCGCGGGGTGTCCGTCCAGTGGCCGCGGCGTGACCGCAGCGTGACTGAGGCATGTTGGCTCGGTTTAGCAACATCCTCAGGGGAGAATCTTCTGGCCAGGATTCCAAATAAATCCTATGTAGTTGTCCTTCACATTATAGAAACTGATCTTATGTTCTAAAAAATGGACTCTTGATTTGGGATTGTGGTATGATAAAGATATATATTTTATATTCATTTTTTTAAAAGTGGTACTAGGTAGTTGAAACTACTAATTGAGAGTCAAATTATCACACCCTAAACTATCATTGTGAGTTTTCGTAGACAGTGCACCTCTATTGGAGGGGTTTTATTATAAAAACATGAAATTATTTATTAAATGAAACAATTATATTAAAGATAACTTATTTAATATATGCAATTCAATATTATTAATAATATTTTAGAAAGAAGCTAAATTCAATTTAAATCATTCTTAAATTAAAGAGGCTACGAGAGGGACTCTACCTCAAGGGGTGCCTCCCATGGATGTCTTGTGGTGTGTAGTGTCTATCTATGATTCTTGTGGTGCTTCCGTATTGTGGGAAATGTGTATTGCATGGTTAGTTTATTAAATACATTAGTTAATTAGAAAATACACCCATAGTCAATAGAGATATACCCACTTTTGATAGAGAATACCATCTAAATAACCAACTCGGAAATCCGAGACCAGAATTTTACTTTACCAATTCCAATTACATAATATATGTATCACCAACTTATGTTTTATGAACCAATCAATTAAATGGAACAAAACTCCTCATAATAACCCATAAAATCTCATATATCATCACTCACCTAAAAACCATTATAACATCATTAGGCTTCCATATTTGGTTGAAAATAAATAGTTATACTGAATTCAAAAATATCTATACAAGAGTGGAAAACCAGGTTCAAAAATAAAGAGTTATACAAAATTAAAAAATGTAATGGATCAATATGCTCCTGATCACCATCACCATCACCACTATCATCATCATCCTCATCCTCACCGTCATCTCTATCCCCGTCATCATCCTCGTCATCTTCCCCATGCTCATCGTCGACCCCATCCTCTCCCTCGGCCCCATCCTCACCCTCAGCCCCAACCTCGCCCTCGTCCTCATCCTTATCCGCACCCTCATCCTCTTCAGTATACTTGTTATCACCATGAACTTAATTATCTCAACCACCACTAAAACTACCTACGGGTGCATTGGATAATGAACCCATCGATGACATAAATTTCTGACAAGCCGCGTTGGCCTCTGGTGGAAGTGATAAAGATAAAGCTTTCATCAGTTTCATAAATTCTTTGTACCTTGTTTGAACATGTACTTCCAAATATGTGACCCTTTTATCAGACTGTCTTGCATGCTCCTTGACCTGTTCCAACTTGGTGGTACAAGAATGGATACCTAGAGAGGACCAATACCTCGTCGGGACTATATTCTTACCAGGTCGGCGGCGTACTTGACCAGAGTTCTCCTCCCCCAAAACATGATATAAATGATCATGTGCCCCAAAATTGTCAGGATCCAGGGCATCAAGAGCCTCTAAATTATCCTTTTAAAAATATTAATATAAATTATTAAATTTCAGAATTATATTAAAATTTTAAATAAACAAATTAAAACATACAATCTTTTCTTGGGTCAGTTCATTAACCATAGTTCCATTTTTTTCTTCTACTCGAGAAAAAAAATTTTGCTCGAGGGATATGTCCTTAAATATTCAATTTGTGCTTTGATAATGACATTGAAACAATTTGAAGTGCAAGTATAATCATATATTCAATATTCAATAAATC
This sequence comes from Viscum album, assembly GCA_963277665.1. Taxonomy (NCBI): domain Eukaryota; kingdom Viridiplantae; phylum Streptophyta; class Magnoliopsida; order Santalales; family Viscaceae; genus Viscum; species Viscum album. The sequence goes on along the minus strand of OY728148.1, from coordinate 406,676,937 downwards.
ACATAATTTAAGTAGGAAACAATAAAAAGGAAAAGTCCTAAAGAAAAATTATAAACAACTATATCATACCAGCTGCCTCTCATGATCTGACATAGTTGTGCGCCCCAAAGTGTGGTGGTGTTGCTCTGAATCAATGTTTTTTTGTTTTTTTCAGAATATTCCTAAATAATGTTTAATAATAAATAAGATAATATTAATGAAAAAAATGAAAACTGTCATTTAAATACCTCAAATGGGATTAATACCTTAAATTTGGCAGTCGCCCATTGGGTAACCATTTGGTGATATTTCTCTATCAGGAATTCATCCATGATAGGTAATGTATCCAACTCTGTGCCCACTCTATCACTCCAGCCAACATACATCTAATGCTTATAAGCTCTCCAAATCTCTCCTAGCTCCTTTAAATGCATTGGTCGTGCACCTTCGCCATCCAGGAAGTTAAACTAAAGCTGAAACCCAATAGATTAGTTCATATAATTACAAAAAAATACTACATTAAATCCAATAGATTTTTTACCCATAATTGTTCCCACACGTTATCCTTGACTTCGTGTGGCAGATGTCTCCAAGAGAGAGGGCTGACAAGAATGATGTCGGAGTATTTGGCTAGCGTCGCCAAAAAACCCCAACATTCCTGCCCAGATTTCTCAATCATCTTTCCATCATCATTGTATTCAACAATCAACTATGACTGGTGGTTTCATACCACACGCAAGTGAGTAAGCCCCCTCCCCGGCCTCCTATCAGTAGATAAAGATATTATTAAATAAAAAATATCAGTACAAGTTATAATAAAAATAAATTTTGGAATAAAAATTTGATAGAGATATAAATATACATGTGGTAGTCAGATCAATGGGCATCACTGGATGTGCAGAAGCTGAAGGAATATCCAGTATAGGTGGAGTGTCCCTCAGTGTATGCTCCTCAGCCACATATTGTGTCAGAGCAGGATTCGAAGAATGTGGAATATAATATCTCAGAGATAATAAACCATAAGCAAAAGATGATGGAACAAACGTTTGGCCAACTGCTAGTGTAAACAGCGAAGGCCTAAATATTCTATGTGTCCCTGAAGACACACCAGCCCTCATACCACCGGCCTCAGTACTGGGACCACTAGATTATCGTCCAACTCTGACACCACCAGCCCTCCTACCACCAGCCTCTCTACTAGAAGAAATATCAGGCTCGTCATCAGATATCTCTCATCTAGGGGGTGGATCCTGAAAAAAAGTGTAACACAAAAGTAAAAACATGATATTATAAGTTATTGAAATATTTGTATTTGAAATAAAATAATCACAATAGGGATGATTGGAGAAATTCCCATATGTGTCATGTGACGATTATTTTATGTCATATTTTTCCACCGCCTCTCTTCAATGGGTGTCATTTCCTGTAATGAAAACAAATATGGAAGTAATTAGAAACATATAACTAATGTGTAACCCAAATAACAAAATATAGAAAAACCATTCGGATAAAAAAACATAAAGAAACAGAAGATTTATAGTGGTTTGAAGGTATGTACTAGGATACACACTCTGAATGATGTAGGTGAAACATGTAGATAAATGAAAATTGTTTACTTTATATAAAAGCATAACTGCCACATTACTCTATATGAGAATCATATTAAGAAATAAAATAAAATACAGTGTATATAAGAAAATATGATACAGAATTTCTAATGTCTATATTAAAGGATTTCCCAGTAAGATATTGGAAGTGGATCAAGGAATACATAATACATAAGTGTCTTTTTGGGAGTACATGAGTTTTATACATTTACTTATTTAGGGAAATTAGGATGAGGAGTAAGATGAAGATCGCATCAAAAGTAGTTATGGCCTCATCAATTTTCACCTTAACCATGGATTAATGGCTCCTAGTTTTGGGGATATAGATCATAGTTTGGTAGGGTGTATTCATTGAATCATGTACCAATTGATTTTGGATAGGTACCTTCAATAGTTATAGGTATGGATTTGATTAGAAACACCTATAAAAAAGATATCCAAGAATTCTGATGACCCAAACCAGGATTCCACTCATTAGTGACCCGAACCTAGATGGCAACATGGCCTAAATCCCATCTATCAACTACAGGTGAATAATTACGTGCACATGACCTTGCTATTTTATTTCGTGAGATATATATCAGAAAGTATATAATTTGTAGTCATGAACAACATTGGTGATTTCTATGATGGTTATACTCCTTTATTATAGGTTCCTTCCTAGGATAAAAAATGATATAAATACCTTAATAATGATTTATAACTACCTATGAAAATTGTGACATGAATTCCTAACTCTCATTTTGAATTTCAAAAAATATTACAACTGTATGACTGAACCGCTTGATGGATTAGAAATAAATGATCATGTAATAGAGTAAATTTTGGTTTTATCACCATTCACACATGAAAATGATTCCAAACTCACTCTAGTGGTTCAGGTGGAATTTCCACTTAATTGAATGACTTATAGTGTGGGTATCATCATCTTAAAGTTAAGGTGTGATATTTCAAAGACAGCATTTTGGGGTAAATTCATAATGCATGAGTATCTTATCGTTCCTCTTAGGATAAAAAATTCTATAACTGTATTTATGGCTAACCAATGAAATGAAGTCAATAGACCTTAAATTTAAAATAAACCAAGGATAAAATAACTCAGGATCATATTGACCTCTTCAATATCAAACAAAAGTATTCTATACAGATAAATCACAACAAAACCACAACATGAAATGACATATTGATTGTGTTCATAAGGGGATCATAATAAACAATACATTGCAGAAAAATGGAATGAAAAAATATAAAATAAATGAAGTCAAACCTACCTATTTTGAATTGAAGAACAAAAATTACTTGAATCAGTGATAGATGCCCCATTGGAAATTAGAGTTATCACCCTCTAGAGCAGGTTGGGAAGTCGGGTTCGAACCGTAACCTAAAATTATATATGCCTTATTTTCATAAGGGGATCATAATACACACTAGATTACACAAAAATAGAAAGAAAAAATATAAAATAAATTAACACACACATACCTATTTAAACGGGAAGAACAAGTCTAAAATAAATGAACTCACACATACCGATTCAAACGGGAAAAACAAATCATTGGAAACCAGACCTGTTGTGTTGGGAATTAGCATTTGCATCACGATTTAGAGGAAAAACTTTGATACGGTTGACGTTTAGGGAAATAATATCGAGAGGGTGAGTCCAGCTCTCGGATAGGGCAAATTTTTTGAGATTTTTGGATTTCCAGATCGATGATATTTGGAGATTTTATTTCCCAATGGTTTTTTAAAACCGTTGGGAAAGTTATGTTATCCCAACGATTATAAACCGTTGGGTAAAAAATATTCAAAACTATACCCAATGGTTTAAAAAATTGTTGGAAGAAACCTCTTATTTCCTACTATACCCAACATTTTACTAAAACCGTTGGAAAAAATCACTTCATTATCACTATACCCAATGGTTTTAATGAAACCATTAGAAAAACAAAACTATTATATAGATATACCAACGGTTATACAGAATCGTTGGTATAGGAGTCTTTTCCAATAGTTTTTTTAAACTGTTGGGAATATTGCGTTGGTATAGCTTGCATTTGTATTAGTGAGAAGAAGGTCATCTTCTCATCACAAGGAAGGTTTTGAGTTCTCAATTGATATTTAATGAGAAAGAGAAAATGGAGAACCATTTCCATGCCCAGTTCCAAATCAATGGGAAGTTGTGAAGTATCATCATAGGTGGGTGAATTTGTAGCAATGTGGCGAACATTGAATTAGTGAAGAATTTGAGGCTCCCAACTTTGAATCACCAATATCCATTCATAATTCAATGGTTGAATTATTGTAGAGATATTACGGTCAACAAATAATTGATAGTATTATTAAACATTGGGATGTATAATGATGAGGTACTATGTTATGTAGTACCAATGAAGGCATACCACATACTTCTAGGTCAGCCATTGAAACATGATTTTCGTGTGGGGAATAATGGTTTTATAAACCATAATTATTTTATAATTCGAGGGGAACCTATAACCCTCATCCTGATTCCCCCAAACAAGTTTTGGAAGATCAAATTTTGAGAGAAAAGAAAAAATAGAGTGATGAAGAAAAATTAGAGAAAAAGAAAAATAAGATAATGAGGGGAAAATAGAAAATGAGAGAAGAAATGAAATGGAGAGAAAAGAAAAATCGAGAGGGGAAAAATATTTGAGAGGATAGAAAAGCGTGATGTTGGAAAAAAATAGTGAGGTTAAAAAATCTTTCATTTCTCAGAAGAACCTTCTAGTAATTATGTACAATAAGGTGATGTTGAACACTAAAGACTTAACTTCATCATTGTCATGTATTGTGAAATATTTGCTACATGTGTACGATGGAGTCATTCTTGAGGATGCACAACCTTGTATGCTTCCTAATAGAGAGAGAAAAGTAATTCAAGGATTAATTAATGGAATCATGGTTCTAAAGGATTGGAAGGAGTTTCTACCTCATGCAGAGTCTTTTTACAAAAGGCGAGACCACTCTATAACTCAATTTTTTTCATCTAGAACTATTTTTTGATTTAGCCTCCCTACTTCTATTGATCAATTTTGATTTCCTTTGTAGGAAAGGAGAAATATGGAAGGAAAAAAACATGTTAACCAACAACATGGGAAATCAAATAAGTTGGATAGGCTTCAAAATAAATATAAGTCAAAGATAAAGATATATTGATATGGGTTAGACTTGGTGCTTTATATGATTGATTACAATATCACATTGCAAGGTGAGTATGAAGTTATTTTTAAAGTAAATGTTTCTTATCTTTCCCCGTATTTGGATGGAGTTGAGGAAGAGTCGAGGACGACTCCTTTTCAAGAGGGGGAGGATGATATGAAATTGCAGATGACATTGACTTGATGGAATGTGCGAAGTTAGAGTTGCAAGTACCAATGATGCAAGGAAGATTAAACAGACTCCAAGTGGAAACCAAAGACCATCTCATTGCATTAAAAGGCCCAAACCCAAGGTGCATGCATGGAAGTGGAAAATGGTCTTATTATCACTCTTATTTAATCCCAAAGGAGATGTCTAATGCCCAAGACATATGTTTTCCCGAATTTTGGAAGCCTTGCCCACATGAAGATTCTAGAATGGAATCTTTGGACACCAAAGTCAAATCTGGGGGGCTAGGTAATCAAAGTCAAATCGAGTGGGCTATGGGTGGAAAGACATGGGACAATTTTCCCAAAATTCTTTGTTAGACTTTATATTTTTGACTTTAAAGGGAAAAGGTAGGTTTATCCTTAACGAATTTAGGGTAGTATACCCTAGTCTATTTTATCACCCCTTGGCTATAAATATCCACCCCCATCGCACTTGTATGGAATTCAAGATTGAACTGATATCTTATGCTTTGTTTCTCTCCATTGTGTGAGAATTGTTCCAAATTACCCCTTTCTCTTGTGCATTCTTGCCTTGTCGATCTACAAGTTAGATTGGTGATCCATAATCAGAAATCCCCCAATTCTATGCCTCAACCCAAGTGAGTTGTTGTGTGGATTGGCTATCACATCCTTCCCTTGAGTGTTTTGTCTAAGCAGTAGCTCGCACTCCTTATAGCGTTGATTGACTACTTGCATCCGCTATCCATACCCATAATCCACCACTTTTCCCCGAACCTCATCCTTCATCCACCCACCTACGCCATGAAGATTGGGCCACCCTGTGCATCTCACAACAAAAAACCCAAAAAACCTAAAATTGATAAAAATACTAAAAACCATAAAAATACCCGATAAACCTCAAAAACCCTTAAACCTATAAAAACCCTAAAAACCCACTATAAAATCTAAAAACACTTTAAACCCATGAAAATCATTAAAAAATATTATAAACCGTTATGCCCCACCAAATCTCAAAAAAACAAAACAAAAATAGTCAAAACCCCTAATGACCCTAAAAATACTAAAAATCCTAAACATTCATAAAAACTCAAAAAACCCAAAAATATAAAAACATCTCTAAAAATACATTAAAATGAAAAAAAACCCTATAAACATTGAATAACCCTAATAAAAATTTAACGACCTAAAAACACTTGAAACCCATAAATAATTTTAAAATCCCTAAATACCCTAAAAACCAAAAGAAACCCTAAAACCCATAAATCCCACTAAAAACATAAAAGACCTCAAACCCCAATAAGACCCCTAAAAACTCACTAAAAATTACAAAAACCATTTAAAACCTTAAAAATGTTAAAAAATAAAAAAACCTTAAAACCCTCAAAAACTCAAAAAACCCATAAATCACAAAAACAAAAAACCCCTAAAAACCCTAAAATCCCAAAAGACTCTAAAATCCCTAAAACCCATAAAAATAATTAAAATCTCTCAAGACCCCTAAAAATGAAAAAAATCGTGAAAACCCTGAAACCCCCTAAGAAAACCTTTAAATGCTAAAAATTAGTAAAACCCTTAAATTAAATAAAAATTCTAACCCCCCCTTAAACCCCTCAAAAATTTTAAAGGCTCTAAAAGACATTAAATCCCAAAAAATTTCACAAAATACACTAAAACACAAATAAAATCCATTAAAATCCTAAAATATCACTAAAACTCCCTAAAAATGTAAAAAACCCTAATGAACAAGAAAAGGCCAAATAATACCTTACAAACTTTAACAAACATAAAACCCCTAAAAACGTAATAAAATGATAAAAAACCTAAAACCCCAAAAAGACAAAAACAACTCAAAATCATTAAAAAACAAAAAAGATCATAAAAGTGCTAAGAAATCCATAAAAATGGCTAAAAAATAAAAACCCTTAATGTCCTGAAAACCCTCAGAAATCCATAAAAACCTAATTGCACTCAAAAATTCTTAAAACATAAAAGAACTAAAAACCCTTAAACCCCAAAAGAAACCCTGAATACCTTAAAAAAAACCATTAAATCATTAAAATCCTGATAACCCCATAAAACCGTAAAAATCACTAAAAACACTAAAAAGGCTTTAAACCCCCCAAAAAATTAAAATACTCTTGAAAAACATAAAATCCATACAAAATAAAAATAATAAAATCCCTCAAAACCATAAACCCCACAAACCCCTAAAAACCATAAAAACCTTAAAAACCATAACAATCCTAAAAATCCTTAAAAATCCATAAAAAAACGAGAAACCTTGAAACCCCCCAAAAATCCTAAAAAACCTAAAAATACTAAAAGACTTAAAACCCCTAAAAATAAAAAAAATACTAAACACCATAAACCCTAAAAATCATAAAAATTCTAAACACTCAAAAAATACATAAAAACTATAAAAATCCATAAAAATCCTAGAAATACCTAAAATAACTAATATGTAAAAAAACAATAAAACCCTACAAAAAACAAAGAAAACATTAAAATTTTAAAAATAATTAAAACCCATAAAAACCTAATTATTCTACAAATTCTATAATCCCCTAAAATTAACATAAAACCATAAAACCACTGAAAACTATAAAATAATCTTTAAAAACCCCTATAAACGTATAAAAATCCTAAAAAATCAAAAAACACTATAAACCCCTGAAAACATGAAAAAATATAAAAATCATTATAATCATAAAAACACCAAAATCATGAAAATCCAAATAAAATATAAAATCCTAAAAAACACTAAATACCCTCAAAACCCCATAAAATTCAAAAAACCCAAATAAAAAACTTAAAAAACAAAATAATTCCCTAAAAACATAAAATATCCAAAAAAACCAGAAAAAACATAATAAAACTTCAAAACCCTAAGAACAAATTAAACCCGTCAAAACCAAAAAAATGTTGAAACCGTAAAAATTGATAAAACTCATTATAATCATAAATCTATTAAAACCCATAAGTACCCATAAAAACATTAAAACCCCTAAAAACCCATAAAACCCAAAAAAACCAAAAAACCACTAAATTTTTTTTAAACCATTTAAACCCCTAAAAACTTTACATAACTCTAAAAAAAATGAAAATCCTATAAAACACAAAAAAACCCTTAAAATCCCCAAATTCAAAAAAACCCTAAAAACCCTAAAAACCCCTAGAACATCAAAATTCTTAAAAATGCTAAAAACTATAAAAGTCTTATTAAATCCATAAAAATCATGAAAACATGTAAAAACCCATGAAAAATCATGAAATGACCTTGGAAAACCTGTAAAACCCATAAAATAATTGAAACCTTAAAAAACTAAAATACTCTAAAATCATTAAAAACCCCTATAAATCCTAAAAACCATAAAAAGACCCAAAAAACATAAAGAAACCATAAAACTCCCTAAAACATTAAAAATCCTATAAAACCCTAAAAGAATTAAAAACCATTAAAACCAGAAAACCCTTAAATACTAAAAAACCCTTAAAACCCAAAAAACTATAAAAAACATAAAAACCCTAAAACCCCCCAAAACCGCTCAAACTATATAAATACCCAAAAGAACATAAAATTGTCAAAAAAACCCTAAAAATGAATAAAAATGTTGAAACCCCAAAAAACAACATGAAATCCATAAATATGGAAAAAATATTAAACTGTTTAAAAATTATAAATATGTTAAAACCATAGAACCACTAATAACATAAAAACCCTTAAAACCCAAAGAAAAATAAATTCCCATAAAAATACTCAAAACAATAAAACCCCCCTAAAAACTCTAACAACCCTTAAAACCCCCAAAAACCCAAAAGTCCCCTTTAAATCATCAATATCCCTAAAAGTCCTAAAAACAAAAAATTTCCAAAAAACCATCAAAATCCCTAAAAATATAAAAACATAAAAACACCCAGTATCCCTGAAAGACCTTAAGAAATCCAGAAAAATATAAAGACACATAAAACCCTAAATAGATCCTATATAGACCCTAAATACCCCTAAAACACAAAAACACATAAAAATGAAAAAAACCATTAAAAACTATAAGAACCCTTTAAACACCTAAAAATGTTAAAACCTATAAAATAATTAAAATCCCTTAAAAACAAAACAAAACAATAAAATTCAAAAAAACCAAAAAAAATCTAAAATACTAAAAACATTCAAAATCCATTAAAATACATAAAATAACTAAATATTACTACAAATGTAAAACCCCCCCAAAAAACTGAATAATCATAAGAAAACCTTAAAACCTGCAGTTAATTACGCATAAAAAACCATAAAATACCAAAAACCCTATAAAACCCTTAAACCCCTCAAAACAAAAGAAACTCCTAAAAACCGAAAAAACCATAAAACCCATAAAAACCATAAATCCACTGGAAACTATAAAACCATCTTTAAAGACCTAAAAACATTAAAAAATTCTAAAAAATAAATTACAATAAAAAACTCAAAACAACCCCAAAAAACCAAAAAAAACATAAAAACCTTAGAAACCTAAAAAACACTAAAAACCCTCAGAATTTCTAAAACCCCTAAAACCCATAAAAATCCTATAATATCCCTAAAAATACATAAAAACCCAAAAACCCATGAAAACCCGACAAACCCTAAAAAACTATAAAACCTTAAAAATATTAAAATCCCCTAAAACCTAAAAATTATGAAAACCATATAAAACCCTTAAAACCACAGATCCATCATAATACCTAAAAGCCCAAAACCATAAAAATACAAAATGATCATTAAAAATACTTAAAACCATTGAAAACCCTTAAGAGAATCATAAAAACATAGAAAACCACAAAAAACCTAAAAATGCAAAAAACCATTAAACCCCTAAAAAGGCCCTTAAAACACCTAAATACCATAAAACCCCTAAAAACCATAAAACCTATGAAGACCCTAAAATGACACTAAAAACTAAGAAACCCATTTAAACAACAAAAAACTTTTAAAAATTCAATAAAACAACACAACACTTAATAACTGAAAAAACCCTAAATTCCTATAAATAAAATAAAAACACTAAGACCACTAAAAACCCTTAAAATCCACAAAATCTGTATAATCCATAAAAACTATAAGATTCCTAAAATGACCAAAAAATACCTAAAATTGTAACATAAACTAAAACCCATGAAATCCCCCAAAAAACTTTCAAAACCTAAAGAAAAAACCCCTAAAAACCTAATAAATGATAAAACCATAAAAATCCATAAAAACACTAAAAATCCAAGAAAAACATAAAAATAAAAAAAAATAAAATAAAAAAGGCATAAAATCCTTGATAACTAAGAAAACCATAAAACCCTAAAAACCCTTGTAAATCATTAAAAACCTAAAATCACTTAAAACCCCTAAAAATATAAAATTAATACAAACCATAAAAATACCCTAAAAGTTAATAAATCCAAAAAACCCTAAAATACTTTAAAACCTATAAAAATCATAAAAACCCACAAAAAACTATAAAAACCATTAAACCCCTAAAAATGTTAAAACTCTACCAAACATTAAAAACCTAAAAAACTCATCAAAACCCTAAAAACCAAAAAAAATAAAAAACACATTAAAATCCCTAAAACCATTCAAAATCCCTAAAAGCATTCAAAATCCATAAACCCCTAAAAAATTAAAATCCTAAAGAATCTATAAAAATCTATGAAAATGAAAAAAAAACCATAAAAACATGAAAACCCTTAAGAAAACCAAAAACATTGAAAAACACATTAAACCTCTAAAAACATAAAACCCCAAAAAAACCATGAGAACACCTAAAAACACCCAAAAACATAAAAATTTAAAAAATTCCTACAAATACCTAAAAAAATAAAAAACCCTAAATCATTAAAAATTCCTATGAAAACCTAAAAACGCATAAAACTCATTAAACCCCTCAAAAAGATAAAAACACTAAAAAGACCCTACCCCAAAAAGCTTATAAAAAAATAAGGTCCCCTAAAACGTTAAAAAACTTAAAAACCCCTAAAAACCCAAAATAAATCAAAAAAACATTAATCCCCTAAAAACATTAAAATGATCAAATAATTTTAAAACCCCAAAAAACTCAAAAAACCTTAAACACAAAAAACCCACAAAAATCTGAAAAAACTCAAAAACCCTCAAAATCAATTAAACCCTAAGACCATAAATATTACTAAAAATCCCCATATATACCTAAAGTCATTAAAATCCCCAAAACATATAAAACCCTGATGAAAACCATAAAAACCTAAAAATAATAAAAAAACTAAAAATTAAAAACCAAAAAATGAAGAAAAGACATAACCCCTCCCTCCAAAACCCACAAAAACCCCCTAAAAACCATAAAACCCCTAAAATCCAAGTAAAAAACAAAAAACTTATAAAAATTGTAATAACTGTTTAAACTGATAAAAAATTTAATAACACTTAAAACCTTAAAAACTCTAAAATCCCTAAATTCACTAAAAACTCATTAAAAACATTAAAACACTAAAGCCCCCTGAAAGCTCTCAAAATAACAAAAAACCCCAAACATTCATAAAAATCCTAAAAAATCCAGTAAAATCCCAAAAAATCCAGTAAAATCACTAAAGATGTAAAAAACCATTAAAACCATGAAAATACCTATGAAATCCTTAAAAATAATTAAAACACAGAAACCGAAAAAATGTTAGAAACACTAAAATACACTAAAACCCTAAAAATAATAAAAACCATAGAAACCCATTAAAACCTTAAACCACTAAAAACACTAAAACCCCATTAAAAACCTAAAAACATTAAAAAAAATATAAAATTCAAAAACCAATAAAAAATTATAAAATACCAAAAAAAACTTAAAAAATCATTAAAACCCAAAAGCCATCAATATCCCTATAAACCCTAAAACTCTATAATGATCTTAAAAATACCTAAATCTCTTAAAATGTAAAAAATCTAAAAAACACTGAAAAACACCATGAAAACCATTAAATCATAAAAATAAATAAACCTCCAAAAAAATATAAAAAACTCTAAAAACCTTAAAAACCTTAAAAAAAGTAAAAACCGTAAAAACGGCTAAAAACATTAAAACCCCATAAAAAATCCAAAAAACCCACTAAAAACCACTAAAATCTCTAAAAACCCTTCAATACCATAAAAAAATTAAAAAAATATGAAAATCCATTAAAACCCTAAAAACCCAAAAAACTATAAAATCAAAAAACCCAAAAAAACATTAAATTTGTTAAAAAACCATAAAAATATGACAAAATATTTTAAACATTTCCAAATAAATAAAAAACAAGCTAATAATAAGAAAATATTAAAAAACTACCTAAAACCTCTAAAAACATAAAAAATCTAAAAACCTCAAAAATTAAAAAAGAAAAAAAAACCTAAATTCATTTAAACCCTAAAACAATAAAAAACCTTAAAACACATAAAAACCTAAAACCCGATTAAAAAATCAAAAAACCATTTAAATCCATAAAAAATTTAAAAAAGAAAAAAAACCATAAAACCCTACAAAACCACAAACCACTAAAAACTTATAAAACCATGAAAACCATAATAACCCTAAAAATAATAAAATGGTTAAAACCCATGAAATTCAATAAAAAACATAAAAAGACATAAAAATCTCTAAAAACCACTAAAAATTAAAAGTCTATAAAAACTCAAAAACCCTAAGAAACCCATAAAAACTGAAAACCCCTAAAAAACCTAAATCTAGAAAAAACCAAAAAAATTCTAAAACACATCAATAACCATAAAAATCTATAAAAATTCTATAAGCCATAAACTCTAAAAAAATATATCAAACCCTAAAAACACTAAAAACCCCTAAGAAAACCTAAAAATATAACAACATTAAAAAAATAAAAATTATAAAAACATTATAATATCTTAAAAATAATAAAAGACCCTAATACCCCTAAAACCCCTAAAACCCCTAAAATATTTAAAACCCAATAAAACCATAAAAAACTAAAAAATCCTAAAAACCACAAAAAAACTGTAAAACCCTTTAATCCCCTAAATGTTTTTAAAAAACTAAAAAACCTTTAACCCCACCAAAAACTAAAAAACCAAAAAAAAACACAATGAACCCATAAAACCCACAAAACCCCTAAATTCCCTAAAAACCCAACAAAATCCACAAAATTCCAAAAGATTGTAAAAAATCCCTATAATCCCTAAAAAACCTTATGAAAACATTAAAAAAATAAAATAAATAAAAACCATAAAATGATAAAAAGGCCTAAAAATCCTAAAAACACCCTAAAAACATGGAACACTGTAAAACCCATAAAAAACCCCCAAAACCATAAAAAACCTAATAACCAATATAACCACAAATACCCCTAAAAATGATAAGTACCCTTTATACCACTAAAAATGTTAAAAAAACTTTAAAACACATAAATATCTCAAAAACATTAAAAACCCCTAAAACCCAAAAAAACCATAAATCCACAAAAATCCTCAAAATCCCTAAAAACCGTAAAAATAAATAGAAATCCTAAAAATATCTCAAAATAGGTAAAAACATTAAAAACAATAAAATCTCTGAAAGCCCTTATGAAATCCTTATAACCCTTAAAACACTTAAAACACCTCAATAACCTAATAAACAAGAATATCAATAAAAACCCAAAAAACCCGTAAGAACCAAAATCCCCCAAAAACATTAAAAACCCTAAAAATCTGTAAAACGTACTAGAAAACCTAAAATAAAATTAAACCCCTAAAAAAGTTGAAAACAATAAAAACCTTTAATACCCTATAAAATTCAAGAACCCAAAAACTTCAAAAAACCCAATAAAACCCTAAAAACCAAAAAACAGAACATAAAATAATTAAAAACATAAAAACCCCATTAAAATAATCTAAAAACCCATAAAAATACCTAGATAAATAAAAACCCATAAAAACCCAAAAAATTCCTAAGAATAACTTAAAAACCATAAAATACTTAAAACCCCTAAAAACCTAAAATGCTAAAAACCTTAAAAACCCTACAAACCGTAAAAACATCAAAAAAACATAAAATCCTATAAAATCCATAAAAACCATAAAAATATGAAAACCCTTTATCCCCCAAAAAACAATAAAAACTCTAAAAAACCTTAAAAACCCTAAAAACCCTAAAAAATATTTAAAAACCCAAAAAACTATTACAAATCCTAAAATGGCCCAAGAAATCCCTAAAAAATATAAAGAAATAAAATATTCTTAAAACCACCAAAGAAATCCTTAAGAACCAAAAAAAACCTAAAACACCTACAATCCAAAAAAAAATAAAAAATTCAAAAATAACCTAAAACCATACACACAAATATAAATGATGAAAAAACCCCAAAATCCTTTAGAAACCCCAAAAAAACAATAAAAACCCTAAAAATCCACTAAAAACTCCAACAACCCATTAAACCACAAAAAAATATTTCAAAACTCTAAAAACATTAATATCCCTAAAAAACATAGAAAAAAACTAAAAAATACAAAAAAACAATAAAACCTTAAAAACTAAAAAAAACTCCCCAAATCACTAAAAACCATTAAAACCATAAAAATCCTAAAAAACCATAAAATCCCCAAATACATTAAAAATAATAAATTATCATAAAAAACATAATAAAACTTTAAAATCCAAAAACCATTAAACCCCAAAACAACCTAAAAATGCTAAATTCCCTAAAACACTAAAAAACCTAAAACACTAAAAAAAAATAACCCTAAATGCCTAAAATACCATAAAAATTAATAAAAACCATAAAAAACTAAGAAAAATAAAAATACTTTAAACAACTTAAAATTATTACAAAATCTAAAAACCCATAAAAACACTAAAAGATAAAAAAACACCAAAAACCTAACAAAAACCCTAAAACCCCAAAAATCCACAAAATCAATAATAACCCTAAAAAAATAAAAAACTGAAAGAATACCTAAAAATCATTAAAAAAATTAGAACCCTAAAATCCATAACAAAACCTTAAAATCCTAAAAACGATTAATACCCAAAAAACCCTAAAACTCTAAAAACCTTAAAAAAACTCTAAAATAACTAAAATCCCGCTAAAAACATCAAAACCCCT
The DNA here is from genome assembly GCA_963277665.1 of Viscum album. NCBI lineage: Eukaryota > Viridiplantae > Streptophyta > Magnoliopsida > Santalales > Viscaceae > Viscum > Viscum album. The sequence goes on along the minus strand of OY728148.1, from coordinate 406,661,918 downwards.
AAAATTACAAAAAATACCTAAAAACAATAATGACTCTGAAAATATTTTAAATACAAAAAAACAATAGAAAACTCACAAACACTTTGAAGCCCTAGAAACTAAAAAACACACTAATATCCCCAAAAATGCATATAACCCTAAAAAATAATAAATAACCTCAAAATCCCTAAAAACCCTAAAAACCCAAAAAATCCTAAAAAATGATTAAAAATCCCTATAAATGTAAAACCCCCTAAAAACCCTAAAACCCCTAAGAAAACCTTAAAAACTGAAGACCACTTAGAACCCCTAAAAACCTAAAAATGGTAAAAACTGTTAAAACCCCAAAAAACCACAAAATCCCTAGAAACCATAAAACCCATAAAACCCAATAAAACCCTAAAACCACTAAAACAATAAATATTAAATAACAAATCTAAAACCATTTTAATCCCTAAAAATTAAAAAAATGCCGAAAAACCTTAAGAAACTAAAAGACTCAAAAAAAATTTAAAACCCCCAAAATCCTTCAAAACTCTAAAATCCATAAAAAATCCCAAAAAATTCATGAGAACATAAAAAAATAAAAAAACCCTAAAAAATACTAAGAAAACCTTAAAAAACTAAAAAATGTAAAATCCCTATGACCTGAAAATTTCTAAAAACCCAAAAAATCCTCAAGACCCTAAAAACCGTAAAAATCGTAAAACTATAAAACCCCTAAAACCATATAAATAATAAAAACCCATAAAACCACTTAAAACTAAAAAAATTCTAAAAAACTTTAAAAAACTAAAAAAATTCAAAATTTAGAAAAATATTAAACACTAAAAAACTAAAAAAACGACTAAAAAATCAAAAAAAACCCAAAAAACCCAAAAAACCCAAAAAACCCCTAAAATCCATCAAATACCCTAAAACCCTACAAATCCATAAAAATATAAAATATGATTATAAATTTATAATTCCATAAAAACCATGAAAACCCCTAAGATGACCTTAAAAACCAAGAAACACTTAAAACCCCCAAAAACCTCAAAAATACTAAAAACCCTAAAAATCCCTAAAAACATTAAAACCCATTAAAAACTCTAAAAACATAAGAACCTAAAACCCCATAAAAAAATAAAACCCACTAACAATCTAAAAACCCTATAAACCACAAAATATAATAAAAAACCTAAATAACCTTTAAACCCATGAAAACTCAAAAAATACTCCCCAAAACCCAAAAAATAATAAAAACCCTAAAACTACTCAAAATCCCTAAAAACACTAAAAACTCATAAAAATCATAAAAACCCTTAAAATATATAAACACTCTAAACACCCCTTAATAAAACCATAATTTTTTAAAAAATCATAAAATACATGAAACCAAAAAAACTGCAAACCCTAAATAACAGTAATCCCCTGAAACCTCTAAAATCCATAAAGACAATAAAACCCATTAAAATCATAAAAACACACAATAATAAAAGAATTCATAATACCATGAAAAACCTTAAGAAAACCTTAAAACCCAAATAATAATTGAAACCCATAAAAAATATAAAAAAAACTAAAACCACTAAAAACCATAAATACCATCAAACCCGAAAAACCCCTTAAAACATAAAAATAGTAAAACTCCATAAAATCAAAAAATCACACTCTAAAATCTAAAAAACCATTAAATCACTAAAAATGTTAGAAAATTCAAAAAAACCATAAAAACACTAAGAAATAAAAAAAAACCCAAACAACCAAAAAACCCATAAAAACCCTAAAAACCCCAAAATCCCTCAAAATCCGTAAGACACTCAAAACCCATAAATAAACTAAAAAATACATAAAATTCCATAAAAACACAAAAAACCCTTACAAACTTTATGAAAACCCCAAAACCCTAGAAAAAATAGAAACCTTCAAAAACAAAAAATAAATTATAAAAACCCTAAAAACTCTTAAAACCCTTATAAACACTCAACATCCCTAAAAATCCTAAAAACCTAAAAAAACCTAAAAATTTATAAAAATCCAAAAAATCATAAAAAATAATAGAAACCCTAAAACACCCTAATAAGACCTTAAAAACCTAAAACACTTAAAAACCCTAAAAACAATAAAACTCTAAATAAGTTTAAAATCACTAAAAACATATTACCATAAATACACCTAGAATGATGTAGAACACTAAACTCTATATAACCCTAAATAACACTAAAAATATTTATAAAAATTACAACCCTAAAAAAGCTATAAAATTCTTAAAACCTTAAAACCCCCAAAACTAAAAAATCATTAAAACCCATAAAAGCCTTAAAAACATTAAAATCCCTATAAATACCTAAACACCCTCAAAATAATTACAGTACATAAAACAATATAAAAAATCCAAAAAATCCAAAAAAAATACATAAAGACAACAAAATCCAAAAAACCCTGAAAATTGGTAAATAAACCTTAAAAACCCCAATCAATTTTAAATTCCTAAAACATAAAATAACGTAAAAAACCTAAAAACCATAAAAACCCTCAAAATTTGAAAAAATTATAAAAAGATAGTGTATCCTCTACTCACTCGCGAAGGTCATTCCCATCCCCTCCAAGCTTGACGACTACAGCGGTCACCACGTCTCTTCCTCCCCCCTCTATGAGGGAGGGGCCTCCACTGATTTTTGATGATGATCGCGCCTTTATTATGTTCTAATCTTCTAATATTCTTCTCATTTCCCACAGGTCGAGCTTTTCCATATGGTAGATGAACTATTTTAAGGTCAACTATTTCTTTCGCTTTCGATCCTAGAGTTCAATGAGGCCTCCTAACTGCATTGTTTGACATTGATTTCTCAATTGTTGAAGTGGCACCCTATGGTGGATATTTTTTTTATAGTTTCCGCTTTTAACATTGGTATCTTCAGGACCATGAAACGTTGGGTTTTTTTGATAGACATCATATCGTGATTCTCTTTGAAACTGAGGAGGATCATATTCTTGCTTTGTCCACGACACCTCGAAGATGCAATGGTGCCCATTTCTCCCTCTTTAAGTGGAGTTTTGATCCTTATATGAACCACGACTCTACGATGTTTGTGAATTGGGTCTTGGGATCTTTGTCACCCTGTTTCTATGAGATATTTTGTTGATATTTATGCTTATAAGGAACCGATTGACTTTTTGAGGATTGCTTTAGGTTTGGAGCTCCGGTGGATGTAATTAGTGGTTTTTGAGTTGGGGGTCAACATATTTTCCTCTTATTGGAAACATTTTAATAGTGATTAGGCATGCAGGTGTGGTGCTAAGGAAATAGGTGGCATGAATCTGGCTTAAGAGGAGTCCAGTGAAGGAATTCAAGCCTTGGTGGAGCTACATGAGGTGGAATTGTTGAAGGGATCCAAACATTAGCCTCTCCATACAAAGGTTAGTGTAGTTTTTTAGCATTTAAAAATGTATTTGAAAGGTGGATGTGATAAATAGGTCGAAGTGGTGGCTTCTTGTGGTATGGGCCATGAGTTTTCTAGAAATTATGGTGGAAAGGGAAGGGCTAGTGTAGAGGTGATGCACATTGATGAAAGCCCGACTTCGTTCAACAACAGTGGGAAAACTGGTAGTAGTGAAGTGAAGGGGCATTGAGAAGGAGGAGGTAGTTGAGCATAGGGATATGGATGGGTTTGGTCATAAGAAGAGTCTATTTGAGAGCCTCCTAAAGCATCTCCTAAGTAGCGCTACAGTGACCTTCAGAAAAACTAGTGGGCAGGGTAGTATTAGTTAGTTGTCGGTTCTGAATGGAATCTCTCTCAGTAATATGTTCGAGGGTATAGACTTAGCTGAGTCATCTGGTGGAGATGATGCACTGATGGGTGGCTATGTAGTGGGAGGTGGATAAGTAGGTGGAGGTTGGTCATATTGGGCATGATCAAAATATAGTTGAAAATCAGGCCTTATGAATTAACGAGGGACCCTCTGATTGTTGTATGGGTGACTATTCTATGTGAATCCCTAAGTGTTATAGAAATGGGAGGGCTGGCCTATGGGGTTTGCCATTTTTTCTCAATTTGGAGATCGGTGAAGTTTTTGTTGAAGATTTGGATTGATTCTTGCTACCTGGGAATGCTGGCGCCACATGTGAAGGAGGTATGTCTCTGGACAGGCAGCATACCATGGTGGTGTATGGATAGAATTCTTCTGGTAAGGAGGAGTGTGGGGTTCTTCATGACATGGTATTGTTCGAACAACCTTGTGTCTGAATTGTTTTTGAGGATAAAATTTTAAGGGATAATTTTTCTAAGGTTGACCCCAGGATAAACTCCAATATGGCCCAGTTCAGAAGGAAAAGTTCCATGCATGGGGACACCACTCTAAATGGGGAAGAAAATAAACCGTCAAGGTTCACTTCAGGTGTTAAAGACCTTTGGTCCAATGGAAAATTTGTCCAACCTCTGTTATAAAAGTTTGAGAATATGGATAGTGATAAGGGAGAGTCATGTGTGGAAAGTGACAACATCTTATATGGGAAGGAAGATCATGTTGATGGTTTCACCACTACCACCCCTTAAAGGAGGAGGAGGAAGGATTATTCTACTCTATCTCAACCCATGGCTACCTGGGCTTCCTCAAAGGTGGCTAAATTAAAGTGAAAGTTAAAATGCGGGAGCAACCTCCATTCACCATGGAGTAAGAAAGAATTTGGGAGAAGTATCTAGAACTCTTCAGATATTAGAATGATTTTGAGTCTAGATTGGAATCGATGGACATGAGGTAGACTCTGACTTCTTCTTTGCTGACGTCGCTACTGGATATGGTGCGTAAGGTGACCCTTACGATGTACTCCATGTTTATGACTTTGGTGGTGATGATGACAAAATGGTTTACCTTTTGTGTTTTTGGGTTCCTTGGTGGTTTTTTGGTTTATAGGGGGTGTTAGGGGTTTTTGGGTGTGGGTCATTTGACTCCACCCCTCCCTTGTTTACTTTGTCAGTTTTTCTAATAAATATTGGGGTTCTAGGGATATCATGGTAATATTCCTTACTTGCCCCCAAAAATCATAAAAACACATAAAATACCTAAAAATTCCTAAAAACTATAAATATCTAAAAAACCATAAAACCCTAAAAAATTTGATAAAACATCAAAAAATATTAAACACAAAAAAACTCTAAAAACCTAAAACACTAAAAACCCTTAAAACCCCCAAAACCCTCAAAAATACAAAAAGAAACTTAAAAACCATATAAATAATAAAAAATCTAAAAAATCCTAAAAATCCGAAAAGACCAAAAGAAAACCAAAAAAACATAAAAAATTTTAAACCCAAAAAAACACGAAAACACTGAAACACTTTAAAAATAAAAAAACACTCAAAATTCCAAAAATCTCTAAAAACCAATAAAAATCCTAAAATTCTATAAAAACCTAAAAAAGTAAAAAAATCATAAAACCCTAAAAACACATAATAACTGTGAAAACATAAAAAATTATACAAACTCAAAAATACCATAAAAACTATAAAGACCTTAAAAACTTAAAACAAAACAAAAATCCAATAAAACCCAAAAACCTCTAAAAAAATCAAAAGATTCCATAAATACCCTAAAAATGTAAAAACCGCTTAAACTGCTAAAACCTCCATAAAGAAACGTAAAGAAATCTAAAAAACCTAAAAACTAAAAAACTCCAGAACCCCTCAAAATCTCAAAAAACCATAAAAACCATAAATAAGTCATAAAAATGAAAAAAACGTTAAAACCCATGTAAAAAATGAAAAAACAAAAGAAAACCTTAAAACTAAAAATCACATAAGATTCCTAAAACCCTAAAAACATATAGAAACCCTAAAAGACCAGAAATCCAAAAAACCATAGAACCTCTAAAACACCATAAAAACCCTAAAAGGAACTAAAATATTCATAAACCCTTTAATCCCATAAAAATGTTAAAAAACTCAAAAAACCTTAATCATTAAATTTTTTTAAAACCCATAAATATCTTGAAAAAAACCTTAAGAATACCATAAAAACCTAAAAACACCTAAAACCATTAAAACCTAAAAACACTAAAACAATAAAAATCCTAAAACCCCTAAAAACCATAAAAACCATTAAATTATTAAAAACCTAAAAACCCATAAAGACAATAAAATCAACTAAAAACTCTAAAAATATTTAAACCCCTAAAAACAATAAATAACAATAAAGAATCCATAAAATCCCATAAAACAGATAAAACTCCTAAAATTGAAAAAAAAATATAACCCAAAAACCCTTCAAAATCCTAAAAACCCTAAAAACCCATAAAAATCATTAAAAATCCATGAAATCTTAAAAATTTTAAAAATTCATAAAAACCCTAAAAACCCTCAAAAAATGTTATAAACCTAAAAACACTTAAAACACTGAATGATATAAAAAATCTAAAACCCAAGAAACCAACAAAATACCTAAAACCCCCAAAACCATAAAAATCTTAAAAATAACTATAAAAAATAAAAAATCCTAAAAACCATGAACACCCCTAAGGAATACTTAAAAAAATAAAAAAAAATAAAACCCCTCAATACATAAAAACACCCAAACTCTAAAAAGATCCTAAAACCATAAAACCAAAAAATATGAAAAACACATAAAAACCATAAATACCCCTAAACCCCCAAAAAAACATAACTAACACTAAAAATTTTAATCACCCTTTAATACCCAAAAAATAAATAAATCAAAACCAAAATCCTTAAAATCCTTAAAAACTCAAAAAAACCAAAAACCCCCATAAAAATTAAAAACTATAAAAACCATCAAAATCCCTAAAATCCATAAACACATTGAAAATATTTAAAACCCCTAAAAATCCAAAAAAATTAAAAACCCTAAAACCCTAAAACCCCTAGTTAAACTGCTAAAATAAATAAAACACCTAAAAACATAAAAACACTTAAATCTCAGAAAAACCTAAAAACTCAAAAAAACCCAAATAAATACCTAGAAACCCTAAAAACCTGTAAGAATCATAAATATTACAAATATATTCATTAATTTAAATATTCCTAAAAAACATTAAAATCCTAAACAAAACATTAAAAACATAAAAACACTTAAAACCCCTAATAACCAAAAAACTCTAAAACCCCTAATAAACTTAAAAAAGACTTTAAAAACCCTAAAACAATAAAAACCCCTAAAAACATAAAAACACTAAAATCCATAAAAACCCGAGAATCCACTAAAAATATAAAAATACATTAAACCCTGGAACACAGTAAAAACTTCTGAAACCATTAAAACCATAAAAAACTCAAGAAACCCCAAAAAACCTCAAAAAACCTTTAAAACCCCTACGAACCATCAAAATCCACCAAAACCCTTAAAACCATAAAAATCAAAAAACTCCGGAAAAATATCTAAAAACACAAAAACCACTAAAACATGTGAAAAATCCTATGAAAACTGTAAACACCAAAAAATACTAAAAATCCAATAAAAACTTCAAAAATCCTCAAACCCATCAAAATCCTAAGACCCTAAAACCCCAAAAAATTCATAAAAAATTTCTAAAAATCCCAAAAAATTTAAAACAACAATAAAATAATTAAAAATAAAAATAAAAAATCAAAACCATAAAAAAATTAAAACCCCTAAAAACATAAAAATAATAAATAGGATGAAACATTTGAAAGGACCCCAAATACTCTAAAACCGCCTAAAAACCATAAAACCCCAATAAACAATTAAAACCATACATCCCATAAAACACCTAAAACAATAATAAATTATAAAAACCCTTTAAACCCCTAAATCATTAAAAAAATATTATAATCCTCAAAACCCCTAAAAACTAAAAACTTAAAAACATAAAACACTAGAAACCGTAAAAATTATAAAAAGTACCCAAAACACCTTAGAAATTCAAAAAAGTATTCAAACCATGAAAAAACCAATGTAGCCCATAAAAACCTAAAAACACGTAAATCCCCTAAAATCATAAAAACTCTTAAAACCATAAAACCCATAAAAACTCGAAAACTCGTCAAAATCCTTAAAATCCATAAAAAATTACCCAAAAATTCCTAAAAACCTAATAAACCCTGAAAGACCAAAAAATCCCAAATAAAACATGAAGTTACTAAAAACTCTTAAGACCCCTAAAACCCAAAAAAATATTAAACTCCTAAAATCATAAAAAAGTCACTAAAAAGACCCTAAAACCCCAAAAATCTATAAAAAATACTCAGAACCTTAAAAACCTAAAAAACTCATAAAAATCCTAAAAAAACTAAGAACATTAAAACCCTTGATACCCCTAAAATCATTATAACCCTTTAAAAAATTAAAAGCCTAAAACTCAAATAAACCCCTTAACCCAAAAAACCAAAAACCCCAAAAACCTCAAAATCACTAAAAAAACATAAAAACACATAATAATGAAAAAATTCTATAAGTATTTAAAAAACCCTTAAAATTTAAAACCCCTTGAAAAAACTTAATAACAAAAAACCTCAAAACCCCTAAAAACTATAAAATAAAATAAACCCAATAAACCCTTAAAACCCTAAAAACCACCAACAAACCTTAAATTCCTTGAAAACCATAAAAATGAAAAGAAATCCAAAAAAATCCTTGAAATCTAGAAAATGTAAAATCCCTATGTGTCCTAAGAAAACCATAAAATTTTAAATGCACATAAAACACAAAAAAAACTAAAAAATGATTAAAACCCTATTATTACACAAAAACTCTAAAAACTCCTAAAAATCATAAATACCCTTAAAGACCATAAATAGACCCTAAAACTGATAAAACCCAAAAACAGCTAAAAACTATAGAAAACATTTAAAACTCTTAAAAGGTCAAAAAAAACTCTAAAAACCCCTAAAAACCCTATAAAACTCAAAAACATCAAAAAATCCAAAAAAACACCATAAAAACTTAAAAATCCTAAAAAACCATAAAAATATATAAATACATAAATACATAAAAACCCAAATAAATCCCTATAAAAATAAAATAACATAAAATTCCAAAAAACAAAAAATATGATAAAAACAATAAAAACCCCAAATCCCTAGAAATCCTTTAAACCTTCAATATCCATAAAACCCAAAATAACTATAAAAATCCTAAAAATTTCCTCAAATACATAAAAATATAAAAAACACCAAAAAAACTAAAAAACATAAGAAAACGTTAAATACCAAAAAACACTTTAAACCTGTAAAAGCCTAAAAAAACAAGAAACCAATAAAAAACATAAAAAACAAATAAACCCATAAAAACCATAAGAAAAATAAAAACTCCTAAAACCAATTAAACTTTTAAGAAGGTTAAAATATCTTAAAAACTTTAAAAACATGAAAAAATCTCAAAAATTCTAAAAAAACCTTTAAATCCCTAAAACACCTCAATATCGCTAAAACTCTAAAAACCATAAAATCCTAAAAAACCCCTAAAAATCCCAACAAATATAAAACCCCTAAACTTCTAAAACCCCCAATGAAAACATTATAAAACAAAAAACATTTAATCTCCTAAAAACCTAAAAACAGAAAAAACTGTAAAACCCCCTAAAATCCATAAAAATCATCAGAATCCTTAAAAACCATAAAACCATAAAAAACCTGAAAATTACCAAAAAAATCCAAAAAAAGGCATAAAATTCCATAAAGAAATATAAAAATCCCAAAACACCTAAAAACCCGGACAAAAACAAAAAAACATAAAAATACCTAAACCACTAAAAAATATAGAAAATTATAAATACCCAAACTGGCCCTAAAACTCTAAAAACAATCAAAATTCCTAAAACCATAAAAACCCATAAAAATTATAAAAACATCTAAAACCCTTAAATACCTAAAAATTTAACAAATCCCTAAAAACACTAAAATCCCTAAAATACCAAAACCCCCTCAAAATCCTAAAAACAACTAAAACCCATAAAACCATTATTAATCCCTAATATCACTATAATATAAAACCCCTAAAAAACCATGAAAAAAACTAAGAAAACATTGAAAACTGAAAAACACTTAAATAACCTAAAAACATTAAAACCCTAAAAACTCTAATACCCAAAATATCCCTGAAAACCCCTCAAAATCCCTAAAAACACAAAAAAATAAAAATATAATGAACTCCCTAAAATTTATAAAAACATATAAAACCTTGAGAACACTTATGAAATTTGTAAAAATATAAAAACACATAACACTCTTAAAAACTAAAAAATTCTAAACCCTTAACCCCCCCCCCCAAATCCCTAAGAGACCTAAAATAATAAAAATTGTTAAAATAACCATAAACCCTAAACTGTAAAAGAAAACTAAAAACCCTAAAACCCGTATGAAAACCATAAAATCCTAAAATCAATTAAAACCCATAAAATATGTGAATGTTAAAAACACTAAAAATCCGTAAAAAATACCCTAAAAACACTAAAAAACCCAAAAACAAAAATTCACTAAAAACATTTAGAAGCCCATAAAACACAAAAATAAACTAAATTTAATAAATCTATTAAAATTTTATAATAATCTGGAAAGCATTAAATTCCCTAAAAATTGGAAATAATACAAAAAACACCAAAAAACCATAGAAACAGAAAAACCTTAAAAACCTGAAATCCCCTCAAAATCCCAAAATATCTAAATATCCATGAAATTCTAAAAATCCCCTAAATATCTCTAAAAATTTAAAATCCACAATAAACCGTTAAAATACATAAGGAAATTATAAAAAACTAAAAAAACATTAAACCCCTAAAAGAAAAAAAATATAAAAATCACCAAAAAAAACCAAAACAACCCCTAAAATCCTAAAAATCCATACAATCACTAAAACACCCCAAAAAACATAAAAACCCTAAAAAATACCAACAATCCCTAAAAATGTATAAATATCTAATAACCTTGAAAATCCCTATGAAAACATTATAAACTACAAAAAACATAAAACCACTAAAAACCCTAAAAACAAAATAAAATTCAAAAACCCTAAATTCCCAAAAAAAAATCCTATAACCCATCAAAATCTCTAAAATTAAAAAAAAAATCATAAAAATCCTAAAAACCAATAAAATACTTATAAATGTAAAAATCCTTCAATGACCATAAGAAAATATTAAAAACCTAAAAGCACTTTAAAATGAAAAAAACCAAAAAACTATTAAATCCTTAAAATGCTAAAAAGACCATAAAACCCTTAAATACCATAAAAATCCCAAAAAACCCTATGAACCAATAAAAATATAAAAACAATTTAAACCCTAAAAGTTTTAAGAAACTCCAAAACCCAATAAAAACCCTAAAAACACAAAAACCTACAAACATGAAACCATAAAAACACTAAAAACATATAAACCCCCCAAAATCCCAAAAACCCTAAAAACTATAAAATTCTTAAAATATACCTAAAAATACATAAAATTATGAAATTTAAAAACACTAAAAACAACTAATAAAACTATAAAACCCTAAAAACAATTAAAACCTCTAAAAATCCCAGAAAATAAAAAAAATTGAAAAACCCTTAAAAAACCCAAAAACCCTCAAAATGCCTAAAAACACATAAAAATACCTAAAATCCCTAAAAATATATAAAATCATAAAAAAATAAATCCCCTAACAACCTGTAAAAAACCATAAAAAACTAATAACACTTAAACCCCCTAAGAAACCTAAAATATGATACAAACCGTAAAACCCGTAAAAATACCCTAATAACCCTAACACCTTATAAAACAAAAAAAAACTATAAAAACCTATGAAAACCCTAAACACCATTAAAAACCCTAAACACCCTTAAAAACCCTAAAACCACTAAAAACTCAAAACCCCATTAAACCCTTAAAAAATCGAATAAAACTAGAAAAATAATAAGAACCACGAATAAATCAAGAAACATCTAAAAGTAGAAAAAAAATCCACAAACCCCTCAAAATCACTATAACCACTAAATAACCAATAAATCCATAAAATCCATAAAAATGTCTAAAAATGTTCTAAAACCTAAAAACCTATAAGAAAACATTAAAAAACGAAAAACCCTTAAAACCTAAAAATTCTAAAAACCCAAAAAACTCAGAAGAAACCATAAAATCCCCTAAGACATTATGAATACCTTATGATACCCTAAAAACCCTATAAACCCACTACGAACTTGAACCCCCCCCCCTTTAAACCCTAAAAAATTAATCTCTAAAACCCGTAAAAACCCAAAAAATTTCAAAAAAAACCCATAATCCCCAAAAAACACTAAAAACCTTCAAAATCACCAAATCCCTAGTAAAATTATAAAAATACTAAATGATACCTTGAAATCCTCGGTGATATAAACTAACATGAAACCCTAAAAAAATAATGGACACCTTATTATCCAAAAAAACATTAAACCCAAAAAAATCCTATGACACTCTAAAAAGCGTAAATAACATACAAAAAATAAAACCATAAAATTCCTCAGAAATCACTAAAAACCCTCAAAAAAAATAAAACTCATTAAAAATACATAAAAATATATTAAAATGGAAAACAACACCAAAAAAAGTAGAAAATACCTAACAAAACCTAAAATATATACAAACACATAAACCCATAAAAAACGTAAAAATTCTAAAACCTGTAAAAACCCTAAAATACCCTTAAATTTCTAAAAATCAAAAAAAAACCACAAGACCAAAAAAATAATAAAATACCATAAAATACCTAAAAATCACTAAGAACTCTAAAATCGCTTTAAAATCCTAAAAACACTAAAAATCCATAAAACATTAAAATCCCACAAACATTAAAAACCCTAAAAACATAAAAAAATCTATAAAAACACAATAAAAAAACTAAAAACCCTAAAAACATTAAAATACCAATCAAATACTCTCCAAATACAAAAAAAAATAGAAAAAATACTAAAAATCATAAAAATTACCTAAAAGTCCCTAAAATTGTAAAAACCACAAAACAATTGAAAAATACCAAGAAGGTCATGAAAACATAAAAACCAATATAACTCCTAAATAACTAATCAATAAAAAAACCCCAAAACCCACACAAACCCTTGAAACACTAAAGAACCTAAAATCCTTAAATCCCACAAAACCATAAAAATCATAAAAAATCCTAAAAATCTAAAAAAGAAAAATCCTTTAAAACCCTAAGAAGCACCAAGAAAAACATAAACATCTAAAAATAATTAAATCATATAAAAAACCAAAAAATCTAAAAATCCATAGAGACCCTAAAATGCATAAAAAACCATAAAAACCCACAAAAACACTAAACCCATTAAAAACTATAAAAACCCATTTAAAACCCTACATTTTTTAAAAAATTATAGAAAACCATAAAACCCTAAAAATTAGTAAAATCCCAAAAAACCCATAAAACCATAAAAAACCTAAAATCTCTTAAAATCCCTAAAAATCTAAAAAAACCCAAAAACACATAAAATCCTATAAAAATATATAAAAGACCCTAAAAAGGTAAACACCCCAAATAACCCTAAGAACCCTCTAAGAAAATATTAAAACCATTAAAACCAATTAAAACTATAAAAACCTAAAAAATCATAAAACCCCTTAAAATAGATAAAATCCAAATAAACAATAAAAATTCAAAAAAGAGTTAAAATTCACTAAAAACCCATAAAACCCAGAAAAACCATATGTAATCCTCAAATTCCTAAAAATAGTTAAAACCCTTGAAAACCCAAATGAACAGTACAATCCCAAAAAACCCTAAAGTGACCCTAAAACCCCTAAAAACCATAAAACCCCCTCGAACCCATAAAACCCTAAAACCATGAAAAAAAATAAAAAACACATAAATCCCCCAGAAAACTAAAAACAATAAAAATAATTAAAAAACTCTAAAATCCTTAAATAGACTAAAAATCCTAAAAAACCCCAAAAATCATAAAAATACCTAAACTCCCTAAAAAGGTAAAAAATACTTAACCACGGAAGACTATAATAAAACCCTAAAAACCTAAATACATGTAAAACCCCTAAAAACAATAAAAACATAAAAGATACTGAAAACCAAAATATGCATAAAAACCATAAAACCCCTAAAAACAACTAAAAAATCTAAAAACCCTTTAAACCATTAAAAATGATTAAAACTATAAAAAGAAATGTTCCCCTATAAAACTAAAAAAATCCTAAAACCCAAAAGAATTATAAAATACCAAAAAATCATAAAAACCCTCAAAATGCTTAAAAACCGTAGAAACTATAAAATCCTAAAATTCCCTAAAAATTCTCAAAACATTAAAAGCCCTTATAAAACTAAAAAAATAAGAAAATTTTAATATCCTTAAAAAATTTAAACCACTAAAAACCTAAAAAACTAAAAAACCCTAAATACCATACAACCCTAACCCCCCCCCCCCCCAAACAAAAAAATCCCTAAAAACTCTAATAACTATAAAAAAAATACCTAAAATCCCAAAAAACATTATGAAACTAAAAACCCTAAAAATAATAATAAAACATTTAAAACATAAAAGAATTTAAAACCCCAAGAAACCTAAATAATTATAAAACCTCTAAAAACCCTCAAATACCATAAAACCCCTATACCCTATAAAACCTGTAACACTGAGAAAAAAATTAAAAACTCCAAAATAACTCATAAAATAAAAAAACAATAAAATTTTTCAAACCCCTCTAAAACCCAAAAAAAATAAAAAATTTCAAGAAACCTTAAAATCACTAAAACAAAAATACCCTAAAATCCAAAAACACCATAAAACCCTAAAAATCACAAACGACTAAAAACCCAAAAATCCCTAAAACCCCTAAAAACCATAAAAATCTAAAAAATCTCTAAAATTCTTTAAAAACGTAAAAAACCCTACAACCCTGTAAAACCCTAAGAAAAACAAAAAATTCTTAAAACACATAAAAACCCTAGAACCCATTAAAAAATGTTGAAACCAATAAAGACAAAAAATATCCCTAAAAATACTAGAAAGATAAAAAATATAAGAAAACCTAAAAATCCATAAAAACATAAAACACCCTAAATACCCTAATAAAACATTAAAAATCAAAAAACAAATAAACCAAAAAAAACCTAAAAAATATAAAAACCCTATGTGTCCCTAAAATCACTATAAATAATAAAAACCTATAAAACCCCTAAAAACCTATAAAAACAATAAAACCCATATAAAACTCTAAAAACCCTTAAATCTCTTAAAAATAGTTAAAAACCATAAAACGGTGAAAATAAACACTAAAACCCTTAAAATAATAAAATTCATAAAAACCCTAGAAACCTAAACACCCTTAATATCCCTAAAACCCTAAAAATATAAATCAATGAAAATCCCTAAAAATCCCTAAAAACAAAACAAACCCATAAAAACCTAAAAAACCATAATAAAACAATAAAAATAAAAAAAAAATTAAAAACCCTAAAAAACTAAAAACCATAATCAATAAAAACCATAATCCCTCAAAAATTCTCAAAATCCATAAAAACTATATACCCGTAAAAATATTTAAAATTCCCTGAAATTATCGATAATTATAAAAAACTAAAAAATCCAAATAAATCCTTGAAATCATAAAAACACTTAAAACCCAAAAAAACCTAAAAATGATTAAAGCACTAAAATTACCCCAAAGTCCCTAAAAACACATAAACACCATAAGAACCCCTAAAAACCTTGAAAAAAACCAAAAACCCCTAGAAACCCTAAAAAATATAAAACCCATAAAATCACTTAAAATCACTACAAATTATAAAAACTTTTACCACATTATAAAACTATAAAAATACAAAAAATACATAAAAAACAACAAAACCTTTAAAACCCTAAAACCCTCAAAATCCCTATAATATTAAAATCCTAAAAAAATAGCTACAAATACATAAAAACATTAAATAAACCCTAAAACACCCAATATTTCATGACAAAAAAAATTAAAAATCTAAAGAATATAAAATCCCAAATAAAAAATAAAAAATTCTAAAACCTAAAAACAACTTAAAATCCAAAAAACACACTAAAAATATACAAAAACATTAAAACAAATAAATATAATTTGTAGTCCCTAAAAAACCATTAAAAACATAAAAAAATATAAAAACCAAGAAAAAACTATAATAATATATTAAAATCCTAAAAAAATTAAAGCCCCTAAAACCACTAGAAAAAGCTATAACACTTGAAAATATAAAATATGCTAAAACCCCTAAAACATATAAAAATCATTAAAACCCTAAAAACACCTTAAGTCCCTATAAACCCACTAAAAACTATAAAACCCCTTAAACCCTAAAAACTAAAAAAATCTGTAAGAACCCAAAAAACCCGTAAAAAGTCTAAAAACCATAAACCACTAAAAATTACTAAAACCCTAAAAACATAAAAGACATAAAAAATCCCTAAAACATTCTTGAAAATATAAAAAACCCTAAAAACCCTGAAATTAACTATGAAAAACATAAAACTATTAAAACACTTAAAAACACAAAATGTCACGACCCGTCATCGGGCCCCGTGCCATGACTACCCTAGTCCTGCCTTCCATAGAACAGGGGCTGGCGACTAGAATCAAAGGCATAAGTCCTTAAGGAGGGAAGGAATTGAGATTATAAAATTAAACAAAAACAACAGAGTATGCAACAGGAAGTAAATACTAAGTAAACTTGAATACAAAAGAGTGTGCTGAAAGTAAATGGGCCAGTATACAAATCCAACTGAACAACAAGTACATGTAAAAAGGGAAAAACAACTAAAAGTAAAGAGCTTCTCTTGGATCATCCTCCGGGGTTCCTACCTGAAGGGTAGGTACAGATGGACACCTCAGCACTCACGTCTGTCAGTCTCCTCCATGTGCCGACTCGTCGAAAGGTCCACCTCCGGGTACCGTCCAGTCGTGGCGCTCTTGGCCTTCGTTAGTGTTGTCTGTCATCTGCATCCAACACAACAAGGTGCGGGCATAGCCTGTGTAGGGGTGAGAATAACCATACTCAGTAGGGACCTCGAGACCTGCATGGTCTCACAATATCCACTAAGGATTAACAAAAGAAGAAAGATATAATCATGAAATATCAACCAACCCTACTTAGGTATATGCCCATACATATACCTAAGTTACCAATCTCAGTTCGGCTCCAACTCTTGAGCCCAAGCATAAAACAATTCCACAAAGGTAGTAAAGTCAATCACCATGATGATAATGGTTGAATGACATGACTCAGCTCACACAGGTATACCAAAATAGTAGAGAGATATAAATGATTAGATGTAGCCACTAGATCATCTAAGATGTCAGACCCACACATGATACAGGACCAGCAAAGTTGTCGGACCCACACACGATACAGGCCAGCAATATGGTCTAAGCTATCAGACCCACTCAATATGTAGATCAGCTATCTCTTCTAAGCTGTCGGACCCACACAGGATATAGGCCATCTATCTCGTCTAAGCTGTCAGACCCACACAGGATACATGCCAGCTATTCTAGAATAATAGAGATGATCAGATGAAGTCACTGATTCTTCTAAGATTTCAAACCCACACAGGATACAGGGCCAGCTACTCTGTTAGAACTGTCGAACCCACATAGGATTCTGGTACAATTTTCTTTGTCGTCGAACCCAAGGAGGATTCTAGTACGGTAGTAATCATCGCAGTCGCAGCCAGCTCCAGGTTTCCCCCATACAGCACGCTCAATCCCAGGAGGGTACGCTCCTTGAGCAAAGGATTCGATACATCAACTATCACGTAGTACTGATTTGATGTATCCCGAAGTTCTGTCACATCAAAAGAAACTCAACGCGGCAGACGACGAGTCAATCGGACGCCTGGTCTGAGAGTTATTAGATTTTCCCTTCCAGGGGCCCGGTTCGATTTATGCTCAATCCAAACCCAGCCGTTTTTTAAAGTTGTCCAAAACTCACTTAGAGTATCAAAAAAGGACCACCTCGTCGCAAGGGTCCCAGTGTTGTAGACGGATCGTTGTTTGGATGCACGGTCTAGAAGTTATTCATGTTTAAGAGAAACGGGCCCGACCTGTCAAGCCCAGTGGGCTGGCGGGTCGGCCCGACCCGGTTCGACGGGTCTAACCCGGCTGGGGGTCGGCTCAGCCCGGTTTGGTGGGTCTGACCAGGCTGGGGGTCAGTCTGGCCTGGTTGGGCATGGCCCACCTATGGACCCGGCCCGCGGATCGGGCCGGTCGGGTTCGCCCGACATCGTTGAGTGGCGCTGCCTCTTCCTGCCCGGCCTGCCGAAGCCGGCCGGTTCTGTTCAGTGCGAGCAGCCTGCATAGTGGGACACTATCCTTCCCATGTGGCGCAATGTGGATCCAAGGGTCTTCAACCCGGCAGGCAGGTGGCTGGACAGTTCGCTGGTGAGCGGCCCGCGGTTGCGGGCCGCGGTTCCCCCACCGGGCGGTGCTTGCGGGCGCCGCAATAGTTCTGGTTGGACAGCAGTATCCGGCCAGTTCGCTCATCCAAAGAGGCCCGCGGTTGTGGGTAGAATCTCCTTCATAGCATGATTCCATGTGGGCACTGAGGTCCTCCAGCCCAGCCAGCTACGGCCGGCTGGTTCGGATCATCTGAGCAGCCTGCGGATGCGGGCTGCGGTTTCCTCAACACGGTCGGCGCAACGACACCGGTCCACCACTGCCGTGGCCTGTCCTGGAAGCGGCCTTCGGTCTCCCCCGCCTTCGATTGTCGCCTCCTCTTCCGACCACTGCGGCCTACATGGTTGTGGCCTCCTTTCTCTGGCACGGTGCGATGACACTGCGCCCTTCTGAATCCCCCTCCGTCGCCAATAAATCCTACATGTATTGGGGAGGTTCGGGCCATGTTCGTGCAGCCCAAACCCTCCTCATTACGATGTTAACAGATGGAAATTTATATTTCTCAATTTGAACGATGATGTTCAGAAATATAAACAAATCAAAACAACCCTCTACCTCGTATTTCATCGTCTAACATTGACGAGTCATGGAAGACAGTTGTCGCGGAAGACGGACATCGTTCCGTCAACATCAGTGGGTAAGACATTGTCCTTGGCAGTGCTCTTAGCGGACGACGTCTTCTCCCTTGACGCGGAGGATGTGGAAGGAATATGGGCGTTCTTTGTGGGCGTCGCCGTTCTTCATCGAGAGTTTATTATCCTCCCAATTCTCCCAAGCTCCCCAAAGAAATATTATGCCAACCCAATTAAAAGAATGCATTCTCTTCTTTTAATGTTGGAAAAATAAATTCAAAACTCAAACACTCAAATTTATTAATAAATTGTGGAGCTCAATTAATTAATTAAATGGTTTTGGCAAATTAATGAGAGAATGTGAGAGGTGGAGGGTTTAACCCACATCAATGGGGGGTTCCAAGGGTTTCAAGGGGGGAGTTGAAGAGTTGATGTTCGTGTGGGTACCACAACACATTATCCTCCCATTGGAGGTTATGTGGGGGGTGGGACCCACTTCCAACTTCCATTCAGTAGATTAAACCACCACATATATAAAAATATGTTAATCATATTTTTATTTATTTTAATTATTAACCCCTAAAAATAACTTCCAACCTGTTTAAAAAGAAACTATGGTAAAGGTCCCCTTAAGCGAATATCGGCGTTGCGAGTTCATCGGTGTCCTCGGCTTTTAGTTCCGAGCATCGGTTCAAAAGATATAAAATTCCTCTCATACGTCTACTGAACGTACCCGAACAAAAGTTTGGAAAATTATTAACTGAAATCCTCGACCCACTACGGTCGAGGTTAGGCTCTTTCTAGGTGAAACACGTCCCAAAAAAACCCAAGGGTACCCTCAGATTTCCAAACCGAGTTACCATTTCAATGTTATAAATTTTAGAATAAAATAATTGTCACTTAATTATTTTATTTGTGGCCAAAAACTAACTTTCTCTGGTGTCCCTTGCCGACCCAAGTTAGTATCTGCTTAAAGAAATCCTACCATCATGGGTTCAGCGGTGGTATCAGTTTTTTAATCTGAGTTACCATTTTTATTATAATCATTTTAAAATAAAATAACGTTATTTAATTATTTTATTTATAATTATGCCATTTTTGGGTTTTCTCACAGGAGGCCCGTGCCGACTATACTTAAGTCACACCTAGGGTAAACACGACATCCTGAGCGCAACGGTGGCCTCAGATTATTGATCTGAGTAATCGTTTAAGAGTTATTCCACTTATTCAAGAAAAATGGATACATGCGTTAATTTAAGCTTATAAAAAATTCATTGGATCATTCTAGGCACTCCGGGCCTCGGAATCACACGCTGTCAGATACTACGGACTCGTAAAATTCCCAAGAATTTAAGAAAAAAATTTCCATGGAATTTCCCGGTCATTACACAAAAACCTAAAAATGCTAAAACCCCTAAAACCCAAAAACACTAAAACCCATAAAAACACTCAAAATAACTAAAAACACTAAAAATCCTTAAAAATCCTAAAATGTCCCTCAAATTTGTAAAAATGTAATAAACCCCAAACCCTAAAAACAATAAGAGAAACATAAAAAAATAAAAACACTAAAACACCTAAGAAATACAGAATTATAAAAACCCTGAAAACACAAAGAGACACTAAATACCCTAAAAACTATGAAAACACATAAAAACCATCAGAACCCCAAAAAAACACAAAATCCCTAAAACCCCATGAAAATCCAAAAATAATTAAAAACTCTAAAAACCCTTTAAACTCTGACAAACTATTAAATACTATAAAAAACCTTTAAATCTCTTAAAATGAAAAACCCTAAAAAACCCAAATAACCATAAAAACCCAGAAAACCCTAAAACCCGAAAAACTGTCAAATTCCCTAAAACCCCTATAGACCAATAAAAATCCTTTAAAATCCCTAGAAATTATTTAAAACTTAAAAAACACTAAAAACCATGAAAACCCCTTAGAAAACATTTAAAACAAGAAAACCATCTAAAAATGTAAAACACCTTAAAACCCTAAAACCCTATAAAAACCATCAGAAACCTCAAAATCCCTAAAAAATTAAAAACGTTATACATCCAAAAAATAAATAAAATCAATAAAATTCCTAAAAAAACCCCTAAAAACTGTAAAACCCACAAAGTCAACCTTAAAACCCCAAACACATAAAACCCCTAAGAACCAAAAAATGCTAGAAATCCAAAAACACCTAAAGACCCTAAAAACCAAAAAACCCCAAAAACCCATAAAACACCTAAAATCATTAAAACCTCCTAAAAACCCAAAAAACCCAAAAAATAATCTAAAACCCCTTTATACCCAAAAAATATTTATAAACCCTAAAAACAGTAAAAACCCTAAAATGAAAAAAAAACCCTAAAACCATAAAAATGATAAAATCACTAAAAGTATCAAAAATACTAAAAACCTTAAAAACTAAAAAAATCTATAATTCCCAAAAAAATCCATAAAAATGATAAAAACCATAAAAACATTAAAAATACCAATCAAAACCTTAAAAAAATAAAAAAATAAAATCACAAACAACCAAAAAATGATGAAACCCAAAACCCCCAAAAAACAATAAAAACCCACTAAAAATTTTGAAAAATGAAAAAACACTAAAAACCATAAAATCGCTAAGGAAACCACAAAAATCTAAAAAACAATTAAAACCCATATAAACCTAAAAACTACTAAAAACCCTAAAAAGACCCCAAAAACACTAGAAATTATAAAACCTCCTAAAACCCATAAAAATCTTTAAAACCCAAGAAAAACTCTGAAACCAATAAAATATCTAAAATCCCTTTTTTCCCTAAAAAATGGTAAAAACTCTAAAAATCCTAAAAACCTCAAAAACTCTAAAAAACCCTAAAAATAGATCAAATTAGTAAAATTAAAAAAACCCAAAAAACTAGAAATTCCCAAAAGGAAAAAAAAGTTAACAACCCTTGCAAATATTAAGAAAACCTTAAAATCTAAGAACACTTAAACCCCCCAAAAAACCTAACAAATGATAAAAACAATAAAACCCTAAAAATGATAAAAACTACAAATATTCAAAAAAAAAAACCCTAAAAACTATAAACACACCAAAAATAAACTAAAATACATAAATAGGTAAAAACCCTTAAACCCCTAAAAACCCTAAGAATATCATAAAAACCTAAAAACGCATAATATCCCTAAAAAATAAAAAAAAATAAAAAATCCTAAAAACCCAATCAAAAATACCTATAAACATAAAACCCCAGGAGCTTCAAAAATCACAAAAATCCCTCAAAATCCCTAAAAAACCTAAAGCTCTTCAAAATCATAAAAAACCATTAAAATCCATTAAAATATTGAAACCACTAAAAACCCTGAAAAACCATAAGAAAACCATGAAACCCCAAAACAAAAAAAACCCACTAAAACACTAAAAACTAAAAAAGACCCTTAAAACCCTAAAGAAACTAAAAACAATCAAAATTCGTAAAACATTAAAAACAAAAATGTCCAAAAAATAAAATAAAAACACCTAAAAAAATTAAAATCCCTAAAACCCTAAATAACCTAATGAAAACATTACAAACATAAAATAACATAAAACCTATAAAACCATAAAAATTTTAGAAACCCTAAAACCCCATAAAAACTAGAAAAACCCTCAAAAACTGCAAAAAATTCTAAAATCATACAATTATAAAAAATCACTGTAATATTTAAGAACACATTAAGCACCTAAAAATATTCAAAAACACTGAAATCCTTAAACCTATAAAAACTCAAAAAAAACCTCTAAAAACTGTAGAAACAATAAAAATCCTAAAAAGCATTAAAATTCATCAAAAATAAAAAATCCCCCGAAATATTAAAAAAATCCTAAAATTCAGAAAAAAACCATCAAAACCAAAAAACACATAGAAACCGTAAAAACTGAGAAAATGCTAAAAATCCTAAAAAATCCAAAAAAACCCATAAAAATATAAAAAAAATAGAATCCTCAAAAACCCAAAAACCAAAAAAATCTAATAAAATCCCAGAAAATCCCTCAAAACACAAAAACCATAAGAACCCTAAGAACCCAAAAAAACTTAAAAACATCAAAAGCCATAAAAATCGTAGAAATCTATAAAAATGCCTAAAAACATAAAAACAACTAAAACCCCACCAAAACCAAAATAAAATCATAAAAATCTAAAACCACTTAAAACATATAAAACCTAAAAATTCCAAAAACCATAAAAATACACCAAAACCCCACTAAAAATCATGAAAACACTTAAATATCCATAAAAATGAAAAATGCACTAAAACTCTAAAAAAACTTTAAACCCTTAAAAACATTAAAAAAATATAAACCTTTAAAACTACTAAATGTCCTTAAATATTCAAAACCCACTAAAACACTAAAAATACTTTAAACCGCTAAAAAATTAAAAACACTAAAACCATAAATCCATTAAAACACTAGAAAATTACATAAAAACTTAAATACCTCAAAAATCCCTAAAAACACTAAAACTCTAATAAGAATCCTAAAATATCTCGAAAAACCTTACAAGCAAAAACATTCCTAAAAACCGTGAAAATCCCACTGAAAACTGCAAAAACCTAAAAACACTTCAAAACCCTAAATTTCATAAAAATGAAAACCCATAAAAAACTAAAACCCATAAAACTTAAACCCCTTAAAAATACAAAAAACCCCCAAAAACCCATAAAAATCCAAAAAAATCCCTAAAAATCCTTAAACAACAAAAAACCACTAAAACCATGAAAGCTAAAAAATGCTAAAAATACTAAAAATGGTTAAAATTCATCAAAATCCCTAAAACCCCTACATTCAATTAAAATACTAAAAAATGAATTAAAATATCTAAAAAATAAATAAACTCTAAAAACCCTAAAAACCCCTTAGAAAACCCCTTAAAAACCAAAAATACACATAAAACCTCATAAAAAACCAAAAAACACTAAAACTCTAAAAACACTAAAAGACCCTAAAAACCCTAAAAACACAAAAATCACTAAAAACTGTAAAAAAACGCCAAAAACATTAAAAATCCTTAAAAATATAAACCCAAAAAAAATCTAAAAACCATTCAAACCCCTAAAAAATTAAAAAACTCTAAAACAGTTTTAAACCCCTAAAAAACATAAAACAACCCTCAAACCCCTTGAAAACATAAAACCCCTAAAAACCTTTAAAAACCCCTAAAACCCTAAAAACCCCTGTAAACCAATAAAAATATTATAATCCTACAAATCCCAAAAATCATAAAAACTATTAAAACATTGGAAATCTCTATGAAGAATTTTAAAACCTAAAAACACCTAAATACATTAAATAACCTAAAAACAATAAAAACCATAAAAATCCCCAAGAAAAATTAAAACCCACACAAACCATAAATACATAAAAATCCATAAAATCCAAAAACCCAATAAAAACTATATAAACCATTTTAAAAACTAAAAAACATTAAAAACTCAACATAAACCTTAAAACCCCTAAAAAACTAAAAAATATACCAAAACCACAAAAAAACATAAAAACCTTTAAAACCCTCAAAATCACTAAATACTCTAAAAACTATAGAAACCCTAAAAATCAGTAAAAATGTAATAAATCCTAAAAACCATGAAAAACTTAATAAAACCATAAATACTAAAAAACACTTAAAACCCTTAAAATGATAAAAAAACCCTTAAACCCCTCTAAAAACCTAAAAAAACCCTAAAGATACATAAAAACTCAAAAAACCCGGAACAAATAAGAATTACCTAGAAATACCAAAAAAATATAAAACCCCTAAGGAATACTTAAAAACCATAAATGACCTAATACCCCTAAAATACCTAAAAATTCTAAAGTAGCTAAAACCCCTAAAAGACCTAAAATTGATAAAACCCATAAAAGTAATGATAACCTTAAAAATGATCAAACCCCATTAAATCCAAAAAAACCTACTATAAACTATAAAAACCCTTTAAACCCTAGAAAAATCTAATAAGATAAAAAACCATTAAACACAAAAAAAACTCAAAAAACCCCCAAAACCCAAAAAAACCATAAAACCCCTAAAAACCGTAAACTCCCCTCAAAATCCCTAAATGCCCTAAAACACATAAAACTCTTATAAGAGATATAAAAATATCTAGAAACGTAAAAACTCCAAAAAACTGAAAACCCCCTAAAAACCATGAAAACACTCTAAAAATGAAAGAAACATTAAATACCCTAAAAATAATTAAAAACCTAATTTAGACACCATGAAATGTGTTTCATGCACTTATCTGCAATTTAAGATGTATTTCTATGTTCAGAAACTGAATAATGACCTTAACTGAGCTACAGAAGTTCACGGTGTGACACTGAATTTTTCATGGGGGCCAGTGATGGTAGCGAAGGCACCGAAGGAGAATGTAACAATAATAATAGATTATTCCTCAAAGAGACACCCTAGTTAGGCCAAATCACCGGCGATGTGCATGTATACTTGTGTGCCACCCATCTCCCGTGCAGCCAGTCACACACCACAAAGTTGGTTTGCAACCCACTTGCGTTCCCAAACTCCTTTCGCCTAAGGTACTATTTTTTCCTATAAATATACCCTTGGGGAATTCATTTGTATAGACGAATTTTCTAAAGAACAATTATGGTTTTCTTCACCCTAGTACTTCTCCCCAATATCCCAAAATTGTCAAGGTAGTTCTTCAACACCTTGATCTGATGATTTAAAGGAGGATCATTTGACTTAAGTCCTTTTAGTGTTTGAAAACCATAACACTTGCACACCTAAAGCACCCCAGCTCCCAAAATCAGAAATAATTGTGCACCACCTATTCCTTTCACAGGATCCTAAGCCTCCCACTTCTTGGATCACCTATGAATACTCTTGAAGGCATGAGCTAGGCCTCACATATTTATTACCATACAGGTTGTTTGTTGATTTAGTGAACATCAGGTCTCCCAAGACTACTTGTGCACTCATACTTTCATGGCCTTCTTTACTTGGGCGCCCCTCTTGGATTCACTTACACTCTTCAGTCTAAAATACATCAAGCCCTCCTCAAATCCATTCATGGAAAGGATTATTCTTTATTGGATCCCTTGTTTGAAAGGGAATCTATTGAGACCTCCACCAAAACCTCATAACTTATCAAACCTTTGGGAAAGACACATCATCTTGTCTCCTATTTGGGTTTATATATCGACTATCAAAGATTTCCCCCATTTCTTTCACAATGGGGTTAGGATTCATAGAGTGTCTGTGGGTTTTTATATCCATAGTCACATGGACCTTTCTCCTAGGAACAGTGATGGGATGTTCCCAATTTTGATAATTAGGGTTCAGGTCTCGACCTCTCCCTTCTCAAAGAGATGGAAACTCAAATATCTAGTAGGGAAGGTAAATTTCATGTTTGATTTTCCATACAAGCAAAGAAGAATTCTCCCTCCCCTAACGGGCTCAATTTTACGGAAGCCATACTGGTATAATCTCCAAACCTTCATCCATTCTTCCTTCCACTAGACCCTTGTCCAATGTGAATAGAATATAGGGAGGGCTCATCGCCTCGCACTCGTCCACCCTCGCTGATGTAGGTGAACCCTCTTCCACTAGTGGGGGAGGAAAAGTGTATGTGTCATTGTTGAATCTTCCACATCCTCTTGTTTATCACATAGAGCATGAATCATGTATTCTTAGAGATTCATGATAATTACAACATGTGCACAAACACTCAATAGAATGAACTATGAGAACTCTAATTCCCACCAAAATTGGGATATGTAGGAAGCCTTCTCAGGGCCCGAGCTCACTAGATATCCCCTTCAAGAATCCAACCCTAATTCCTTTAATATGGACATCCTCATTAGGAATAATCCCCAAATTAAACCACAATAATTTTCAAGGAATCATTTTCAAGAAGTAATCCCAAATTCATTTCTCTCAAAGTACTATACTCTTTTATGAGATTCAAAGAACTACACGGGCTTTGATTCCCATCCACATGGGATACGTAAGAAGCCTCCTTGAGGTTCAAAACCAAAATTTCAAAATCCACACTATTCTCCTTTGTCCATATTCCCAACAGGGTCTAATATTCATTATAAACTCATATTATTTCCAAGTTCCATAGGCTTCTTAGGCATATGTCCCACACCAAACTACGACTAAGCACATTTTTTGTAGAGTTCCTTATCACATGACCTTAAATGGTATGATGTGTCCCATTAAGTGGCACCGAACTTTGAGGATTATGATTAATTTCACAAGGATATTTAGGTAACCCATTTCAGGGGCCCGATCCCAATATCAAAACTAACCTTCATCTCCCTGGATGAAAATAAATTCCAGAGTGCCCTGTGGAGTGGCTTAAAAACCATTATCATCATAAAGATGATTAAAAGAATCACTAAATAGTATATGGGAGGATACCATTGATGGAAAATCTCAAATAAATACTGATGTCTTCATTAATGAAGAACATTGAATACATACTGATGATTCTATATTTTAAACTTGTTAATAAGTGACTGTAAATTCCGAGGGTAAATTATGTTATTCTCGGTGAATTAATAAAGATTCATAAAAATATCTTAAATTTACAAAGAAAGTCCCATAGTCGACAATAACTACCCCCAAAAGGGTGTGATGAATCTTACCTCCCATCCTATTGACCAATGCATGTTCTTATGTATCGTAAAGTTCAAACATAAGGAACACCTGCCATTAGAAAGCTTGCCCCCTTTGGATAAAGAACTGTTGCATGTTTTCGGTTCCATGAATAAATCCAACAGAAACCGCCTCGAAGCAGTGATTCTTAAAACTAGAAGACATGTTTCAAGGAACTACGAAACACCTAAAAACACCTAAAGCCCCCAAAAACCCAAATAACGCTAAAACCCGCAAAAACCATAAAGACCCTAAAACCATAAAAACCATAAACCACTAAAACCTATAAAAACACGTATTTCCTTAAAACACACTAAACATTATAAAAACCCTTTAACCCCCTAAAAATAATAAAAACTTTAAAAAAACTGTAAAACTTCTAAAAACATTAAAAAACATAAAAACCCAAAAATGCGTAAAAACACAAAAAACTACAAATAACCCTAAATGCCATTAAAATCACTATAAACACACAAAAAACATAAAAATCTAAAAAATTACTAAAAATGTAAAAAACCCTACAAACTTGAAAATCCCTATCAAAATCTTAACAACCTAAAAAAATAAAACCCTTAACAATCAAAAAATTCTAAAAACACTAAAAACCCAAAACCCCCTAAAAATCCTAAAAATCTTAAAAATCAATAAAATTAATAAAAAAGCATAAAAATCAAAATGAGGCCCTAAAAGGTTATAAAAAGGTAAAACCCAGAAAAACATGAAACACCCTTACAGAACCTTAACAATTTAAAAGGACATAAAACACCTAAAAATCTAAAAACACTAAAAACCCTTAAAACACCTAAAACCTTTCAAAATCCATATAACCCCTAAAAGTCGTAAAAATTCAAAAAAACCATAAAAATACATAAATATATAAAAACAATAAAAACCATGAAAACCCATAATAAAACCTTAAAAACCTAAAAACACATTAAACAACTAAAATCCTAAAAATGTTAAATACCCTAAAAACCACTAAAAACTCTTACAAACCTAAAAAATCATAAAAACTATAGAGCCCATAAAAACATTAAGAAAACATAAAACCCCATAAAAATCCTAAAACCCACAAAATTAATCTAAAACCCCTCTAAACCCATAAGATAGTAAAAAAATTAAAACATTTAAACCCCTATATTAATAAAAACCCCAAAAATCCGAAAAAAACACCAAAACCCTAATAAATCTAAAAAATTCAAAGACCCTTCAAAATCAATAAAAACAATAAATATCATAAAAACCATAAAAATAAATAAAAAATGTAAAAACCCTAGAAAGCATAATAACTATAATAAAACCTTAAAAACAAAAAATCACATAAAACCCCAAAAACCAAAAAATGCTAAAACCATAATAAAACCTGAAAAACCGATTGACAATAAAATCCTTTAAAATCCCAAATAATCCATAAAAATATTAAAACCATAATGACTGTGAAAATACATAAGAAAATATTAAAAATATAAAAACACATAGATCCCTTAAAAACATAAAAATGAAATAAACCAAAAAAAGACCATATAAACCCCTAAAATCAATAAAACACATAAATCTTTATAAATATACTAAAAACCCATAAAAACCAAAAAAACTATAAAAAATATAAGAATAAATCAAACCCCTAAAATGGTTAAAAAAATTAAAAAATCTTTTAACCCCTGAAAACACTAAAAAACACTAAAAAACCTAAAAACTCTAATAAACCCTAAAAACTCTCAAAATCCCCAAAACCCCAAATAACCTAAAAAATACTAAAAATAACCTAAAACCCTAAAATATAATAAAATATAAAAACCCATAAAAAGATAAGAAAACCATAAATCCTATAAAAACATAAAACCCTTAAAACATAAAAATTTCTAGAAACCCTAAAAACCCCCAAATCCTTAAAAACCCAAAAAAAGATTAAAAATCCTAAAAATCTATAAATATCTCTGAAAATTTAAAAAACACTTAAAAACCTTAAAATCCATAAGAAATCCTTAAAAACCTAAAAAACATAAATAGCCTAAAAAAGATAAAAACCTTAAAACCCAAAAAACCTAAAAAACCCACAAAAACAGTAACAATCCTAAAAACAATAAAAACCTAAAAATACTTAAAAACATAAAATATCTTAAAAACCATAAAAAAATTATAAAATCATAGAAACCCATTAAAGACCCCCAAACCACAAAAAACATTACAAACACAAAAAAAACCCATAAAACGCACAAAAAACTCAAAAAATAATTTAAACGTCTAAAACATTAAAAAACTAAAAAAACATTAATAACCCCAAAAATCTAAAAAACACCTACAACCCCCAAAACCCCAAAAAAATCCACCAAAACTGTAAAACCATAAAAAATAATAAATATCCTAAAAAGTCACTAAAAATCAAAAAATGTTAAAAAACTAAAAAACCTAGAAAATCCCCCTAAGAAAACCATAAAAACATAAAACACATAATACTAAAAAAATAAAAAATCCCCTAAACCCTTAAAACCCAAAAATCCATAAAACCCTAAAACTCCATAAAAATCTTAAAAATCGTTAAAAATATCGAAAAACTAAAAAAGGTCAAAACCCCCATAAAAACCTTAAAATCCTAAAATAAATAAAAACCCAAAAAACCTAAAAATGTTAAAAACACGATAAAAATAAAAATACCCTAAAAGCCATATAACACACTAAAAACCATAATACCCCTAAATACATAAAAACCAACCAAAACACATTAAACCCCACAAAAACAACAAAAAAATAATCCCCTAAAAATGATATAAAATAATAAAAAACCATAAAATCCCAGAACATAAAAAATAGCTAAAAACTCAAAAAATAAAAAAAAAACCCAACAACTCGAAAAAAAACACTCAAATCCCTAGAAAAATGATAATCCATAAAAATCATCAAAAGGATCTAAAATTTCCAAAAAAAACATAAAAAACACTGAAATACTAAAAAACCATTAGATAACATTAAAAATATAAGGAATTGAATCCCCTAAAAACCTATCAAGCATAAAAAAGCCTAAAACCATTAAAATCCATAAAAAAACTAAAAACATAAAATCAGAAAATCCCAAAAAGATCCCAAAAATTAATAAAAACATTTAAAAACCATAAAAAACCTTAAAAAATTAAATTCCTTATGGTAGTTAAAACCCCTAAAAATCTAGAAAACACTAAAAACTCAAAAAACTATAAAATATACTAAAAATACTATAAACCCTTAAAAACCCTTACAACCAAAAAACCCATATGAAGATTTAAAAATAAAAAAACATAAAAACCCTAAAATATCAATTAAAAACTCTAAAAACACATTAATCCAAAAAACGTTAAAAATATAAAAAAACATTTAAACCCCTAGAGATCTAAAAAACCCTAAAAACAAAATAAATCTAATAGAACCTTAAAATCCCCAAAAAATTATAAAAACCCTCCAAATCATTAAAAATCCTAAAAACCATAAAAATCATAAAAAATTCACTAAAAAAATAAAATCCCTAAAAATAAGAAAAACCCCAAGGAAAATCTTAAAAACATAAAAAAACACATAAAACCCCTCAAAACATAGAAAACACTAAAAACATTAGAAAAACCATAAAACCCCAAAACTTGTATAAAAATCCAAAAAAAACCGAAAAAATCTAAAAATCCCTAAAATCATAAAACCCTTAAAAACCTATAAAAACATTTTGAAAACATACAACCACAAAAAACCCATTAAAAGGATAAATCCATAAAAAAATTAAAAGACCCTAAAAACCAAAAAAACCCACCAAAAACACCAAAAAGCCAATAAAATCTACAAAACCTCCACTAAAAACTCTAAAATCCATTGACACCCCTAAAATTGTTAAAAGAAACTATAAACACTAAAAACCCAAAAAACATAAAAAAAATAAAAACCCCAAAAAACATGAAAACTTGAAAAATCGTAAAACTCATTAAAATCCATAAATACCAAAAAATCCATAAAAATCCTAAAAATTCTTAATAATCACCAATAATACATAAAAATATAAAAAATACAAAATACCCTAATAAATCCTTAAAACCCCAAAAACCCTTAAAACCCCTAAAAACATACAAAATACTAAAAACCATAAAAAACCTAAAAACACCTAAAGACCATAAAATTCCTAAATCCTTCAAAAACCATGAAACCCCAAAAAACCACTAAAACCTCTAAAAATCTATTAGACCCATAAAAATGTTTGACACTCTAAAAATGTTAAAGAATCTAAAAAACTGAAAAGAACCCCAAAACCCAAAAAACCATAAAACCCATAAAACCCTAAGAAACCCTAAAATCCACAACATCCTTGATAACCAAAAAAATATTTAAAAGCCGTAAAAATCCAAAAAAAAACATAGAAATCCATAAACCCTTGAGAAACCCTATGAAAACCCTAAAAACCTTCAAAAAAAAATAATCCCTAAAAACCTAGAAATACTAAAACCCATAAATGGCCATAAAACACTTGAAATTATAAATATTTTAAAAATCCTTAAAAATCCCTAAAAATATAAAAACCAGTAAAATCATTTAAAAGACCTTAAAAGAATTAAAATCCTAGAAACACTTATACCCTAAAAACATAAACAACACTATAAACCTAAAGAATCCTTAAAACCCCTAAAAAATAAAAACAACTAAAAATTGTAAAAAATATTCAAACTCTTAAA
This sequence comes from Viscum album, assembly GCA_963277665.1. Lineage (NCBI taxonomy): Eukaryota > Viridiplantae > Streptophyta > Magnoliopsida > Santalales > Viscaceae > Viscum > Viscum album. The sequence continues at coordinate 406,629,683 of OY728148.1, read as the reverse complement.
AACATTTAAAGCCTCATAACCCATGAAACTCAAAATATGTTAAAAACTTTAAAAACAAAAAAAAACCCTAAAAGAACTATAGAAAATCAAAAACACCAAAAACCCATAAAATCCTAATAATCCCTAAATAAAAAAATACCTTAAAACTCTAAAAACCCTTAAGAAAAAAATTAAAAACCTAAAAACACTTAAAACCCCTGAAAACAAAAAAATTGAAAAAAAACATAAAAATAAAAAAACCTAAAACCCAATAAATCCCCAAATATGATAAAAAAACATAAAAATCTCTATATTTCCCTAAAATTCTTAAAAATAAATAAAAATTATAAAATCCCAAATAAAACACTAAAAACATAAATAAACATTAAAATGTAAAATATAAAAACTCGAAAACCCATAAAACCCCTAAACCCCTTAAAATTCCATAAAACCCATTAAAAACATAATAAACCACTAAAAACTCTAAAAACACATTAAATTCATAATAATGATAAAAACTCAAAAAAACCCTAAAAGCTCAGAAAACCTCAAACAAGAATATTGTCCCTTACAAAAAAAACCACTAAAACCCCTAAAAATCCTTAAAACCCTAAAAAGAATTAAATTACCAAAAATATTAAAAAATCCTAAAAATACCTAAAAACAAAAAAATAACTCAAAACATAAAAATTCTTATGAAAACCTTAAAAACATAAAAACCCTTATAAGACACAACAACCCAAAAAACACTAAAAACAATTAAAAACCTCAAAACCCTTAAAAACAAAAAAAAACTCTTTATACCCCCTCAAAATCCCTAAGACCATAAAAAACTATAAAATCATAAAAATCCATAAAAATCATTAAAAATGAAAAAACCCCTAAAAACCATAAAACCTCATAAAAACCATGACACTCCACACAAACCCTAAAAACCACTAAAAGATATAAAAATACCATGAGAAACCAAAAACGATTAAAATATTTAAAATCCATAAAACCCCAAAAAAACCTAAAAACTAAACATAAAAATCCATAAAACCATAAAATGAAATAAAAATCCTAAAAACCCTAGAAATCCCTAAAAACATAAAAACCGTAATACTAATAAAATGTTTTAGAAGACCATAAAAACATAAAAACACATAAAACCCTTAAAAACAAAAAAAAAACATGCTAAAAATCATGAAATCCCTGAAACCCCTAAAAACCCATAAAAATCCTAAAACATGCTTAAGAATCCTTGAAAATGAAAAAAACCCCTAAAACCCTAAAAATAAAAATTAATTCTTTAAATACCTTAAAAACATAAAATACCTTAAAACCTAAAAATACTAAAAGCACTAACCCCCCCCCCCCAACCATAAACCCCTAAAAACTATAAACCCCCAAAAAACCTCAAAAAACAATAAAAATCCTAGAAAATTAAAAACTCTTAAAACTATTTCAACCCCTAAAACTAAAAAAAATCTAAAATCAAAAACCCCAAAAACTCAAAGAACCACTAAAATTAAAAAAATCCATAAAACTCTAATAAAGTAAAAAAACTGAAAAAACCATATAAATCAAAAAACTCCCAAAAATCCCTAAAAATGTAAAAAAAATTAAATTCCCAAAAAACACTAAGAAAACCTTAAAATCATATAAAACACCTAAAAAACAAGAAAATATATAAAACCCCTAAAATCCCAAAAACATTAATAACCTTAAAAACCAAAAATCCATAAAAATGATAAAACAATAAAACCAATAAAAACTATAAAAATCCATAAACCCCTAAATTTTTTAAGAAACTCTAAAAACCCAAAAATTCTTTAAAAAACTCAAGAAAACCCTAAAAACCCAAAAACAATAATAACAATACAAACCCTAAAAACCCATAAAAACACTCAAAATACCTAATACACTAAAAAACATAAAAATACTAAAAAATCCTTATAAATGTAAATACCAAAAAAATCTATGAATAACCCCTAAACAATTTAAAAACATAAAAAATGTAAAACCCCAAAAAAACTTAAAATACACTAAAAACCAAAAAAAATATTTAAACCCCTAAAAAATATTAATACCCTCAAAATCCAAAAAATCTCTAAAACCCCCTAAAAAACATAAAAATATCTAAAAATATAAAAAACACTAAAATATCTGAAAACCCCTAAGAAAACCATAAAATCCGAAAAAAACTTAAAACCCCAAAAAACATAAAAAATGATAAAACACAAAACATCCATAAAAGAACCTAAGAACCCTAAAACACCAAAATTCCTTAAAACCCACTAAATTACCATAAAAACTCTAAAAATCAACTAAAACACTGAAAACCTATAAACCCCTAAAAATGTAAAATAACTCTAAAAACCCATAAAACCCTAAAAAACTCAAAAACTATAAAGCCCCTAGACAAACTAATAACCCTACAAATATTATAACCACTAAGTCCCCTCAAAATCCTTAAAAACCATACAAATCCTTAAATATCCTTAAAACCTCTAAAAATAACTAAAATGTAAAAAAACACCGAAAACACCTAAAAAGCTTTTAAAACATAAAATGCCTAAATCTGCTAAAAAACCTAAAAATGATAAAACCCCTACAAAATCCTAAAACCTTAAAAACCCTAAAAATTATTAAAAACAATAAAATCCCATAAAAATCGAAAAATATGCGCTAAAAATTACTAAAAAAGTGAAAACCCTAAAAGATCTTGAAAATAAAATAAAAAACATAAAAATCTAAAACCCTTAAAAACTTAAAAAACAAAAAAATGCTAAAAACCCTAAAACCCCCTAAAAACCCTAAAACCCATAAACCCCCTAAAATGATTAAAAACCATAAAAACAAATAAATACATGTATAACCACTATTTCATCTAAAAACCCTTTAAAACCCTAAAATACAAAAAAACCTAAAACCCCAAAAAATACATAAAAACCATGAAAACACTAACACCCCTCAAAAATCCTTAAAACCCCTAAAGACTATAAAAATAAAAAAAACTCTAAAAATTACTAAAAACAAAAACCCCCTAAAATCCATGAGAAATACTAAGAAACCCATAAAAATACTAAGAACACTTAAACTACCTAAAAACCAAAAAAATGCTAAAACCTTACAAATTTCCAAAAAACCATAAACCTTCAAAAACTGAAAAAATCATAATAACCCATAAAATCCCTAAACACCACTAAAAACGCTAAAAAACTTTTAAAAACCTAAAAACATTAAAAAAAAATAAAACACCTTAAAACCTAAAAATATCATAAAAATCGTAGAACCATAAAAACTCTAAAAATCCCCAAAACCCACGAAATCCCTAAAAAACATAAAAACCATACCAATACTAGAAAATCCATAATATTTAGTAAAAATGTAAATATATCTAAAAACCCTAAAAATTACTATAGAACCCTTAAACACCTAAAAACACAATAACACCTAAAAACCTAAAATTATAAAAACCATAAAAACCATCAGAGACCCTAAAATACTAAAAATCCCTAAAAATTCCTAAAATTATGAATACACTAAAGACTAGAAAAACTCTATAAAATACATTAAAAACCAAAAAAAACAAAATACTAAAAATAAAAAATAATATAAACCCTTAAAATAACCTAAAATCCCAAAACCCAAAAAAACCATAAAACCCCATTAAAAACCCTGAAAACCTTAAGAACCGTCAAAATACTTAAACACCCTAAAACCATAAAAATAATATAAATCCTTAAAATTCTTAAAAATTAAAAAAAAACCTAAAACCCTAAAAAACCCCTAAGTAATCCTTAATAAACTAAAATCACTTAAAATCCCTAAAAACCAAGAAATATGCTAAAAACCTTAAAACAACCTGATAACCCTAAAAGCCCCTAGAAACCAAAAAGAACCCTAAACCGTAAAAATACATAAGCCAACTAAAAAATCTAAAGACTCTTTAAACCCTTAAAACTTCTAAAAACACTAAAAACCATAAAAACACAAAAACCTCAAAACCCCTAAAAACCAAAAAAAATCCAAAATACCCCAAAACCCCGAAAAACCTAAAAACCCTAAAATTTTGTAAAAAACATAAAAATTAAAAGAAATCCTAATTAATCCATAAAAACCCTTAAAATTTAAAATTCACTAAAATCTATGAAAACTCTATAAAAACATTAAAAACCAAAATACACTCAAACCCCCTAAAAGCCTAAAAATGTTAAAACCCTACAAAAACATAAAAACCATAAAAATCCCTAAAACCCATCAAAATCCAAGTAAAACCATAAAATCCTTAAAAATAAATAAAAATACAAACAAAATTTAAAAAACCCTAAAACCATGAAAACCACTAAGAAAACAATAAAAACCTATAAACACTTAAAAACCATAAAAACGTTAAAACCTATTAAAAATGATAAAACCCATAAATCCCTCAAAAATCATAAAAACACTAAATCCACAAAAATTCGAAGAAACCCAAAAAATCTTAAAAAACGTGAAACTCCCAAAAAAACATAAAAAATCCAAATAAAACCTTAAATACATTTAAAACCCAAAAATACCCTATAATACTAAAATCCCAAAAAACCCAAAAAAAGAACCTAAAACCCACGCCAAACCCTGAAAATTCCAAAAACCATGAAAACCCAAAGAAACCCATAAAACCCTAAAAATCCACTAAAAAACTAAAAACACTTAACCCCCTAAAAATATTAAAAAACTATAAAAAACCATTAAAACAATAAAAAACTCAGAAAATCCTAAAAACCCATAAAACCCATAAAACCCCTCACACCCCATAAAAATATAAAAAAAATCATAGAATTAACAAAAAATATATAATATCCAAAAATATGAAAATCCTCAAAAAGAAAATAAAATCCTAATAACACATAAATACCCAAAAAAACTAAAATACTCAAAAACCCCTAAAAATCCTAAAAACACTAAAAACCCTAAAAATAATAAAAACCCATAAAAAACATTAAAACCCATAAAATTATAGAAAAAGACTAATAGAACAAAAATATATAAAACCCCTTTAAACCCCTAAAAACATTAAACAACTCTAAAAAACCTTATAAAACATAATAACTCCAAACAAGTCAAAAACGAAAAAAAATCATAAAAACCCGAAAACCCGAAAACCCCTCAAAATCATTAAAACAAAAAATATTAATTAAAACACCAAAAAATACCTAAAATTCCTAAAACCATTAAAATATTAAAAAACCCTAAGAAAACCTCAAATACCAAAAAAAAACTTTAAACCCTACAAATGATAAAAAAAACCCCAAAACAACCATAATGTCCCCAAATATTATGAAAACCCATAAAAATAAAAAAAACATAATAATGTAAAAAATCATAAAATCATGAAAACCCATAAAAAATCCATAAAAAACTTAAAAACATAAAACCCCTAATAACCTAAAGATGTTTAAATCCCTAAAACCCCTAAAAAGACATGAAAAACACTAAAACCCCTCAAAAGAATATAAAACATTCAAAACCTTAAAAACCTTAAAACCCCCATAAAACCACTAAAAACACTTAGAAACATCTAAACACCAAAAAATATTAATAATATCTAAAAACCACAAAACCTAAAAAAACACAAAAAAAATCTCAAAACCAAAAAAATCCATAAAATCCCTCAAAATCCCTAAGAACCCTAATACCCATGGAAAACCTAAGAGCACCCTAAAATCCCTATAAACTTAAAAACCCCTAAAATCCCGAAAACCCCTAAGAAAACCTTAAAACCTAAAATAATGTAAAATCACATAAAATCCCAAAAAACATTCAACACCATAAATAACCCTAAAAAACTAAATACAAATAATAAATTTCAAAATCCTTAAAAAAATAATTAAATTCCTAAAAGTCCCTAAAAAATATTAAAACATAAAAAACATATAAAATACCCTAAAAACACTAATAAAAATTTTAAAACATAAAAACATTTAAACCCCTAAAATCCTAAATAATACTAAATCCTCAAAAAACCCAAAAAGACCCTAAACACTATATAAACTCTTAAAAACCATAAAGACTCCCATAAAACATAAAAACCCCTAAAACCCAAAAAAACAAAAGAAAAAACCACAAAAAACTCTAAAATAACCTTTGAAACCATAAAACATTAATAATGTTTAAAAAAAATAAAATCCCTAAAAATTTCAAAATACTATAAAACCCATGAAATTTTTTAAAAAAATGATAAATAACAATAAGAACCCTAAAAACAAGAAAAACCCTAAAAAATATCTAAAAAGGAAAAAAAATAAAAAAATACCATAAATACCTTGAAAATTCCTATAAAAACATGGAAAACCTAAAATCCATTAAAACCCCTAAAATCCCTAAAATCCCTAGAAACCCTAAAACCCTAAAAACCCGAAATCTTAAAAAGCTTAAACACCCTAAAAATCTCTAAAACCCCCCAAAAACAATAAATATACAAAAAAATCCCTAAAAATCCCTTAAATGGTTAAAAAATCCACCAAAACCATGAACAATCCTAAGAAAACATTAAAAAGCTAAAAAACATAAAACCATTAAAATACCTAAAACCCCAAAAATCAGAAAAATCCCTCAAATTCCCTAAAAACAGAAAAAAATCAAAAAAATCATAATAAATACCTAAAAATGTAAAAAACTCAAAAAACCCAGAAAATCCCAAGAAAACCATAAAACCCTAGAAAACACTTAAAATCTCTAAAAACCTAAAAATGCTAAAAATCATAAAAAAATTCTAAAGGACACTAAAAACCCTAAAACCCCATAAAAACCATACAACCCCCTAAAAACCATTAAAACCATAAAACACATGAAAAACTAAAAAAACCTTTAGACCCTTAAAAATGTTATAAAAACGCAAAATCCATAAAAAAACAAAAAACCCACAAAAATCCTAAAAACCCATAAAACCCCTAAAAACATAAAAAATTATAAAACCCACCAAAATCTCTAAAAACCCTAAAAATAATAAAAATCCTAAAAACACCAAAAAATTCCCTAAAAACATAAAAATCCAGAAAACACCTTAAAATCCATAGTAAAACTTTAAAACCCAAAAAAAATACTTAAAACCCTAAAAATGATATGTACCTTAAAACCCCATAAATACCTAAAAAATCATTAAATTCCCTAAAAAATTCCTATAAAATCTTTAAATACCTAAAAACATTTAAAACCTCTAAAAACAAAAAATATGTTTAAACGCTAAAAATACCCTAAAACCCCTAGAAACCCCTAAAAACCATAAAATTCCATAAAAAAATAAAAAATACTTAAAAACCCATTAAACCATAAAACCCCACTAATTAAAAACTATAAAATTGTAAAAAACTATAAAAAACTCAAACCCCTTACAAACTCAAAAAACCCAAAAACCCATAGAAAACATAAAAACCATAAAACCATAAACCCCTAAAACACTGAAAACCACATAAAAACCTAAAAATCCTAAAATTTCCCTAAAATCCTTTAAAAAGTAAAAACTATAAAACCTATTAAAATCCATAAAAACCATCAAACCTAAAAACACTAAAAAACTATAAAATAAAAAAATAATAAAAATCCAAACACCCTCTAAAAGCCTCATATCCCTAAAAACAATAGAAAACCAAAAAAATCATAAAAAGCCCCTAAATATCCATAAAAACATAAAAAACTTAAAACTATTAAAAATACTAACAAAACCATAAAAAACTAAAAAAAACATTATTCCCCAAAAAACCTAAAAACCCTTGAAATTTGTAAAAAACCACAAAATATAGAAAAATCCTATAAAACTACAAATTTCTAAAAATGTAAAAACTGTTGAAACCATGAAAACGCCCAAGAAAACAATAAACACATAAAAATAATTAAAATCCCTAAAAAACAAAAAAAATCCCTAGAACCCCAAATATCCATAAAAAACTTAAAATTCCCAATGACTATTAAATCCACTAAAACATTAAAACCCACTTAAACCCCACTAAAAACTCAAACTTATTTGTTCTGGTGTGATCGGTTTTTGTCAACTTTGGAAGTTTTAGTTTCAGATCTCTTTGTTCTGGTGGACGCTGGAAGCCAGTTGTGGATCAAGATCAAGACCGCTGATCTGAGTCCACAGATGGGTCAACTGGGTCTAGGGCCTCATCAAATGTTGCATCGGAGGATTGGTCGGTGTTCGCTTTCCAACGCAGGGCTTCTTCTCAGATGGTGCCTCATTCCTGTGGTCCCCTCGGATGGTTCCTCTTTTTGGAGGTCATTGATGCATCTTATGTTGCGGCTCTGGCATCACAGGTGCCATATTTCAGAAATCATTCAGGTAATTTTCTACGGTCTTGGGCCCTATCTTGTAGTGGATGGCTCTGGTTGGCTGCTACCCCTATATGGGTCAACATTGGTGATGGCGGTGAGGGTCCCAATGGTGAATATGGTATCTTTGACGGTGGGATTTTGGGCATCGTTTTGGTGGTTTGATTGTTGTGGTGACTCATTTTGGTGGAGGTGCGACACGATGCTTTGGTTCTATTGGTCGTCGGTGATGCATATGCTTGAAGTTATTAGGTCTGGAGTGCTTTGGTGGTTTCTATGGCTTTGCGATGGAATATGGTGGTTCTGGAAGGCTTTTCAACAACTTACTATTTTTATTCTTGCTCCGTTGGTAAGGGTTTTTCGATCCATTGGTCATCAGTTCGCATCGAAGATGTAGGTTTGTTTTTTTGGTTCCTCGGATTTGTCTTCGCTTCTTACTGTCGATGCAGGATGGATGAAATTGTGCTGTGATTGGGTAATTTCATTGTTTCAGTTATTTCTAGAATGCCAAAATGGTCCTTTTGGTTCGGGGAATGGATGGTTTAGTTGTAAGATACTGCTTGTGCTGGATGATAGCTCCACTGTGAGATGTTGGGTGCTGACTAGTCATGTTTTTGGTCATTGGAGGGCTTGCTTGTAGATGGAAGCTGATTGGAAAAAAGGTGCTGGTTCTTGGGATTTGGTCTACTAGAGGTTGGTTATGGCTTGGATGGGATCTTTTGAAGGATCTCAGTGGGGTGATGCTGTTAAGTGGTTTAGGTTTGATAATCTTAGTGTGTAGTATAGGACGATGGATGCTGATCTTGGTAAGGTGATGATATATGGAATCCCTAAGGTAGGGGATTCTGTGGAGATGCTGATATTGTGCTGATGTTTGGTGGTGAATATGTTGTTCTTGGTCATGCTGATACTGGGTGATACTGGGTGCTGGCTGCTGCTTGGTTGGGAGATGCTTTTGGGTTCTTTTCAATTTTTCTTCTTTTCTCGGTTTTGTGTGTCTTCTAGTTTTTTTAGGTTTTTTGGTTTTGGGTTTGTTAAGGGTTTTCTGGGTGTCATTTGTTTGACCCCTCCCCTCCTTTGTCTGTTGCTCCTTCTTTTTTTCTAATAATAATTTTTTTTTTGGGGGGGGGGGGTCAGTAATATCCTGGACACTGTATCTTCATTGCCCAAAAAATACATATAATTCTAAAGGAACTAAAAAATGTGAAAACCTCTAAGTAATCCTTAATATATTAATAACACTTAAAATCCATAAAAACCCTAAAAACCCTAAAAAACCCTAAATAAATCTAAAAACAAAAACCCCAAAAAACATTAAAAAATCTAAAAACCCATAATACCTCACAAAAACACAAAAAATACCCCATTAATCCCCAAAAATGTTAAAAACTAAAAAACCATAAAAACCCTAAACCCCAAAAAAACCATAAAAATCATGAAAAATATAAATAACCATAAAAAACTTGAAATTTCACTAAAAATTCCAAAAAAATCATAAATACCCTAAAAACCATTGGAAAACCCTTTGAAAACCATAACAAACTAAAAACACGTAAAACCACTAAAAGACTAACAGTCGCTAAAAGCCCTCAAAATACATTAAAACTATTAAAATCACAAAAAACCAAAAAAATCAAAAATAAAACATTTACAACCTTTTGACACTTAAAAATACTAAAAACAAAAAAAAGGAAGAAAACCCAAAAAACTCTAAAAAGACAGCAAATCCCCTAAAACACTTACAACCAGAAATCCCCAAAATTCATTTAAATCCACTAAATAAACAAAAAACCATAATAACCCACTAAAAAACTAAAAACCCATTAACCCATTAAAAATATTAAAAAAATTCTAAAAACCCATTAAAACCACAAAAAACTAAAAAACCCCTAAAAACTGAAAAATAAACAAAAAAATCATTAAAACCCTAAAACCCCCAAAATCCATAATACCCAGAAATTTGATAAAATGTTGAAAAAATCTATAAAAACCATAAATCATAAAAAATATAAAAACCCTAAATAAAACAAATAAAACCTTAAAATCATATAAACACATAAAACCCCTAAAAAATAGAAAATTCTAAAAATACTATAAAACCATAAGAACCCTAAAAACTCTAAAAACCCTAAAAATCCATAAAAACCCATAAAAATCCAAAATATACATAAAAACATAAAACAATAAAACCCTGAAAATGCTAATAAATACTTAAAAATATTAAAACCCTTAAAACACCTAAAAAAATTAAAAGAAGATAAAAAACTAAAACCCTAAAAATCTTTTATTCTCTAAAAAATATAAAAACCTTAACACAACCAAAATCTCTAGAAAACCCATTAAACCACTAAAAGAGTTAAAAATGTAAAAACACTAAATACCCAAAAAACTGAAGAAAATCTTAAAAACCAAAAGCAATCCCTAAAATCCTAAAAACCCTCAAAATCAATCAATACCCTAAAAATCAATAAAAATATAAAAAAATACACACAAAAAATCTTTGAAAATTTAAAAACACCAAATACCTAGAAAACCCTTAAGAAACCCATTAAACCCTAAAAACAATTAAATCCCCTGAAAATCATAAAAACCACTAAAAACCCAAAAAAATGATAAAAATACCTAAAAATCATAAAACCCATAAAACATTAAGAAACCAGAAAACCCATAGAATACCTAAAAACAAAATAAAAACTATAAAATCCTTTTAAAACCGTAAAAATTTTAATGAACTCTAAAAAACATTAAAACTCAAAAAAACTCAAATAAAACCAAAAAAACATAAATACCATAAAAACCCTTAAAACATAAAAATACATTAAAATGATATAAAATAAAATCCACAAAATTCCTAAAAACCTAAAATAGACAAAAAAAACCTGATAAACCCTAGGTGAAACATAAACACTTAAAAACCCTTAAATCCTAAAAACCCTTAAAATGCTAAAAACCCCCTAAAATACCCTAGAAAAACTATATAAGAAAATATCTCTTAAAATCCGTAAATATATAAAACACCTAAAAACCATTATAACAACTTAGAAACCCTAATAAACCTAAAAAATATTAAACCCATGAAAAACCTAAAAACAATAAAAACCCAAAAATCCTAAATGACCCTAAAACCCTTAAAAACAATAAAAACCCCTTAAACCCGTAAAAACCAATAAAACAAAAAAATCAATAAAACCACTAAATCCTATAAAAAACATTTAACCATCTAAAACATTAAAACACCTAAAAAACCTTAAAACACAAAAAACTCAAAAAAAAACATAAAAAATCAAAAAACACATAAAAACCGTATAACACCAAAAAGCCTAAAACCCCTCAAATGTCTAAAAATCATTAGAATACATAAAAACTCGAAAAATACATAAAAACCTAACCCCCCTCACAATAATATTAAAACTTATTCACCCCTTAAATCCTAGAAAACCCCAAGAAAACATTAGAAACCTAAAAACAATAAACCCCCTAAAAACCAAAAAAAAAACTAAAAACACTTAAACCACTAAAAATCAATGAAACTCCCAAAACCATAAAAATACTAAAGGAGATCTAAATTCCCAAAAAACCAAAAAAAACCCCTGAAAACACATAAGAAACCCTTAAAAATATAGAAACAGAAAAAACCCTCAAAAAACAAAAAGAAGCTAAAACTACTAAAAGACCACAAAACACTACGAACCCTAAAATACCAAATGACTATAAAAACCCTTAAAACATAAAATCCAAAAATACCATTAAAACCATAAAACCACAAAAGACTCTACAAACCCTTTAAATATTAAATATGTTAAAAATTTCTAAAACCCCTGAAAACCCAAAAAATTAAAAAACTCACAAAAAACCATAAAAACCCAAAATTTTCTAGAAACCCTCAAAATCCCCCAAAACCCTTAAGATACTAAAAACCCATAAAAACTATAAAAATCCAAAAAATCCCTAAAAATACATAAAAATGTTAAAACCCTAAAAATATGGAAAAGTCCACAGAAAACTTTAATATTCTAAAAACTCTTAAAACCCATAAAACACAAAAATTGATAAAAACTTTAAATACCTTAAAAAACCCAAAAAATACATAAAACCTCTCAAAATCCCTCAAACCCCTCACAATCCATAAACACTAAAAAACTGTAAAAATATAAAAATGCCTAAAAATCCCTAGAATTGTAAAAACCCTAAAAATCAAAAACACCCTAAGAAAACCATAAAATACATAAAAAACATAAATCCCCAAAAAATATAAAATATGATAAAAACCTAAAAACCCATTAAAAGGATCCAAAAAACTCATAAATACCATAAAACCCCCTAAAAACATTAAAACCCATAAAAACCATAAAAACCCAAAAAACTATAAAAACACTTTAATCCCCTAAAAATGTTAAAAGAAACTATAAAAAATATTAAAAACCTTACAAAACTAAAAAACTCCTAAATATTAAAAATCCCTAAAAACATAAAATCTGTGAAATCCTATAAAAAACCCACAAAATCTCCACCAACCCTGAAAGGAAATAAAATCCAAAACAAACCCCTAGAAATTCCTAAAATTGATAAAATACATAAAACAACTTAAACCCCTAATAAAACATTAAAAACATAAAAACACTAAAACACCTAAAACCAAAAAAGGTTAAAATACCTATAAATCCTTAAAATACAAAAGTCACCTAAAAACCATAAAAATTGCTGAAAACCCTAAAAATATGAAAAAATTCTTAAAAATACCTAAAAATGTAAAAAACCCTGAAAACCCCAAGGAAACCCTAAAAAACCAAAAAACCATTAAAACTCCTAAAAACCTAAAAAAATCTAAAAACCTTAAAGACCCCTAAAAGTAATAAAAATCCTAAAAATCCCTAAAACATTAAAAAAATCACAAAAAATAAAAACCCTAAAAAACTACTAAAAATTTTAGAAATCATTTAAACCCCAAAAAACAATTAAAAACACTAAAACCCCTAAAAACCATAAAAATGAAAAACACTAAAACCCCCAAAAAACCATAAAAACTCTAAAAACCGTAAAAATCCTCAAAATACATAAAAAAAATAATAACAAAAAAATCCTAAATAACTACAAATCCCTAATAAATTATAAAACACAAAATTTCCTGAAAACCCAAAATAAACCCATAACAACCAAAAATCACTTAAACCCCCAAAGAACCTAAAAAAATGCAAAAATACCTAAAAAAATTTACACCCCTAATGAACATAAAAACACAAAAAAACATAAAACCACATAAAACCCCTAAACACCCCTAAAAACAAAAAAAATCCTTAAACCACTAAAAACAATTAAAAACTCTAAAAAACATTAAAAACCCAAAAAAAATCCTAAATACCTAAAAATAAAAAAACCATTCAAACCTACAAAAATTAAAAATACATAAAAATACTAAAAATTCATAAAAACCAAAAACCCCCTAAAACTAACTAAAAATATAAAAAAAATATAAAAATCCCTAAAAATATAAAACCACTAAAAACCATGGAAACCCCTTAGAAAACATTAAAAACCTAAAACAATTAAAACACCAAAAAACCTGACAAATTTAAAAAGTCCTTAAAAATATAAAAAACTCAACAAACCCCTAAAATCACTCAAAGTCAGTAAAACCTAAATAAACCAAAAAACTCTAAAAATTCCAAAAAAATCTATAAAAATATAAAAATACATAAAAATACATAAGAAACCCTTAAACGCTTAAAATCAAAGAAAAAAACTATAAACCAAAAAACACAATAAACTCTGAATGACCCAAAAACCCAAAAAAAAGCCCTATAAACCCCAAAAGACCCTAAAACAATTAAAATCCTAAAATCCCACAAGAACCCTAAAAACCCACAAAAAAAATTTAAAAGTAATTTAATTCCATAAAAAGATTAAAAACTCTAATAAACATTAAAACCCCTTAAAACACATAAAAACATAAAACCCCAAAAACCCATAAGAACCATAAAAACCAAAAAACATGAAAAACCCTCAACATCCTATAAAATGATAAAATCCCCAAAAAATCCGAAAAACCATAAATTCCATAAAAATGTAAAATACCATAAACCCCCTAAGAAAACCATAAAAACCTAACAACATTAAAACTTCTAAAAACCCTAAAAATTCTGAAAAACCTAAAACCATAAAAATGAAAAAAATATATAAAGATCCTAGAAAACCATAAAGTACAAAAAAACCAAAAATTCCAAAAAATCCCAAAAAATGTAAAAAAACACTAAAAATCACAAATAAAACCTAAAAAACATAAAAAAACATAAAATCTCCCAAAATAATAAAAATTTATGAAGACCCTAAAAATCAGTAAAACTCTTAGTAATAATAAAAACACATTTAAATATTAAAAAAATCAATAAAACCAATAAAAACCCTAAACACACCAAAATAATTATTCACTCTTTAAACTCCAAAAAATGATAAAAAACTCTAGAAAACATAAAAAACATAAAAAACATAAAAAATCAAAATAAAACCCCAAAACCACAAAAAACCAAAAAACCCCTAAAAACCCCAAAACGCATGAAAATCCCTAAAACACCTTTTAAATCACAAAAATATACTAAAAACCCATGAAAAAACCTAAAAAGTAAAACCCCCTAAATCCCTAAAAACCACTAAGAAAACTATAGAACCATAAAACACTTAAACCCACTAAAAACCCAAACACACTAAAAAACCCTAATAACCATAAACCCCCTAAAAACATTTAAAAAACTTATAACACATAAAACCACAAAAAGATACTAAAAACTTTAAATTCTATTTAAATCCCTAAAAGTGTTAACAAAATGTAAAAAATAATTAAAACACTAAAAACTTAAAAACCCTAGAAACCAGAAAACCCCCCAAAACCCTTAAAATAGTCAAAATAACTAAAAACCCATCAAAATACTAAAATTCCATAAAATACAAAAAACATAAAATGAACCTTAAATGCCTTAAAACCCAAACCTAAACATTAAAAACCTAAAAAAATTAAATCCTCTAAAACCCATAAAAATGGCAGAAACCCTAAAAAAATTAAAAACTATAAAACCCATAAAAATTATAAATCCCCTAAAACATTAAAAAACCATAAAAACCCAAAATACCCAAAAATATAAATTAACACCCTTTAAACCCATTAAACCCATAATAAAATTAAAACTAAAAAAAATGAAAAAGCCCTAAAAACTAATTAAAACACTAAAAACCAATAAACCCATAAAATTTAGAAACCCCTAGAAACCTTAAAACCATTAAAATCTCTAAAAATATAAAAACCCATAAAAATCCTAAAATCCCTAAAATCCCTAAAAATGTTAAAGAAACCCTAAAAACACTAAAACCCATAATAAAACCTTAAAAACATAAAAACAAAAAAAAACATAAAAACTTAACAACTCTAATAACCCTAAAAACCATAAAACCCTGAAAACCATGAAAATCCCAAAAAAACCTTTAATCTCTAAAAACACATAGAGACCGTAAAAACTATTAAAATCGCTAAAAATCCTGTAAACCCCTCAACATTTTTAAAACTCTAAAAACACTAAAAAATAAAAATAAAATAAAAGAAACTCCTAAAACCCAAAACAACCGTGTAACCCTAAAATCCCCAAAAAAATCCTTAATACCCTCAAAATCCCTAAAACACTAAAAAACATGAAAATCCCAAAAAAACCAAAAACTCCAAAAAATGTAAAACCCCTAAACCCCCTGAAAGACCCTATTTAATCCTTAAAATCCTAAAAACACTTAAAATCACTAAACAATCAAAAAATACTAAAAACATAAAAACCCTAAAATAGCCTAAAAACCTTAAGACCCCTTAAACAGGAAAAACCCTTTAAAACATTAATAACCACTGAAAACATGTAAAACCCCTAAAACTACATAGAATTATAAAAACCTTTTAAACAAATAAAACATTAAAAAATTAAAACCCCATAAAACCCAAAAAAGTTTTAAAAAACCCACAAAAACACACACAAAATCAATAAAACCCAAAACACTCAATTTTAATAAATTCCCTAAAACCCAAAAAAACCAAAAAATTCCCTAAAAACCCTAAAAATTTAAAAAACACTAAAACCCTAGAATCATTAAGAAAACCATAAAAAATTAATATAATAACTTTAAAATCCTAAAAAAGCTAAAAACCCTAAAAAACCCTGAAAAATTGAAAAACCCAGAAAACCATTAAAAACTTAAAACCCTGTAAAAACCCTAAAAACAACTAAAAATATAAAAATTCTTTAAAACCCTAATGGTGTTATAAAAATTAACAAACCTAAAATGCTGAAGAACTAAAAAACTAAAAACCCATAAAACCCCAAAAAACACTCAAAACCCCAAAATACCACAAAATGCATAAAAATCATAAAAATACTATAAAAGCGCTAAAAATACCAAAAAAATGTAAAAACCCTTAAAACCCTAAGAACGTCTCAGATACATAAAAACACTTAAAACCCTTTAAAACCAAAAAATGATAGAAACCCCAAAAACACAAAAAAAAAAGATCATAAAACACCTAAAACCCCCTAAAACACATAAAAACCACTAAAAACCATAAAACCTATAAACTCATAAAAACCCTTAATACCCAATAAAAATTATAAAAATGATTTAATCTCCTAAAATAGTAAAAAATAAAAAATACATAAAACCCCAAAAACCATAAAAACCCTAAAATATTTAAAACCCTAAAAAACTAAAAATAAAAAAAAAACCCATAAAAACCCATAAAAATGCTAAAAATCACTAAAAATCTGTAAATAGATAAAAAAACCCTTAAATCATAAAAAAAAATCCCCTAAAAATGAAAAAAATAACTTAAAACCCAAAAAACCTTAAAACCCCATAAAAAACAAAAAGAATTAAATACCCATAAAAACACTAAAACCCACTAAAACTCTCAAAACCCTTTAAACCCCTATAACATTGGAAACTATAAAATTATATTAAGAACCTAAGTACCAAAAAACCCTAAAATCCAGAAACCCTGAAAAAAATTAAAATCCCTTAAAACACCTAAAAATATTAAAACCATAAAATTTACTAAAAAAATATTAAATCCCTAAAATTGTAAAAAACTATAAAACCCTAAAAACCCTAATAAAACCTAAAAATTTTAAAAACACTTAAATTTACCAGAAACATAAAAAACCATAAAAACCCATAAAACCTTAATATGTCCTAAAAACCATAAAATCCAAAAACATATATACAAAACCTAAAAAATATATTAATCTATAAAAACCCTAAAAATATTGAAAATCCTGAAAGCATAGAAAACCTAAAAACTCAAAAAAAAACACATTAAAACCAAAAAAATCTAAAAAATCTAAAAATTTCTAAAAACCTAAAATAAACCTAAAAACCAAAAAAACCATAAAAATACTAAAAAACGATAAAATCCATAAAAATATAAAATATTCTAAAAACTAGATAACCCCTATGAAAATCTTAAAAAAACACTTAAAACCATTAAAAACCTAAAAACCGATAAAAACCCTAAAAACCAACTAAAAGCACTAAAAAACCATAAAACAATTAATTTTTTTAAAAAAATCTAATAACCATAAAAACCCTAAAAAACTCAAAAATCCCTAAAATCCCTAAAATCCTTGTAACCCATAAAAATCTAAAAAATAATCAAAATCATTAAAACCATCAAAGTAATAAAAAGTCCATATAAATCCCTACAACATAAAACCCCAAAAATTCCAAAAAAAACCCTAAAAAACATAGAAACCAGAAAATACATAAAACCACTAAAACCAAAAAAACACTAAAAACTATAAAAACCAAAAAAGACCATAAAAACACTAAAACCCCATAAAAACCATAATTACCCCTAACTCATATAAAACCCTAAACCCCCATAAAAACCTTAAAAGCCTCTAAAAACATTACAAACTGTTTAAACTCCAAACCATTAAAAACTATAAAACCCTTAAAACTCTTAAAGACTGAAAAAACCTTAAAACAACATAAAAAACATAAAAACATAAAAACACTAAAAACACTAAAAATCCCTGAAAACCATTAAAAACCATAAAAATCCAAAAAAAAACCTAAAAACAATAAAAGTCAAATTAACCATAAAAAATCTAAACCCCAATAAACACTAAAATACCATTTAGATCCCTAAATACATTAGAAAACTATAAAAAAACATTAAAACCAAAAAATAAGAATACTCTAAAAACCCACATAATCATAGAAACCCTATAAACTGTCCAAATCCATAAACCCTAGAAACCATAAAAATATAAAATGGAATATAAATCCCAAAAATTAAACAACACTAAAAGACTTTAAATCCCATAAAAACCCTTAAAACATACAAAACATAAATCCACTAAAAAACAAAAAAACATTAAAAACTTTTAAAATACTAAAAAGAACCTAAAATGAACAAAGAAGATGGATCTAGCTTCGACTGCTCTTATCTTGCGATGGAGTTCCTCGTCTTCCTTCTAGAGGCCGCCAGTGTATCCAATGGCATTGGCGTTACCACCCCTCTTTGGGTTGCGGCCAGGGGGCGGTGGATGGTGCTCCTTCATAGTGCTATTTCTCTCCATTTACTGACCCCTCTCTCCTTCCAGGTTTTATAGAGGTTGAATTTTGTCCTAAACTTCCACGCCGAGTCAAGGGAGTGTCGTCGGTCCCAATTTTGAATTGCGAGTTCTTTCTGGCTTTTGCACTCCTAGATCTTATGCTGGTGGTTCTATTTGGGAAGTCTCGACCTCCGGTTGACGTCTTTGACTGGTTTGTTTCTTCTGCGTGGAATCTCCATGAAAAGCTAGTCATCGGTCTTCTTGATCCTCGACATTTTCAGAATAGTTTTATGAATGAGGAAGACCTGATCATGGCATGGGCATTCGCTCTAAGGAAAGTGGATGGGTTTCTATTTTCCATGTTTCGTTGGTCCTTTGATTTCCATCTGCAGTGTGATCCTTCAGTCACGGCAATTTGGGTCACCATTCCTGGCCTGGCCCTCCCATTTCAGAAACATTCTTTTCTCCGCATCATTGGAAATCATATTTGTAGGTTCCTTTTCTCAGACACCCACACTCATGTGGTTTGTCACCCCATCGCCCCAAGGATTTGTGTGGAGGTTAATGTATCCAAGGACCTGGTTGATTTCGTTTGCATCGAGGTTGAAGTGGAGCTTCTGTGGCATCAACATGTTTGTTTTGAATCCTGGTATATGTTCTGTTTGATATGTCGGTGACTAGGTTACTCGACTGATCAATGTATTGGTGGTTCTGGCCCTATTAGACCTATCTTGCAGTAACCACTTTCTCATGTCTTTAATCTAGGAGCTGTTAGAGGTGATGGATTGGTTCATGTTGCTCCTATTGTCCACTCCTTAGAGGAACCTTTGCTTTAGAAGCCCCTATACAAGGATCCAAACCCTTCCACTAAGGCTATTTTTGATAGGATGAGGATGGATTTTATTGGTCAGGAATTTGTTGGTGATGAGGGGTCGGATGGCACCCTGGCTAGCAACTGCAACAAGGAGGCGCTAAAATCTTTTATTAGGAGAGATTAGGAGGCGGTGGAGGTAGCGAGTCTGGATACTGATCTTGAAGTAGTTGGGGAGGGCGGTCGGGTGTTAACACCTGCAGGGGTGTACTTTGGGACCCTAGGTGAAAATGGGAGCATTGCTGATGACTTCCATGAGTTTTCTGGAAGAAAAATTAATGTAACCTATAGGATATCCCTGAGAAACCGGTTTGAGGGCCTGGGGTATTTGGAAAGCCAGAGATATGAGGCTTGAAATGATGTGAAGCATGATTCTCAGCATGGTGATGCACCTTTGGGTATTGGTGGTGACCCTGGCCTATGTCTCGAGAAGATGCAGGCCACACCGGAGGCCTTTGACAGTCTCGAGACGGATGTTAATGTTGACTGTGGAAGGCATAATGCTGGTTCTTTTGAAGGGGATCACACCACTCGGCCTGCTTCTGATGGAGCTGTTGTGACGTGACCCCTCTTGCTTGAATCCATCTCCCCGGATGATAGGCATCTGGTCCCGGTTGTGGGGGATGTTTCAAATGTGTGTGTGCCCGAAGGGGTTCTCAGTACTAATATTGTGTGGCCAGTATATGGGATGATGATACCGTTGTACCTGTTTCCAGTGCTGCAATGGATGAATCTGATGGGATTGATGGTGTGCCTACTACTTGGCCTGCTTGTGCTGAGGATGTGACATATGTTATTGTGGCATTCTCTGATCGGCATAAAGCAAGTTATACTGATAATGGACATCTGGTCCGCGTCGCAGTGGATATTTCAAATGCGCATGTGCCCATAGGGATACTCAATGCCCGGATTGATGAGGCTGGACAAACGAGAGCTGTTTTCCCGACCAAGATACTAAAGGACTTGATTTTGGAGGTCTCCAATGTGATTCCAACAGTAGTGCATAAATCCATCTTCAAAGATGAAATGGAATTACAAGGCACAATGTCTTGGGGGGAGGGTTCTGATGATAAATCAAGACTGAACTTCAACATGGCATAGATAATGAAGGAGAGGGCTATGCTTGGGAATGAATTCCCTCTCGGGAAAGAGAACCTTACAGGTGGTTCATCTTAGGAGGGGCTATTGAGGGGTAAACCCCCATTGTTTGCTATCTGAATAAAGATGACACTATTATCCCCGTTCAGGATAAATTTTCTGCTATTGTCACATCTAACCCATGAAAGAGGAAGTTGAGGAAGGACTACTCCTCCCTGCCAAAGACAGTTTCTACTAGGGAATCCACTAAAGCTGTGAAGAAAAAACCCACAGGCAATGGTGCGAGGTCGGTCAAGACTCATTTGAATGGGGAGCAGCGAAGGCTAAGAGATTATTACAATAACTTCCTAAGTGAATCATCTGAGTGAGAGTTAGTGGATACTGATGTTGCTGACAACTATGTTGCAGATGGAGACCCATGTGGTGCGGACATTTACTAGATTTTGGGACATGATCACCTCTGTTGCTGCTTTTCCTTCCTTTTTCCTCCTTTTCTCTCTTGGTGTCTTTTTTCTTTTTTTATTTGGGGCTTGTTTTTGGGTTTGGGTCATTTGGCCCTTCCCCTTTCTTTTTTTCTAATAAATTATGGGGGACCTGGAATAGCCTGGTTCTCGCACCTGCCTTCGCCTAAAAAAACCCAAAACCCTAAGAATCCCTAAAACGTTAAAAACACCTAAGACCCTATAAAAACCATAAAACCCAATAAAACTCTAAAAAAACTTTCAATCCTCTATAAATTTTTAATGAATCTTAAAACATTAAAATCACTAAAAACACAACAAACCCCTAAAACACCAACAAACACCTAAATACCCTAAATACCCTCAAATTCCATAAAAACACTATGATACTAAAAAATCCTAAAATATCCAAAATATCCATAACAAAATAAAACTCACCAAAATCCATGATGACCATTAATATAACTATAAAATCCTAGAAACACTCAAAACCCCTAAAAACCAAGAAATTGAAAAAATCCCAAAAACCCTAGAAAACCTAAAAACCATAAGACCCCTAAAAATCTTAAAACCACTTAACAAACCTAAATCTCAATAAAAACTATAAACACCCATTAATCTTCAGAAATGTTAAAATGATAATAGAACATAAAAAATATAAAAAAACTCAAAAATACCCTAAAACCCAAAAAATGATAAAAACCCAAAAACCAAAAATCCCTCAAAATCTATGAAACCCTAAAACACCATAAAAATTAAAAAAAACCAAATATATATAAAAACCCAAAAAACCTTGAAAACACTAAGAAGACAATAAAAACCTAAAAACAATTAATAACCCAAAAAACCTAAAAAATCTAAAAAAATTATATATAACCTAAAACCCCAATTAAGATCATGGAAACATTAAAACCCCATAAAATGAATAAAAACCCCAAAATTTGGTAAAAACCCTAAAAAAACTAAAATCCAAGAAAACCACTAACATTTATAAAAACTCTTTAAATCAAAAAAATGTAAAAAACTCTTAAAACCATAAAAATAATTTACAATATAAAAACCCCAAAAAATCTCAAGAAAAATAAAAAAATAAACAATCCCAAAACCCTCCAAATCCATAAAAAGACCAAAACCCCATAAAAATCCTCAAATATCTCAAAAAAAATCCCAAAAAATATAAAATAACCTAAGATCCCTAAAAAGAACTAAGAAACCCTAAAAACCATCAAAATCTATAAAACCCCTAAGAACCAAAGCTGACTAAAAATCCATAAAAATTCCAAAAAAAGTAACCCCTTCAAGAAAACCTAAAAAACCTAAAAACACATAAAATGCCTAAAAACCTAAAAAAAATAAAAAATTGTAAAACCTGAGAAAATAATAAAACCAAAAAAACTGTAAATACCCTAAAACCCATGAAAACCCTAAAACCAATTAAAAACAATTTAACCCCTTTAAACCCCTAAAAACCTTAAAAAATTGAAAACCCCAAATACATTAAAAACCTAAAAACCCAAACAGACCCAAAATCCCTAAAAAACCTCAAAATCCATAAATACCATAAAAGCCAAAAGACCCAAAAAAAAGTATAAAAACACTTAAAAACATAAAAAACCCGTAAAACCCTTGATAAAACCTCAAAACCCTAAAATCACTTATAACCCCTGAAAACCTAAAAGCTGTTAAAACCACTAAAACACTAAAAATTTAATAAACCCCCTAAAACCCAAAAACCCCAAAGAAAATTAAAAAACCCCCAAAACCAATAAAAACAAAAAAACCACTAAAAACTATAAAAATCCCTTTAACCCCTAAAAAATTATAAATCTATAAAAACCTTAAAACCCCTAAAAACTCAACAATATCCCTAAAATCTAAATTAACAATGAAAATAGTAAAAACTCACAAAATACCTAAAAAAACAAAGAAAATAATAAAAATCTGAAAAATACATAAAATCCATAAAAATCTAAAAACCCTAAGAAAACTTTAAAACCCCTAACAAAACCCTAAATACATAAAAACACTAGAAACTACTAAAAACATAAAATTCATAAAATTCCTAAAACCACAAAAACCCTTAATGACCTTAAAACCCCTGAAACACACAAAAACACTAGAAACCACTAAAAACTCTAAAAACCATTTAAATCCCTAAAAAATTTAAAACTCTAAAAAACCTTTAAAATCTTAAAAAAATAAAAAACCCCTAAAACTATAAACCATAAAACCCCAAAAACATCCAAATCCCTCAAAATTCCTAAAAACCATAAATATAAAAAAATTCAATAAAAATCCATAAAATTAAAAAAATATAAAAAATGATAAATATAAAATAAAATATTATAAACCTAAAACCATTATAAACCCATAAAAACCAAATAATTTTAAACATCCCAAAAATCCCTAAAAATCAAAAAACTTATAAAAACCAAAAATCACCTAAATCATAAAAACCATAAAATCTATAAAAACACAAAAAAAAACAATAAAACTCCATTAAACCCCTAAAAATGTTAAAAACTCTAAAATAAATTGAAACCCTAAAAAACTAATAAAAACCTAAAAACCCAAAAAAAACACACAAATATCCAAAAAAATGCCCTAATGTTTTAAAAAAATATAAAACCCTTTAAAAACCCTAAAAACCAGTAAGAAAAATCATAAAAAACCAAAAACACTTAAAACCCCAAAAAACATAAAACAAAAAAAACCCTTAAAATAGAATAAATAACCAAAACCCCCTAAAAACCATAAAAAACTCCAAACAATAATAAAAATTTAAAAGAAACATAAATACATTGAATAACACTAAAACTATAGAACCCTTTATACCCCTAAAAACATTAAAAATCTATAAAAACCCATTAAATCCATAAAAACCTCAAAAAAAAACCATCAACCCATAAAAACCCTCAAAACCCTCAAAAAACAAAAAACCCAAAGAAACCATAAAAAACATATGAAAGACATCAAGATCCTTAAAATTGTACAAACTCAAAAAATCCTAAAAATCCCGAAGTGAACCTTAAAACCCTTAAAACACTTAAAACCCCTAAAACACTAAAAAAATATGATACCACAATAAAACCCTAAACACCATTAAAACCATAAAAACCAAAAATCCCTAAAAATAATTAAAACCATATAATCACCAAAAACCATTAAATTTTTTAAAAACCCTTTAAACACATTAAATATTTTAGAACTCAAAAAATTATTAAAAACTAAAAAAAAACCTTAAACCCAAAAAGTCATAAAAACCCTCATAATCCATAAAAATCCCTTAATATGTATAAACTTTATTAAAAATAAAAATCCCTTTTAACATAAAAAAACCAAAAAACCTTGAATAACTTAATAAAAACTTAAAACATACTAAAACCAAAAACCCATAAAACCTTAGAAATGCTAAAAACCCTAAACACCCTTAATACCATAAAAAGAAAAAGAATCCCTAAAAACCATAAAAATCCAAAAATACCCCAAAAATACCCATGGAAACTCTAAAAATACTTTAAACCCCTAAAATGTTAAAAATTATAAAATATTAAAAACCTTAAAAGGCATAAAAACAATAAAACCCAAAAAAATAATGAAATCCATAAAAACATAAAACCCATAAAACCCTTAAAATCCATAAAATCCCTAAAAACCATTAAAATCATAAAAAAACCTAAAATACCTAAAAACCTAAAAACTCCCCTAAAACCACAGAAAACTACTAATAAAGCCAAAAAAACATAAAACCCCTAAAAACCAAAAAAATGTTAAAAACCCTAATAAACACTTTAATGACTAGAAAACCCCCAAAAATACATAAAAACCCTCATAACCATAAAAACCCAGTACCCCTAAAAACCCTAAAACCTACTAAAACTATAAAAACCCATTAAACACATAAAAATGTTGAAAATCACAAAAAACCATAAAAAACCTAAAATCCCACAAAACCCTAAAAAAGTTGAAATACGTAAAAGGAATAAAAACCCTCAAAATCACTAAAAGCACTAAAAACAAAAAAAATACAAAAAATAATAGAAAAAAACCAGAAACCTTTAAATCCCTAAAAATTTAAAATGACCCATAAGAAAACATTAAAACCTAGAATATATAAAACCCATAAAAATACCCAAAGATCACATAAACCGTTAAAACCCCTCAAACACTTTAAACCCCCTAAAAACCTTTAAAATCCCAAAAAATACACTAAATACTCTAATAACCCTTTTTATATCCCTAAAACATTAAAAGAATCTAAAAAACCTAAGACCCCTAAGATAATAAAAAATACTAAAAACACTAAAAACCTAAAAAACCTTAAAGACCCTTAGAATCCCTAAAAATCATTATAAATATGAAAATATAAAAAAACATATAAACCATAAATAACCCTAAGAAATCTTTAAAAATTAAAAAAACTTAAAACCCCTAAATACAAACAAAATGCTAAAAAACTCGAAAACCATAAAATCCCTTAAATACCATGAGCATCAAAAAAATAGATAAAAACAACTAAAATCTCTAAAAACCATTTTGACCCCTAAAATCATTAAAAACTATAAAAACCCTAAAAACACATAAAAACCACTAGAAACCCTAAAAATCCCAAAAACCCACTCAAAATGCATAAAAATATTAAAAAAATAATAATCAGAAAAGTTCCTATAATACATAAAAACCTAAAGAACCCTAAAAATCCTTAATAAAACTTTAAAAACCTAAAAGCATTTAAAACCCATAAAAATCTAAAAAATGATAAATTCCATAATACCTTAGAAACACTAGAAACTCTAAAACCCAAAAAAACATAAAAACCTTAAAACCCAAAAAAAACCAAAACCAAACTAAAATTTATAAAAATCCACTAAACCCTAATAATTTAAAAAATGATAAAAAACCCTAAAATCTAAAAAAATTCACAAATACCTAAAAAGCTAAAAAAATTATATAATTTTTAAAACTCATAAGGACCATAAAATCTAAAAAATCCAAAAAACCCCTAAAACCCCATAAAAATCCTACAAAATCCATATAATTTACTAAAATGTAAAAATAATTAAATACCCTAAAACCCCTAAGAAAACCTTAAAACTAGAAACACTTAAAACGCCTAAAATAAAAAAAAACTAAAATTGCTAAAAAAATCTTAGAACCCTAAAACCATAAAGGCCCCTAAAATCCTGAAAACCCTAAAAACCCATAAAACACTAAAACCCCAATAAAACTCTAAAAACCCATTAAAGCACTAATATATAAAAAACACTGACAACCCTAAAATCACTAGAATCCTTGAAAACCACTTAGAACCCAAAAAATCATAAAAATCCTATAAATCCATAAAAACAAAAAAAATTAAAATAATCCTAAAAAACTAAAATCCCATAAAAACATTAAATATAAAAAACACTTAAATCACCTAGAAAACACTGAAATGGTAAAAAAATAAAAACCCTAAAACACCTTTAAATATGTAAAAACCTTAAAACCCCCTAAAATGTTTAGAAAATCAAAAAACCCTAAAGAAACTAAAACTTATAAAACTATTTAAAACAAAAAAAATATTAAAAAAAACCAAAAAACATAAAATCCCTAAAAAATCCAAAAAATTAAAAAATTAAAAATCCCAAATACCCTAAAACCATAAAAAGTTCTTATAAACCCTATTAACCATAAAAAACATAAAAAATTTCTAAATGTCTATAAAAAACACCTTAAATACCCTAAAAACCTCTAAGAAAACATTAAAAACCTAAAACACTTAAAACCCACAAATACCTAAAAACATTAAAAATACTAAAAACCCTATGAACTATAAAAACATAAAAAAACCTAAAACCAAAAAAACCCTAAAACCATCAAACCCCCATAAAACCCTAAAAACACTAAAAATTATAAAGTTCCATTAGGATCCTAAAAACCTTAAAAACTCTAAAAACTGTAAACCCCATTAAAATAAAAAAACCCCTAAAACCCCAAAATCTCTATAGAAATCATTAAAAAATTAGAAACACTCAAAATCAATAAAAACAGTAAAACCATAAAAATAATGAAAAATCCATAAATTCCCTAAAAATGTTATAATAAAAAAACCTGAAAACCCATAAGAAAACCATGGAATCCTATAAACTATTAAAATATATAAAAACCTTAAATAATGATAAGAAACCTAAAAACCTAAAAACCAATAAAAACCCCTAAAACATAAAAAAAACCCCTTTGACCCCTTAAAATACCTAGAACCACTAAAAACACAAAAACCACCATTAAACCCCTAAAATATCAAAAACAATTCAGAAACCTTAAAAACACTATGAAATGAAAAAACAAAAAAATACAAAAAACTATAAAAATATTAGAAATATTAAGGACCCTCAAAATCCAAAAAATGCATAAAAATCATAAAAAATACATAAAAACCAAAAAATATGAAAACAAAAAAAACAATGAAAACCTTAAGAAAACATAAAAAACATAAAAACACTTAAACCCCATAAAAACATAAAATGCTAAAAACCATGAAAACTCAAAAAACCCAAAAAACATAAAACCCCTCTTACCTTTAAAAAACCATAAAACCCCATAAAACACAAAAACCCAAAAAAACTCAAAAACCCCTTTTAACCCTTTTAATGTTATAAAACTAAAAAAAACATTTAAACCCCTAAAAAACTCAAACTAAACCCTAAAACATCCAAAATCATTAAAACCCTAAATACCATAGAAAACCCTCAAAACACCTAAAACCCCTAAAAACAATAAAAACTTCAAAATACTTAAAATCCATAAAATTTGAAAACACCCTCAAAAAAATAAAAACTTTATAAATATAAAAAAAATAAAAAAAAACAATTAAAAAAACAAAAAAATCTCAAACTCCTATATAAACCCAAAAATGCCTAAAAACACTAAAAACAATAAAAACCCTTGAACCCAAAAATTCGAAAAATCTCATAGAAACTAATAAAATATCAAAAAACCTTTATTCCCGTAAAAATTTTAAAAATTGAGAAATCCTTAATAAAAAAATAATAATAAAATGAAAAAAAATCCTATAACCCCCCTCAAAATCCCCAAAACCTCTAAAAACCTAAAAAACCCTAAATAACCCTAAAAATTCTAAAAATATAAAAACTGTTAAAACCATGAAAACCCTAAGTATACCTTAAAAACCAAAAAATAGTTCAAACCCCCTAAAAACCTAAAAAATGTAAAAACCCAAAAAACACCTCAAAATACCTAAAAACAGTAAAAATCATAAAAATATAAAAAATTCCGAAAAATTCCGAATTTTTTTTTAAAAATAAAAACCCAAAACAAAACTAAGAGAAACATAAGAACCTAAAAACACTTAAAACCCGAAAAACAAAAATATGCTAAAAACCGTAAAAGAAAATAAAAACCCATAAAATCCCTTAAAACCATAATTACCCCTAAACGATTAAACCCCATAAAGCCCCAAAAAACCCACTAAAAATAAAGAAACCATTTACACCATTAAAATTTTAAAAACTATAAGAAATCCTAAAACCCTAAATCTCCAAAAAACCTAAGAACTCCCAAAAAACCCTAAAATCCTAAAAACAACAAAAAAATAAAAATCCAAAAAAAATCTAATAACCAAAAAAATCCCATAAAAAACATAAAAAATCCCTAAAACAAAAAAAACTAAAAAATTCCAAAAAATATTAAAAAATCCTTAAAACCTAAAAACACATAAAACCCCTAAAAACATAAAAAAATCTTAAAACCAAAAACACCTAAAAACCATAAAAACCCCTAAAAAACATAATAACCCCTAAATATTTTAATCCCTTAAAGACCATAAAAAACATAAAACCTCTAAATACTCAAAAAATCTACTAAACGCAAAAAACGTTAAAAACTCAAAAACATAAAAAACATTAAAAACCTAAAACTCCAATAAAACCCTTAAAAACACTAAGACCTTGAAAACCATAGTTTATAAGGTTTTAAAAAAAATTTATGTTTTGGGGGGTTAGGGTTTTTAGGGTCACTTTCTCGTTTTAGGGTTTTTAGAATTTTTTAGGATTTAAGGGGTTTTATGTTTTTTAGGTTTTCTTAATGTTTTCATGGTTTTTAGGGGTTTAAGGTTTTTATGGATTTTAGGGAATTTTTTACGGTTTTTATGTTTTTAAGTGTTCTTAATTATTTTTATTGTGTTTACAATTTTTTGGGTTTTTTGGGTTATTTATGTTTTTTTGGGTTTTTAGGGGTTTTTTTACTTTTTTTATAGTTTTAAGGATTTTATTGTTTTTAATGTTTTTATAGGTTTAATGGTTATATAGTATTTTGTGGTTTTATAGTTGTTAGGCGTTTTATGGGTTTTATGTTATTTCATGGTTTTACATTTTTTTATGTTTTTATATGTTTTTATTTTTTTTTTGTATTTTTATGGTTTTTAGGGTTATTATGGATTTTTAGGGTTTTAATTGTTTTATTTGATTAAGGTTTTTATGTTTTTTTGGGTTGTTTTGGATTTTTGAATTTTTAGGATTTAAAAGTATTTTATAGTTTTTATTTTTTTCAGTTTAAGGTTTTTTTAATTATTTTAGTGTGATTTATGGTTTTTATTTTTCTTAGGTGTTTTAAGGGGTTTGGGTTTTTTTGTTTTTTTAGGTTTTAAGTTATTTAGGATCTTTTAGGGTTTTAGGGTTTTTAGGTTTTTAGGGGTTTTAAGCGTTTTTAGGTTTTCAAGGTTTTATTTGCGGTTTATAGGGATTTTAGTCTTTTTAACAATTTTATGGATTTTAGGTATTTTTTTATAATTTAATGGTTTTAGGGTTTTCAAGGTTTTTTGGTATTTTGATGTTTTTTGGGATTTTATGTTTTTTAGCATTTTTAGGTTGTTCAAGGTTATTAAGTTTTTTTAGTTTTTATGGTTTTATTAGCATTTTTAATAGTTTTTATGCTTTTTTATTTTTTAGTTATTTTTTATAATTTTATTGTTTTAGGGGTTTTATAGGTTTGTAAGGGTTTTATGGTTTTTATGATTTTTAGTGTTTTTAAAGTTTTTAGGGTTCTAAATTACTTTTTGTTTTTTAAGGTATTATTATGAGGTTTTAGGTTTTTTTAAGGAATTATAGTTTTTTACGAATTTTTAGGTATTTTTTTATTATTTTTAAGTTTTTTAGGGTTATTATGGATTTATAGGTTTTTATGGTTTTTCGGGGTTTTTTGGTATTTAGGGTTTTTTAGGAATTTTTATACATTTTTATGGTTTTTAATGTTTTAAAGAGTTTTTATCATTTTTAGGGGTTTAAATGGGTTTTTAAATTTCTAATAGGTTTTTCGGTTTTTATTGGTCTTTAGGGGTTTTTTATGGTTTTAGGGGTTTTATTTTTTTTGTGGTTTTTAGGGGTTTTAGGGTTTTTTATTAGTTTTTATGGTTTTTAGAATTTTACGTTTTTCTGGGTTTTATTTTTCTTTTGGTTTTTTAGGTTTTCGTAGGATTTTTTCATGGTTTTTAGAGTTTTTTCTGATATTGAAGAATTTTAGAGATTTTTTTGGATTTTTAATAGTTTTTAGGGGTTTATTAAGTTTTAGGGTTTTAGGGTTTTTTAGTGGTTTTTTAGTTTTTTGGGTTCCGGATTTCTTAATCTTTAATTGTTTTTAGGTTTTTTATATTTTTTATTGTTTTTGGGTTTTATAGAGTTTTTAAAGTTTTTAAGGTTTTTTGGTTTTATATGTTTTTAGTTTTTTAGGGTCTTTTACTGTTTTTAATGTTTTTTTATCATTTTTATGTTTTTTGTATTTATGTGTTTTTATGGGTTTTTATGGTTTTTTTTAGTGTTTTATGGGTTTCATTGGGGGTTTTATGTTTTTATGGATTATTGGGTATATTTTGGTATTTTATGGGTTTTTAGTATTTTAGTTATTTTTTATGTGTTTTTAAGAGTTTTTTTTTGTTTTTTAGAGTTTTTTAACATTTAAGGAGTTTAAAGTTTTTTTTACATATTTTCTGTGTTAGGGTTTTTATTGGGTTTTAAGTAATTTTAAGGATATTATGGTTTTTTAAGGGTTTTATGGTTCTTTAGGGTTTTATGGTTTTTAGCACTTTTTAGGTTTTTTGGGGTTTTTTGTGTTTTCAGTTTTTAAGGTTTTCTTAATGTTTTCAAGTGTTTTAGAGATTTTTTCATTTTTATGGATTTTGTGGGTTTTTATGGTTTTATATATTTTTTTTGTGGTTTTTAGGGTTATATGGGGTTTTAATATTTTATAGTGTTTTTAACATTTCTAGTGGATTAATGAGTTTTTTGAGTTTTTACTAGGTTATATTGGTATTGAAGGATTTTCAGGTATTTTAATTTTCTTATGGGTTTTATGGTTTTTAGGGGCTTATGTTTTGGAATCTTTTATGGGTTTATGGTTTTTAGGGGTTATAAGTGTTTTTATGGTTTTTATGGTTTTCTTAGGGTTTTTCAGGGTTTTTATAGTTTTATGTGAATTTAGATATTTTCTTGGGCTTTTTTGGATTTTTATGGTTTTTATGTTGTTTATGGATTTTGATGGATTTTGGGGGTTTTTTGGTTTTTAGAGATTTTTGGGGGTTTTGGGGATTTTGGGAGTTTTTAGGGATTTTAATTATCATTAGATTTTTATGATTTTCTTAGGGTTTTGTAGTGTTTTTATTGTATCTTGTGTTTTAGGGATTTTCAAAAAATTTTTAGAATTTTTATGATTTTTAATGTTTCTAGGGATTGTTAGAGTTTTATGGGTTCTATAAATTTTGTGGATTTTTTGATTGGTTGGGTTTTTGGGGTTTTTTAGTTTTTATTTTCGTAGATTTATTTGGAGTTATTATTATTTAAAATTAGTTTTTAGGGGCTTTTTTGAGTTTGTAGTATTTTTAATGTTTTTATATTTTTTTATCTTTTTTATCAGTTTTATGTGTTTTTAGGATTTCTTGTGAATTTTTTGATATTTTAGTGGTTTTTTGGTATTTTTTTATTTTATTGGTTTTTAGGGTTTTTAGGGAATCTTTGGGTTTTTATCATTTTATATTTTTTTCGGTTTTTATGGGTTTAAGTGTTTTTAGGTATATTTATGTTTTTGGGGATATTTAGGATTTTAAATGATTTTTATAGTTTTTTGGGATTTTGAGGCTTTTGGTTTTTTTTGGGTTTTTAATGTTTTTGTGGTTTTCTATGGGTTTTTAATGATTTTAGGTTTTTCTAGGTTTCCATAGGGTATTTAGGTATTTTATGGTTCCCAACAATTTTAGGGATTTTAATTTATTTTTATGATTTTTAGGATTTTTATGGTTTTTAGTCATTTGGAGAGGTTTGGGGTTTTTAGGGTTTTTACGTGTTTTTATGGTTTTTATGGGTTTTGAGTTTTTATTTTATTTTTATAAGGTTTTTAATGATTTATATATTTTTTAATGTTTTATGGATTTTTAATTTTTGTAGCATTTTTTAGGTTTTTTCAGGGTTTTAAGGGTTTTTTATTTTTTGTGGTTTTCTTATAGTTTATCTAAGATTTTATGGTTATTTATATATTTATGAATTTTTAAAGATTGTATAAAATTCTTATTAATTTAATTTTTCTAGTAATTTTTAGGGTTTTTATGGTTTTAAGGGTTTTTTTGTTTTTTGGGGTTTGTTGGGTTTTAGGTGTTTTTTTGAGTTTTTTAGGGTTCTTAAGGATTTTTACAGTTTTTAATGTTTATAGGAGTTTAAATGGTTTTTAGAGTTTTTATGGTATTTTGGGTCCTTTTAGTGGTTTCTAGGGTTTGAAGTATTTTTTGTTTTTAAGGGTTTAAGCATTTTTAGGTTTTTAAAGTTTTCATAGGTTTTTTCAGAGTTTTTAGTGTTTTTTATTATTTTTAGGGATATTTAATTTCTTTTTATTTTAGGATTTTACAAATTTTTGGTGTTTTTAGGCGATTTAGGGGTTTGGGGATTTAGGGTTTTTTTAGTTTTTTAGGGTTTTATTGGTTTTAAGAGTAATATAACCATTTTAGGGATTTAGAGGGGTATTATATTTTTTAAATGATTTAGTATTTTTATGGGTTTTTGTGGATTTTGATTGTTTTCATAGGTTTTATGGTTTTTATATTTTTTAAGGTTTGGGGGTTCTTAGGGTTTCAAATATTTTTAGTGTTTTAGGGGTTTAATGTGTTTTTATTTTTTTAATATTAACTTAGGGGTTTCTTGCAATTTTGGATTTTTTATGTTTTTTGGGACTTTTTTTATGGTTTTGAGATTTTTTCGGGATTCTAAGGGATTTTGAGGTCTTAGGTGTGTTTTTTTTCAGTTTATAGGGGTTTTTTATTTTTCTAATGATGTTATGGATTTTAGAGTAATTTAACAGTTTTAGAGGTTTAAAGGGGTTTTAGGAATTTTAAGGTGGTTTTGGGGTTTTGTGGTTTTTTTAGGTTTAATGATTTTTCATGGATTTTATGGTTTTTAGGGTCATTAGGGTTTTTGGGGTTTTTGGTAATACTTATGTTTTTAGGGGTTTAGATTTTTTTTTATTTTACGGTTTTCTTATGGTTGTTCTTGATTTTTAATGTTTTTAAATTTTTATGTACTTTTATTTCTTTTTAAGGATTTTCAAGGTTTTTTTGTTTCTTAACGATTTTGAAGATATTTTAGGGTTTTAATGATTTTAGTGTTTTTAGTTTTTTTAAATTTTCTTAGGGTTTTTCATGTTTCTTTGTTTTTCTAATTTTTTGGGAATTTTAGGGGTTTCATAATATTTTTATGGTTTTTAGGATTTTTAGGTATTTTTAGGGTTTTAAGGTATTTTAGGGTTTTATGGATTTTATGTTTTTTAGGGTTTTATTTTTTTTAATTTTTTTATATTTTTTACCTTCTTTTAGGGGTTTGAAGGGTTTTAAGAATTTTTAGTGGTTTGTGGATTTTATGGGTTTTTAATGTTTTGTTTGTTATTTTTGTTTTAAGGGGTTTTAGTCTTTTTACATTTTTTATGGTATTTAAATATTTTTGGTAATTATGGACTTTAAGTGCTTAAAGGTTTTTAGGTTTTTTTAGTGGTTTTCAGTATTTTTGGTATTTCTTCGTTGTTAATATTTTATTAGATTTTTCTTATTTTTGGGAAATTTTTTTGTTTTAGTTTTTTACGGTTTTTAGGGTTTTTATAGGTTTTAGTTCTTTCTAGGTTTTCATTGATTAGAAGTGTATTTGGGTTCTTAATGTTTTCTTAGGGTTTTTTAGGTTTTAGGATTTTTTATGTTTTTATAGATTTTATGGATTATTATTAGTTTTATGAATTTTTGGGGGTTTTGGGTGTTTATAAATTTTTTAAAACTTTTTACTGTATAAAGGTTTTTTAGAGTTATAAATTTTTTAAGGGTTTAAACTATTTTCTCATTTTTAGTTATTTTATAGGGGTTTATGGGTTTTAGTATTTTTATGGTTTTTAAGGGTTTTATTGTTTTTAATGTTTTTTAGGGATTTTAGCATTTTTATGGTTTTAAGTGTTTTTATATTTTTATGGTTTTATTAGGGGTTTTCATGTTTTTTGGAACTTTTTGGGTTTTTTTGGATTTTAAGGATTGTTTAGGATTTTTATTATTGTTATGGTTTTTGATATTTTTTTGGGTTTTTGGGTGTTTTTTGGGGTTTTAAGGGGTTTATGGTTTTTTAGGTTTTCTAGGTTTTTTTTGTTTTTATGTTTTTTCATAGTTTTTAATGTTTTTTGGGTTTTAAATGGTTTTTTGTTTTTTAAATAAATTTTAGAGTTTTTAGGGTTTTAGGGGTTTTAGGGATTTTGGGGGTTTTTAGATTTTTTAGGATTTTTGGGATTCATGTTTTTTTAGGGATTTAAGACTTTCTCTGGGGTTTTCATAGTTTTTAGAGTTTTTTATATTTTTATGTATTTTTAGGATTTTTATGGGTTTTAAAGGTTTTTTACAAATTTCTATGGTTTTAATTTTTTATGTTTTTATTGTTTTTATGGTTTTTGGTTTTTTAGTGGTTTTTATTATTTTGGGATTTTATGGTTTTAGAGTTTTTTATCTTTTTCAGTTTAAAGGGATTTTACTCTTTTTAGTAGTTCTAATGGGGGTTTCATGGCTTTTTAAGGATTTTTAAGGTTTTTTTGTATTTTATGATTTTTAAGGGTTTTAGGGTTTTTTATTTTTAGGGTTTTTTTTTCAAATTTTAGGTTTTTAAGAGTTTTAAGTTTTTTAATATATTTTTTCCATTTTTTTTCAAGGTTTTTAGAGTTTTTTAATTTTTTATATATTTTTTTCGATTTTTTAGTGTTTTTATGGTTTTTTATGATTTATTTGGAATTTTGACAATTTTAGGTGGTTTAAAGTTTTTATGGTTTTTGTGGTATTTTTTTTGTAGTGTTTCTTTATTTTTTAATGTTTTTATTGTTTTTAGAGTTTTTTAACATTTATTATGGTTCTAAGGGGTTTTAAACATTTTTTTGGTTTTTTGGTCTTTACGTGTTTTATGTTTTTAATGGTTTTTAGGGATTTTATTATTTTAGGGTTTTTAAGGTTTTCAAGGTTTTATAGGGGTTTTAAATGTCTTAGGTTTTTATGGTTTTCATAGAGTTTTTATTGTTTTTAAAGCTTTTTAAATTATTATGGATTTTTATTAAATTATTTTGGACATTTATGGGATTTTGTGTTTTTATGGATTTTAATGTTTATTGGGGGTTTTGGTTTTTGTGGGTTTTATGGTTGGGGGGGTTTAGGGATTTTTTTTATTTTTTATTGTTTTTAATATTTTCTAAATATTTTTAATGTTTTAGGAGTTTAAAGGGTTTTTAGATTATTTAGTGGTTGTTAAATATTTTATAGGTTTTTATGATATTTAATGTTTTTTGGATTTTATGGTTTTTATGGTTTTTAGGGTTTCTTTATTTTTTAGTTTTTTCACGTTTTTTAAATGATTTTGGGTTTTGCTGGTTTCATTAAGGAATTTTAGGTTTTTTATATTATTCTAGGATTTTAGGGATTTTTTTGATTTTTTATGATTTTCATATTTTTTTGTGTTTTTAATAATTTTTAGGTTTCTAGGTGGTTTTTTGTGTTTTTTGAGATATTAATCCCTTTTTTTAGTTTTTTTTAACATTTATAACAGTTCCAATGGTTTTTATAGGTTCTAGTGGTTTTATGGTATTTATATTTTTTAAGGATTTTAACATTTTAATGTGTTTTAAGGGTTTTAAGTTTTTAATGGTTTTATATTTTATAAGGGTTTAAAGTGTTTTTAGTTTTTTAAGCTTTTTTTATATGTTTTTAATTTTTTTAGTATTTTTTACATTTTTATGGATTTTTAGGTATTTTTTAGGATTTTTATGGTTTTTAAGGTATTTATGGATTTTAAGGGTTTATTGGTTTTTCAGGTTTTAGGAGTTTTATGGTTTTTTTGGGTTTTTAGGTTTTTTGATTTTTTTAGGGTTTAAGGTTTATTTTTGTTTTTTAGGATTTCAAATGGTTTTTATAATTTTTGGTGTTTTAGGGTTTTTTTGGGGTTTTAGGGGTTTTATGGTTTTTTGGGGTTTTATGATTTTTGGGGTTTTAGGGATTTTAGGTTCTTTTTTGTGTTTTTATGGTTTTTGGCATTTTTTCTGTTTTTTAGGGGTTTTATGATTTTTTTAGTTTTTAATTTTTTTTCTTATGGATTCTAGAGTTATGTGGGATTTGGACAGTTTTTAGTGTATTTCAGGGAGGTTAATGATTTTATTGTTTTTTTGTTTTAAGGGATTTTTGGGGTTTTTGTGTGTTTTTTGTTTTTTATAGTTTTTTAATTATTTTAGATATTTAAACGGTTTTAGAGTTTTTTTTGGTTTTTAGGGGTTTTAATTTATTTTATGGTTTCAATTGTTTTTATGTATTTTTATGGTTTTAAAGTGTTTTTAGCCTCTTCTAGGTTTTTAGGGGTTTTAAGTGTTTTTAGTTTTTATGGTTTTCATAGTATTTTAGGGTTTTTACATTTTTTTGGATTTTTACATATTTTTAGTATTTTTATTGTTTTTAGTGTTTTTAGGGAGTTTGAGGGGGTTTATTATATTTAGGGCTATTATGGTTTTATTGTTTTTTTATGTTATTAGGTTTTTTTAAATTTTTTGGTTTTAATGATTTTTAGAGTTTTTTACATTTTTCAGTGATTAAAGGGTTTTTTAAAGATTTGTGGGTTTTATGGTTTTTTAAGGTTTTTAGGGTTTTAATTTTTTTAGGAGTTTATGGTTTTTAGGGGTTTTGGAGCTTTTTTAGTTTTTAGGGGTTTAAATTTTTTTTAGTTTTTTAAGGTTTTCTAGGGTCTTAAGGATTTTTTTTCGGATTTCACATTTTTATAGATTTTTAGAATTTTTTCTGTTTTTAGGGTGTTAAGGGATTTGGAGGGGGTTTAGTGTTTTATATTATTTGGGTATTATGGATTTTTTTGTTTTAGGGTTTTTTTATCTTTTATGATTTTAAGGGTTTTTTCAAGTTTTTATCATTTTTTAGTATTTAAATGGTTTTTAGATTTTTCATTGGGTTTTAGTGTTTTTGATGGTTTTAAGGGTCTTATGGTTTTTAGTTGTATTATGGTTTTGGGGGTTTTAGGGTTTTTAGGTTTTTTATAATTTTTAGGTTTTTAAAGGATTTTAGTGATTTTTTGTTTTTGAAGTTTACTTAGTTGTTTCCAGAGTTTTGAGTGTTTTAATGTTTATAGGGATACTTATCTATTTATTAAGATTTTAATGTGTTTATATGATTTTTATGGATTTTGTGGGTTTTAAGGTTCTTAGGGTTTTTTTAGGTTGTTTATGGGTTTTAAGTGTTTAAGTATTGATTTTTTTTCTTATGGTTTTAACGTGTTTTTAGGTTTTTTGGAATTTTTGTGTTTCTTCAGATTTTTTTTCTTGGGTGTTTAGTGACATTTAAGGGTTTAGTGTTTTATTGATTTTTCATCATTTTTAGGTTTTTAAAGGTCTTTATTTTTTCGGTTTTTAAGGTTTTCATAGTTTTTTCATGTTTTAGGGTTATATATATTTTTATGTATTCAAATGATTTTTTAGGAATTTTATGATATTTTAGGATTTTTATGGATTATAGGGGTTTTGGGTTTTTAGGTTTTTTTTGAGTTTTTTGGTTTTTTGGGTATTTAAGGTATTTTTAGTTTTTTTGGTTTTTTACTATTTTTAGAGTTTTTTAATGTTTTTAGGGATATAAAGGTTTTTTTGAATATATATGGGTATTTATGTTTTTATTTTTTTATGGATTCTAAGGTTTTTGGTGTTTATACTTTTTAGTTTTTTTGGATATCATGGGTTTTATTAGTTTTTAGGGTTTTTATCATTTTTTAGGTTTTTAGTGGTTTTCAGTGTTTTATAATTTTTATGGATTTCTTAGTTATTTTTAGGGTTTTATTGATTTTATATATTTTTATTTATTTGAGGATTTTTAACATTTTTAAGGGTTTTCATGGATATTTAGGTTTTTAGTGGATTTTTGAGGTTTTTCGGGGTTTTGGGTGTTGGGGGTTTTTAGGATTTTTGGAATTTTTAGGGGTTTATTAGGTTTTTTAATGTATTTTAGCCTATTTAGTGGTTTAAAATTATTTTTTAGTTTTTATTGGTATTTCATGGTTTTTTTGGGTTTTAGTATTTTAGGGTCTTTCTTAGGGTGTCTTAGGGGTTTTAGTGTTTTTCTGGATTTTAAAGGGTTTTTTTGTTTTATTGGTTTTATTGGATTTATTAGATTTATTAGGGTTTTGGGGGTTTTTTTTACATTTTTAGGAATTTTTAAGGAATTTTTATGTTTTTTATGGGTTTTTTTGGATTTTGATTAAGTTTTTAAGAATTTAAAATGGTTTTTAGAGTTTTTAACTTTTTAGTTGGTAAAAGGGTTTTTATAGTTTTTTTTGTGGTTTTAGGGTTTTTTTTGAGGTTTTGATATTTCTAAGGGGTTTAGTGGTTTTATTTTTTGGAGGGGTTTTAAGGGTTTTCAATGTTTTTTAGGGTTTTTAGCATTTTTATTTTTTAACGGTTGTGAGTATTTTTAGTTTTTAAAGGGTTTCTTATGGTTTTCTAGGATTTTATTGTTTTTTATGTTCTTAGTTATTTTTTCTGATTTTTAAATAATATGATGGTTTTAAAGGTTTTTTCATGGATTTTGAGGGTTTTTAGGTTTTTTTGTATTTGTTTTTGTTTTTTAGGGGTTTTTTAAATTTTTATGTGTTTAATGATTCTTTAGATTTTTGTGACGTTTTTAGGGTTTTAATGGTTTTTAGATTTTTATTGTGTTTTTAGGGTTTTAGGGGTTTTTGAATTTTTTTTTGTTAGGGTCTTTATGGTTTTTCTAAGGTTTTTAGGGTATTATAAAGGATTTGTCATTATTTAATTTATTTATGGGATTTGTGTTTATTTCGATTTTTATGATTTTTTTAGTATTTTTAAAAAAATCACATTTTTAGTGATTTTTTCAGGATTTTTAATAATTTTTGTTGTTTTTTGGGTTTTTAGAGGTTTTTATGGATTTTGAGTATTCTTATTATTTTTAGGGTTTCTTTGTGACTTATAATTTTTTTTGTTTTTTGGGGGGTTTCAAGCGTTTTTATATTTTTAGGGTTTTCTTCATGGATTTAAGAGTTCTAGTGTTTCATTAATTATTTGAGATTTTTATTCCCTTTTAGGATTTTTTTCATTTTTATTTTTATTGTGATATTGAGAATTTTTATGTTTTTTAGGGACTTTGGATTTTTTAGGTGTTTTGCTTTTTTTGAGTTTTATTGCTTTTTATGGTTTTAACAAATTTTATAGTTTTTTGGGGGTTTTAGGGTATTTTTGTTTTCAGTGTCTTTATGGTTTTTAGTGTTTTTTTAGGGTTTAATTTTTTTTTTATTTCATAGTTGTTTTATGTACTTCATGGTATTTTAGTATTTTTTAGGTATTTTAAGGGTTTTATGATAGTAGTGTTTTCTAGGGGTTTTAGGGTCTCTTAGGGTTTTTAGCATTTTTAGGATTTTCTAGGTTTTTAGCGTTTTAAATTGTTTTTGTTTTTTAAATTTTTATTGGTTTTTAGGGTTTTTTACATTATTAAACTTTTTAAATATTTTTATGGGTTTTTAGAGGTTTTAGTGATTTTTGGGGATGTAGGCTTTTTAGAAGTTTTTAGTGTTTTTAGTTTTTTATAGTATTTCGATGGTTTTACATTTGTTAAAATTTTTAAGGTTTTCTTAGGGTTTTTTAAATTTTTAGGGTTTTTTCGTTTTTAGGGATTTTAGGGGTTTTTAAAGATTCTTACGGTTTTATAAGATTTTGAGGGATTTTGATGGTGTTTGGTTTTTTTGGATTATTAATGTTTTTTCGTTTGGGGGGGGCGTTACTCTCTTTTTAGATTTATAGGTTTTTTATGGTATTTTAGATTTTTGAATGTTTTTTGGGTTTTTATGGTTTTTTTCATTTCTTGGGTTTCTTTGGGTTTTAAATCATTTTTTGGTTTTTGAGGTTTTCTTATGGGTTTTTTTGGGTTTTTTTATCTTTTTAGGGATTTTTAATGATTTTTAATGAGGTTTTAGGAATTTTGTGTTCTTTTAGGGTTTTTAGGTTTTAAAGGATTTCTTGCATTTTTTTGTATTTTTCTAGTGATTTAAATTTTTTGCGATTTGAGGTCCTTTTTAGGATTTTAATTATTTTAGGGTTTTAAGGAATTCAATATTTTTAGGGTTTTTTTATTTTTATGATTTTTGGGGGGTTTTGTGGTTCTTTGAGTTTTTTTAGGTTTTTAATGTTTTTTAGAGTTTTCAAATGTTTTTAGGGATTTAATGGGATTTTAGAGTTTTTAGTGGTTTTTATGGAATTTTTTGGGTTTTACAAAGATTTGTTTGGTTTTTAGAAATTTTATTGTTTTTTGGGTTTTTAGGGGCTATAGGATTTTTAAGGGTTTTTCGAAATTTCTAGTGGTTTTGGGGTTTAATGTTTTTTTTATGTTTTTATTTTTATCATAGGGGTTTTCATGGTTTTTAAGGTTTTTATTAATTTGTGGATTCTTAGGGACTTTTAGGATTTTATGGTTTTTTAGGATTTATAATGATTTTGAGGGGTTTTAGTTATTTTAGGGTTTTATGGTTTTTGTGGGTTTTAGGGGGTTTCTTTTTTTGTTTTTAGGGTTTTAAGGTTTTTCTAGTTTCATTAAAAAAATAAGGGATTAAATTTTTTACATATTTTTTGTGGGTTTTAAGGTTTTTAATGGTTTTTGGATTATCTATGGGTTTTATTGGTTTTATGGTTTTTAGGGGGTTTACGGGATTTTGGGTCTTTTTGGATTCAAGTTTTTTTTTGGGTTTTAAGTTTTTTTTTCTTTTCAATGTTTCTTAGGGTTTTTATGGTTTTTATTTTTTTACATTTTTTATGTTTTTAGGGATTGTTTTAGTAATTTCATAGTTTTTTGGGATATGAGGGTTTTTACGGTTTGGAAGGGTTTTAGGGTTTTTAGGGTTTTTTATTGTTTTTAAAATTTTCTATGTTTTTTATAGGATTTATGTGTTTTTATGCCTTTAGTTTTTCATAGGGTTTTGGGGGGTTTTGTGTTTTTTTGGTTTTAAGGAACTTTTATTGGTTTTGGGGGTTTTTATGTATTTGATGGTTTTTTTGGTTTTTTATGGTTTTTTACTTTTTAGGGGTTTTGAGTTTATAGGGTTGTATTTATAAATTTTTTATGTTTTATGTTTTTTTATTTTCTTATGGATTTTGAGGGTTTTTAGGTCTATTAGGGTCTTAGGTTTTTTATGGTTTTTTGGGGGTTTTGAATTTTCATTTATAATTTTAGGGTTTTATGGC
Source organism: Viscum album (assembly GCA_963277665.1). Classification (NCBI taxonomy): domain Eukaryota; kingdom Viridiplantae; phylum Streptophyta; class Magnoliopsida; order Santalales; family Viscaceae; genus Viscum; species Viscum album. The sequence goes on along the minus strand of OY728148.1, from coordinate 406,587,630 downwards.
ATTTTAGAGTTTTTAATAGTTTTTTGGGGTTTTGGAGTTCTTATATATTTTTAGGTTCATCAATGTTTTATGGTGTTTTAATGGGTTTTAGGGGGCTTTAGGGTATTTCAGGGGTTTTAGATTTTTTTATGTTTTAAGATGTTTTATGTGATTTTATGTTTATAATGTTTTTTGTGTTTTCAGTTATTTTAAATTTTTTATATATTTTTAAGTCGTTTTTAATATTTTTATGTTTTTAGGGGTTTTTTGGGAATATATGGTTTTTAGGGATTTTTAGGTGTTTTATAGTATTTTTAGGGTTTTTATCAATTTTTTAGTTTTGGGGGGCTTTCTGTGTTTTAGGTACTCAAGGATTTCTTTGGATATTTAAATTTTTATAAGGTTTTTTCTATTCTTAGGGATTTATAAGGATTTTATTGTATTTTTTTGGTCTCTATAGTTTATTGGTATTTGAGGGGTTTTAAGGTTTTATGGTGTTTTTTGAGGTTTTTTGGGGTTTTAATTTTTTTTTACGGTTTTTATTTATTTTTTGAGTTAATTAACATTTCTAAGGGTTTAAAGGGTTTTAGAGTTTTTAGGGGTTTATGGGTTTTAGTTTTTTTAAGGTTTTAGGGGTTTTTATGTTTTTTAGGTTTTTTTATTGAATTTTATGGGTTTATGTATTTTTAGGTCATTTATGTGTTTTTAGTGTTTTTAGTATCTTATTGTTTTCTTATGGAATTTCTATATTTTTAGTGGTTTTAAAAGTTTTATGGATTTTTTTGTTATTTTATAATTTTTATGTTTTTCTAATGTTTTTTGGGATTTTAAGGGATTTTGTGTTTTTTTTAGGGTTGTAGGGTTTTTTAGGGTTTTGAGTTTTTTTTATGTTTTTTGGCTTTTAAGTGTTATTAGTTTTTTATGATTTTCTATTTTTATTTTAGTGTTTTAGGGGGTTAAAAATTTTTAAAAATATTTCGTATTTTTTAGTATTTTTAGGGTGGATTGGGTTTTTCTAAATTTTGGTGGTTTTAGGGGTTTTAAGGGTTTTATGATTTTATTGGGTTTTACAGATTTTTTAAAAAATTAGCAGTTTAAATATATTTTAGAGTTTTTAGAGGGTTTTTGGGGTTTTTTTAGTTTTTAAGGTTTTAGGGGGTTTTTTGTTTTTATGGGTGTCACAATTTTTTTGGTTTTTATCCTTTTTTGGTTTTTTTAGCTTTTTAGTGTTTTGGGGGTGTTTATCATGTTTAGGTTTTTAGGGGTTTTAAGCGTTTTAGGTTTTTATGGTTTACTTAGTTTTATTCATGGATATAATGGTTTTCTTATTTTTAGGGATATTTATTTCCACTTAATATTTTTATTCTTTTTTGGTTTTTTATGAATTTTGAAGGTTTTTATGGTTTTTTAAGGTTTTTATGGTTTTTTAGTGTATTTTGATTTTTTATTAATTTTATGGTTTTTAGAGAATTTTTAATTTTTTGGGGTTTAAAGGGTTTTTATAGTTTTTAGTGGCATTAGGGTTTTATTATTTTTTAGGGTCTTTCAAGGGTGTTTTTTGTTTTTTATAAATTTTAGGTCTTTTAGAGGTTTTTGCATTTTTTAGGTTTTTAGCGTTTTTAGTATTTTACGGGTTTTATGTTTTTTAGGTTTTTATAGATTTCATAGTTTTTTACATGGTTTTTAGAAGTTTTAATTTTTTTTCTAATTTTTAGGGAATTCTTTTAATTTTTATCATTTTTTAGGTTTTTTAGGGGTTTTTAGGGTTTTTAAAGGTTTTTGGGCACTTTAATTTTTTAGGGTCTTTTAATTATTTTAAGGTTTTAAAGGTTTTTTGTGATTTTTAACATTATTAGGGGATTAAGGTTTTCTACATTTTAGTCAGCTTTAGGTTTTTATGGTTTTTATGGTTTCTACAGTTTTTACATGTTTTTATGGTTTTTAGTGTGTTGTAGGGTTTTAGGGTCTTTTTGGTTTTTATGGTTTTACCAATTTTTCGATCTTTTATGAGGATATGTAGGAAGACCATCTCATGGGTTCGATCTCGATATTAAAATAACCCTGATCTCCCAAGATGAAATTAAATTCTAAAGAGTCCCACTTTGTGGATTTAACCAGCTTCAAAATAGAAAAGAATATAATTTATATATGGTCCATGTATAAAGGTACAATTGATGGAGAATCTCAGAGACATAAATATCCCTCTATTCATGGGGAACTGTGGATATATATATAGGATTTCTAATTAACTCATGCTAATAATTGATCTTTAATTCAAGGGTGACCCATGTTATACTTGGGAATGAACAATAGATTCATGAACGTTTCTTAAATCAAATCTATAAGAGACTCCCATAATTGGGAATAGTTCCCCTTATAAGGGATTGATGATACTGACCTCCCAACCTCTCGACTTTTCTGGAGCCTCTAAGTGTTGTTGTGGAATTTCTCAACAAACACATGCCTTTGGAAAGTGGTTCTGTGAAATATATTGATTGAGGGAATCATTGGGTATCTCAGACTCTATGAACAACCCATTGGAAACCATTTGGAAAGAATGGTAGACCTGATTGTATTGATCATACAATATTTAAACCCCCCATAATCTATAGTATAGGGGGCATCAGGTTTTTTTAAACAACCATCAAAATCTTTAAAATCCCTAAAAACCAATAAAATTCCTATAAAACCACTAAAAATATCTAAAAATTTAAAAGGAATAAAAAACACAAAAACCCTATTAAATCCTTAAAAACTATAAACACTTAAAACCCCTAAGAAACTAAGAAATCAAAAAAAAAACTTAAAAACCAAAAAAACTCTAAAGCCCATAAAAACCAAAAAATCCTTAAAAAACACCAAAAACCCATCAAATCCAAAAAACCCACTAGAAATTTAAAAAAACCTTTAAATGAAAAAAATTATAAAAACACCTAAATCCCCTAAAAACCCAAGAAAAATCAAAAACCATAAACCTTAAAAAAAACTAATAAACAAGAAAATCCCATAAAAACTCAAAATACCCAAGAAACCCCCAAAATCCCTACAAACCCTTAAAAACATAAAAATCCAAACTGAACCATAAAAATCTCTAAAAACCTTAAAAACCATAGAAACAGTAAAGACCACAAATAAAAAATTAAAAACCTAAAAAAACATAAAACCCCTAAAAATCCTAAAAAAAGGTAAATAAATTTAAACCCCTTTAAACCCCTAAAACCCCTCAAAATTCCTAAAATCCCAAAAAATTCTTAAAATCCTAAAATTTCCTAAAAATTCATAAAAATGTAAAAAATCATAAAAACCATCATTACCCCTATAAAAACCATAGAAAACTAAATGAAACATAAAACCCCTAAAAACACAAAAACCCCTAACAGACACTAAAAACCCTAAAAATCAATAAAAACCCTAAACAACACAAAAACACTAGAAACCCATGAAAACCCTAAAAACCACTAGAAACACTAAAACCTATTTAAACCTCTAACAATGTTAAAAACAATAAATACCTTAAAACCCCTTAAAAAATAAAAAAACACTAACAACCAAATAACCGATAAATCCCCAAAAAAACCCTAATACCCTCAAAATCCCAAAAACCCCTAAAAAACATAGAATTCCTAAAAAATCGCTCAAAATACCGATAAACATTAAAAATCCTAAATCCCTAAAAACACCTAGGGAAACCTTAAATACCTAAAGACACTTAAAATCCTTAAAAACCGAAAAACGTTAAAAACCCTAAAAACCATCAAGGTACCTAAAAATTATAAAAATGTTAAAAATACTAAAAATCATTATAAATCCCTAAAAACATAAAATACCCTAAAACACCTAAAAACACTAAAAAACTAAAAAATGTAAAAACACTAACACCCCTAAAAACCTAAAAATTGTAAAACCCTAAAAAACTCTAAACGGACCAAAATCCCTAATAACCACTAAAAAACTTCAAACCCCCTAATTTCCAAAAAAACCCTAAAACCCATTGAAAACCCATGAATCCCTTAAAAATGTTAAAAAATCTAAAAAACATAGAACACCAAAACATTACAAAAAACACTAAAACCCCATAAAAACCCAAAAAAAATAATAAAATTCACTAAAAACCATAAAGAATCATATAAATACAAACCAAATCCCTAAAAATCACTAAAAACATAAAAAACCCTAAAAACCCTTACAAACCCCTCAGAAAACATTAAAAACCTAAAAGCACTTAAAACTTCTAAAATGCTAAGAACCCTAAAAACCATAAAACCCAAAAAAACATTAAAAACCCTAAAACTCATAAAACCCACTAAAAACACTAAAACCCATTTAAAAACCAAAAACATTAAAAACTCTAAAAACCAGAAAACCTTAAAACCCATCAAAATCTCAAAAAAATGTTAAAACCCTTAAAAACCCTAAAACCCAAAAACCCAATAAAACCCTTAAAAACCACAGAAAACTCAAAAATCCTTTTAAACCCATAAAAACATTTAAAGACTCTAAAACACATTAAAAAAACTGAAAATATCCAAAAAAAATTAAACCCACCAAAAAACCCTAAAAATCTAAATAATCCGTAAAAAGACTCAAATTCCCTAAAAATCCTCAAAACCATAAAATGATACAAAAATCCCTTAAAATCCCAAAACACATTAAATAATATAAAACCCAAAATAACTCAAAATACTAAAAAATTAAAATGTTAAGACCCTAAAAACCCTAAAAAACTAAAAACACTAAAGCACCCTTATAACTCATAAAATCCCTAAAAACCGTAAAAACCCCTAAAATATTATTACACCAAAAACCCCACTAAAAATATAAAAACCATCTAAAACCTTAAAAACATTACAAACTCAAAAAAACATTAAAACCCCTATAAACTAAAAAACCCCTAAAACCCCAAAAACCTATAAAAACTATAAAACCCCCCCAAAAAACCTAAAAACACATCAATGCCTTAAAATCCTATAAGAGAACTCAAAATCCATAAACATTTAATAGCCCCTAAAAACCTTGAAATCCCATAATAAAATATTTAAAACCAAAAAATACATAAAACCATAAAAATGAAAAATTGATAAAAACCCTAAAAAACATAAAAACCCAAAAACCCCCAAAATACCAAAAATAATAAAGTCCAATAAAATTATAAAAGGAAATAAAAACTCGTAAAAATGTAAAAAAAACCTAAAAACCTAAAAACCAATGAAATCCATAAAACATAAAAACACATTAAACCACTAAAACCCTAAAAATGCAAAAAACCCTAAAAACCTAAAAACTATAAATCCTAAAAGCCAGTAAAAACCATAAAATACTTGATACACATAAAACAATATAAAAACAACTAAAAACTGTAAAACCCATTAAACCCCAAAAAACATTAAAAAACTCAAAACCCCAAATAAACTCAAAAAACCATAAAAACCCAAAAAATCCATAAAACCATAAAATACCTAAATACCGAAAATCCCAAAAAAATTCTTTAACAAGATTAAAAATAAAAAAAATGCTTTTAAGATCTCTAAAAATACCAAAAAAGATAAAAACCCCTAAAACCAAAAAACACTAAGAAAAATATAAAAAATTAAAACACTTTAAACCCCTAAAAATCATTAATAATATAAAAACCATAAAACCCCAAATCCCCCTAAATACCCCAAAATCCCTAAAAACCATAAAAACAAGAAATATATAAAAAAATCTCTAAAACTCACAAAAAAAACCACTAAATACCTTAAATATTCCTATGAAAACCATAAAAACATAAAAACATTTAAAACCCCTAAAAAACTAAAAAAATTAAAAAACTGAAAAAACATTGAAACACTTGAAAACCATAAAACCCCCTAAACCCCTTAAGGGTTTTTGGGTGTGGGTCGATTGCCCCCTCCCCTACCTTGTCTAATGTGTCTTTTTGTATTTTTAATAAATTGGGGTGGGGAATAGCCCGACCCTCACATCTTCCTTACCCCTAAACCCCTTAAAAACACTAAAAAGATATAAAATCAAGAAAACACACTAAAAACTATAGAAAGCCTTTAAAATCCTAAATATAAAGAAAACTCTAAAAAAATCCCAAAACAACTCCAAAAAGACACTACAACAACAAAAACCACAAAAACCCTAAAAACCCAAAAAAAAATCCCTAAAAACCGTCGAAGGGAATAAAAATCATAAAAATCACAAAAAAGAGTAAAAAATATAAAAACACTTAAATACCCAAATAAAACCTTAAAATCCTAAAAACACTTAAACCCCCTAAAAATTAAAAAAATATAAAAACCCCAAAAAACCATAAAACCCTAAAAAACTCTAAAAATCATCAAAATCCCTAAAACTCTAAATTTAATTAAAATCGTCAAAAAATCCCTCAAAATACCTAAAATTTTTAAAATATGCTATAACCCCTAAAAACCATTAATAATTCACTAACAACATAAATAAACATAAAACCATTAAAAAACGCAAAAACATCAAAAAACCAAAAAACTGCTAAAACCCTTAAAACCCCATAAAAACACATGAAACCCCAAAAAACCCAAAAACCCAATAAAAACTCTAAAAACAATTAACCCCTAAAAACATTAAAAAATATTAAAATCCAAAAAACCTAAAACAAACCTAAAAACCCAAAACAAAAAAATCCTCAAAATCATTAAAAAACATAAAAATCATAAAAAACACCTAAAATCTCTAATAAAAACTCGTAAAACATGAAAACCCATAAGAAAAACGTAAGAAACTAAAAAAATTAATACCCCTAAAAAATAAAATTAACACTTAAAACCATAAAAATCCTAAAAACCATAAAAACCATAAAATTCCTCTAAATCTCTAGTACCCTAAAAACTATAAAAATAAAAAAGATACCTAAAGTTCCCAAAAAATGTTAAAATTTTAGAAAACCCCAATGAAAAACATAATATATATACACACTTAAAACCCCTAAAACCTAAGAATCGATAAAACCCCTAATAATCATTCAATATCCAAAATACCAAAAAAAGACATAAATACCATAAAAACCCCAAAAACCAATGAAATCTCTATAAACCTCTAAAAACACTTAAAACTAAGGAAACCTCTAAAAAAATTTAAAAACCCTACAACCCTTTAATAACTTCAAAAATTTAAAAAAACCCCATAAAAAACCAGAACTCCAAAAACACTAAAAACCCTAAAACCCCTAAAAATATCTAATACCTGTTAGAATCAATAATAATCCTAAAAAATCCCTCAAAACCAATGAAAAATAAAATAACACTAAAATACCTAAAAACCCTATGAGAACATTTACAACCTAAATCACTTTAAACCCATAAAAACATAAAAATGCTAAAAACTCTTAAAACCCCTAAAAATGTAAAAAACCAAAAAACTATAAAAACACCTAAAAACATTAAAAACCCTAAAAATCCATAAAAACTCTAAAAACCCATTAAAAATACAAAACCCTTTAATCCCCTAAAAAATTTAAAAAAATATAAAAAATCCTTTAAAACACTAAAAACATAAAAACCCCATAAAACCCCTAAAACCCTAAAAACACATAAAACCCTCAAAATACCTAAAACGGTAAGAAAAAAAATCATAAAAAATCCTAAAAAACCTTTAAGTGTAAAAACCCATAAAAACCCTAAAAACCTATACAAAAACATTGAAACATAAAAAAACTTAATACCCCTAAAATATATGAAAATGTTAAAAACCAGAAAAAATCCTAAAACCCCCAAAAGATCATAAAAACACTCAAAATATATAAAAACCCTAAAAACAGCAAAAATAATTAAAAAACCATAAAAATATTAAAAATATAAAAAAACATAAAACCATGAAATCCAATAAGAAAAACTTAAAAAACACGTTAAACCACTAAAAATGCTACAAAACCAAAAAACTGTATAAATAATAAAATCCCCAAAAAACTAAAAACCCTAAAAACCCATGAAACACTAAAAACCACCAAAAACATTAAAAATAATTTAAACACCTAAAAAAATTTAAAAACTATTAAAATCATAATACACCAAAAAACTCAAAATACCCAAAAAAATAAAAACCAAAAAACTATAAATAAACCCCAAAAAACCTCAGAATCCCTAAACACCCTAAACTATCATAAAAATAATAAAATATACTTTAAATTACCTAAAAAATAAAAATCATTAAAACCCCTTAAAACACCATAAGAATTCGTTTAAAAACTGATAAAAAACTCTTTAAAACCTAAAAAAAATTCTAATACCCCTAAAATCCCAAAAAACCATAACACCCCTAAAAACGATAAAATCTCTAAAATGCCATAAAAACATAAAAACCACTAACAAATATAAAAGTACATTAAACCCCCTAGAACATTAAAAAACATTAAAAACCATAGGTACCCTAAAATATTCAAAAACCCTAAAACCCCCAAAAACTCTATAAAATCACTAAAGCCCCTAAAAACTCGAAAGCCCCTCAAATATCCCTAAAAACCTAAAAACCAATAAAATTCCAAAAAATACATAAAAAACCTTAAAATGGAAAAAATACAATAAAAATCTATAAAATCATAAAATACCTAAAATCTCTCAAAACCCCCAAAACCCTAAAAATGATAAACATCATAAAAAACTATAAAAACCTTAAAAATCATAAAAATACTAAAAATCACGAATAATCCTAAAAACCCATAAAATTCCAAAAAATTCTCTAAAACATAAAAACCATAAAAAATATGATAATCCATATGAAAAACAAAAAACCCTAAAAATACTTTAAACATTTAAAAATATAAAAACCACTAAACACTTTAAAAATCAATAAAACCCTAAAAACAATAAAACCCCCAAAAATATTTAAAAATACAAAAACCCAAAAAACACTAAAACCCTCTAAAAACTATAAAAACCATAAAACCCCTAAAAATTAAAAAAAAAAATACTTTAAAATCTATAAAACCCTTACAAAACTTAAAAAACACCTTAGAACCCAAAATATTATAATAACCATAAAAACCCTAAAACCCCTAAAAACCTCAACAACTCTAAAAATCCATAAAAAACCCTAAGAAACCATAAAAATTCTTAAAAATCTAATAACCCCATAAATCGAAAAAACCCATAAAAACACTAAAATACCCTAAAAACTAAAAACACAAAAAAACTCATAAAAAACTAAAAACCCAAAAGACACTAATAACACTAAAAACCTAAAAAACACCTCAATTCCCTAAAACCCCTAAAAACCATAGAAATCCTAAAATTCCCAAAAAATACCAAAAAAGGTAAAAAAACCAAAAAAAACACAAGAAACCCATGAAACCAAAAAACAAAAAACCCCCCTGAAACACCTAAAAATAAAAAAACTCCAAAAAATACCTTAAAAGTCCCAAAAACGCCTAAAAACCATAAATACCCCTAAAAGGATTAGAAACCCTAAATCCAATAAAAATCATAAAACCCACTAACAATTTTAAAAACCTTTAAACCCCTAAAAACATTAAAAACACTAAAAACCCTAAAACTAAAAAAACCAGAAAATCCAAAAATCCTTAAAAACCCTGAAAACCTTCCAAATCCCAAAAAAAACCTAAAAACCCATAAAAATCCAAAATAATTTATAGAAATCCATAAAAATGTTAAAATCCCTAAAACCCCTAAAAAAACTAAAAACCAATAAAATCCTAAAAACATAAAAACCCAAAAAACACATAAAAATGATAAAAACCCTAAAAGTTCTAAAATTATTTAAGAAACCCAAAAAACCCCAAAATCCATAAAACCCCTAAAAATCAATAAAATCCTAAGAAAAACCCCAAAAATCCCTAAAAACATAAAAACAACTTAAACTCCTCAAAATCCTATGAAAACAATAACAAACTAAAAATAATTTAAACCCCCAAAAAAACCTATAAAAATCTTAAAACCCATAAAACACTAAAATTACCCGAACCCCCCCCCTAAAACCCGTAAAAACACCTAAAACTATTAAAAACCCTAAAACTCTTAAAAACACTAAAACACCAAAAACTCTAAACCCATTTAAAACCCTTAAAATACTAATAAACTCTGAGAAACCTAAAAAAAGTCAAAGAAAAAAACCTAACACACCCCAAAAAACATAAAAATCTATAAATGTCCTAAAAACCCCTAAAACCTTTCAAAATACCAAAAATCATAAAAATCCTAAAAATCCGTAACAATACTTTAAAAGTGAAAACCCTAAAACCCCAAAAAACCCTAAAAAGTATAAAAACCTAAAATTAATTAAAACCCCCAAAAACCGTAAAAATGTTAATAATCAAAAAACCCCTAAAAGCCCTAAAAACCCCATAAAACCCCTCAAAATCCCTAAAAACAATAAAAACCATATAATTATAAAAAAATCCTAAAAACCCAAAAATGAAAAAAGAACCCCAAAAACCACTAACAAAACCATAACAACTAAAAACAAAGAAAACCTCTAAAAACCTAAAAAAATATAAAAACACTAAAAACATTAAAAAGACCTTAAAAACTATACAAAAACCTAAAAACCCTAAAAACCCTAAAACCCCATAATAACCTTAAAACCCCAATAAGAATCTAAAACTCCTTCAAACCCATAAAGATACTAAAAAATCAAAAAAATATTAAAACCACAAAAAATAAAAAATCCCTAAAAACACAAAAAAAATTTAAAAACCCTAAAAACATCCTAAAAACCATCAAAGCCCCAAAAAATACAAAAAACCATAAAAAACCAAAATAAAATTACATAAAAATCCCTAAAAATGTAAAAACCATAAAACCCGTGAAAAATCCTTGAAAATGCAAGAGATCCACTAAGAAAATATTAAATACCAAAAAACACTTAAACCCCAAAAATTCCCTTAAAACCCTAAAAATACATAAAATTTCTTAAAATCCATAAAAATCCCAAAAAACTTAACAAATCTAAAACCCCTAAAAAACCGTAAGAAAACCTTAGAAACCCATAAACACTTAAATCCCCTAAAAACCTAAAAAACACTAAAAACCTAAAAATTTATAATATCCACTAAAAACCATAAAACCCCTATAAACCCCTAAAACCCAAAAAAACATAAAAAACACTAAAAATATATATTAATACAAAACCATTAAAAACTATAAAAACCCTTTAAACCCTTAAAAATATAAAAAAATATAAAAAACATTTAAATTCCTAAAATCTTTAAAAAAACCAAAAAAATATTAAAGTCCTAAAAACATAAAAAAATGATAAATATAAAAAATGAAGCAAAACCCTCTAAAAATCCAACTACCCCTTAAAAACTCTGAAAACACTAAAAGGCTATAAAAATCTTAAAAAATTACTAAAAAAAATTAAAAACCTGAAAAAGGACCCAAAACCAATAAAAACCAAAAAACCCCTAAAAAACATAAAAAATCCAAAAAAACAGTAAAATTCTAAAAAATAATTAAACCACTAACATGTTAAAAAAATCTAAAACTTATAATAACCCAAAAAGGTCAACAAACCTTTAGAACCCAAAAAACCCCTAAAATCCTTAAAGAACCCTACAATCCTTAAAATTCACTAAAAACCATAAATATTCCATCAAATACTTAAAAGTACCTAAATATGTAAAAACCCAAAACCCCTTAATAAAACGTTAAAACCCAAAAAACACTTTAAACCCCAAAAAACCTAAAACCCAAAAAATCCCTAAAAACCCAAAAATCATAAAAATCCTAAAAAACATAAAAATACATTAAAACGTTAAAAACCATAAAACCCTGAAATGCCGTAAGATAACCTTAAAAACCTAATAACACTTAAAACCCAAAAAAAACCCTAAAAATTGTGAAAAAAAACCCTAAAACCCCTAATAACCCCTAAAAACCATAAAAACTCTAAAATCCATAAAAACCATAAACCAATAAAAACACTAAAAACCACTAAATATTCTAAAATCCATTTAAACCAATAAAATCTTTAAAAACTCTAAAAACCCTTAAAACCTTAAAAATCTCAAAAAACCCCAAAAAACCAAAAAATAAAAAAAAACCCTAAAAAAAGACCCATTAAAATAAAAAAAAACCGAAAAACAAAAAAATATATAAATAAACTAAATACATAAAAACCACTAATAAAAACTAAAAACAAAAAAAAACACTTAATACACCTTAAACACCAAAAAATGTTAAAAACCCTAAAACCATAAAAATCCAAAAAAACTACCTCAAATCCATAAAAACATAAAAACCCATAAAAACCCAGATAAACTCTTTAAAAACTATTAAACCCTTAAAAAAATTAAAATCCATAACAAAATAAAAACACTAAAAAACCATAAAAACCCTAAAACATAGTAAAACCATAAAATCCACTAAACGCCTCATAAATCCCCAAAAAACCATGAACTCTAAAAAACAACCAAAAGAACCTAAAACACCTTAAAGCACTAAAACTATTAAAAAACTGTAAAAACCTAAAAACCCGAAAAAAATAAAAAACACCCTGAACCCATTTAAACCCATAAAACCACTAAAAACCCTAAAACACCCAAAATACCATGAAACACTAAAAACTTAAAAATCATAAAATCCAAAAAAAAACCGCAACAAGATAAAAAGAATAAAAAAACATGATACCCATAATAAAACCATAAAAATATAAAAACACTTTAAACCACCAAAAACCTAAAAATGATAAAAACCCCTAAACCCCCTAAAAACAAAAAAAAAACCTAAAAATATTAAAAATCTCTTACAACACATAAAAACCACTAAAAACCCAAAAATCCATTTAAACCCTTAAAAACCTTAAAAAAACAATAAAAATCTTAAAACCCTAGGATAATCAAAAAACCATAATACCCCCCAAAAAATATAACAGATTTAGTCTTGTTTTTTCATCTTGACCTTTTTTTGTTTTCCTTGGAAAACATATCTTGTGTTCCCCTCAATTCCTATGCTGGTGTAAGCTCATTACACCTCAAGTTTGTATTATATGATTTTATTTTAATAAATTCCTTTAGGATATGAATTGGGTGACTAATTAATGTCACTGCTTTTATAAAAAACATAAAAATCATAAAAACCTAAAAATATATAAGAAACTTAAAAATACTAAAACCCCTAAAACACATAAAACCCCCTAAAAATCATTAAAACCCTGAAAACATGAAAACCCCATAAAAACCACTAAAAAATCATAAAAAAATTTAAACCCTTAAAAACATTATGAAACTCTAAAACACTTAAAACCAATAAAAGATCAATAAAACCCTAAAACCCCAAAAAACCATAGAAAACCTAAAACAGCTAAAAATGAAAAAACCCTGCAAAATTCCAAAAATACTTAAGAAACCATAAAACCCCCAAAAATCAATAAAAATCCCTCAAATATAAAAAATAAATAAAAACCCAGAAAAACACTAAGAAAACATTAAATACCTAAAAACACTTAAAACCACTAAAAACCAAAAAAACATTAAAACCCATAAAAACTCTTAAAACAATCAAAATCCATAAAAACCCTAAAGGAAATTTTAAATATCCGAAAAGATATAAGAAAACCTAAAACCAAGAAAACCCCTAATAAAACATTAAAAACCAAAAAATACATACACCCCCTAAAAACCTAAAAATTTCTAAAAAACAAACCCCCATAAAAGACCCTAAAAACCCCTAAAAAGCATAAAACCCCTATAACCCATAAAATCCCTAAAAATCACATAAAACTATAAAGCCCCATTAAACCCCTGAAAATGTTAAGAAAAACTCTAATAATGTAAAAACCAAAAAAACTAAAAAAATATCAAAAATACAATAAAACAATAAATACCCTCAAAACCCACCAAATCCCTAAAAACCGTAAAAACTATAAAACTCTAAAAATGCAATAAAAATATCTAAGAGCCCTGAAAAATCATTAGAAAACGATAAAATCCAAAAATAATTTAAAATACTTGGGAAACATAACATCGCTAAAAACCCTAAAAATCCCTAAAAACCATATAAAACCCTAAAACCCCAAAAAAATACTTAAAAACCTTAAAAACCATAATAAATTAAAAATATTTAAAAATTATTTAAAATATAAAATAACACAGGAACCCTAAAAACCAAATAAAACCGTAAAAACCTGAAAACACTTAAAACCCCTAAAAACATAAAAATCTAAAAATATTAAAAACCTTAAACTACATGAAAACCACATAAACCCCTAAAACTCATAAAACCCATAATAACCCAAAAAACTATAAAAACCCACTAAAACTATAAAAACCCTTTAGACCCCTAAAACATAAAAACCCCAAAAAACCAAAAAATGCAAAACCCATAAAGTTCCTCAAAATCATTAAAAACCCTAAAAACCATAAAAATCATAAAAATCAATAAATTCCCTAATGGGAAAACCCTAAAAACATGAAAACCCATAATAAAAACTTAAAAACATAAAAACACTTAAAACCCCTAAAAAATATAATAAACGCTGAAAACCATAAAAACCCTAAAAACCATAAAATTCCTCTAAATCCCTAAAAACCCTAAAAATTATAAAAATAAAAAAGGTACCTAAATTTCCCTACAAATGTTAAAAACCCATAAAACCCAAATAAAAACCACAATATATATATACACTTAAAATCCCTAAAACCAAAGAATCAAAAAAACCTTTAAAAATAATTCCAAATCCAATGAACCAAAAAAAAACCTAAATACCATAAAAACCCCCAAAAACCATTGAAATCCCTAAAAACCTCTAAAAATACAAAAAAACTATCGAAACCCCTAAAAACATTTAAAAACTATACAACCCCTTAAAAAAATCAAAAACTCAAAAATCCCATTAGAACTGAAAAACCCCCAAAACACTAAAAACCATAAACCATTAAAAATTCCTAATAACTTTTAAAATCAATAAAAATACTAAGAAAATCTCTCAAAACCAATAAAACATATAATAAACCTAAAATACATAAAAAAACCTATGAAAACCTTAACAACCTAAAAATCACATTATACCCATAAAAACATTAAAAACTATTAAAACCCTTAAAAACATAACGACATAAAAAACTATAAAAACACATAAAAACATTAAAAAATATAAAAAACCATAAAAACACTAAAAAACCATTAAAATTACCAAACCCTTTAATCCCCTAAAAACATTAAATAAATGAAAAAATCCATTGAAACACTAAAAAACATTAAAAAATCCGTAAAACCCCAAAAAACCTAAAAACCCATTAAAACCTCAAAATACATAAAACTGAAAGAAAACAAAAAAAATTGTAAAAAATACTAAAATAACATAAATGTAAAAAAACTTAAAACCCCTAAAGACCACTACAAAAAAATTGAAAAAATAAAAAAACTTAATACCCCTAAAATCCATAAAAATGTGAAAAACCAGAAAAAAACCCTAAACCCCTAAAAGACCAAACAACCCGTCAAAATATTTAAAAACCCTAAAAACCCACAAAAATACAAAAAAAACCCTAAAAATATTAATAATATAAAAACCTTAATACCATGAAATCTAATAAGAAAACATTAAAAAAAAAAAAAAAACTTAAACCCACTAAAAATGTAACAAACCCTAAAAACTGTATAAACAATAAAAATCCCAAAAAACATAAAAACCATAAATACCCATGAAACCCTAAAAACCACTTTAAATATTAAAAATAATTAAAACCCCTAAAAACATTTAAAAACTATTCAAACTATAAATTCCCAAAATACTAAAACAACCCAAAAACCCAAAAAACATAAAAATCTAAAAACTCTAAAAACCCCAAAACCCTCAAAATCCCTAAAACCCCTATAATATCTTAAAAATACGAAAAAATACCATTAACTCCCTAAAAAATAAAAAAAACAATAAAACCTTGAAAAACCCATGAGAAGGACTTTAAAACCTTAAAAACAAAAATAATTTAAAACCTAACAATTTCTAAAAATCCTAAAAAACTAAAATCTAAAAAACCATAACACGCAAAAAAAACTATCAAATATTTAAAAACTCAAAAAAAACATGAAAACCACTAACAACTCTAAAAGCACTTTAAACCCTTAAAAACATTAAAAACATTAAAAATACATAAGTACCCTAAAATACTCAAAAAAAGCCTAAACCCCCAAAAAACTCCATAAAATCACTAAATCCCCGGAAAACCCGAAAGCCCCTCAAATATCCCTAAAAATCCTAAAAACCAATAAATTTCCTAAAAATAAATAAAAACACTTAAAATGGAAAAAAAATCCAAGAAAACTCTAAGAAATATTAAAAACCCTAAAAACACTTTAAACCCCCAAAACCCAAAAAATGATAAACATTATAAAAAACCATAAAACCCCAGAGAATTCTAAAAACACTCAAAATCCCAAATAATTCTAAAAACCCATAAAATTTATAAAAATTCCCTAAAAATAAAAAAAAAATAAAATTCTAAAAACCATATGAAAAACATAAAATCCTAAAAATACTTAAAAAAAACTAAAAACATAAAAAATAAACACCATAAAAATCAATAAAAACCCTAAAAACCATGAAACCCCAAAAAATATTTAAAAAACTACAAAAACCCACAAACACACTAAAACCCTCTAAAAACTCTAAAAACCATAAAACCGCTAAAAAATTAAAAAATACTCTAATCACCTTAAACCTGTATAAAACTAAAAAAACACTTTAACACCCAAAAAACAATAGTAACCTTAAAAACCCTAAAACCCCTAAAAAACCCAACAACTCTCAAAATCCATAAAAACCCTAAGAAACCATATAAATTTTAAAAATCTCTAATAACCCCTTAAATCATAAGAACACATAAAAACAATAAAATACCCTAAAAACCGAAAACACATAAAAACTCCTAAAAACCTAAAAACCCAAAAGACACTAATAACACTAAAAACCCAAAAAAACCCCTCAAATCTCTAAAACCTCTAAAAACCATTGAAATCATCAAATTCCCTAAAATGACCAAAAATAGGTAAAAAACCTAAAAACCATAAGAAACCCATAAAATCAAAAAACACTAAAACCCCCTAAAACACATAAAAATAAAAAAACCCAAAATATTACTAAAAAGACCCTAAAATCCTAGAAACCATAAATACCCCTAAATGGCCTAAAAATCCAAAATATCATAAAAATCCTAAAACCAACTAAAAATTTTAAAAACCTGTAAAAACCCTGAAACCCCTAAAAACCCTGAAACCCCTAAAAACCCTAAAAGCCTTAAAAAATTATAAAAATCTATATGAATTAAAAACCACTAAAAACTCTAAAAACCAATTTAAACCCTTAAAAATATTAAAAAATATATAACAAACATTTAAATTCCTAAAAAATGTAAAAAATCCAAAAAACCATTAAAACCCTAAAAACATAAATAAATGTTAAATCTAAAAAATGAAGCAAAACCCTCTAAAAATACAAAAACTCCTCAAAATACAAAAACTCCTCAAAATACCTAAAAACACTATAAGGCAATAAAAATCCTAAAAAATCACTAAAAATTTCAAATACATTAAAATCCATAAAAACCCATATTAATCATAAAAAAACTAAAAAAAACATAAAAACCCTAACGACTTAAAAACGATAAAAAATTAAAAACCTGCAAAAAGACTTAAACCCATAAAAACCAAAAAAACTCTAAAAAAATTAAAAACCCCCAAAAACCCACTAAAATTCTAAAAAACAATTAAACCCCTAACACATTAAAAAATTATAAAAACGATAATAACAAAAAAATTCAAAAAAACCATTGCAACCTAAAAACCTAAAAAATATCTAAAATCCTTAAAAAACACTAAAAACCTTCAAAACCTCTAAAAACCATAAAAATTCCATCAAATCCTTAATATTCCCTTAATATCTAAAAAACCCTAAACCCCCTAATAAAATGTTAAAACCCAAAAATCTCTTGAAACCCGAAAAAACCTAAAACCCACAAAATCCCTAAAAACCCAAAAATCATAAATATCCTAAAAAACCTTCAAATACATTAAAAAGTTAAAACCATAAAACCATGAAATATCATAATAAAACCATAAAAACCTAATAACACTTAAAACCCACAAAAATATAAAAAATGTGAAAAAACCCACTAAAAACCTCTAATAACCAATAAAAACCACAAAACTTCTAAAATCCTTATAAAATCTAAACCCATAAAAACACTAAAAACCAATAAATACTCTTTAATTTATCTAATGATTTAAAAACATTAAAAAACCCTAAAAATTTAAAAAAATCAAAATAAAATTCAAAAAACCAAAAAACAATAAAACCCATAAAACAAAACCCATCAAAATATTAAAAAATCCATAAAAATGACAAAAAAATATAAAAACCCTAAATACATGAAAACCCCTAACAAAAAAAACTAAAAAAACACTTGATACACCTAAAACACCTAAAAATGTTAAAAACCCTAAAAAATAAAAAAATCCAAAAAAATACCAAAAATCCCTAAAAACTTAAAAAACCCTAAAAACCTAGATAAACTCTATAAAAATCATTATACCCTTAAAACAATTAAAATCCATAATAAAATAATAACACTACAAAACCATAAAACCCCAAAAACATAGTAAAACCATAAAATCCTCTAAACAACTCATAAATCCCCAAAAATCATAAACTATAAAAAACAACTAAAAGCTCTTAAAACACTTTAAACCCCTAATACTATTAAAAACTATAAAAACCCTAAAACCCATAAAAACTACAAAACCCCTTAAACCATTTAATACCATAAAACCACTAAAACCCCTAAAACAACCAAAATACCATGAAACCCTAAAATCTTAAAAATCATAAAATCCCAAAAAATCCCCAAAAACATAAATAACCCAAAAAAATCCTGATACCCCAAATAAAACCATAAAAATCTAAAAACACTTAAAACCGCAAAAAATATAAAAAATAAAAAAAAACCTAAAACCCCTAAAAACAACAAAAATCCATAAAAATATTAAAAATCTATAACAACCCATAAGAACCACTAAAACCCCAAAAATCCCTTTAAACCCCTAAAAACATTAAAAAACAATAAAAACCCTTAAACCCCTAAGATATTCAAAAAACCATAATACCCCCAAAAAACATAAAATATTCGTTCTTGTTTTTGCATCTTGAGATTTTGTTTGTTTTCCTTCGAAAACATAGCTTGTGTTCCCCTCAATCCTCTTCTAGTGTAAGCTTGTTACACCTCATGTTCGTATTATATGATTTTCATTCAATAAATTCCTTTATTGTATGAATTGGGTGACTAATTCATGTCACTTATTTTATAAAAAACATAAAAATCCCAAAACCCCTAAAACCCCTCACTAGTGCAGAAAACATTTTTTACGTCGGTTATTTTTCATTATTTACGTCGGTTTTTAGGCGACGTTAATACGGACGACGTTATAAATAACGTTTTTTACGTCGGTTATTTAAAACCTGACGTAACATCCCTAACATCACGGTGTTTATCACGTCGGTTCATTAATAACTGACGTCATAAATATGCGTGGGGGGGGTTTATCACGTCGGTTATTTTCTAAACCGACGTGATAAAACGCCTGGGATATCGTTTATCACATCAGTTATGACATAACCGACGTGATTAACCCTTCCCCGGGCCTATTATCACGTCGGTTTCTTAAATAACCGACGTGATAAAAAGGCCTGGGAAACGTTTTAGCACGTCGGTTATCCAATAAGCGACGTGGTAAATCGATTCCCAGGCCTTTTATCACGTCGGTTATATTAAGAACCGACGTGATAAAAGGCTCGGGAACGGTTTAGCACGTCGGTTCTCGAAAAAACCGACTTGATAAACCTTTACCGATTTATTTACCACGTCGGTTATAAAATAACCGACGTGAAAGTGATATTTTTTTTTAAATAATTGCACTGCTCTCACCAAAAAGCAACCAGAAACCAAACAAAAATAACCATGCCAACCCTCCCCCAAGCCCCAACTGAACCCCACCCTCATCTATACCCACCTAACAACCTGGCCAGCCCTCCCCCACCACATTGGAGCCCCACCACAACCCTTGGACACCCCCCCACCCCTTGGACAGCCCCCCCACCCTCATTTACACCCCCACGACCCCTAGTATAGCCTCAAACACCCATTGGACACCCCTCCCATATCCCTTGAACACCCCCCACCCCTTGGACACCCCCCACCCCTTGGACAGCCCCCCCCCCCCCCCCCACCCTCATTTACACCCCCAAGACCCCTAGTACAGCCTCAAACACCTATTGGACACCCCCCCACACCTTGACAACCCTCCCAGACCCCTTGGACACCCCCCCCCCCCCCCGACCCCTGGACACCCCCCCGAGCCCTTGGATATCCCCAAACACCCCTTGGACACCCCTCCCATATCCCTTGGACACCCCCCCCCCCCCCCCCCCACCCCTTGGACACCCCCACCCCTTGGACACCCCCCCTCCCCTTGGACAGCCCCCCCACCCTCATTTACACCCAACCGACCCCTTGGACAGAACTCCCAGACACCTTGGACACCACTCCCATATCCCTTGGACACCCCCCACCCCTTGGACACCCCCCACCCCTTCGACACCCCCCCCCCCCCCACCCTCATTTACACCCCCCGAACACTAGGACAGCCCCAAACACCCCTTGGACACCCCTCCCATATCCCTTGGACCCCCCCCCCACCCCTTGGACACCACCCCACCCCTTGGACAGCCCTCCCACCCCCTGGACACCCCCCCGACCCCTTGGAAACCCCCCCCCCTACTCCTTGGAAACCCCCCCCCCCCCCATCCCCTTGGACAGTCCCAAACTCCCCTTGGACACTCCTCCTATATCCCTTGGACACCCCCCCCCCCCCACCACTTGGACACCCCCCCCCCACCCCTTGGACAGCCCCCCCCCCCCCCCACCCTCATTTACACCCAACTGACTCCTTGGACAGCCCCAAACACACCTTGGACACCCTTCCCATATCCCTTGGACACCCCCCAAACACCCACCCACCCCCTTGGAACCTCTCCCCCCATACCAAAATCCAGACCAGAAAAACCATCAACAGTAGACCAAAACAAGAAGTAGAGAAAAATTAAACATTCACTTCTATAACATTCAAAACTTACACTGTCAACTTCAAAAAAAACTAAATCCAACCTAAACGACTACGAAATACACAATTACATTGACAATATTAAAAATTACATTTTACATTACAAACAACTAAAAGTCAATCAAACCTGTAAAATAATTTGACCACTCCACTTGTAAGTGTTTGATATCTTCAGCAGTAAAGGGTTGAGGGTCATCAAAAAGCTACAAAGGAAAAGGATAGTAGTCAACGTGTATAATGAATAAATCAAATTGAAATATTATGAGAAATAGGAAATCTTACCAGGTCAAAACTCAGAACTGTCCCAGTTGTTATTATTTCATACATAAATCTTAACATGTAATATCCGCATTCGATGATGCCTTGTTGCTCATGACATTTCTGTTTGAATGAGTGTAAATTCAATATATTATTTTTATGTAATAAATCAAAATGTACAAATTATAAATGGATATTTACCTTCGCATGTACATATTTGATCTTGAAATTCCTTTTCTTTGCGCTTTTTCGAAAGTGGACCCATGCCCTGTTAGAAAATAATACGAATGGGGTAAATTTAAAATTAATTATAATATATAAAACTATTGTGAAATTGAAACTTACGTTTCCAATATATTCTTAAAACTTTATCGCACAACATCATGGAGAGAGAATATCCAATAAAGTGTTTTCTCTCTAGGGAAAAAAACCCATAACATCCAATGATCCCTGATAAAAGGAAATTTAACGTTAGTGGTTTTTTATGTTATAAGATAATTAACTCTTTGAGAGGGATTTGTTTCATACCTCTCACAAAAAGGCATCATCCAACACTGTGTGATTACATTCTTTTCAAATCTATCAGCAATATAAAGCATTATTTGTTCCTCATCCAATGCACATGCTTCAGGGGAAATCAATTGTGGGTCCACGAATCCATATACATCTGTCAGCTCATTCCTCTCACAAATTTTATATAGATACCTAATACAAATCAGACATAAGTATACATTTTTAATAAATATAACGCAAGGAAAAGGTGTTAAGACTTACATGATAAAAATTTGCACCACGTTGATGCCCAACTTATCTCCAGTGACAAACTCCATGATATTAGTTTTCATAATCCCCACACTTAGTTCACGTCCACAGACATGAGCTTCAATTGTAAAGTCATAATGATCCGCCAACAAATTTGAATATCTTGACAATTTTTCAAGACTGCTAGTATCTGCATCTGATGTCATAGCTATCTGTCTTTGTTGTTGTCTATACAATATTTCTTTACCTTTGAAGTATTCCTGTAAAAATAAATTGAAAAATATATTAGTTTTCAAATGATAAAACATTAATAAAAATATAAAATAAAAGATATAACATCCATACCTCTATGGTAATGAGTCGAAGAAGTCTGGATGGCCAAAGTAAAAAATGGTCGATACTATGTCCAACTGTCGTCACCTCATCTGTAGGTAATGGTATCCGAGCTGATCTATCTATAATATCTTGTACAGTGACCCTCTGATTCTCTACCTCTAACTGTTGATGATGAACTGTATCTCCTATACAATATACCATCCCATATGCAACTATATGATGTTGAGGATCATCAACATACAACTCACAATAAGTAGGTAGCTGCGGCGGAGGAGGAGGATCAAAAATGGGGTCCGCAGGCTGAGGTGGGGGAGTGGGAGCTACTGGGAGAGGTGGAGTGGGAGCGCATCCTGAAATTGTCTTTGCATGTCTGCAAACATAATCTGCACCGATGCTCTAATCTTGTCCTCCATTGTCGCATTAATATTATGGACTTCAGCCTCCAAGGATTCTATTTTTTTTTTATAAACTCCCTCAACGTTAGAAGTTGAGGAACGTGGCAACACTTTTCTTACCGATACACCTGCCGGATATCCCCTTACACGGCCAGGATGTTCGGGCTTTCCCAATGCCACGGATAAAATATCTTCCCTCCCAGATGGTGTAAATGTCCCCTGTAAACTCTGCTCCTCAAGAGAGTCCTGTAATAATTAATTGAAAATTTCTATAATGATTGGAAATATATGACGAAAATAGTAAACTTAAATAAATAAAATAGATATCTTACAATCCTCTCAACTACGAGTCTCGATTCTTCCGAAAGATATTGTCCTTTTTTTCCCTTCCGAGCTCTTTTCCATTTCTCATGTCTAGATGGAGGGGATGGAGGGGCCACCTCTCCAGAGCTTGAAGACTCAGCTCTTAGTTGTTGAAATTTTTCTGCCATCATTTGTTCTTCCAATAATGCATACCCTCCCCGAGATAAACTATGAGGGTATACATTTTTAGATTGGATCTCTTGATGAGCTTTCCTTGTTTGCTGTAAATTAAGAATAAGTAATCATTAACAAAACAATAATAAGATCATCTATATAAGATTGCTTATAAAAGTTTACATTGCCCTTACCAAAAATGATTCTTTTCTTATACTTTCAAAAAATTGTCTCCATGTGTCTTCATCTATAAAAGGATATATACGACATGGATTCTCACGACTCCTATGACCATAAATGAAATCAGATGAGAGGGTCGATTTGAAATCCCTCCATCTTCTAGCAGCCAACGATAAGCATTTCTTCCTGACTCCTCCAGTGTCAGGAATATCAAATGTCATCTGATGAAAAAGAGGTTAAAAATATTATATATACAAGAAACATTTAAAGAACAGTCAAACAATAGCAAAAGATCTTACCAAAATGGTCTCCCACAGATGAGAAATTATCGCCTTATCCACACTTCTCCAATCATCGTAGAGAATGCTTACTTTTCTCTTAGCCTGAGTTGCTACAAAACCCTTAAAATCTTTAGCATTTGGACCTCTAGGAAGATCATAATCATCAAACTCCACGACTATCCTCTCCTCCTTCGTACGGGCAAGTGATAATTTTGGTAAACGTGTGCACCCACGCTTACCAGACCTTTGAACTCTTTTTCGTAATAGGAGAATGTGAATGTTCCTCCCCAGATGTATGACCAATATGCTCATCTACAGAATCATGTGGCTGATCAACTGATTGATCTGTCATTTTCCTTCAAATCAAAAAAACAAACATTAGTTCACAAATATACAAATTCAAATATTGTAATACTACTTAATCAGAAAATAGAAAAGTGTACTAAATTACATAATAGTAAACATTGGTAATATGGTAAGCATGTTAAACATTGATAAACATGGTAAACACAAGAAAAAGGTTTCCAAGTAGTTGGCTCAAGAAAGCTGAAAAGTGGACTCAATGAGTCCACCGGTCAGCCGGTGTGAGCTCACCGGCCAGCCGGAGGACCCAGGCAGTAGACTTGCCCACTGCCTGGTGCCACCGGCCGGCCGCTGGCTCACCACCGGCCGGCCGCTGGATCACCACCGGCCATCCAGTGATCCACCACCGGCCAGCCGGTGTGCCCAGGACTTCTCCTCTTTACGGTTTTTATTGTTTTATTCTTTTGGTTTGATACATGTTTTAATAAGTAAAAATTTACAATATCTAACATTATATGAAAAAACTAAATGTAAACAAGAAATAAACATGTGTTACCTGTAATTTTAGGAATGTACAGTTGGATTGTTTTCCCAAATTCCTTCGTCGTGATCATTCCTTATGGCACAAACCATGTCTTCAACATACTCATCATTATGTTCTGTTAATCTTTCCATGGAAGTAGGGATCTTAGATAAATCAGCATCTTCATCAAATTCATCCTCACCAACATATTGTTTTTTCCCTTGTAAAACAACAGCCCACTGCATATCTGATTGATCTACTACATAGAAAATTTGTTTGGCATGTGTTGCCATTATAAAAGAATCAGCTGTGTCTTCCAATCTATTCAGATTAACAAGTGTCATTCCAAATTCATCATGTCTGACACTGTTGTTACCGATAAACCATTTACAGTTAAAAACAGGAACTTTAATTTTAAATTAATCAGCCTCCCATATGTCTTCAATCACTCCATAATATGAAATTGATGCCGAAATTGGGTTTCTGTCCTTAGCACTCGAAAAATGCATTGCTTCTGCAAACACCAATACACCACTATTCTGAACTGCACTTCTGTTGTCCTGAGCTTTCGTATGAAATGTATAGCCATTAATGTCATAAGCGGACCATGTTATCACATTTAAAGATGGACCACCCACTATCCATTTTAATGTCTCTGATACATCTGATCTACCAAGCAAGGTCTTTTTAAACCATGGCAAAAAAGTTTTGTTGTGCTCATTCAAAATCCACATTTCTTTCTTCTTTGGATGACATTGTTTCAACTCATTAATATGCAATGTGATATACGGTTGAACATCAGCTATGTTATTCAAGATGTATGATTCTAACTTCTTCATATGTTCAGCTGACAGTGATTTGACTTTCAAGCCACGAATCCCCTTTCCCTCATTATTAACCCATTCATGGCGAGATGGAGGCAAACCTATCTGTTGCGCCGTAGCCAAGTAGCTCGTACAAAACTCTACTACCTCCTTAGAAATATACTTTTCAATAATGGAGGCTTCAGGTCGATATGGATTTTTAACATATCCCTTTAATATTTTCATATACCTTTCAAAAGGATACATCCAACGAAGATATACAGGTCCACAAAGCTTTATTTCTCGAACCAGATGAATCATTAAATGCACCATCATATCAAAAAAAGTTGGAGGAAAATACATTTCCAAATGACAAAGTATAAAAATTTCATCCTTTTCCAAAATGTTCAAAGCATTCACATCAATCGCCTTGTTACAAATTGAATTGAAAAAATAACACAACCTCATTATAATATTTCTGACACGGATGGGCAATATTCCACGCAGTGCAACTGGTAGAATTTGTTGCATCATGACGTGACAATCATGTGATTTCATACCTATCAACATCAAGTCTTTCAATGAGACAAAATTTTTTACATTTGAAGAATAACCTTGAGGCACTTTGATATCATGAAGACACTGACAGAAGCAACTTTTCTCCCTCTTTGATAATGTATGAAAAGCCGGGGGAAGAAATGTTCATCTTCCTTTAGGAGTGGGAGCTAACTCCAAACGTATTCCCATTGATAGTAGGTCTAACCTTGCATTCAACCCATCTTTTGTCTTTCCTTTAATATCTAGAAATGTTCCGATCAAAGAATCACAGATATTCTTCTCCACGTGCATGACATCAATATTATGTTTGACTTCATGATACCTCCGATATGGAAGCTCAAAAAATATTGACCTTTTCTTCCAAATATGTCTATCATTACCAGATTTTTGTGTCTTTCCCAATGTCACATCAAGGCTTTTCACCCTCTCAAAATACAAATCTAGGGATAAAGGTTTTGGAGCAGTATCAAATTCTTGTGAGCCATTGAATGCCTTTTTTAGTCTTCTATAAGGGTGATCCATAGGCAAAAACTTTTGATGACCCATGTACACTGTTTTCCTCCCATGATGCAATTGACAATATGACGTCTGTTGTTCGCAAATTGGACATGCTTTATGTCCTTTAACACTGTATCCAGACAAATTTCCATATGCTGGGAAGTCATTTATAGTGAATAGAAGCACTGCATGTAGTTGAAAATATTCCATTTTATAAGAATCATACACCCTAATACCATCAGCCCATAACAGTTTCAAATCATCAATCAGCGGTGACAAGTATACATCAATATCATTGCCGGGTTGCTTTGGACCAGAGATCATGATACTCAACATGACATATTTGCGCTTCATACAAACTTCATGAGAGAGGTTGTAAATTACCAATAAAATAGGCCATGAACTATGTGTGCTACTAAGGGTTCGGTATGGATTCATTCCATTTGTTCACAAGCCTAGTCTCAGATTTCTAATTTCATTTCCAAATGTAGGGTATTGGGCATCAATTTTTTTCCATTGTGGACAATCAGCTGGATGACGTATTTTTCCATCACATACCCGCTCATCAGCATGCCATCTTAACCTTTTTGCATCATGTGAATTAGAAAATAAATGTTTGAAACGAGGAATTATAGAAAGATACCAAAATACCTTTGAAGGGAGCTTTGTAATCTCTAAATCAGCTTGTGATTTTTCTTTCACCTTATACTGTGATGTCCCACATTTAGGAAACTCTTTCATAAATTCATATTCCTTCCTATATATAATGCATTCATTTGGACATGCATGTATTTTCCTGTATCCCAATCCCATCGGGCATAATATTTTTTTGGCCTTATAATGTGAATCTGGAAGATCGTTATCTTTTGGAAGAATGTCTTTCATCAATTGTAGCAGCTCTGTAAAACTTCTGTCACTCCATCCATGTTTCTCCTTCAGGTTAATCAATCTTAACACCGCCGACAAAACCGTAAAATCTGTACAACCAGGATATAATGGTTTTTCGGCATCACCATATAGACGTGCAACTGTCGGTTCTATCTCAATTTGTTCTGCTACAATATCGCGAATCATTTCTTCAATTCCATCGGAGTTACCATCTTGCGATTCATTATCATTAGTGACATTCTGTCCAGTTTCGCCATGCCAAATCCAAGGGTTGTAACTCGGATTGAAACCATGACAAATCAGATGATCTTTTATCTCTCTACTTATCAACTTCTTCATATTCAGACATTTCAGGCATGGACAGAAAAAAATGTCACTACTTGGAACATTTCGTTTAGCAAATTCCAAAAAGGCATCAACACCTTCCTCATATTCATTGGTCATTCGATGTGCCGTAATCCAACTTCGACTCATTATTACCTATAACAAATAGCAAAAATATATATATTTTTTAGATAAGACAAATATATGTTTATATGAAAAAAAATCATAATTTGAATGTAAACAATTTTGAAATATAAAACAAATCGATGTGTATTTAAAAAAATATGCTTGAATATTATTTTTTAAACAAAATATAGTAAGATATAACACCCCCCCCCTAGACACCACCCCCACCCCCTACCCCCTTGGACACCCCCCTGGACACCCCCAACACCCACCCACACCCTTGGACAGCCCCCCACACCCACCCACCCCCTTGTAAACCCCCCTGGACACCCCCCGACCCCTCTGGACAGCCCCCTGCCCCTCCTGGACACCACCCCCCACCCCCTACCCCCTTGGACACCCCCCTGGACATCCCCCAACCCTCTCGACAGCCCCCCCACCCACCCGGGCAACCCCAAATACCCTCTGGAGAGGCCGCCACCCACTTGGACAGCCCCCCACACCCATCCAACCCCTTGGACACCCCCCTGGACACCCCACCGACCCCTCTGGACAGGCCGCCACCCCCTTGGACAGCCCCCCACACCCACTCATCCCCTTGGACACCACCCTGGACACCCCCCGACCCCTCTGGACAGCCCCCGACCCCTCTAGAAAGCACCCCCACCCCTCCTGGACACAACCCCCCACCCCCGACCTGCTTGGACACCCCCCTGGACACCCCCCAACCCTCTGGACAGCCCCCCCCCCCCCTCCTAAACACCACCCCCCACCCCCTACCCCCTTGGACACCCCCCTGGACACCCCCCAACACCCACCCACACCCTTGAACAGCCCCCCACACCCACGCACCCCCTTGTAAACCCCCCTGAACACCCCCCGACCCCTCTGGACAGCCCCCCGCCCCTCCTGGACACCACCCCCCACCCCCTACCCCTTGGACACCCCCCTGGACATCCCCCAACCCTCTGGACAGCCCCCCCACCCACCCGGACAACCCCAAATACCCTCTAGAGAGGCCTCCACCCACTTGGACAGCCCCCCACACCCATCCAACCCCTTGGACACCCCCCCTAGACACCCCACCGACCCCTATGGACAGGCCGCCACCCCCTTGGACAGCCCCCTCACCCACCCATCCCCTTGGACACCACCATGGACACCCCCTGACCCCTCTGGACAGCCCCCGACCCCTCTAGAAAGCACCCCCACCCCTCCTGGACACAACCCCCCACCCCCGACCTGCTTGGAAACCCCCCTAGACACCCCCTAACCCTCTGGACAGCCCCCCCCCCCCCCCCCACCCCTCTTAAACATCACCCCCACCCCCTACCCCCCCTGGACACCCCCCAACACCCACCCACACCCTTGGACAGCCCCCCACACCCACCCACCCCCTTGTAAACCCCCCTGGACACCCCCGACACCTCTGGACAGCCCCCCGCCCGTCCTGGACACCACCCCCCACCCCCTACCCCCTTGGACACCCCCCTGGACATCCCCCAACCCTCTGGACAGCCCCCACCCACCTGGACAACCCCAAATACCCTCTGGAGAGGCCGCCACCCACTTGGACAGCCCCCCACACCCACCCACACCCTTGGACACCCCCCTGGACACCCCCACCGACCCCTCTGGACAGGCCGCCACCCCCTTGGACAGCCCCCCACACCCACCCATCCCCTTGGACACCACCCTGGACACCCCCCGACCCCTCTAGACAGCCCCCGACCCCTCTAGAAAGCACCCCCACCCCTCCTGGACACAACCCCCCACCCCCGACCTGCTTGGACACCCCCTGGACACCCCCCAACCCTCTGGACAGCCCCCCCACCCCTCCTAAACACCACCCCCACCCCCTACCCCCCTGTACATCCCCAAACCCTCTGGACAGCCCCCCCACCCACCCGGACAACCCCAAATACCCTCTGGAGAGGCCGCCACCCACTTGGACAGCCCCCCACACCCATCCAACCCCTTGGACACCCCCCTGGACACCCCACCGACCCCTCTGGACAAGCCGCCACCCCCTTGGACAGCCCCCACACCCACCCATCCCCTTGGACACCATCCTGGACACCCCCCGACCCCTCTGGACAGCCCCCGACCCCTCTAGAAAGCACCCCCACCCCTCCTGGACACAACCCCCCACCCCCGACCTGCTTGGACACCCCCCTGGACACCCCCCAACACCCACCCACACCCTTGGACAGCCCCCCACACCCACCCACCCCCTTGTAAACCCCCCTGGACACGCCCCAACCCTCTCGGGGATTTATAGAAAACGATGAAAAATTAGTGAAATCATAAAATTAGTCAATATTGCAAGTCGAACTAATAGATCTAGGGATGATAAATAAGATTATGGTGCCAAAACGAGTTAAAAGGGTTCGCAATCGAAGAATCTTAGCTAGTTTCAACAAAAAAATCACAACACATATATATATACTATCCGCGAAAAAAAACGAACGAGTGGGAGGATTACCTGAGTGCTGCGAGTTTAGATGATTGATCCGAGGAGATTAAATATGAGAAACGATGATCGCAAAACGAATCTAAACCCACGAAATGGACGAGCCGATTCGGGTTTACGCGCGAGAGAGACGAGTCGCGACTGTCGAAGGTAAACTCGCGAATGAAAATCCACGGGTCTGGGTAAATTTTTAAATGAGTTATCACGTCGGTTATTCAATAACCGACGTTATAATCTTTTTAAAAACATTTATAACGTCGGTTATTCAATAACCGACGTAAAAACCTTCCTCCGATTCTTTTTTTACGTCGGTTATTTTATAACCGACGTTATAAAGGGCTCAAAATCCGCGTTTTATTACGTCGGTTACTCCATAACCGACGTCAAAAACATCTGCGGATTCTTTTTTTACGTCGGTTATTTTATAACCGACGTAAAAAGGCCTTCAAAAACAGCGTTTTTTACGTCGGTTATATTTATAACCGACGTAAAAAACGCCCCCCCGCTTCTGTTTTTTACGTCGGTTAATGTATAACTGACGTAAAAAATGAAGCCGCGCGATTAATAACGTCGGTTATAAAAATAACCGACGTTAAAGGTGTACTAAACACAGGTTTTTACGTCGGTTATTAAATAACCGACGTAACAAACCTCGTTTTACATATTATGACGTCAGTTTTATATAACCGACATAAAAAATGGTGACGTAAAAAACGTTTTCTGCACTAGTGCCTAAAACCCCCTAAAAACATGACAACCCCATAAAAACCACTAAAAACCCAAAAAAACCTTTAAACCCCTAAAAACACTAAAAAACTCTAAAACACTTAAAACCCCTAAAAACTCAATAAAACCATAAAACCACAAAAAAATTCATAGAAAACCTAAAACACATAAAAATAAAAAACCCTAAAAAATTCCAAAAATCCCTAAGAAACCATAAAAACCCTAAAAATCCATAAAAATCCCTCAAATCTAAAAAATAAATAAAAACCCAGGAAAACACTAAGAAAACATTAAATATCTAAAAACACTTAAAACCTCTAAAAACAAAAAAAAATTAAAACCAATAAAAACTCCTAAAACACTCAAAATCCCTAAAAACCATAAAAAAACAAAAAAAAATTCCTAAATATCCCAAAAGATATAACAAACCCTAAAACCATGAAAAGCTCTAATAAAACATTAAAACCCAAAAAATACATACAACCCCTAATAACCTAAAAACGCTAAAAAAACAAACCCCCCTAAAAATACCCTAAAAAACCCTAAAAGGTTAAAACCCCTATTACCCATAAAATCCGTAAAAATCACTAAAAACAATAAAGCCCAATTAAACCCCTCAAAATGTTAAAAAACTCTAAAATATGTAAAAACCCAAAAAAAAACTCAAAAATACTCAAAAATACTCAAAAATACAAAAAAAACAATAAATACCCTCAAAACCCTAAAAATCCCTAAAAGCCTTAAAAACTGATAGAACCCTAAAAATGCAATAACAATCTCTTAAAACGCTGAAAAATTATAAGAAAATGACAAAATCCTAAAATCATTTAAAATCCTTGGGAAATATAACATAGATAAAAATCCTAAAAATCCCAAACAACCATATAACACCATAAAACCCCACAAAATCCTTAAAAACCATAAAACCCATAAAAATCTGAAAGAATATTAAAAATTATTTAAAATATAATAAACCACAGGACACCTAAAAACCAAATAAAACCTTAAATACCTAAAAACACTTAAAAACCCTAAAAATATAAAAATCTAAAAACCTTAAAACCATAAAACTAAATGAACAACCCCTGAAACCCCAAAAACCCCTAAACCCCAAATAACCCAAAAAATAGTAAAAACCCACTAAAACTCTAAAAATCTTTTAGAGCCTTAAAAACATTAAAAATTATAAATTCCCTTAAAACATTAAAAAAACTCAAAAAACTGCTAAAAACCTCAAAAAAATAATAACACTAAATACGCTAAAAACCCTAGAAACCCTAAAAACCATAAAAACCCATAAAAATACAAATAAATTCTCTAAAACCCCTAAAAATGGAAATAACCATAAAAAATCTTATAACCCCCTAATAAAACCTTGAAAACCAAAAAACACATAAAACCCTAAAAAACCTAAAAAAAATTCTAAATCCCCTAAAACCCCCAAAACCACATAAAACCCCTCAAATTCCATAAAACCCCTAAAACCCCTAAAAATCATAAAAAATATCCCTAAAAAATATAAAAAAAATAAAAACCCCAAAAACCCAAAAGAAACCTATTAAAACATTAAATACCTCAAAATGCCTAAAACCCCTAAAAAATTATAAAAATTATAAAAACCATAAACACCCCTAAAATCACCAAAAAATACATAAAATCCTAAAACCGTAAAAAACTGTAAAACCCATAAAACCGTAATATCGTTAACAAATATAAAATTACTCTAAACCACTAAAAATTAGAAAACTCTAAAAAACCATAAAATCCTTAAAAAACTAAAACAAACAATAATTACCTAAAAACAAAAAGCCCTAAAAACCAATAAAAACCCTAAAAACTACAAAACCCTTTAGACCCCAAAAATACTAAAAAACTATTAAAAACATAAAAATAATAAAAAAATAAAAAAACTTTAAAACCCCAAAAAACAATATAAACCCTAAAAATCCTTAATGTCTGTAAATTCCCAAAAAACAATAAAAATCCTAAATAACCCAAAAAACACTCAAAATCACTAAAAACATTAAAATCCTCAAAACCCTAAATAATCATAAGAAAACAGTAAATAACTAAAAACACTCAAAACCCAAAAAATCTAAAAACGATAAAAACTTTGAAAATCAAAAAAAATACCCTAAAAAGCTGAACCCATAAAAATTTTCAAAACACCTAAAAACTATAAATATCATAAAAAAATAAAAATCCATAAAAACATAAAAATCCCAAAAACATTGAAAACCCCTAAGAAAAACATAAAAACTAAAAACCACTTAAAACCCCCAAAAAAATAAAAAAAATCAAAAAACCTTCTAGGATCCAAAAAGCCCTAAAACCCTTAAAAAAATATTTTCCCCAAAAAACCCTTAGATCCCTAAAACCCCAGAAAAACTGTAAAAACTAGTAAAAACTCCTGACACCCTTTAAAACCCTAAAATGTTAAAAAAATTCCAAATAACTTGAAAACCCAAAAAATAAAAATATTTTAAAATATCTAAAGAACATTAGAAAACCTATAAACAACAAAATACTAAAAAACCCTAAAAATCCCTAAAAATGTTAAAAAAAGTAAAAAAAATATGATAAACCTAAAAACACATAAAACCCCTTAAAAAAGAAAAAGTGCTAAAACCATATAAAACCCTAAAAAGTCCCTACAACACAAAAACCATAAAAATCCATAAAAACCATAAAAATCTTAAAAAGATCTTAAAATTCAAGGAAACATAAAACAACTTAAAAACATAAGAAAAACATAAAAACTGAAAACCAGTTAATACCCCAAAAAACCTAAAAAGCTAAAAACATAAAATAACTTAAAACCCCTAACAACTTTAATTCCCCTAAAAACCAAAAAAACCAAAAACCCATAAATACCCAAAAACCACTAATAACTCTTAAAAACCCTTTAAACCCCTAAAAATGACAGAACCACTAAAAAACATTAAATCCCCTAAAAACTAAAAGGAACCCCTAAAACCCCAAAAAACCATAAGCACCCTAAAAACCATAAAATATCTAAAAACCATAAAAACCATAAAAACCCTAAAACCCCTCAAAATAAGAAAAAAAATCATAAAAACCAACAAAATCTTAAAAATATGAAAAAAATCCTAAAAATGTAAATAACCATTAAAATACTAAAAACCCTAAGAAAACCATAAAAACCTATAAACACTTAAAACACCTAGAAAATCTAAAAAATGTTAAAAACCCTAAAAACATTAAAAATACACAAAAACACCTTAAAAATCTCTAAAAACCATAAAAACAGTCAAATCATAAAAAAAAATATCTAAAAATATATAAGAGAATAAAAACCCTAAAAACCTTGAAACCCCCTTTAGAATGCTGTGAAAACATAAAATCACTTAAAACCCAGAAAAAACTAAAAATGATAAAACCATACAGACCCTAATAACCCGAAAACCCGAAAACCCTAAAACCCATAAAACCCCTAAAACCTTTAAAAACCCAAAAAACCAAAAAACATCAAAAATCACAATAATTATTTAACCCTCAAAAAATGTTACAAATTCTAGAAACCTTAAGACCCCTAAAAACTAAAAGATCTCTAAAAACCCAAAAAACCAAAAAACCCATAAAAATTTTAAAAACCCAAATCCCTAAAAAACCCTAAAAACACAAAAAACCTGTATAAATTCAAAAAAAGTCAATAAAATACCTAAAAGGAGGATTAAACTTAAAATCCATAAAAACACTAAAAACTATAAAAGATCAAAACACGTAAAATCCTCAAAAATCCAAAAAAAGATGAGCACCTTAAAACCCCTAAAAGACCCTAAGCAACCTAAAACACTAAAAATCCATAAAAATGTAAAAAACCCATTAAAACCTTGAAGACCCTATAAAAACATTAAAAACTAAAAATTCTTAAAACCTACAAAAAAATATAAAACACCTAAAAGACACTAAAATTCCAAAAAACCCTTAAAAACCATAAGACCCATAAAACCATAAAACCCTTAAAACCTTAAAAAACATTAAAACAACTAAAACCTCTTAAAAATCATTAACCCTATAAATTTTTTAAAAAACATTAAAATCCCTTAAAACCCTAAAAACTCAAAAAAACATAAAAACCATAAAAACATCAAAATCCTTAAAAATCATAAAAACCCTAAAAGTCATAAAAATCCTTAAAAATCCATAATAACATAAAAAAAACTAAAAATATTATGAAATCATTAAAAACATAAAAACACTTAAAATCCATAAAACACTAAAAATGAAAGAAAATCCTAAAACCCCTAAAAAGACCCTAAATACCTCAAAATCCCCAAACCCCTAAAAATCCATAAAAATTATAAAATATCCATAAAATCTCTAAAGAGGTAAAAACCCATAAAACCCAAGAAAAACCTTATAAAATCCTTAAAACCCTAAAAGTACTTAAAACCCCTAATACATAAAAATGTTATATTCTCTAAAGTCCATTAAATCCTTAAAACCCCTAAAACTATAAAGAGCACAAAAAACCATAAAACACCCTAAAAACCCTAAAACCACTAAAAAATATACAATCCCTTTAATCCCCTAAAATTTTCAAAACACATAAAACAATTAAAACCCCAAAAACTCATAAAAACCTTTAAAACCAAAAAATCCAAAAAAAACGAAAAAAAAACCTCAAACTCATAAAAATTCTTGAAAACCGAAAAAATATATAAAAATCATAAAAAATTATTTAAAAAAACATAAAAACATAGAAACCCCTAAAAACATGGAAAATCCATAAGAAACCCTTAAAACCTGAAATCACTTAAAACCCCTAAAAACTGCTAAAAATCCTAAATAGACTCTAAAACCTTATAACCCCTCAAAATACCTAAAAACCCAAAAAATACCATAGAAATCCTAAAAGGCCCTAAATTCTATAAAAATTAAAAAAAATTAAAAACTATAAAACCCATAAAAAATCTTTAAAAACCTAAATACACTTAAACCACTAAAAACATAATATCTTTAAACCCCTATAAGACCCTAAAAATTTCTAAAAACCCCTAAAAACAATGAAATACCTAAAAATTGTAAAAAATCCAAAATACCCTAAAAATCTATAGAATCCCATGAAAAACTCTAAAAACCCTTTAAACAACTAAAATAATTTAAAAACTAAAAAAACCATAAAACCCTAAAAAATTAAAAAAAACCCTAAATCCCAAAAAAACTAAAAAAACAAAAAATAAACTCCAAAAATCATAAAAATCCTAAAAAAACCCAAAAAACCATAAAAAAAATTTTAAAAACCTAAAACCACATATGAAAACCTTAAAAACCTACATACACTCAATACCCCTAAAAACCTATAAAATTCTAAAATACCTAAAATAATCTAAAATACCATTATCCCCTAGAACCCCTAAAAATCTATAAAAACAATAAAATACATAAAAATAATAAAACCATAAAAGTCAATAAAAACATAAAACCCCATAAAACCCTGAAAAACCCAAAGAAACATTAAAAACTAAAAACAAATAAAACCCCTAAAAACTCTAAAAACTATTGATACCCTAAAAACCCAAAAAACATAAAAACCATAAAACCACTAAAACCATTAAAAAAACTAATACCCATAAAATCTCTATATACTCTAAAACCCATCTAAATCCTTAAAAATGTTTTAAAATCCTAAAAACATTAAAACCCAAAAAACTCAAAAAAAACCCTAAATACCCAAAAAACCCATAAAATTGTCAAAACCCCCAAAACCCCTCAAAACCCATAAAAACCCTAAAAGACCATAAAAATCCTAAAAATCCTTCCAAATTCCTAAAAATGTAAAAATTTGTAAAACCCCTGAAAGAACCCCAAGAAAACCATGAAACCTATAATCGCATAAAAAACCCTAAAATCCTAAAAACAATAAAAACCCATTAAAATCCTGTAAAACACAAAAAAACCCAAAAAATTATAAAATCCCATAAAAACCACAAAAACAAAAAACACCAAAAAACACATAAAACCCCTAATAATATAAAAAACCATTAAAGTCATAAAATAATTAGAAATATTTAAAAACATAAAACCCTGAAAAACTAAAAAAACCCTAAAACCCAAAAAACAATAATAATCCCAAAAAAACGAAAAAACCATAAAACACCTCAGAATCGCTAAAAGACAAAAAAATAAAAAATCATAAAAAAATACCCAATAATATCTCAAATGGGAAAACCCAAAAACCATGAAAAGCCCTGAAAAACCCAAAGAAAACCATAAAATCTTAAAAACAATTAAAACCCATAATAAATTTAAAAAACATACATATCAAAAAAACCCTAAAATGCCTAAATCCTTATAACCCACTAAATACTCACCCATTAAACTCCAAAAAAAGATTAAAAACTCTAAAAAATTGAAAGACCATAAAAACTCAAAAAAATCAAAAAACCCATAAAAACTATAAAATCTCTAAAAACCATAAAAATACCTAAAATTGTGAAAAACCATAAAACCCCATTAATTCCCTAATACCCACTAAAAACATAAAAACCCTAAACAACATTAAAACTCTAAGAAAACCTAAAAAATCATAAAACCCTTTATTAAAAATATGTTTCATAACATAGATGAAAAAGTGAAAAAGGGAAATGCCATAGAAAAGGGAAGATAAGGAAGATGAATAATTACAAAGAATTGAAAAGCCTCATAAAATGGTTCTCCCAAGGTAGCCCCAATCACCATCGGTGCACAAGAACTTTCATGCCACACCACTAGAATGACCAGTCACCTTTACCCATAGTCTCATATTTTCCTATAAATAGACACTTAGGTCCTTTATTTGTAATAATGAATCTTCCCAAAGGCTGATTACTGCTTTGATCTCCCATTTACTTCACTCAAGTACTCTAAAACCTCCAAGGTAGTTTCCTAATTCCTAAAGAGATGGAATCAAAGGGGGATAGTGAGACTTAATTTCATTTAGTGCTAAAAATAAATAACACTTTCATGAATCATTCTCCTAAATCCCCTGATTTAAGAGGACTAGCACGACTACCCTTTTTCAAATAAGAACTTGTGATACTCACTTCTGGGAATTCCTATGAGGACCAGTGAAGTCTGGAGTCAAGTCTCAACCAAGTATAGTAATCTAGGATTTTTTTACCTAAGGTTCCATTAGTTCACCCAATCCTACTTGTTTAGATCACCCTTTCATGAACCTCATTGGTTTGCCCTACCCTTCAGCCTGTGCGAGACTTTCATGGAGCCTCCTTTGAAGCCACTCATGGAAAGGATTCTCTTTCACTGGATCCCTTTCTTGAAATGGACCAAGTTGAAACCTCCACTAAGACCTATTTATTTAAAAAACCTTAGGGAAAGAATAATTAGTGTGTCATATATTTGAATTTGTCTTTTTATGGTCAGAGGTTTCCCACACATTTCCTGCCATAGGGTAATGATTCTAGAGGAATTTTTAGATTTGGATATATACAGTCACATGGACCCTTACCCTAGGGACAATGTTGCGGAGTTCTCGGTCTTGGGTTCTTGAGATATAACTATATCCACCCCTTATCTTCTATAAGACCTGAATCCTTCAGTTCCTATCATTGAGGGTAAGGATCACACTTTCTTTTCCCTTCCTCGTGGAATGAGATCCTCATATTTTGGAACAAATTTTAGGGAACTCCTCAATAGGTAATCCCCTGGACTTTCATGTAGGATGTTGCAGTCCAGATCCTCTCTATGACGTTTACCTTTATTACTTCCTTACATTGGACCCATTTGAAATGTAAATTGAAGAGAGGGAAGCATCGTATCAATGACCTCTTCTATCATAGACATGACCTCTTTCATTGTATACCCGGCCTGTTCCACTAGTGAAGGAGGAAAAGTGTTTGGTTTTTTGAATCTTTCACATCCTCTTGTTTCTCACACCAAGCATGATATATGATCTTGGAGTTTTGGATTAATCCGGAAACCCACACAATTGACTAGAATGATTAAACTAAAATAACTCTAATTCCTACCTTAACCAGGATAAACAGAAATTCCACATGGGGATTGGGCTCATTGGGTATCCTCCCTAGGAATAATCCCCGATCATAATTCCCTTAATATGGGTATCCTCCTACAGAGTAAACCCTAGGTTAAGACCCCAAATAACCATGAGTTAAAAAATCCCTCATGGTCCCATTATAGGGGATTTACCTCTCAGTAATAACCCCTAGCCTATCATCTCAAAGGTCAATACTCCCTTGCGAGACATACCCTTGAGGGCCTCCATAGGTGTGGGTCCTCACTAACTAACTATGTGGGCTTTGATTCTCATGCAAATGGGATATGTAGTAAGCCTCTTTAAGGTTCAAAACCAACATCCTAAACCAACATTATTCTTCTGGTCCATATCCCTAACATGGTCTATTTTAATATGGAAGATCATATTCCTTCTAATTTTCTTGGGATGCATAGGTTTATGTCCCACACCAAACATTAACTAGGAACCTCCCTCCTAGAAGTCCTTACCACATGAAATTAAATTGTACGGTAGGGTCCTTCTCACATGACCTTAAAATGTATGATGTATCCCATTAAGAGACATCGAACTATATGGGTTCTTATTCCTTTCAGAAGGATACATAGGAATACCATATATGGGTTTGATCCCAATGTCATAACAAATTCCTTCTCACTGGATGATGAAAGATTCTAGAGAGGCATTCGTCTACCTGTATGACCATAAATTCTAGAGTTCCCCACTACGTGGTTTAAAAACCATCATGGTCATAATAAAAACCAACGAACATGTAATTAGTATATAATATGATACCATCAATGGGGAACCTTAGATACATATAGATATCTCTATTGATGAAGAACCTCAAATATATATAGATGATTCTGAATTCCACATTTTCTAATAATGTATTGATAATGTTGTGATAACTCACATCATACATGGGAATTAATAAATTATTAATTAACATATCTTATATCTATAAGAGTATCCTAGTGTAGGAAATAATTCCCCTCAAAATGGTATGATGGTCCTGACCTTCCATTCTCTGGACCAATGCATGTTCTTAAGAATTGTGGGTCCAAATCCCTAATGAGAACCTACCTTTGGAAAGCATGTCAATATGGATATATATCCATTGGGTTTGTCAAGTTACATGAACAAACCCATTGGAAACTATTCGGAAATATTTATTTCCCTAATGAAGTATCATTTTCTTCGGAAACAAAAAATGGTGAACCCAATGTGAATCCTAAACCATGATGATAGTGTCACCTACCTGTTAATCTCTTTTCATTCTCAAAGGAAATGAGGGATGGATAGGTCAATCAATCATGCATTTATTCATCCAAATAGATAATGGTTTTTTGATTTCATTATTTGTATTTTCCATATATACATTCATTTCCTTTTAAGAACTCCCTTCAATCCAATGTAATCCTTCAAGTTTACACCCGTGAATTCCTTAGCTACTGATTATGTTAGATCCTCATTCACAGAAAGGATGTCATCACTGACTCAGAATCTTCAATGTTAGGTCTCCAATGCACTAGTTTGAGAGTACCATCATCATAGTACCTCCATGACCCTGATGGTTTCCCGAAAATCCCTCCAGATCAAAAATCACCCCTGATCATCTAGTTAATGATGACTGGTGGTGCAGAGGTAGATGGTGCTAACTGCTGTCATCAACCATTTATGGAGCTTATCCCCAGAATGAAAAAACCATTCCCTCCCATATTTCAGAGAGGTGTATTAGTATACCACTTATTCCCTCACCATAAAGACACAAGGGAACTTCTCAAGTGATCTTACCATCAATCATCATCGCTAATGTTGCATGATAGTAAAACCTCAATATAATGAGGGTGTCTCCTTTGACTCTTCGGCCCAGGTCCCTCAGACCTGAACATTCAAGACGGCCTATTGGGGAAGATAATAATCTAATAGGGAGAAGATTCACACCGTTTCCCCATCTAGAGAATCCCACCAACCCAGTTTAGTATAAAACATCGAGCGGGCACACACAACCATACGCCTTCTCACTACCATCCAGCAGACTCGCCTGGCGGCATTCAAAGAATACCACCAACCAAATATGATGGATACCTGAAAACAAGAACATTCACCTTTATAATCCCACCTATCCTACCATAAAACTCATCTAGAAACACTCTAAGAAGTCTTTCGACCATGTTTTGGTGGAAAACAGCTAGTAGGCATACACACCTGCCAATGCTTATCAGGGTTGCGAGTAGCCTTTCTATCAGCACACGGAAAATTCTGTCAAAAATTCCTGATGAAAAGAAGAGGGAAGAGTCAACTCTCTTTCAAAATGTATTGTTAGTGTCCACTGATAGGAAAGGGAAGATAGGATTAGGAACTTACACCTACTCTAGATACAGAATGGAAATATATTCTTGTTTTAGTCTCTGAAGTCACCAAGAATATCATGGAAATGGTGAAATGGTAGATGTAGAACTCTACCCAGTTCCTATAAACATGCCAAGATATTATCACAGAGATGAAATTAGTTCATAAGGGGAAGAAACATGACTCTATACCCACAAATGGGATCACTAATTCACATAACACCCTAGATAAAACACATACATTTGCTCTCATTCAAAAGGTTCATGGGGAAAACTCCCCCATATCATTCGGAAAACTGGATCAGGAATATACATCCACTCCAACTTGAGATAATTGGAATATACTAATGGCCACTCCAAGGAAGGAAAAAACACCTACCCATGATGACCACTTCTCCAATCATGTGGCCCAACAAGAAGTCTCGTCATGCATGGTAGGAAAACAAAGAGTTGATCTATGATCTGGGTTCGCTCGAGGATCAAGTTATTAAAGCCCTCAGATGTTTATTTTTTGTAGATAAAGATCATACCATACCTTTAAAAAATTATGAGAGTAGTAGAAGTCATTATAAAGGACATCATCAGACACTTCACAGGAATTCTTTCTTCATGGAAACAATTTGGCTGATCTTGAGAGCATATCCCTTGATGAGAGCCATAGTAACCCTCCATGTGGCTAGGAGATGAAGGAGAAAGAGGGTCTTCCCCTTCATGTATTCCACTAGGATGATCCTCCCTGTGATGGTGATCATTGAGAAAGTTCTCTTCATAGTAGTGATTTCCATTGTTAAAAAATTTATCCATTTGAAAATGTAGTGATGAGAAATCCCTCGTATCATGGGGCACTTGAAAATACAAGGCCAAAAATGTCTGATTCCTTTTCACAGGTAGGTGAAATCCATTATCATCCAGAATAAATCCCAAGGCAACATCATTCTCCAAAACTCCCTTGGGCCATTTTCGTTCAAATATATATGGGGGAATCTCATCAGATCTCATTTCATATAGATATAAAATCAGAAAGTGTCCACAATGGTCAGACTAGGTCGAGGAATCACTTGTGAAATACAAATAAGATCTTCTAAATGTGAGGAAAAAGTTGGATAAAGACAATATACTGGTCATGTTATGGCCTTTATCAACCTATCAATACATCATTCCAGAGGTGTTGGTGAATGATTGTATGAATGAAATCCACCTCAAAAATATGAAAAGCTCTTCTTTTCATAAAATAAAAGAAATTACCTTATAAAGATTATTAGACTCACATCAAGTTAATATAAGGGTTAAAATACCAAATTGACTTGGATTTTCTCATGGATTCTCAACATACAAAGACTGAGAAATAGTAGAGAGTCCTTCAACATGAATGCCTCAATGCATTAAGGAGTTTGCGACAGATGATCCGAGATACCCCACTCGGTGTTCGCATCTGAGGGTGGGGCATACATATAGTATTGCATTTCACTACATTCTCCACCAAGAAAATTCCCCCAAAAGTGGTCTAATGAAATGTTATTAACCTAGGATAGCTAAAAAATGAAATCTGTTCATGATGACATATATTCTCAAGAAGAACAAGCCCCAACCAACTTTCATCAACATCAGGACGAAAGAGAGAACGTTGTTGAGATAATTTTTCATCAAGAATATTAGAACATTGAGAAAGCATCATTCTTAGAGGATCTTAGCCCTATGATTGAGAAACTTTCATAAATTTCTCAATGGTATTCTGAAATAGTTGATTTAATTGAGTGTTAAATAA
Source organism: Viscum album (assembly GCA_963277665.1). NCBI lineage: Eukaryota > Viridiplantae > Streptophyta > Magnoliopsida > Santalales > Viscaceae > Viscum > Viscum album. Next base: position 406,544,536 of record OY728148.1, on the reverse strand, counting down.
TGATCCCAACCAATGTTCAGACCATAATCTGTAAAATCAGAAGATCAAATATGGAAATATCATCCACAGTAGTTCATGAACAACCCTATCCCAATGGGATATTTACTTTTTTAACCTAACCCTTAGGATCATACTACCAAGACCAAAGGGTTTCACAAAGGCTAAATAGGAATATCTCCAACACTTAGAGATGGGGAATTTTTCACCTCAACAATCCCCTACTCAGGGGGAATCAATCTTCTCTCGATTAGGGAATATTCCAAAGAGTGAAACCTCTCAATTTTTCCCATCTCGTGATCTAGTGAAATCACATAGAACATATATGACTAAAATCTTTTAGTATTATCTTTAGGTCACTATCCATCAAACAACCCTAGGGGAACCAACGAAGAAGAGGAAAAGGTCTCATGGAGGGAAAAAAATAATAAGATATTACAAAGATTCTGATAGAATTTATATGATTCACTACGCATCGATGAATGTCATCAATTACATTGTTGAATAACCATTAGAGGATAATACCAATTCATAGAATTATGTAGAAGAAGTTCATCTTCTTGAGATAGTCCACATTGAAACGAATGTATAAGGTGTGCATACCTGAAACCAGAGGCTCACTCAAAATTTGGGTATCCCCTCAATTAACATACCTATACCTCCTTGGAATGAACCTAATATAGGAAATGGCATGGGTCATACCATGTCTTGCCTTCCCCCCATAGAAGGAAAATCCATTTCATAAGAGGAAATAATTGTTCAACAAGAGGAGGAAATGAGAGAGTCGAGAAGACTCAATGTAGAGTTACTATGAGGAAGTATTCCCGCCAGATATGCTCAATACGAAGACCCTCAACTCACACTTCCAGTTGGCGCACCTCATCAAATATGTTTTTTGCAACAATAGAATAAAAAAGAGAATATTCTCTCAATTTGGGACATCAACCACTAGTACACTTGAATCCTGTAATAGCGGACCAGGAATTCCCTCCATTGGGTGCACATCCAAAACATGGTTAAGAACATCCTTATAGGTCTACACCTATTGGTTACCCATGGAAGATTTTAGTGTTGTCACCACCAGCGGTCCTTCTAGTTGCCACACCCATTTAGACTCCATCCACCACACCTATTTAGGTCCTAGCTTATCTAGACATTCCTCACTTTCTTATGAACACCATTGAGTCATTAATGACTCGATTGGAAGCTATAAAAGGATGGTGTGTGCTAGTAAAGAATGAAAATATGTTTTATCCCGAATTGGTCGATCCTACTCCTCCTCTTATAATCTTCGGGAATCCTACATTTCTGATTTTCAATGGATCAGGCGAACCGGAGAAACACTTGGTTCATTTCATCTCTCACTCTGATCCCATGATAGGGACCCCTGGAAAACTGGAAGTAGTGGAACCGAGATAATTTGTGTAGTCATTGTAGGGTCCATCCTGTATATGGTATATGAGTTTTCAGTCTCGATCAATCACTATATGGGAAGATATCCATCATAAGTTACTCTTCTAGTTCATCTCAATATTGAAGAAGATGACTTTCATTGATCTCACAAACTACAGTGAAATAGAGAATGAAAGAGTCTCAGATTTCATTACTTGGTGGAAAGGATTAACTTAATCCTTGAACCTATAACTCCCTAAAGATGAATTTTTTCCTATCTTTATATCAAATCTATTTGATTATTTTCTCACATAGTTCATCCGTATGAAATTCACATGAATGTTTTGGGATCTAGCCACAATTTATCAATAGTTGTAAAACTCCATCATAGAGGCCAAAGCCATGTCCCGAGTAATCCCATCAACTCAGGGAAGGAGAATAATAAATGTATAGGGTGTTATAGTTACACTTAAATAGGCCCATATTCCTACTCCTACCTTAAATAATGAATCATACCATAGAGATCCACCTCATAAGAATCAACAACAATGGCCACCTCATCAGAATAAAAAAAAGAGATCATAGGAGGAATTAGTTTTAGGAGTTAAAAAAAAGTTATATTCCTTTAAGAATGACCAAGTCACTGAATACTTCATCTCACCTTTGGAAAAAACGTATTCTAGTTCCAAAATCCCAATAATCAAAACAATGAGGGTGATGTGGATCTCCAAAACTATTTCCCATTCCATAAAATTTTGGGGAAACCTATTCTGGAGTTTTTTGTTTTCAAGGACCTCCTATAAAATATAATTGGATTCTGGGAAATTGAAACTGAATAAATCACCAAATTATGTGGAATATGTTTTTGTTGATGACCTGGTGGAAGAATGAGATTATAAAGCAGTTAAAAGAAAGAATTCATAGAATTTTGATTACTGGATGATTATCAAAATAGATAATCAGACTCATTCCATTCTACAGACATAGTTGAAACAACCAACTATGCCTCCTTCCACTTTCTCTACAAAAAATCCAACTTCATCAAAAGACCAGTCCACTGAAGACCCATCCTCAATGAAGAAATATGTCCAGAAGGATAAGGAAAAAATAGAAGAGGATGATTTTATATCAAGGACAAATTTTTCCTTTACCTTATCATATTTTATGCCAAACATCTTAAAAGCATGAGAACCAGCCCATAAAATGGTAGAAAAAGAGTAAAACCCCAAGTAAAATCTTCATCAAATGAGGAGTTGAACTTTGGTTCCATTAATGTTATACACTTAATAGATCCATAATCAAAGGATGATATGGATTATAGACCTGATTTACCTACACTTGATTGGGTAACTGGGGGAAGAGGTCATTAGAGTGTAGGATACAGGGGAAGATGTAGTCATTCTAGAAGCCACTACTTCATTTAAACCCCCACTTGAACCGTCTACATAGCTAAAACCTGTGGGAAATATCTTTACTATGTTAAAAAAAACATAGATTTCTTCCTCCTTACAAGGAAGGGTCTACCTTGATATGATTGTCTTAGAATACCAGTTATAGGATATGCCACCGCCTCCTCATCATGTAGAAAGACCTATATGAATTAATCCACCTATAGTATGAGCACTTCCATCTCCTTCCCCAAAAGGAAGTCCATACACATCAGGAACATCATCTTCTAAGGTTCCCACAATAAATAATCTTCATTATAGAATGTGAAGACCCGTGGACCACAATTATAGTGTTTTGAAGAAGTTGGCCTCTGTGCCTGTCAAGTTATCAATCCTAGATGCTCTGAGTCTATCAAAATTCCTCTAGGAAGCACTTATAGACTCTTTTTTAATCCATCAATAATTTAAAGGTGAAGTCACTAACTAAAATGTTTATCGTGCAGAGAATGATCCTAAATAATTCTATGTGGTTGTTTCCTTCACCAGTGAAGATGATAATTATATCATACAAGGACATGTTAGACACTTGTATATATCTGGAAGGCTAAATGACAATGATATCAGACAAGAATTCATAGACAATGGATCATGATTCAACCTCATCCCAGTTCGTACACTTCATCATCTAGGTCTCAATGATTCTCACTTGTTTCCCTCTTCTATAGGTTACAGGGTTATATAAAGAATGATTAGGAGCCTCGTAGAGATATCACACTCATAACTCAATTTGGAGATCTTGTGTCTGAATCTGGGTTCATGGTGGTCCGTTAGGACACATCATTCAATGTTCTACTAGGATGACCTCATTTGTATCAACATGTGTCAATTAATTTTTTATACAAAAAATGTATCAAATATTATATAAATGGTAAAATTGGTACATTTTAGGTTGAAATGGCCATGTTCAAATCCTGTGAAACCCAAAACATTGATTCATGGTTCTATCACCATGAATGGGATCAATCAATGGATAATGATGTCTCCCAAATCGATGTACCAATGGCTTGTAGATGATCCCATCTATACCTTTCAATAAGCTCATTGTAGATTACATACTTCCTATTAATCACATTGAAAGGCTGGGCTAGAATTCAAGAATTAATTCAGAAGCTTCTATAATGTCAATCACAAAAGTTGAGCCCAAGGGCATTGAAGAAGTTATCAATTATCCAAAGGATAATGAAATATTGAATGAAAATTTATTCATTCTATCCCCTGAGCATAAAAAAATACCAGTTTTTCTATCCAAACTAGAAGAATTCATCATGACTATAGTTAAAAGTGAAGAGACTAATTCTTAATCCCTTGTTTCCCTTTATGGACTCTAATAAGTATTTATTCTAGAAAGTGAGACCAAAATGATTGTCGCATCCTACAGATATCAAAATTGTGACTCCACTCTTCCCTCTTAGGAAATTTGTTTTACCATATTCTCAAAATAAAAAAATCACAAACAATGGAGCATGAGGAAGAGGAAGAAGAAGAAGATCTAAAGGATGGCCCTCTAGCATTGGAGGAAGGAATCTCCACCGTTGTGGATGAACTCAGAGAAATAATTTTAGGTACAAAAGAAGATCCATTCCCCATTGTAATTAGTGTGTTATGACTCTTGATGAAATGGAGGAATACATATTTTTCTTAAAGCAGCATTGGGATGTGTTTTTCTATAATTACATAGAGATTCCAAGCCTTGACCCCGAGGTGGCCACCAATCATTTGGGTTTTCCAAAAGATCATCAGGGATACAAGCATGCATCTAGGAGGAAACATCTGACTCACACCTCCAACATTGAGGCTGAGGTGAACAAACTCACAAAGGATGACTTCATCCGAGAGGTAAAATACCTGAAATGGATATCCAAAATTTTTTCTATTAAAAAGAATAATGGTAAAATCAAAATGTGTATTAATTTTAGATTTCTAGACTGATATTTTTCCAAAATATTACTTCCCAGTTACAATCACAGAACATCTAAATGATGAAATATCGTCATATTAAGACCTCTCCTTCATCGATGGATATTATTGGTACAACCAAATCCAAATGGACTCGAAATATAAAGAATCCGCATCTTTTATAGCACCACAAGGTGTATTCTATTATCTAGTAATGCACTTTGTATTAACGAATGCCGGTTCCACATACCAACGTGTTATGCATCACATATTCAAACCATTCTTGGGAACGTTTGTTGAATGCTACAATGATGATCTAGTGGTCAAATCCCAAAAATTATTTGATCACTTGGATAACCTAGGATTAATCTCTAGTAAGCTTTGGTAGTATAATATAAATATGAACCCCTTGAAATTTTCTTTTGTGGTAACCTCGGGAAAATTTCTCAACTTCATTGTATTCCATAATGGCATGGAAGTTAACCCTATGAAGACTAATTCTATCCTTTTAATGTCACCTCCTCGTAACTTGAAACAATTTAGAGGAATTCAATGACACTTGTCCTACATTCGGAGCTTCATATCCAACCTTGTTGGAATTTTTTTACCCTTCACCAAATTGATGAAGAAGGGAACACTTTTCAATGGACCAATGATTTCCATGGAGAATTTGATTTCTTCATGAAATACCTCTTTAACCCACTAGTATTAATGCCACATTTTGAACAAAATAAACTCATTCTATACATAATAACTTTGGATTGATCAATGGGTGTTTTAATCAAACAAAATAATGATGTTGGGAATGAAAAAAGCCGTTAATATCTCAGTCAAACCATCCTCGATGCAAATACTCAATATTAAGATATTGAGTAGAGTTGCATGGAGTTAATATTTTTTAGTTTAGAAGGTGTGGAAATAGCTACAGAACCACGATATCCACTTGGTTTCTCATAATAACCATCTCAAATTTATCCTCAGTCATCCTATACTGACAGGACGCCTAGAACGGTGGGATGTTCACTTGTAACAGTGTGATATATAGTTTTTACTTCAAAAATTAGTGAAAGGACAAGCTTTAGAATACTTCCTCACTGACCACCCATTTTCATAAGAGAGTTCATTAAATACTGACACTAAAAAATATTTCACTCTTTCCAATGAGGGCATATCTATTGGTAAAAGTTCATTTTCTATTAGTAAAATGTTTTAACAACATATATGTCCCTATCAATAAACTGTTAGTAATGAATATGTCACTAAATGTTTTTGTGACAAATAAAATCATTCTGTTTAAATTATAATAATATGAAAAGATAATATATATGTTGGTTAAAGTGTTTTTCAACAGGTTCTAATGACATATTTTTATGTTGGTAAAAATATTATCAACTTATAATATATGTTTATAAATTAAATTTGATTAAAATTCAGAAATTTTTATTCTATTAAGATTTTATATTATATTTATTAATTAATTTATCATATATAATACAACTTCTTTAAATATTAAACCGAAGAATATTTTATCACATGTTCAATCTTAGAAAAAATAATTATATTAATATTGAAATTTAATACAATAGGATTATTCACACCCCATCCACAGAATGCAGAGAACACCCCCAACCCATCTATGCCTGTGTAGTAGCAGCCTATCCATTCCAGTGAACCAGTTCCCACACCAGAAACCAATGAGTACCACCAGTGACCCATACATTCCATGCGAGTGCATCATCATCTCATCCATGTTAGCAATAAATCCATCTTATTGAGTCATCTCCAGCACCATCCCATCCCTGCTATCAAGAACTAGGGACCCTTCCATGCTAGAGAGCATCCCATCCATGCCAGCGAGCCATGTAAAGATGAATAGAACAAAACACCTTGAAGGAGAACCCTTCAACCATGTGTCAAGTTTGAATAAAATAGTTTAGTGTGAATAAAACATTGGAGAATATAACAAAAATGTATAAAACATTTTCTTTTGAATATAAATGTGTTATTTAATGACAAAAGTTTTCTCAATAAAAATCTTTGTAAGACTACGAAATGTGAGATTTGAATGCCTAATCCTTAAATGATTCACTTTCTAGACTTCTAACATGAGAAGTGACATTTTACAATTTTAATAGTTATCTAAGAACATGTAAAAAACATAGGATGTGAATACATGTGTTTTACACGGTAAATTTTTTTTTTCATAGCTAATTTTAAATGAATAAAAACACAGGATTTTAACTTGTGAATATGGTGTTTTTTGTAGTTCATTTTAACAACCACTACCTAAAAAACCCTAAGTATCAAAAATATGATCTCAAGGAAAAAAAATCCAAATGAAAAAATTTAGGAAAAATTCAAAATCACACAATATAGGCCCTACAAATCATTTTTCAATGATAGAATATAATTAATGATACAATTCAGATGAAATAACAAAATAAAAGGGAACAAAGGAATATCCCCAAGAAATTTATTTTAAAATGATCTTTGAAAGATTTTCTCCACTCATTTATCTTATCTGATATCTACAGTGTCAAAAATATCGGATGGGGTGATATGAGTTCACTTAAAACCTGAAAATATAAAAGAAACAAAAAAACATCTTCACACAGAGTTTTAGCTCCTTAAATCAGGTCTCATTGAAACTAGATTTCAATTCTCCTACTTTAATCGAGCTTGACATATCAACAACACTATATTAACCACAAATTTGGATAGGAAACATCCTTACATCTCAGCCTTTCTTTCATGGTAGACCTTGAGTCATCTTCCCCAAATCGGCCTTGGCACAAATCATCTTCACAAGTCATCATCCCAACTTCATCTTCATATGGCCCCAATAGTATCAATAATTTGTCATATTTATAACATCATCATTGGTGGTATGTGAAATTCAGTTCAGTATGATTTAGTTGTGGTAAGTTAGGGACGTGTGACTCCGAATCTCAAAAGGCGCATGATGCCAGATCATATGGAGACTTCAGTTCATTTATTGTCTGGCACCGTCTTCTTCAACAAGCTCAAGTGATATTTCTTCAACAAACTACTAAATCCATTTTTGATCTCATCAATTGTACACTCAAGGTAGGTCCTATAAAAGTGCAGTAAATAAAAAAATGTATTGAAATGATTGAAAAAAAACAACAACATTCATAATAAAGAATAAAAGGAGGTCGATCCGAGCCTCAATAATAAGGTATTCAAATTACACATCCATCCCATATAGCTTCTTGTAAATCTAAGAAAATATTTATAGCTTGTACCATTTTATTCAAGGACATGGGATCCAAAAAACATACCCAGTTCAATCAATGGAATAAATACATATTTCATAACATGAAAATCCAAGAAAAATATATAGACTAAGGAATATATCCCTTTCTATACCTTCATTAATTTATACACATAAATCCAACTGTATGAGCTTAGTAGAGACTTGTTGAATTATTCTTATCATGAAATGGATCTACCATTAAGGCAAACCACCTTTTTTCCTTTCAAAAAAGGTAGAGGTAAACTTCTTTTTTCATTCTAAAAAGGTAGTACCTTCATGATAGAGAAAAAACATTCAAATATTTCCTTTTATTTATAAAAATTATAGACTTGGAATTAGGTTTGAAATAATAACCCATAGAAAATACCCATTATATCATATTCTTCTTTTCAGTATGCTTAATAATATCAATAACCTTCCTTCCAGAAATTATTTCCAAGAACATGAAACTAAATTTGTACCATCTAATTTGGTAGGAAACTACCATGCCCATGCATACTCAGGAGAAAAAATATTAATATTTCCACATCACCATTGTAAAAAACAAGGGTCTTATCCCAAGTTGGACCAATATTGGAAAGACTAATGTCAAAGATCTTTGGTTTGAATTATTCTTCAAGAAATATGTACAATGTATTGAAATAATGGTACGTTACTAATGAGTAAATAAGTTCTAGAAAATTTAAAGAATATTACTATGAAACATGGTTGAATGAAGGATTATACATTGGGATTGAGTAAATAGCCTGTATAGGACATGATGTACAGGCATGCTCAGAATTGTATAGAATTTTACATGCCATGTGCACAAGCCATGAATACTTGAACACATGTCTTGTACAGAATTGAACACCTGACCATGAGTAATGTGAAATGATGTATAGGTATATAAGGAACCTATAACAGGACATGATGTATAGTTATGTATGGGCCATATCTTAGTGACAGACATGGCTTAGTTATAATCCATGATAGATTTGTACAAGCCATGGCATAGTGAAAAGACATGATAGTTTTGTACATGATGTACATGGCTTGTAAAGAATTGTCTTAGTGACAAGACATGATAGTTATGAACATGGTGTACATGGCTCAGTGACAGGCCATGATAGTTCTGTACATGATGTACATGGATTGTAAAAAATTGGATTTTATATAATTTGATTACTGATAATCCATGATAAGCCATGTCTTAGTGACAAGACATAATAGGAAACTACCTATCCCATGCTTAGTGATAAGACATGATAGTTCTATACAGGTAATGGCTTAGTTACAATTCATGTATATAATCCATGATGAATAGTTTGTTACAATACTTGGTTTAGTGATAATCCATGTGTTCAACCCATGAGTAATGTGACGTGATATACATGGATTGTAAAGAATTGGGGGTTCATTCATATGTAAAACATTCAATATCTTCCAATTAAGGAGTAATATTTTTTTTAATTGTGTATTTTACTATAGACTATAGAATAAAAATATTTTAGTTCATTTAAAATGACACATGTACCAAGAATGAGACTTTCAAGGGAGTTTTGTCAATCTATATTTCAAAAAAAAATGCCCATTTAACATCATGGGTCCCCTTACAACTTTCAAGTTTATAGGATTATGTTCATTTCAATTTAACCATTGTATTAGAAATAACCGGATTAAATTCACTCCTTGTTAACTACTTTTTATATTTGGTTCGTCAAATTTATGATGAATGAGGCAGTGCATTAATCTATGAAAGATGAAATGTACAATAGAGGAATTAACTAAACATTCAGAGCTATAATATGGGATATAGTGATAGAAATTTCAATTTTTTCACTCTATTGAGTTCTTCACAACCTTATTCATTTACTTTTTCCAAATATTTAAAGTTTCCCTTGTATCATCAATATTTTGAGTGTGACATGATGTACAGGTATGTAAGGATTCTATAATAGGCCCTGATTTATAGTTCTGTACAGGCCATGGCTTAATGACAAGCCATGATAGTTTGTACAAGCCACTGCTTAGCGGAAAGCCATGATAGTTTTGTACATGATGTACATGTATTTTACAAAATTGTCTTAGTGAAAATACATGACATTTATGAACATGGTGTACATGGCTCAGTGACAATCCTGGATAGTTTTGTACATGAAGTACATGGATGGTACATAATTAACTTGTATAGAATTGTATTAGTGACAAGCCATTATAGGTCATAGCTTAGTGACAATCCATGATAGGCAACTCGCCATCCTATTCATGGTAACAAGCCATGATAGTTCTCTACAGGGCATGTCTTAGTGAAAATCCATGTATAGTTCCATACCGGCCATGGTTTAGTGAAAAGCCATGTGTTCAAGTCATGATTAATGTGATATGTTGTACATGGATTGTACATAATTGGGGGTTCATTCAAATGTATAACATTCAATCTCCACTAATTTAAGGTGTAATTTTTTTGGATCATATATTTTACTCTATCTCATAGAATAAAAACATTTAAGTTCATTTAAAATGACACTGGTACTTGGAATAAGACTTGTAAGGGAGTTTGGTCAATATATATTTCAAAAAAACGTGTCTATTTGTCATCATGGGTCCCCTTCTAACATTCAAGTGTAAATAGTTATGTTATTTTCAATGTAACTAGTGTATTAGCGATAACTAGATTAAATTCACTCCTTGGTAACTACTTTTTATAAGGGGATTGTCACTTTTATGATGAATGAGGCATTTCTTTAATCTGTGAAAGATGAAATGTACAATATACGTATTCACTAAATATTCAGAGAAAGAAATTGAGAAATAATGATAGAAATTTAATTTTTTTCCCTCCAACGAGTTCTTCACAACCTAATTCATTTAATTTTTACCCAAAATTAATAAAAATTCTTATATCGTCAATATTTTTTGTGTGACATGTTGTACAGGTCTGTAAGGACCCTATGATAAGCCATGATGTATAGTTCTGTACAGGACATGGCTTAATGACTAGCCATGGCTTAGTGACAATCCATGATAGTTCTGTACATTCCATGACAAAGTGACAAGTCATGATAGTTTTTTACATGATGTACATGGATTGTACAGAATTGTCTTTTTTAAAATCCATGAGAGTTCTGAACATGGCATACATGGCTTAGTGACAAGCCATGATAGTTTTGTACATGATGTACATGGATTGTACAAAATTGGCTTAGTGATAATCCATGATAGGCCATAACATAGTGACAAGCCATGATAGGGCATAGATTAGTGACAAGCCATGATAGGAAAATACCCATCCCATTCTTAGTGAAAATCCATGATAGTTATATACATGCCATGGCTTAGTGAAAATCCATGTATAGTTCTATACAGGCCATGATGAATATTTTTTTACATCCCATGGTTTAGTGACAATCTATGTGTTCAATCAATGAGTAATTTGGCACGATGTACATGGAATGTATAGAATTGGGGGTTCATTCTTATGTAAAACAATCAATCTCCTCCAATTTAAGGTGTAATATTTTTATGTGGATTATATATTTTACAACAGTCCATAGAATAAAAATATTTTAGTTTATTTAACATGACACTTGTACCTGGAATGAGACTTTCTAGGGAGTTTAGTCAATATCTATTTCAAAAAATGTGTCTATTTATCATCATGGGTCCCCTACCCTTATTCAAAATCAAAGGATAATTGTATCAAGTAACATTAAAGTGTAAAGGTTTTCTTTATTTTCAATTAACCATTATATTAGCGATAACTGGATTAAATTCAGTCCTTGGTAACTAATTTTTAGAATGCGTTCATCACTTTTAAGATAAATGAGGCAATACTTTAATCTATGAAAGATGAAATGTACAATATAGGCATTCCCTAAACATTCAAGGACATAAATTGGGTAAAAGTGATATAAATTTTAATTTTTATCCCTCATATAAGTTCTTCACAGTCTAATTTATTTACTTTTTAGCCAAAATTAAAATATTCCCTTGTATCATCAATATTTTGACTGTAGTGGAAGAAAATGATTGTAGAAATAATGATTTCCTTCCAAATGTGATAACATGCAAAAAAGATGAAGAATTGATGACATCGATGCACCAAAGGGGTGTCTAGTGAAGGGAAACTTACTTGTTAACGAGTTGCATGACATCGAATAGGTGGTGACATAATGAGGGGTGTTGAACTGATGGGCAATGAATGGTGACCTAAAGAAGCATAGGACACCAGTCTAACCTGACAAACTAGTACATGAGTTATTTAATAGAAAAAATTGGGGGCACGGGGTCGAGTGAGTAGGGTTTCATAATGTCTATTTATGTGTTGGAAAAAAATGTTGGTATAAGCATGATAAAGTAACAAATCCAACTTTAAGTAAATGATTTTTTATTATTAAACAACTAATATTGATAGATTCATTTGTTGGTAATAACAATTTTTTCTAATTATAATTAATATCAAAAAAATTATATCTGTTGGAATTACTTGTTTGTACCAAAAGAAGTTTTATTTGTTACCAATTTACTGTTAGTAAAAGACATTTTTTGTAGTGTTAACTACCTGATAAAAAATATTCTCTATTTAGGATATCCTGAACTTGGTATATTTATTATGATAGTGCTTCCATAAGTCCAATAAGTAAGAGAATATAAGATCATAAACCGCACAAAGTCTGATTGGGAGTTGTGTTTATCTCCCCTGAAATGGTAGTGTTTCCATATTTCATCCTGTTATTAGAAGGTGGTACCAACAAAGAGGTAGAATATTAGGCTCTTATTGAAGCCCTATAATTTTCACTCCAAGTATCATTGACCCACCACAAAGTGAAGGGTGATTCAAAATTAATAATCAAGCAGATCAATGGGGGTTATTCCATCATAATGGAATAGATAATATCCATGTGTGATTATGCCTAGGGGTTAAAGGAATAATTTACCTCATATCTAACATCGACCCATGTCCCGCGATCACAAAATGCTCAGGAAGATGCATTGGAAAATGTAGCTACATATTTGGAATGTCCAAATTATGATGAACGAATCATAAGTATTTCCCACCACCAAATGATTTCAACCATTGTTCAAATAAAAGTAGAAAAGATTATTAAAATTAGTCTCATCCCTTATCCATATATCCCTACTATGGGATGGATGACACCCATCATGGATTATCTCAAAAATAAATTACTTCACCAAATAGGGTTAGAAGATAGAATATCTAGTGGTGAGTGGCTAATTTCACTCTTAATGATGGCCCAAATTACCAAAACGTCCTCTACATGAGAGGCTTTTACAGTTTCCTTCTCAGATGTGTTGATGGAGAAGATACTATGGATATTATGGAATAATTACATTCAAGATCATGTGGTTCCCACCAATTAGGGTATAGTATTTCTGATCAAATCCAAAGACTTAGATACTTATGGCCTTCAATGATGCAGGATTACATAGAATTCACTAAGAAGTGTTATCAATGCCAAGTGAATGAAAATTTCATTCATCAACCCTCATAGTTTCTACATACAGCAAGATACTCCTAGCCATTTTCCACATAAGGAATGGATGTTATTAGAAAATATCCTCCAGCTACAGGTAAACAATTTAAGTGCATCCTTACTGATATTTATTTATTATCTAAATGGGAGGATTCGATACCCCTCAAAGAAGTCAGAGCCAAAGGAATTTTTAGATTTCTAAAATATAATAGCATTTCTATATTTGGTGTCCCCCATACCATTTTGACAGACAATGACACCAATTTCTATTCTACTTAGGTGAAAAAACTATATCTAAACTAAAATATCAAGCCTATACATTCATCCCACTATCATGTTGTGGAAAATGAATATAGAGAGGTTTTTAACAAGACCATATCCAACATACTCTAGAATACGGTGGATAAATATAAGAAATATTGTCCTGATAATATTTTTCATGCTTTATGGGATTACCGGACTACTACCCATACTGTTATGCGAGAAACCCCATACACATTGGTGTAAAGAAAAGAAGTGGTCTTTACCATTGAGGTTTAGTTTCCATCACTCCATATTTTCATTTGTAACCAGCTATCCACAGATAAGAAATCCCAGAAACAACTGGATGAGATGGAGTGACTGGGAGAGAAGATATTTCATACCTTGTATCACTTGGAGGTCTATCAGAAACAAATATCACGAGCATTTGACAATAAGGTATATCTTTTTTCATTCCTCTAATAAGAATTGGTATTGGTCCTTAGGAATCTGATGATACGAGGAAATAAGCCTTTGAATCTTGATCCAAAGTGGGAGGGACCTTAATCCATACATAAAGTCCAATCTAATGAAGCTTATTCCATAATATCTATGGATAGATAGATCATTAAAAATCCAACCAATATAATGTTCTTGAAGAAATAATTTGTGTAATCACATAAAGTTATTTTACCTACATAACATTAAACTTAATAGCACCATTTACATCCATGTTGCAAGATGTTAAACTGTGTAAAATTTTCATCCTTGTCTCAGGATGATAAACCATACAACAAGTGGTCCAAGATTAAATTGGTTAAACTCTATTGCATTAATTTTCCTCAACACATGACATTAAAATATATTTTTAACTTCTCCCTAATTTTGATATTAAGAAATACCTAGGATACTATGAGTAAACACTCCTTGTGGTCCCTAAAAAGATGAGTAGCTTCCATGTGTAAACCCCACTCACCTAATTTCCACTACCTAGTTTCACTTGATCCCCATTTCTCCTTGTATTTGGATCATACTTACATCGGGAATACATTGAAATAACTATAGGTTTCTTGATTCTTACCCGAGAAAGATATGTAGTGACACCTGAGTCTTATCCCCTAGTCCAAATGCAATGGTTCTTTCACATCAGGTGACTCACATCCTCGTCTTATGATGATAAAATGCATGGTTTGTGTATAAATACATGTGTCCTGATTCTCATTCCAATGAGATATGTAGTGACATCCAGATCTCCAATCTCAGGACCTACCACAACCATAAAAGAAAAATTCCCCCTTTCCCTGTATGAAAACCAATTGTATATTGGGAATTCTTCGAAAACATATGGCTATATTCTCATACCATATTGTCTCTTGGGCCTAACAATTATTCTGGAAAACATTGGAAAAATAATAAATCCCCCTTCCTCAAATCAATATTCGATTGGTGTGGAAATATTTATCAAGAACTACAAGTGTCTTGATTCATTCACTAGAAATATACATAGTGAAACCCATATCTCATATCTTCAGTCTAGCCAAAATGTTAAAAAACCCTTCACCCCCTATGTGAATGAATTAATCCGACATAAGGAGAACCTTAAATAACTATATGAGGCTTAATTCGCATCTCATTGAGATATGTAGTGATGAATGTATCTTCAAAACTAGGTCCAACTGCAGTTTTGGAAAAGAAAACCCCCCTTATTTTTTCCCATTCATGAACCATATCTTCAAAGATAACCTTTCCTAGACTTATTTTTTAACTCTCATTACAATTGGGATGTGTGGTGATACCTAGACATATTGCTTTAGGACCAACCATCAGTTTGGAAGTTATCAAAATTCCTCTTTCCTGCATAAAAGTCTTATTGATGTGGGAAACAACTTTAGAGAACCACATGTGGCTTGATTCTTATCCTAATGATATATGTAGTGATGCCTAGATCTCCAATCCTAGTTCCACCCATGATTAAATCATAAATTCCCGTTACTTCCTATGAATGAATCAGATCTACATAGAGAGCCTATCAAGAACCATGTGAGGATTGATTATCACCCATATGAGATACTTTTTGATTCCCAGACATTCATTCTTGGTCCTCAAAAAAATATTTCCATCACTTCACATCATTTCGTCTTCATCCTTACTGCATGATGTTAAACTACATGGAATTACAAGAACTATGTAGGGATTTATTCTCATTATATTGAGATAAATAGTTAAAAATGGGTCATATTTTAATGTATTGTGCCTTCATGGTCTGCTAAATTACAATTTTGGTCATTTTAAGTGCTTTTAGGAGGATCATAAGGTTATTGGGGAAGTTAGTTTGTTAAAATTTGGATGTAGGGAAGTAAAACATCGTGTAACTTGATTTCATGGTGTGATGTTTGGTTTTGTAGATTGTCCTAGAATGATTCAAAATGTGTATTCTTTTACATAGTGTGAAGGATGGATTCATGATGTGTAATATTTTGAGGTTCGAAAAATAAAATAAACTGAGAGGAAATGGTTTTTTAAATGGAAGTGGACCTCAAGGGATTTCAAGGAATGAAAGGGGATTACATGTTATGAAAAACCCCAATTTTGTAATGTTTCAAAACATACCACCCACTCAGGTTTTTAAAAATTATATAGTTGTATAAATCTCTCTCATTTCAGATGAACCCTAGGAACCCCGAAGATTTCTTAGAACCAACATCCTCACTCTTTGATCCATCGATCTCAGTGATCATTCGTTGGTGATCTATGGTAATCCAAGGTACATTATCCCTTCATTTTATAGAAGTTTCCTTAGGTTGGGTCTCATTATCTTCCATATCTCCCCACCATGCTATGGAATTTATTTCTCATGTCCCTAATGGGGTTACCTTCAGTTCATTTTTGGGGTGGTGGTTCTGTGGCTTCCTCGGATGGATACATATATTGCGGGAGAGGTAATCGAAGGTCTGTTATATGATATGTTCTCATGAAAAGAATATTTACATCCCTTCAAATTAGGGATTCCTTTGTATCTATTTATTTTTACTTCATGTGAGAGGGGTTTTTATTTTGTTACCCTTGTTTTATGGTTGTTTCATCTTAATCAAAGATAAATAAATGGATAATTGAATTGAAATGGTATAGGGGATTATTGCATTATTTTTGCATCTTTGCTATTTTTTTATGATATTGTGATTATACAGGATGAAAACCCTACAGAAAACCATGGTAGTTGGTGGTCCATGGATTCACACTAAAATTTTTTCATGTCGGTTTATTTATATTGAAATTTTTAAATCACTTACACTTGGATAATAAACGGATACCCCATGATTACCCAATTTTTGTGAAAGCCCTTGAATTATAAAGTGTAATTAAATAAGGTGTTCCTTGTTAAATATGGAATTGTGTTATGATTTCATATGTGGGGTGATGTTTTGTGTGTGATAGTGTGGTTGTGTGTGCGGGGAATATGTAATGTGAATTTTATATGTTTTGATGTGTGGATATGCTCAAGTTTATGTTGAAATTTAGTTTGGGAAACATTGTGGATGAACTTTTAAACGACACATCAACCTAACCATGAAATGGAATCTCAGTTTTAGAGATTGATTTATTATGAAATGGATAAGAAGTTCCATACAGTGGGGTTGTGATCAGGTTGTGTCTTTTTGTGTTTCCGGATGTGGTTGAGAGTTGGGAACTTGTTTTGGTTGGTACAGGTAATTCTCCTAGGGTTTCTCAATGATTGACCTTTGACGCGTTGCTTGTTATGTGTTGTTTTTAGTAGTTTCCTGAATAGTAATGGAATAAATGAATGGATAATTGGTTACTAAATTTTGGAACTTGCTATGGTTGGTTTGGTTAATTGAATGAATAAATGAATTTTTAATGAATAATGTTAATGGTTAAAAAAAATTGTTTGGAAATATGAATTGGGTTGTGACTTGATGTGTGGTGTTGTGCATTTAGAGGTAGCATCAAAGTTGGTAGTGTTATGAAGTAGTTTTATATTTGAGAACCAATAGGTTGGTCTTAAGTGTCGGTGTTATATTTATATATATACATGTATTTCCTTTGTGATTTTATATACACACCTCACCCTAGTTTATCACTATGTTCTGAACACCCCCATCATCATGAGAGAGGGTGTCTTTCCCAAACATCCCAATGGGAGGATGGATAGATGGCCACCTGCTCTTCCCTACTACTTATTATAGGTGGTGGTAGCCCAAGATTATTTGGGAAGGATGTTTTTGGTGGGGACCAAATGTATGCGAGTGATTTATGTTTTCCAATGTGTCTTTGGGGTGAGATGTGTTGTGTTTTCCTTTGTGTTTTCAAGATGTGACGTGGTATATAGCCCATATTTTTGAAGGTGGGATGTGATGTGGTGTGGGCCCCATTTTTTCGGGAGAGATGGAATGTGGATCATGGCCCCAATGATGGGATGAGGTGTGGTTTTGAGACCTAGGTTTGTGAAGTATGGTTGTTATGTAGTGTGTTTAGAAGATTTGGGAGTGCCAGGATGTTTTCTATTAGGGTGTGAGAGGGGATAATCAGTGGGAAAGTGGTGTGGGGAACCCTATTATCGATGTGAATTATATTAATTTACTTAACTGGCATTATTTGGTGAATATTCCTTGGTGATGTCGGGGTGGCTAGTATACCTACTTTGGTATTTTTTGGGTTATGTTGTTTTCTCGCAGGGGAATTAATATGATTCTTTCACATGTTCACAATAGACCATGGTTTTCCTACTGATTATACCTATATTCTCACCCTATGTATATAAAATGGCTTTCAGGTTTCTATGAGGACTACGTGGACCATGATGGGTGTTACTAGCTCAGACCTTGAGAAAATTTTTGTGTCGCTACTTAGCCTTACTTTTGGTACTAACTTTGGAGTTTTATTGCATTCTAACAGTTTTATTTTAAACATGCATGTGGGATGAATTTTGGATTTATATTATATATCTATTGTAGTTGTTTTGAGGTTGATACATCATATCTCCCAATCTTTTTTTCAGAATAAAAAGGGAAATTCCTCACATTTTGTGAGAATATATATACCCTTGGTTCTATTTGCCACATTGGGGCCTACTGGAGGTGGGATTTAGGGATCATTATCTTCATTTCATCATTTTCATCCCTAAAGAGGTATATTTGGAGGGAGGGGGTCATGACCGAATGGTATCAAAGGGATGGTTGAGAGATAATATGGGGTTTGGAGTTAGGAATAGTGGGTATTTGATGGGTTGGTAGGGAAATAGTGTCATGTGATCTTGGTGCATCACATGGTCTAGGTAAGACCATCTAGGACACATGATTTTAAGCCACCCGTGATCTAGTGAAAGGACTCTGAGCCTACTGAACGACCAAGTGAGGATACACCATTTATTGGGTAGAGACCTAGGAAAGGTACATGAATCATAATGACTTGTTTTCTTATTTTATTTTGGTTATTTTGGTAAGGTTAAAATGTATAGGATAAAAAGATGAAATTAAAATTGATCTTAAATAAAATTTCATACTACTCGTCCTTAGTAATTCCTTTTTTACCTTTCAGCTACGGAACCTAGGCACCATCCGTGTGTACCTCATGAGGTTAAGGCTCGGTGGTCTGATCTAGTTGATTGTAAGAGGATTTATCCAGTGCATGAGGATAAAAAATATAAGAGAACGTTATGTACTTTCCAACAACAGGCCTTGGAAACGTATGAGGGCTGTGTTTTGGACATGGAGATGGAGAGATGGCTCGAGGATCTTGAGATCACCTTCTGTTTGATAAAATATTCAATAGTGTATTGTGTTCATTTGTAGATTTTTCATATGAAGGGAGTTATGCGTCAGTGGTGGATGCTTTTTCTAGGGGAGAGGAAGGAAGAAGATGTGTTATGGGTCGACTTTCTGAAGGAGTTTTAGGAAGAGTTACTTTTGTAAGCTATTAAGGCTGAGAAGAGGCGTGCACCTTTCTCCCTTCAGTATGGATATATTTCAGTACGGAAACATAGTATCAAGTATAAGTAACTTCTTTGATTCTCCCAATATTTCTTTTCAAACGATGAGTCTCATGTGAGATGTCTTGAGGAGGACCTCCACCCTTATATCAAATATGTTATTTCTCCTTTTATGTTGCCAATGTATCTGTAGTTTTAGAAGATAGAGGTGTTAATCGATCATATGAACTCATGAGGAGGTCTATCGTGAGGAGGGATCCATAAGAGTTCTTAGAGGGTAGTGTTGTTATAAAAAGGTTCTCAGCACTAGGACCATCAAGGTTTTGATAGGCAGGGAGTCGAACTTAGTTGTTTCCCTTCCAGCCTTCTGCTTCCAGTGGTTCCTTTACCATTTCTATGGGATTGGGGATGAGTTGTTTCTTATGTGGGGTCCACATACACCATTTGAGTCATTTTTTAGTTGCTACTTGATATCATTTTGGTGGAGGAGGATATGTTTACTGATAGCATCAACAATAGTTGTAAGTTAGGTGGTTTCAATAGTAGGGATAACAAGATTTTGCTCTACTGAGGGAAGATGGATAAATTAGGGGCTAACATCTAGATGTTCCTCAGGGACCTCAACCTAGTCATGTTTGTATAGGTGGTCGTCTGTAGATAGGTAGATGAACTAGGCATGGTTAGTTACACGGAGCATAGGGGGTTGTTCCGACAGGGCCATAGATTGTTAGGTGTATGGTTAGTTTGTTTAGTACCCCTACTTGTGATTTATTTGACTCAAGAGCTTCATGCTCCTTTGTTTCACCTGATCTAACATATGCCCTGGGGATAGGCATATAGAGAATTTCCATTCCCTTTATGTTGAGTATGTCAGTCAGAGGTTAGAACAACTTTTAGTAGTGTAAGTTCTGGACATGAGAGGTGTGTTTCCATGGGAATGTGGTGTCCCATCAGGGTGTGGAAGTTGACTCGTAAAAGATTGAAGTGGTTTTTTCATGGGAATCACCCATGAATGTGCCAAAATTTCATATTTTTCTTGGTCTCATAGGCTATTATCAGTTTTTTTTCCTGATTTATCTCAATTTGTAGTTTCATTGATAGCTCTGAATAAAAAGGACCAACATTTTGTGTGGATAGAGAAGTGACAGATAGTGTTTAGTTATCTGAAGGGGATGTTTCATAGTCCTCCTATGCTCTGGTTTCCAGAGTAATGGGTGATGTTTGAGATTTTTTTTGATTCTTCCCATTTGGATTTGGGATTCATGTTGATGCATTAGGGGGAGTGATATCTTATGAGTCTAGGTAGTTACTCCACCATAAGAATAATTATGCCACCCATGATCTGCTATTAATAGTGATCATGTTTCCTCTGAAGTTTTTGTTGCATTACCTCATTTTGGAGAACATTTTGGTCTTTAAAGATCACAAGAGTTTGAGGTATATATTTTCCTAGTGTGACCTAAATATGTAGATTCTTGGAAAGTGAAGGAGGATTCAGTATCCTTTCACTTAGATGTAGGAATGGATGGTGGTAGAAGTTTTTTGATCTAGATGATAGTTCAGTCTTATCTGATGCATCTAGTGTAGGAGTCTCAGTGGGGAGACTTAGTGGAATAGGTGTTATGTGATCATGTTGGAAATGGTGATGCTCTGGAGGGATGGTTAGAGAATGGCTATAATCGGATGTTATTCCGTGAGAGGTTTTTTGTTTCGATAGAAATGCATGAGGAAGTTATTCACGAGTTTCATAACTCACATTTAGTGGCACACCCATGAATTTATAAAATTTAACATGTCTTGAAGATTAAATTCTGGTGTCCTAGGATGAAACATGAAGCAGCAGAGTTTGTGGAAAGATTCTTGGTCTATCAGCATGTAAAGGCTTAGCAACATGTTCCTGGTGGTTTTTTCAGCCCTTGGATGTCCTCGAGTGGAAGTGGGAAGACATGTCAATGGATTTTATTTTATGTTTAACCATATATTAGGGAGGCTATGATGATATCTGGTTTTTTTTTGGATTGGCTATAGAAATCATCTCACTTCATAGAGATCAGAGATTTGGGTGGAGTGGATGCCTTAACCAAGAGTTATGTGAATGGTGTGGTGCGGTTTCATGGAGTTACGAGGTCCATTATATTAGAATGGGGCATTCAGTTTACCTCACAAGTCTATAGGGGATTAAAACATGATTTTGGCACCCAGTTACTCCTCATCACTACCTTCCACCCTCAAACAGATGGGAAAATAGAATAGACTATCATGATGCTGGAAGATGTGATGTGAAAAGACATCTTGGACTTTAGTGGATCTTGAGTGTGACACTTACCGTTGGTAGAGTTTTCTTATAACAACAGCTACCACTCTTCCATTGGCATGGATCCATTTGTTGAATTTTACCAAAGATCATGTTGTTCTCTATTGTGTTGGACAGAGGTTGAGGAGATAGATGTTCTTAGTCTAGAGGTAGTGTAGAGCATGATAAAGAAGTTTTATCTTGTTCATGTGATGATGAAAGTAGAATAACACCAAAGTATCAAAAACCTCTAAAAACCCACAAATACCATAAATATCCTTAAAAACTATAAAAACATAAAATAACCTAAAAACCCTATAAAAAAATAAATAACTAGAAATACATTGAACCCTAGAAAAACATAAAAAATGATGAAAAACCTAAAACCCCTAAAAACCCTAAAACACTAAAAAACCATAAAACCCTAAAAACTCCTAAATCCCTTAAAAACCTCTATAACCCCATAGAAACCGTAAAAGCACTAAAAAATCTAAAACCCATTTAAAAAACTTAAAATTTCAAAAACCTTAAAAACAATTAAAACCCATAAAACTAATAGAAATCTTAAAACCCCAAAACCCATAAAAAACCAAAAATCCAAAAAAACATTAAAATAAATAAAAAATCAAAAAATAAAAAAATCTTAAAAAATATACAAACATCCATAAAAATTTAAATAACCCTTAAAACCTTAAGAAAACTATAAAAACCTAAAAATACATTGAACCCTTAAAAATCTAAAAAACTATAAAAACCCTAAAACCCTCAAAATCACTAAAAACTCTAAAAACCCATAACAATGCTAAAAAAATAACTAAAAATCAGAAAAAATGTAAAAAAAATAAAACATTAAAAAACCCTTTAAACCATATAAACCATATGAAAAATAAAAAGAAATCTAAAAACACATAAAAATTCAAAAAGACATAAAAACACTGAAAAATCTAAAATCCCTAAAAGACCATAAAAACCCTAATTCCACAAAAACCCTAAATCCCCAAAAAATCCCTAAAAAATCTAAACCCCCAAAAAATATAAAATTATTTAAAAAAATCAAAAGAATATTTAAACCCTAAAAAACTCATAAAACACTAAACCCCAAAAAATCATAAAATCATAAAACCATAAAACCCTCAAAATCCCAAAAAATCTCTAAAATACCATAAAAATCATAAAAAAAATATATTCCTAAAAACCTAAAAACCCCAAAAAAACCCAAAAAAAACCCTAAATAAAACCAAAAAACATAAAAAAACATCAAACAACTAAAAAAATTAAAAAAGAAATAGAACCTTACAAACCTTAAAAATCCTGACAACCAAAAAAACCCTCAAATTCCCTAAAAATTATAGAAAAACACAAAAATCCTAAAAAATCCCTAAAACCCATAAAAATGTAAATAGACATAAAAACCTTGAAAAAATCTATGAAACCATGAAATACCAAATAAAAATTAAAACTCCTAAAAACCTTAAAAAAAATTAAAAACCATAAAAAAACACTAAAACCCCTAAAAATCCTAAAAACCATGAAATCCCCTAAAAACCCTAAAACCAATAAAAACCACTAAAAACCACTAAATACGTTAAGAACTATTTAAAAACCTAAAGATGTTAAAATATAAAAAACCATAATAATCATAAAAAACACCAAAAACCCTAAAAACCAAAAATTCCAAAAAACCATAACAAGAACTAAAACACCCCAAAAAACCTAAAAAATATAAAACCTTGAAATTCTTAAAAATAACCTAAAAACATAACAAATAAGAATCCCTAAAACCCTAAAAACTCTATGAAAACATTAATTAATTAAAAACATTGAAACCCATAATAACTAAAAAATACTAGAACCCCAAAAAACCCAAAAAAAGCATTAAAACCCTCAGAATCCCTAAAGACCCCAAAACCATAAAATCCTAAAAAATCCCTAAAAATATATGAAATCAATAAAACCATAAAAACCCCTGTGAAAACCTTCAAACCATAAAAACAATTAAACACCCTAAAAACCTAAAAAGGCTAAAAACTCTAAAAAACAAAAAAAAATACCATAAGACCCATAAAATATGAAACACCACTAAACCCCATATGAAACCCTAAAAAATAATTAAACCCTAAAAACCCACTAAAAACCCTAAATACCATATAAACCCTAAAAATTTTAAGAACACAAAAAATAAATTTAAAACCAAAAATACACAAAAAACCCATTAAATCCCAAAAAAAATAATTGTAACCATAAAAACCATAATAAACTTAAAATCCTAAAATTCTTAAAAACTATAAAATCCTAAAAATTCCTAAAAAATCCCTAAAAATAAAAAACTACAAACCCTAAAAAACTCTTAAGAAATAATAAAAACCTCAGAACACTTTAAACCCATAACAAACCGAAAAGAGCTGGGTGGTGTTTGGCCTTTGCTTTCCCAATATGTCTTCTAGATGAGGAAATTTTGCAACATATTTTTCTTAATTATCGATTGGCTGCTGGTCTTTGGGAGTATTTTCAGGTCATTTTTCAGTTGAAAATCTGCACGTACAGCATGATGTCTGCTCTTTTCAATAGTGCTTTCGGTGTGAAATGTAGTCAAAAGTTTTCCAACCTGCTTCTTGTTGCTGCTGCGGCCCTCTCCGCTTTTGTGTGGGTAGCCCGAAATGAAGTTGTTTTTCATAACGCTCCTTGTTACCTCCGCACTAGTGTGGTGGTGATTCACAAATCCTTCCGCATGGCATCTCATATCCAAGATGGTACGATGGATAATTATTTTAATGATCTTATTACATTGATAACTCTCGGAGTTTCTAGAAGATGCAGGAAACCAAGGGACTTTAAATTCATTCTGTGGATTCCACCAATCCCAGAATGGATAAAAGTCAATGTTGATGGTGCTGCACTGGGTGCAACTAGTCTCTCCGGTTATGGAGGAATTTTCTGAACGTACAGAGGCTTTGTTAAAGGATGCTTTTATCACTTCATTGGGAATGGGTGTGCATATGAAGTGGAGCTTTGGGCCATGATTGAGGTTATCCATTTTGCAGTTCAATTTAGGTGGAAGCAATTATGGATTGAATCTGACTCGATGTTGGTGGTTGAATCCCTCAAAAGCAAAATAAAGAAAATCCCATGGAGGCTTCTCCCACAGTGGGTTGAGTGTCTCAGGACTTCTCAGGGTATGAACATTATGGTCACACATGCTTACATGGAAGCGAACAAGGTGGCAGATATGCTCTCCAAGAAACCAATTGGGGATGGATGTTCCATGTGGTTATTTGTAGCACCAGATTTTTGTATTCCCCTTGTGGAATCTAACATGAATGGTGACTTGCATACTCGGTTGTGCAGACCCTCCCTATAAAGCCTCGTTATTACGTTTTTTTTAATAAATTTTGTGGGGTCGGGAGACGCCTGGCCCCAAACCTACTTTGCCTAAAATATTTAAAAAAACCCCAAGACCACTCAAAATCCCTAAAAACTATAAAAAGGATAAAAATCCTAAAAATTACATAAAAATTACTTAAAACATAAAAAAAACATAAAACCATGAAAAACATAAATAAAAACATAAAAAACTAAAAACACATAAAACCCATAAAAAATAAATATTTATAAAAACCCTAAAAACCCTAAAATACCATCACAACACAAATATTCCTTTAAAAATATAAAAAACCCCAAGAACTATAAAATACCCTAAAAATCCATTATACCCTTAAACCACTAAAAACTATAAAAAAACTTTAAACAACTAATAATTATAAAAAAGTCTAAAAAAATTCATAAACAAGACAAAAAACCCTAAAAACCCATAAACCCA
The DNA here is from genome assembly GCA_963277665.1 of Viscum album. Taxonomy (NCBI): domain Eukaryota; kingdom Viridiplantae; phylum Streptophyta; class Magnoliopsida; order Santalales; family Viscaceae; genus Viscum; species Viscum album. The sequence continues at coordinate 406,518,752 of OY728148.1, read as the reverse complement.
TAAAAACCATTAAAACCCTTAAATTCTATCAAAATCCATAATAACATTAAAAACCATTAAAATGATAAAAAAGAAATAAAAATACTTAATTTTTTTAAAAAAAACCTAAACCATGAAATACAACCAAAATACCGTAAAAAATAAAAAACATAAAACCCCACAAAACCTTATAAATTTTAAAAACCCTAAAAACCATAGAAACCCCAAAAATCCATCAAAATCCCTAAAAACCCTAAAAACCAAAAATATCCTAAGAAAGCCCAAATAGTCTATAAAAAAGAAATACTCTAAAAACCATGAAAAATGGTATGGGAACCTTCAACACCATAAAATACTTAAAACCCCTAAAAACCTTTAAAACGATAAAAACTATAAAAACACAAAATGACATGAAAAACACCAAAAAATGATAAACCCACTATAAAAATTAAAAACCATAAAACACAAAAAACCCTAAAGACTCACTAAAAACACATGAAACCCATTAAACACCTAAAAACATTAACAAAACACTAAATATTATTAAAAAAGCTAAAAACATTAAAAACCCAAAAAAACCCAAAACCCCCCAAAAAATGTAAAAACCCTAAAATCCCTAAAAACCCTCTAGAGGCCTAAAAACCCTAAAACCCCATAAAAATAATAAAATTATCCAAAAATTTATAAATTTTTAAAAATATTAAAAACCATCAAAAATCATAAAAATTATTAAAACCCTAAAAAACCAAAAACTCAAAAACCCAAAAAACCCTCAAAATCACTAAACCCCTTAAAAATGATAAAATTCCTAAAAATTCCTAAAAATCACTAAAAACATCAAATATTGTAAAATCCTTGAAAACCCATAAAAAACCATAAGACATTAAAATAATTACAATCCCTAAAAAACCTAAAAATTGATAAAAACCCTAAAATCCCTTAAATGACTATAAAATCCTTAAAACCTCTAAAAACCTAAGACCGTTTGAAACTATTAAGCCCCCATAAAAACCCTAAATATCCTAAAAACATCAAAAAACATCAAAAAACCCTTTAAAACTCTAAAAATGTTTAAAAAAATCTAAAACCCTAAAACCATAATAATCAAAAAACCTTGAAAACCAAAGAAATAAAACCCACCCTAAAACCCCAGAAAACCCCAAAACCCTCAAAATCACTAGAAACACTATAAACCATAAAAATTATAAAAACCCCAAAACATACCTAAATGTAGAAGAAACCATAAAACCATAAAAACCCTAAGAAAACATTAAAAAACCAAAAAATATATAAAACCCCTAAAAACCCTAAAAATTATAAACACCCAAAAAACCCCAAACCCCTATAAACACTAAAAACTGTCAAAAATACATTAAAATACTAAAAACCCATAAAAATAAAAATAAATCCCTAAAAATCTATAAAAATGTAAAAAAACTAAAAAAACTTATTAAACCACAAAAATATAAGCATACTAAAACCATTGAAAACATAAAAAAATGCTAAAACCCAAAAAAACCCTACAAAGACCTTAAAACCCCTAAGAACCCTATAAAAACCATAAAACCTTCTAAAAATTACAATACCCCTAAAAATCCATAAAAACAAAAAACCACATAAAACTGTAAAAACAATTTAAATCCCTAACAATGTTATTTTCTTGAAAAGAATAAAAAAATACAAAAAACCCAAAAAAAAACCTATCAAACACATAAATTTCTCAAAACCCTAAAAACATAAAATACCTAAAAATCATAAAAACCATAAAAATCCTAAAAAATCCAAAAAAATCCCTATAAATGGAAATAACCCTAAATCCCTTAAAACCTTAAGAAAACATTAAAAACCTAAAAACACTCAAACCACCTAAAAATGTAAAAATGTTAACAACCCTAAAAAACATAAAAAACCGATAAACCGTATAAACCGTATAAACCCACAAAATCCCTAAACTCCGTAACACCAATTAAAACTGAAAACTCCATAAAATCCCAAAAAACCTAAAAATCATAAAAACCTGGAAGAACCATCAGAAAACCCAACAAACACAAAACAGTTAAATCCCTTAAAAACCTACAAATTAATTACAATAATAAAAAACCTAAAAACCATAAAAAACCAAAACTTTTAAAATCCCTTAAAAATATTTAAAACCCCAAAACCACATGAAATATATAGAATCCCACTAAAAATTCTAATATCACTATAAACGCCTGACTGAAAATTAAATTTTTTATTATGAAAGAAATTTTGAGGAAAAAGAGAGAAACCAAACATGACTTCATTGCCACACCACTACATCATACCACCACTTCACCACATCACAATTTCATCACTTCACCACTTACAAACAACAAAATCAAGGCCAATAAACCATGAACCAAGGCACAAACATCAGACAAGCAGACCAATCCTCAGAGCCAGCCTTCTCAAAAGTCCACCGGTGTGACCATCAAAATTATTAAAAAACCATAAAAAACATTAAAACCACAAAAAATTAAAAAATAACTAAATAAATAACATAATCCCCTAAAAACACAAAAATACTATAAAACCCATCAAAATCACTAAAACACTAAAACCAGTAAAACCATAAAAAAATCCCTAAAATCTATAAAAGTGTAAAAAACCCTAAAAACCCTGAAAAATGAAAATAAATATTTAGAAACCATAGAACGCTTAAAACTACTAATAAAAAAAAAATAATAAAGAAGGCGCATGAGACGAAGGGTCTCTTTGATTCATATAATGGTAAGAAGAAGAGAAGGTTGCAGTCTGATCCTGAATGTAGCAAGCAGGGAGACATGGTTGTGCTTGATGCCTCTTCTCAAAGGAAGAGCAAGATGAATAGTGACCCTCTAGTAAAATGGAGGGCTAGGAGGGAGTACTCCTCCTTTCCTAGGCCAATGGCTACTAGGGCTTCCTCCAAGACTAGTAAAGGTAAGCGCAATGTGCATGGCAAGCAAGATTGAGCTACTAATGTGAAACCGGATGTGGAACTCATGAAGTATTGTGCAGCCTTCCTCAAGCAGTATGAATCCTCTGAATATGAGTCGGTGGACTCGGATTCTTCCTCGGGCTATGGTGCTAATAGAGATCTCTTTGGGGATGGTGATTTCGTTCCGTAGTTGTCTCTCCTTTTGCTTCTCGGGCTTTTGGGCCTTTTTTGTGGGGTTGTTGGGGCTTTGGGTGTGGGTTGTTTGACCCCACCCATCCCTCGTCCGTCACTTTTTTTTTCTCTTCTTTATATACCTGGGGGGTCAGGGATAGCATGTCCTCACACCTTCCTTTCCCTAAAAAACCAAATAAAATTCCTAAAACATAAAAACCCTAAAAACCCTGAAAACCTCTTAGAAAACCATTAAAACCAAAAAAAATAAAACCCCTATGAAAATAAAAGGCATAAAAACACTAAAACCCCCTAAAACCCATAAAAGCCGTAAAAAATATAAAAAACCTAAAAACACTTGACAACCATAAAACAAAAAAAATTAAAAACATTAAAAATCCATAAAACTTAAAAAACAAAAAAAAACTATAAAATCTTGTTAAACCCATAAAATGATAAAAACACTAAAAAAAATTAAAACCCCTAAAAATGAAAAATACCATAAAACCATAAAAACCATAAAAGCCCTATAAAACCCTAGAATCCTTAAAACCCCTAAAATCCTTAAAAACATGGAAAATAATAAGAAAAAAACTCTATAAACACTAAAAATCATAAAAACCATATAAATTCTAAAAATCCGTAAAATTCCCTACAAAAGTAAAAATCTATAAAAAAACATAAAAACCCATAAGAGAACCTTAAAATCCTACAACACATAAAACGGGCCCAAACCCAAAATGCCCTAAAATCCTAAAATACCCTAAAAATCCTCAAAACCCAAAAAACCCAAAACAACTAAAAAGCCTTAAAACCCTTAAAATCCTTAAAACCCTAAAAACTCTAAAACCATTAAAACGTACAAAAAAATCATTAAACCTTTAAAAACATTAAAAATTCTAAAAATTCCTAAAAAAATTATAAATACAAAACCCTTAAAAACACAACAAACAAACCCAAAAACCCTAAGAACCCTAAAAATCCTAAAATTCTCAAAATCCCTAAGAAATCTTAAAAACACGAAAAAAATATAAAATACCGGAATAAAATCTAAAATACACTAAAAAATAAAGAAACCTAATTTTTTTTTAAAAAAAATAAATCCTTAAAATTCGAAAAACATTTAAAACCCCTAAAAAACCTAAAAAATGCTAGAATCCCTAAAAAACCCTAAAAACTATAAATCCCGCTAAAAATTGTAAAAATAAAAAATCCCAAAAGGCCCATAAAAACATTAAAAAAATTAAAAATTCCAAAACATTCCCTAGAAACATAAAAACCCTGAAACCGTAAAAATTATCAATAAAACCATTAAAAATATTAAACTTTTAAAAATAATTAAAATTCCCAGAACCCTAAAAGATCTAAAAAACCCAAAATCTCCTAAATTCCATAAAACCCTTAAAAACATAAAAAATCATAAAATCCCTAAATCTCCTAAAAACATCCAAAAAAATCTACATAATTTTTAAACCTATAAAAAATTTAAAAAATGTAGAAAAAATTAAAAACATTAAAATTTTCAAAAAAAACCCTATAAACCCCAAAAAACCAAAAAACACTTAAAAACATAAAAGCCCTAAAATCCACCACAGTCCCTAAAAACCCAACATAAATAAAAAAAATCCAAAAATCCAAAAATTCCCTAAAAACATAAAATCCAAAAGAACCCTGAAATCCCCCAAAAAACATATACACCAAAAAACACGTAAAACCCTTAAAAAATTTGAAAAAATGTGAAAACCCATAAAATCCATAAAAAACTCCCAAAAGCCTAAAAATCTATAAAAATCATATAAACTCATGAATATCCTAAAAAATTCTTAAAAACTGTTAAAATTTTAAAAAACAAAAATACCATGAAAAAACCACCGAAAAAATTAGAAACCAAAAAACACTTAATACAACTAAAAAACATAAAAATGCCAAAAAAACACCAAAAGATACTAAGCACATTATAAACCCCTAAAACCCATTATAACCCATAAAAACCATAAAACCATAAAACTACAAAAATCTCTAGAAACCCTTGAACCTCAAAAAATATTAAATAACACTAAAAAACTAAAAAACCCCAAAAAAATCAAAAAAAACACTAAAACCTGGAAAAAACTATAAAACCGTTAAAATGTTCTGAAAAAACGTAAAAACATAAAAAACTCCTTAAAAAATCAAAAACCATAAGAAAACTTTAAAACCTAAAAACTCTTAGAGCACCTAAAAATGTAAAAAATGAAAAAAAACATAAGAAACTAAAAAACCCTAAAACCCCTTAAAATCCTTAAAATCCCAAAAATAATAAAAACCTAAAAAATCATAAAAGAACTCCAAAAACAAAAAAACATTATAACTAAGAAATACCCTAAGATAATTTTAAAAACCTACACACTAAAAATCAATAAAAATAAAAAAATGCTAAAAAATATAAAAATCATAAAACCCTAAAATCCTGAAAACACTCAAAATCCATAAAAACCCTAAAACCAAGAAAATAATAAACCCCCCTAAAAATCCATAAAAACAAAAAAACACTAAAACCCCTAAAATTCCATAAGAAAACCATAAAAACCTAAAAACACTTAAAAGCCTCAAAAAATCTAAAAAATGTTAAACACCCTAAAACACCATAAGAACCCCTAAAATCCATAAAACAGCTAAAATCCCAAAAAACCACATAAAACTCCTAAAAACAACTAAAACACTAAAAAACATTAATTTACCAAAAATGTTTTAAAAAATAAATATAACATTAAAAAAACTCAATAACTCAAAAAACCCCCCAAAACCAAAAAAATAACACACCCCCTAAAAACCCCTAAAACACCTCCAAATCACTAAAATCCTCAAAAACCATAAAATCATAAAAAAACCCCAAAAATACCTAAAAACATATAAAACACAAAAAAACCAAAAGAATACCTAAAAACCCAAAAAAAAATCGACAAACCATAAAAACAAGAAAACCCTAAAAACACTAAAAACCATAAAATCCTATAAAATCCCTAAAAATATCTAAAAATGTATGAAACCCTAAATGCATTGAAAACCCCTAAGAAACCCATAAAAATATACAAACACATAAAACCCCTAACAATATAAAAAATGCTAAAATCCCTAAAGACCCTAATATCCCCAAAAAAACCCTAAACACCACAAAAACTTATAAAATTTAAAAAACCCCAATAACCCTATAAAAATCCTAAAGCCCACTAAAAATTATTAAATCCATTAAAACCCATAATTTATTAAAAAACTATAAAAATCATAAATGAACTAAATTATAAAAAACCTAAAACCCCTAAAAACCATAAAACCCTAAAAAAATTAAAATCCTGTCAAAACCCTCAAAATACCTAAAATCATAAAAACCCATAAATATCCTAAAATATCCATAAAATATCAAAAAATATAGAAAATACTACAAACATGGAAACCCTTAGGAAAACCTTAAAAAAAATATAAACACTTAAAACTCCTAAAAACCTCAAAAAACTAAAACTCTAAAACTTTAAAAATTCGGAAATCCAAAAAACCATAAATGAACCTAAAATCCTCAAAATCCCTAAAAATAAAAAAACCCATAAAAATCCTAAAAAATTGCTAAAATCAGATAAAAACATAAACCACCCGAAAACCATAAAAACACTAAGAATGACTTAAAAATATAAAAACACATAAAACTTATAAAATATAAAAATTATAAAAAACTAAAGAACATTGAAAACCCATAAAATCCCTAAAACCCTTAAAACCAAATTTTCATAAAAGACTCTAAAAATCCCTTAAAATGTAAAAACATGTAAAACACTTAACAAAACCTTAAAAACCAAAAAATGCTTAAAAAACCTAAAATACCTAAAAATTATGAAAACCCTAATTGAACATAAATACCCTAAAACCCCTAACACAATAAAACCACTAATACCCTTAAAAACACTAAAAACCCAAAAAAACCATTAAAAATACTAAAAACTTGTAAACCCATAAAAATATTAAACTACTAAAAAAGACTATAAAAACCCTAAAAACATGAAAAAACCCCCAAAACCAAAAAAAACAATAAAAAACAACAATAACTTAAAAAAATCAAAATCCTTAAAAACACTAAAAACCACTGAAATCCTAAAACTACATAAAAATCCCTAAAAATGTGAAACACGTAAAAAACTAATTAAATACTTAGAAAACATTTGAAACCTAAAATTATTAAATCCTCTAAAAACCTCAAAAATTATAAAAACCCTAAAACCCTAAAAAACCCTCAAAACCCCTACAACCCCTAAAAATCATAAAAATCACAACAAATACCTAAAAACATAAAAAACATGCAACCCCATAAAAACACAAAGAAAAAACTAAAAACCTAAAAATACATAAACCCATTAAAAACCTAAAAACACTAAAAATCATAAAAGATAATAAAACCCAAAACCCCCGAATAACCATAGAAACTGAAGAAAAACATAAAACCCTAAAATCCCATAAAAACCTAAAAACAAAAAAAATATAAAAACACTTTATAACCCTAAAATTTATAAAACTCTAAAATACCATAAAACCCTAAAAAACTAAAAAGAATCTAAATATCCAAAAAAATATGAAAAAATAACCCTTAAACCCCATAAAAAACAAAATATACCTATAATCCCAAAAACATAAAATCCCAAAAAACCCCATAAGAAAATCATAAATTTCAAAAAAAAATTAGAAACCTGAAAAACCCTAAAAATCCTTAAAACCTTAAAAACCCTAAAACCCTAAAAATCATGAAAACCCTCTAAATCTAAAAATGTCTATGAACTGTAAAAATATTAAAAACCCATACAAATATCTTAAAGAAAAAAATCTTAAAATATCTTGAAAAATCAAAAGAAAACCATAAAAACCTAAAAACACATAAAACACATAAAAACCTAAAAACCCGAAAAAAAAACCAAAAACCCATAATGACTCTAAAAACCTTAAAACCCATAAAACAATAAAAAAAACATAAAAATTCTAAAAAACTCTGAAAACCCATAAAACCATATAAACTAATACAAACTCTAGAAACCCATTATCCCCCCAAAGTGTTAAAAAACGTTGAAAGACTTTAAAAACCATAATACCTCAAAAGAAACTTAAAACCCAAGAAAACCGTAAAACACCTAACACCCTCAAAATCCATAATATCCCTAAAAACCATAAAAATCATTAAAAGCCTGAAATATCCCTAAAAACATAAAAAAAAATTAAAACCTTGTAAAACCATGAGAAAAACAAAAAAAATTACAAAACACATAAAACCATTAAAAAACCAAAAAATATAAAAGCATAAAAAACCATAAAAAATATGAATAACCATAAAACACCATAAAAACCCATTTGAACCCCTAAAACCCCATAAAAACCACATTATACCACTAAAAAATAAAAAAACCTTTAAACTTGTTAAGAAGTTAAAAATATCTACCAAACCTTAAAAGCCCTAAAAACTAAAAAAAACCATAAAACCCAAAAAACCAAAAAATCCAAAAAAATAAAAACCCAAAACCCTCAAAATCTTTAAAACCTTAAAAAACCATAGAATACTAAAAAACTAAAAGTAACTGAAATCACAAAAACCATAAAAAATTCTCACAAAACCTTAAAAACCTAAAAACACTATAAACCCCAAAAAACCTAAAAAATAAAAAAAATCCAAAAAAACATAAAACCCCATAAAAACCCAAAGTCAACCTTAAAAGCCCAAAACCACATAAAACCTGTAAAAACTCTAAAAAATTACATAAACCTAAACAGAACCTAAAAACCCTAAAAACCCCTAAAACCATAAAAACCGTTAACCCCATAAAAATACCTAAAATTCCAAAAAAAACCCTAACCAACATCTAATAACACTAAAAACACATTAAATACTTAAAAACGTTAAAAACACTAAAAAACCTTAAAAAACATAAAAACTCGTAAGAAAACCTAGAACCCAAAAAAACCCATAAATCATTAAAAACTCCAAAACACTTTAAAATCCCTAAAACTAGAAAGAACTATAAAAACCCTAAAAAATCGATAAAATCCATAAAAACATAAATCCCCTAAAACACTAAGAAAACCATAAAATATTTAAAACACTTTAAACGCCTAAAAAATATAAAAATGGTAAATACCATAAAAACCCTAAAACCCCTAAAAACCTTAAAATCCATAAAAGCACATAAAAATGCTAAAAATATCTCTAAAAATTAAAAAAATATTAAAACCCATAAAATCCAAAAACTCATAAGAAAAACATAAAAACCCAAAACCAATTTACCTCCCACCTAATCTAAAGAAATATAAACCCCTTAAAGACCCCAAAAACCCTAAAAACCAAATAATCCCTAAAAAAATTAATCCCCTAATAACCTATATAAATAATAAGAGACCAATAAAATTTTTAAAAATCATTTAATCTCCTAAAAAATATAAAAAAATTAAAAAAAATTAAAACCCTAAAAACCTAAAACACCCCTGAAATCACAGAAAACCTTAAAACCCTAAAACAAAAAAATAAAAATAAAACTTTAAAATCCATAAATCCCTAAAAACCATAATGATCATGAAAATAAATAAAAATATCTAATAATATATAAAACAATAAAATCGAAGAATATCCTTAAGAAATATTTAAAATCATAGAACACTGAAAACCACTAGAAAACATAAAAGATTATAAAAACCACTTATACACTAAAATAATATTAAAATCCTAAATCTATAAAATAATTAAAAACCATAAAAAATTCTTAAAACCCATTAAAACCAAAAAAACACTAAAAACTCTAAAAAACATTCAAAATAAAAAAATTAAATCACTAAAAGACCATAAAAACCCTAAAAACTAAAAAAACCCTAAAAACAAAAAAACCTAAAAAACCATAGAACCACAAAACCACAAAACCCATAAAAATCCATTAAAACCCTAAAAACCAAAAAATCATAAATTCCTAAAAACCCCCAAAAAAATTTAAAAACTCTTAATACCCTGAAACCCCTTAAGAAAAATAAATAAAAACCTAAACACACTTTAAAACTCTAAAGAACCAAAAGATGATGAAAACCCAGAAAAACCATAAATTCACTAAAAACCCAAAAATCTTCAAAATCTCTGAAATTTCTAAAAACCATGGAAATTCAAAAAATACTAAAAAATTCCTAGAATCCTAAAAAATGATAAAACTCATAAAAAACGGTAATAAAAACATAAAAATAATAACACACACCCTGAAACCTAAAAAATACTAATAAGTCTAAGAGTCTCTAAAACCCTAAGACCCCTAAGACCACTAAAAGCCTTAAAAACCATAAAACCCCCAAAAATTCCATAAAAAACTAAAAACCATTGAAAATATAAAAACATTTAAACACTTAAAAATGTTTTTAAAAAATCTAAACACCCTTAAAACCCCTAAAAACTAAAAAAACCCTAAAACCCTAAAACCCTTAAAAACCCTAAAAACCCTTAAACCATACAAAGCATAGAAAATCATTAAAATTTCTTAAAATGTGAAATATCTAAAAAAACCTGAAAATACTATGAAAAACATAAAAACATAAAAACACTTAAAACCCCAAAACAACCTAAGAGCAGTAAAAACCATAAAATACCCTAAAACCTCTCAAAATATCTAAGGACCCTAAAAAATTATAAAAATCATAAAAAATCACTGGAAATTCCTAAAAAAATAAAAAACCTTAACAACCAAAAAAAACCCTTCAAAAACCTTAAAAACATAAAAACACTTTACACCCCTAAAAACATAAAAAACATAAAACCCTAAAAGACCCCAAAACCCAAAAAATAAAAAAACCCAAAAAACCATCAAAACCACTAAAACCATTAAGAACCATATAAACTGCTAAACCAAAAGAACAACTAAAAATATAAAATAACCTTAAAACCTAAAAATGTTAAAAAATATATAAACCCTTTAAGCTTATACAAAACTAAAAAATCATGTAAACCTAGAAAAAAACCATAAAAACCCTAAACCCACTCAAAACCCCTAATAACCCTCGAAATCCAAAAGAACCCTAAAAATAATAACAGTCCAATAAACAACCTAAAAATCCCAAAAAATGAAAAAAAACCTTAAAAACACTAAAAACCCTATGAAAACATTAAAAACCAAAAAACACTTAAAACCCTGAAAAAGCTAAAAAACCATAAAAACCTAAAAACCCTAAATCCCATAAATACCCTCAAAATACATAAAAATGAAAAACATAATAAAAATAAAAAATAACCATAAATATCCTCAAAAACATAAAAACAAATAAACCTCTGAAAACCACTAAGAAATCATTTAACTCATAAAAGCCCTAAAAACCTCTGAAAACCATAAAACCCATAAAAACATTAAATACCCCTAAAAACTAATAAAAACACTAAACCCGATAAAACCCCTAAAAATACTTTTAAACCCTAAAATTGTTAAAAACCTCTTAAAGTATTTTAAACCCTAAAAACTAAAAAATTCAAAAAATTCAAAAAAACTAAAAACCCCTAAAAACACTAAAACCATAAACCCCTCAAAGTTTCACTAAAAAACCTAAAACCCTAAATTCATAAATAACCTTAAAACCCTAAAAATTATAAAAAATACATAAAAATTTAAAAAACCCTAAACCCCCAAAGAAAACCTTAAAATCTAAAAAAACACTTAAAACCCTTAAAAACCAAAAAACACTAAAAACCATAAAATAATCTAAACGATAAAAAAATCACAATATCCTCAAAATCCCCAAAACTCATAAAACCATAAAAATTATAAACATGGCCTAAAAATCCCCACAAATTTCAAAATACCCAAAAACCCTAAAAACCATAACAAAACCCCAAAAATCAAAAAACACTTATAACCCCTATAAAACGTAAAATATAATAAAACCCATAAAAACCCCTAAAACCCTCAAAATCACTAAAACCATAAATATAAAAAAATATTTTAAAAAATCCCTACAAATAAATAAAAACATAATAAATCCCTCAATACAATTGAAAATATATAAGAAATCAATGAAAATTTAAAAACACATTGCCTAAAACCTAAAAAACACTAAAAATCTTGAAAGACCATAAAACTCCGAAAAAACCAAAAAAACCAATAAAAATATTTAAAACCCTAAAAAACAATAAAAACATAAAACCCACTAAAAATAAAAAGACACTTTAAAACCATTGAAACATTAAAAAACATTAACAAACCTTAAAACTCTTATGAAATATTTAAAAAACTCTAAAAACCCAAAAAACCATAAACTACCTAAAAATAGAATGAAAACCCTAAAACTTCTAAAAGAACACTAAAAACCTAAAAACCATAAAAATAGTAATAAAATAACTAAAATTCCCTAAAAACCTAAAACACCTTAAAAATAATAAGAAAACATTAACAACCTAAACACACATAAATCCCTTATTAAACCTAGAAATGCTAAGAACCCTAAAAACATTAAAAACCCTAAGAAACCAAAAGCCTTAAAAATCCCTAAAAACCCTAAAAACCCATAAAAACATAAAAAGTACCTAAAAATCCCTAAATATGGAAGTGACCCTAAAAATAAATTATAACATAATAAAAAATTAAAAACCTAAAAAAAAATAAAACCCCCCAAAAACCAAAATACCCAAAAATACCCTCAAACCCATAAAAACCATAAAACCCATAAAAACCTTAATAAGCATAAAAACACATAAAAAAATAAAAATCCACTACTAACTGTACAAACAATTTAAACTCATAGCACACAAAAAAAACTCTATAAACCACTAAAATATTTAAAAACCTCAACAGATCCTAAAAAACAAAAATACTCTAAAATCCCTTAAAACCCTAGAAAACCCAAAAAAACAATGAAAATCCCTAAATCCAAAAAATAATTCTAAAAATCCCTTTAAACTCATAAATACAGAAAAATCCATAAAATCCTGAGAAAACCTTAAAAACTTAAAAAACGTAAAACACATAGAAAACCAAAAAACAAAAAAAACCTGAAAACCCCAAAAACCACAAAAAACCCAAAAACCACAAAACCCTTAGAACTATAAAAACCTAAAAACCCCTAAAAACATTAAACCACTAAAAAATCTAAAAAAAATATATACCGCAAAATAAATTAATAAACTTCAAAAAACCATAAAAAAACCCTAAAAACTCAAATAATCCATTAAAACCCTTAAAAATCACAAAAACCCTAAAAAAATCCAAAAACTAAAAATAACTATGAAACCCCAAAATATACCAAAGAAAACCATAAAAACCTAAAAATACTTAAAACCCCTAAAATACTAAAAAAGTTAAAACCCCTAAGAGACCATAAAAACCTGAGAACCCCTTAAAACCATAAAATCCCAAAACACTTAAAACCCCTAAAATAGTAAATAATCTAAACACCCACCAAAAAATCTAAAACCCCTTTCAAAACATAAAAGTATTTAAAAACTCTAAAAAATAAAAACCATAAAAATCTCAATAAAACACATTAAAAACCAAAAAACATAAAATCTATAAAATAATAAAAACCCAAAAAATCCACAAAAACCCTAAAAACCATAGAAATAATAAAAAATCCTAATATATACCTATAAATTTAAAAAACCCAAAAAAAAAACATGAAAAACTCTTTGAATACCTTAAAATCATAAAAAAAATTAATTCCCATAAAAAAATATAAAAATGGTTAAAACTCTAATAACAAATATAAACCAAAAAAACACATAAAACCCAATAAAATCCATAAAAACCTAAATACATATAATGTACTAATAAATCCCTAAAATCCATAAAATTGTAAAAACCCCTAAACCTCTAAAAAACCCAATGAAAATCATAATAACTTAAAAAACATAAAATCCTGGAAACGTTAAAATTTCTAAAATCCTTGAAAGACCCCTAAATGAAAAAACACCTAATAATAATAAAAACCTCAAAAAAATATTTAAAACCACTAAAAACCCATAAAACTATAAATCTATTAAACAATATAGACACATTTTAAACCATTAATGAATAAAAAAACTCTAGAAAACCCTTAATTCCCTCAAAACACAAAAAACAAAAAAACACCTAAAACCCCCCAATCCATAAAAACTCTAAAAAACCTAAAAACCAAAAATCCATAAAAACTCTAAAGGCAATTAAAATCCTATCATGGCTAAAAAATCCATAAAAATTTATAGAACCCCAGAAAACCCAGAAAACTCCTATGAAAACTTTAAAAACCTAAAATACTTAAAACCTCTTAAAACCTAAAAAATTCCGAAAAACTGAGAAACTAAAAAACCTTCAAAATCCTAAAAAAACATAAAAATAATAAAAATATCTAAAATTACATAAAATGTAAAAAACCCAAAAATTAGTAAAAAACCCTATGAAAATCTTAAAAAACTAAAAATACATAAGACCCCTAAGAAACCTAAAAATTCTAAAAAACATAAAAGGAACTAAAACCCCTATAAATATTAAATACCCTAAAAACCTTTAAAACCCCTAAACCCCATAAAAACCCTAAAACCCAAAAAATATCTAAAAACCCTTTAAACTCCTAAAAATATTAAAACTCTAAAAAATCATAAAAACTATAAAAATAAAAAAAATCAAAAAAACTCAACAAAACCAAAGAAACCATAAACCCCAAAACACTTAAAATCATAAAAAACTCTAAAACCCCATTAAAATCATAAAATATTTTCAAAAATCCCTAAAAATGTAAAAACAATTAAAACCCTAAAAACCCTTTAATGTATAAAAAGCATAAAACGCCTAAAAACTCTAAAAGATGTTAAAAACCATTAAATCATAAAACCCTTAAAAACCCTCAAAATCATTAAAAATCATAAAAATTCTAAAACATCCCTAACAACCCTAAAACCCCTAAAAAACTAAAAAAATCCCTTAAATCCCCAAACCCCCCAACCCTAAAAATCATCAAAATCCAACAAAACCCTAAAAACTATACTTTCCAAAAAATCCAAAAATTTCATAAAAATTCCTAAATACATAAAAATCCATTATAACCCTAAAAAACTCTAAAAAAATGAAAACTTAAAAAATAAAACACCTAAAAAATGAAAAACTCTAAAAACCATAAAATATTAAAAACCATAAAAACCATAAAAACTAAAAAATCTAAAAATTCAAAAAATGATAGAACCCATAAAATCCCTGAAACCCACTAAAAATAGTAATAACCCTACAAAGTTTTGAAAATGATAAAAAACTGTACAAAAACATAAAACCCCAAAATAAATAAAAAAATCCATAAAAAACTAAAAAACAATAAAAATCCTAAAAACACTATAATGCCTCCAAAATCTAAAAACCCCAAAAAACCCCAAACACCATAAAATTCCTAACGGATCACCAAAAAAATATAAAAAAACATAAAAAATACTAAGAACCCTAAAAAACCCTTTTAAACAATTAAAACCAAAAAAAATTAAATCCACTAAAAACTTAAAAAATGTTATAAAACCTTAAAACACTAAAAATCCTAAAGATTAAAAAAAATATTTCTAAAAAACCTTATTAATCAAAAAAATACCCTAAGATAACACCAAAAACATAAAAAAACCATAAACATATGAAAAACCCAATAAAAACTATAAAAACCTAAATTAAAACCAAAATATTTCTACAAAATGCTAAAAACCCTAAAACACCATAAAAAATTAACAAACACATAAATCCTTCAAAACATTAACCATATAAACCCATTAAAAAATAAAAACTACTGAATAATCTAAAAAACCGTTAAACCCATGAAAATATTAAAAACTCTAAAAATAATTAAAACCATGAAAAACTCAAAAAACCTAAAAACTGAAGAAATCCATAAAAATCATTAAAACCCTAAAAATTATAAAAACCCAAAAATCCATAAAAACTATAAAAATCCTAAAAACCATTAAAATAATTAAAAGGACCTAAAAATTCCTAAAAATTTAAAAATCCCTAAAAATCTGAAATCCCCTAAGAAAAAAATTAAAAACCTAAAAACACTAAAACCACTTAAAAACTTAAACAAGTCTAAATACCCTAAATATCCTTGAAACTAGAAAAACCCATTAAACCCCACAAATCCCTAAAAACCCTAAAAACCAAAAAACATGAAAAATACTTAAAAGTCCTAAAAATGTAAAAATCTCCTAAAAGCACTGAAAAACCCTAATAAAACCATAACACTTAAAAACACATAAAATTACTAAAAGTCATAGAAAATGATAAAAAACCTAAAAGAACCTAAAACCATAAAAACCCCAAAAATAATTAAAACCTAAAAACATTAAAATCCCATAAAAATAAAAAAAACAGAAAAAACTCTTAAAACCATTTAAAATCAAAAAATATTAAATACTCTAAAATTAATAAAACCATAAAAATAACTCAAAAAATCCCCTAAAATACACCCAAAACCATAAAACTCCTAAATGACTAACCCCCCCCCCAAAGCCTCAAAATCAATAAAAACCATAAAAGCCTTAAAATCCTAAGTCCTAAAAATCCAAAAAATTAAAAAAAACAAAACACCCTAAAAAACCCTACGAAAATCTTAAGTACCTAAGACATTAAAACCCAATATAAACGTAAAAATTTCTAAAAACTAAAAAATATCCCTAAAAACATAAAACCCATAAAAACTCTCAAAATACCTAAATACCTAAAACCCTAAAAACTATAAAAATTATAAAAATCTTAAAATATCCCCAAAAATATAAAAAGCACTAAAAACCTAAAAAAAATAATAAAACCATTAAAACCTAAAAACACTTAAAAAATATAAAAATATAAAAACCATAAACCTCTAAAAACCTTTAAAAACCTTAAAAACAATAAAATCTGTAAAACCCACTAAAAATAGTAAAAACATTTTAAACCCTTCAAAATGATAAAAAAACACTAAAAATATTTAAAAACCTAATAAACTCAACCAAAAATACCATAAAATCACTAAAACCCTAAAACCCTAAAAAATTATTTAAAAACCTTAACAACCATAAAATTCATAGAAATTCCATAAAAACCTAAAAAATTAAAAAAAAACTAGAAACACAGAAACACCCTAAGAAAACAATAATAATCTAAAAAAACTTGTAACCCTTAAGAAAACAAAAAATTCTAAAAACTCTAGAAATGCAAAAAAACCCAAAAAACCCCTATAGGCCCCTAAAATACATAAAACCATAAAAATCATAAAAAAATCCCTAATGATTCCTTAAAGGTAAAAACCCCTAAAAAATCTAAAAATCTATAAAAATAATAAAAAATTAAAACACATAAAACATCTAATAAACTTAAAAATGGTAAAAACCCAAAAAATATCCACAAACCCACAAACCCAAAAAACTCATAAAACTGCTAAAATATTTAAAAAACCATGAAAACCCATAAAAATAATAGAACCAATAAAAATTATTTAAATCCTAGAAACATGAATGAAGGCTAAAAACATTAAAACACCTAAAAATCAAAAAAACATAAAACCCCAAAAAAATGAAAAACCAAAAAAAAACTCTAATGCCCTCAAAAACCCAAAAACTCCCAAAAAATCAATAAAAATAATAAAAGGCGTTAGAAACCCTAAAATATAAAAAAACATAAAAAACCTTAAAGACCATAAAAACCTTAAAAACCAAAATTCTCTTAAAAGGCCTCAAAAAGAGAAAAATGTGAAAAAAAACACTAAAACCCTACCAAACTCTAAAATCCTAATAATACTTGAAAACCCTAAAAATCATACGAGACCTAAAAAATCACGAAAATATAAAAAAATATAAAAAACATAAAAAATCTTAAACCCAATGAAAAACCTTAAGAAAACCATTAAACCCAAAAAAACGAAAAACCCGTAAAAACCTAAAAACACTTAAAATAAAAAATACCTTGAAACCCTAAAAACCCTAAAATAGTTAAAAAAATCTAAATACATTAAAAACCCTAAATAACTAAAAAAATCCTAAAACCCCCAAAAAACAAAAAAAACCCAAAAAACCCCTAAAAACCCTAAAACCCCATAGAGACCCTAAAATATCTGTAAAAATTCCAAAAAACATAAAAACCCTAAAACCCTAAAAAATCTCCAAATCCCTTTAAATACTAAGAACAATAAAAAACATAAAAATTCCTTAAAAATAACTTAAATGTAAAATAAACTCAAACCATTGAAAACCCGTAATAAAACCTTAAAATCATCAAAAGTCATAAAAGGTAAAAAATCCTAATATACATTAAAAAAAATTAAAAGACCATAAAAACCCCTAAGATCACCTTAAAACCAAAAAAACCTGTAAAACATTAAAAAACATAAACCCCATTAACCACTACAAACTACTATAAAGTATAAAAACATTTTAGACTCCTAAAAAATGTAAAAAATAATAAAAAATGAAAACCCCTGAAATAAAAAAAATCATTAAAATCCTAGAAACCATAAAATCCTAAAAAACCCTTCAAACCCTAAAAATCCATAAAATCAATAACAATCATTAAAAACATAAAAAACTAAAAAACCCATTAAAACATTGAGAAAACTATAAAAACATAAAACCGCTACAAACCCAAAAAACCAAGAAGTGCAAAAAACCCTAAAAGTCCCTAAAAACAATAAAAACCCTAAAACCATTAAAATCAGTAAAACCTGAAAAATAACTAAAAATCATAAAAAAACACCAATATAATTATAAAAACATAATAAAAATCCAAACACCAATAAAAACCATAAAAAAACTTACAAGTCTAATAATTAATAAAACCCAAAAATACCTAATTTCTAAAAACCCTAAAAGTCCCAAAAACCCTTAAAACCATAAAAACCCATAAAAGTTTCAAATATCCTAAAGACCATAAAAAACATAGAAGCCACTAAAATAACTAAAAATCAATAAAAATTTTAAAAATGTTTTGAATAATCTAAAAAACCTGTAAACCTTATAAAACTAAAAAAATCAATGAAAAAAATAAACTGATAAAAATTATAAAACCATCAAAATAAAAAACATAAAAAATTTAAAATTACTAAAGAATACAAAAAATCATTAAAAATTTAAAAAACCCCTAAAAATATTAAAAAACTAAGAAGCTTTTAAAAATATAAAAAAAATCCCTAAAAAACTAAACGACAATAAAAACCTTAAAAAATCATAAAATCCTCAAAACCGCTAAAACCCCCAAATCCTGGAAAACCCTAAAAATCTTAAAAAATCCTAAAAATCCTTCAAAATGTAAAAAACCATAAAAATAATGAAAACATGTAAGAAAACCATAAAAAACAAAATCCACAGGAAATCCCTGAAACCCTAAAAAATGATAAAAACCAAAAAGGCCATAAAACCCATAAAACCCACAAAAACCATAAAACCATAAAACCCAAAAAACCTAAAAATCACTAAAAATTATAAAAACCCTTTAAAACAATAAAAATGTTTTAAAGCATCAAAAAACCTTAATAAACCTAAAAAACTAAAAAAACATAAAAATAAAAAACCCTAAAACAGCCAAACACCTGCAATATTCCTAAAACCCTTAAAATCCTAATAAAACACAAAATATTCGATGAAATGTAAAACCCCATAAAAACATAGGAAAACCATATAAAATCCTAAATAACCAAAAAAACTAAAACCTGTTAAAAACCCTAAAAACCCAAAACCCCCTCAAAAACCCAAAAAACACTAAAAACCATAAGAATCCTAAAAAAATTCCTAAAAACTGTAAAAACATAAAAACCAATAAAAATATGAGAAAATCCCTAACAGAACCATAGAAACCTTAAAATAATTTAAATTGATAAGAAACAAAACAAACTCTAAATACCCTAAAAGAATATAAAAACATAAAAAACACCTAAAACTATAAAAAACTCAAAAAATTTAAATCCTTAAAAATTATAAAAAACCCAAAAACTAGTAAAAACTCTAAAAACCTTTTTAATCAATAAAAATGTTAAAAAACCAAAAAAACATAAACCCCTAAAACTCAAAAATTCCTATAAACCTAAAAATACAAAAATGTAAACACAATAAAATCACATAAACACTAAAGTTTCTTAAAAACAAAAAAATCCTAAGAATTATAAAAAAACCCAATGAATCCCTAAAAATGTAAAAAACCCTAAAAATAATGAATAACTCTAAAAAACCTAAAAGTAGTTAAAACCCCTAAAAAATGATAAAACCCATAAAACACCCTAAAACCCCATAAAAACCATAAAAACACATCAAATCCTTAAAAACAAAATCCCCCAAAAAATCATAAAAATCTCTGAAAATACCAAAAAACATAAAAAAACATTGAAAAAACCTGATGAAAACATTAAAACCTAAAAACTCTTAAAACCCCTAGAATATCCAAAAACGATAAAACTCTTAAAGTATATAAAAGTATATAACCTTAAAAACAATAAAACCCACAAAACATTAAAAAATATTAAAAACCCCTAAAAAAGAATCAAAACCATAAAAATAAAAAAACATAAAAACCCTAAATCCATGAATCCCTCAAAATATTTAAAAAAATAGAAAAATATATAAAACCCCTAAAAAGACATAAAAACATAGAACTCTAAAAACCCTTAAAAACACTTAGAAATATTAAAAACATAAAAAACATAATACCCCTAAAAACACAAAAAATAGTAAAAACCCTTAAACCCACTAAACCCCCTAAGAACCCTAAAACCCCTCAAAATCCATAGAAACCCTAGAAGGCCATAAAAACCCTATAAAAGACCTTAAAATTTCTCAAATGTGAAGAGCATAAAAAAACCATAAATAACCATAAGAAAAATATAAAAACCTAAAAACACTAAAAATACCTAAAAACCAAAAAACAAAAAAAACCCTAAAATACCATAAAATCTTAGAAACCCTGAATAACCATAATATTTCAAAAAACATTAAAAACACTAAACCCACATAAAAATCCTAAAACCAACCAAAACATAAAAAACCCTTTAAGCCCCTAAAAATGTTAAAACCCATAAAAACCCTTAAAACCCATAAAAACTTAAAAAACACCTAAAAATGAAAAAAACAATAAAAATCCTAAAGAACAATAAAATCCCTAAAACCCCTAAAAATCATAGAAATCTTAAAAAACACTAAAAATTCATAAAAACATAAAAACCTAAAAATGAAAGGCCCCACGCAAATATTAAAATAATATAAAAATTTAAAACACTTAAAAACCTAAAAACACTTAAAATACTAAAAAACCATAAAAACTCCAAAAAATTATCAAAATCCCAAAAATGATAAAAAACATAAAAAAACAAAAAAAAATACATAAATGTAAAAAATTGTAGAATCAATAAAATACTCTAATGAAACCTAGAAAACCAAAAACACTTAAAATCCATGAAACCCCAATAATCAATAATTCCCGATAAGACTCATAAACCCCTAAAACCATAAAAACCATTAAAAACCTTAAATCCCATAAAAACACTAAAAACACTCTAAAAAAATTCTAAAACCCCTTTAAAACCTTGATAAAGTTAAAAAACTATAAAATACTTAAAAACCATTGAAAGCTAAAGAAACCTTAAAACATCAAAAAATATATAGACATAAAAAATACCTAACGACTACCAAAATTTTGAAAACCCCAAAAAACACAAAAACCAATAAAAATATGAAAATGCATAGAAATCCCTAAAAATTAAAATACTAAAAATCCGTAGAAAAACTTTTAAAACATAAAAACACTTAAAACCCCTAAAAAAAGAAAAAACTAAAAACCCTTAAACATATAAAACCAATAAAACACCTCAAAATCCAAAAAATCCCTCAAAAAATTAAAAACCCTAAAAACCTTGAATAACAATAAGAAAACCAAGAAAAACCTAAAAATAACTAAAAACCCTATAAAACCAAAACAATGCTAAAAATACTAAAAGACCCTAGAAACTCTAACAACACATAAAACCATAAATTCTATAAAACATTTAAACCCCTATAAACCATTAAAAACATAAAAACTCACTAAAACTTCATAAACCCTTTAAATAACTCAAATGTTAAAAAAAATCTAAAAAATGTTAATATCCTAAAAACCCATTGAAACCCCTTGAAAACCAAAAACACCTAAATCACCTAAAAAACTAAAAATGATAAAAACCAAAAAGGCCTTAAAACCCCCTAAAACCCATAAAAACCACGAAAAACATAAAAAACCCTGAAACCAATTAAAATCTAGAAACCACTAAAAACAATAAAAACATATGAAAATCCAAAAAATGATTAAATACTCTAAAAAACCATAGAACACCTAAAAATAAAAATAATCCCTAAATACTAAAATAATAATAACAGAAAAAACATTAAGAACCTTAAAATAAAAAAAAACTCTCAATATCCCAACAAACCCTACAACATTATAAAAATACATAAAATCCATAGAAATACCTAAAAAATAAAAAACCATAAAAATATTGAAAACCCTTAAGTAGACCTTAAAAACCTATAAACACTTCAAACCCGAAAAAACTAAAGAAAATGCGAAAAACCAAAAAATACACCCTAAAACTCTCAAAATAGATAAAAACCCTAAAACATAAAAAATTTAAAAATAGCCATAAAAATCTCTAAAAACATAAAAAACCATTCCAAAAAAACCATAAGAAAATATTAAAAACTAAAAACACTTAAAATCCCAAAAAACCTAATAATTGATGAGAACCCTAAAATCCCTTAAAACCCCATAAAAATCATATATCACCTAAAAACCTTTACAAACCCTAAAAACACATAAAAATACTAAATAAACTCTGAAAACTCTAAAAACTATTTATAACCATAACAATTCTAACAACCAAAAACATTAATAATAAAAAAATCTCATAAAACCAAAAAAACCCCAAAAAACACAACCCCACACCAAATACCCCAAAATACCCACTATAACTTCAAAATACCGTTGAATCGTAAAATTCATAAAAATGTTAAAAAATAACTAAAATCCCTAAAAACTTAAAATATCTTAAAAACCTTGAAAAAAATATGAAAATACAAAAAACCAAAAATAACATAAAACCACTAAAAACTATAAATGATAAAAAAATCCCTAAAAGACCCTAAATACCAAAAAAAGTCCCTAGAAATAATCAATCACCTAAAAACATTAAAAAACCCTAAAATCCCATAAAAATATTTTAAAAAATAAATCACTAAATATTCAATAAACCCATAAAAATGTCACAAACTATAAGAAAAATAAAAACCATAAAAAACTCAAAATAACTCAAAATACGAAAAAAAAAATCTCTAAAAACCCTTAAAACCCTAAAAATCCATAAAATGCTAAAAATCCCTTGAAACCATATAATCCATAAAAATCCTAAAAATCAACAAAAATCTTTGAAAAAAATCCATAAAACCCTAACAAAACCATAAAAACCTAAAAACAATTAGAACCCCTAAAAACCTAAAAATTCTAAATACCCTGAAACTTCTAAAAACCTATAAAACCCAAAAAATATAAAAATAAACAAAATTCATAAAAAAATTAAATACTATAAACACCTTATAAATTCATTGAAAATCTATAAAAACATAAAAACCCTCTAAACCCTGATAAAAACTAGGAAAACCATAAAACAATTAATTCACTTAAAAACCCTAAAAACCTAAAATCAAATAAAACCCTTAAAAGACCCTAAAGACACTAAAACACCCCAAAACCCTTAAAACTAAAAAATACCTTATAACCCCTATAAACCCATAAAAAATCGAATAACCAAAAACTGTTTAAACCTCTATAAATGTTAAATATCCATAAAAAACCTTTAAAGAATTAAAAACTCAAAAAAACTCAAAAAACCTAATAAACCAAAAAACCCAAAAAACCTTCAAAATCACGAGAAACCCTAAAAACCATAGAATCCTAAAAAATCCTTATAAATATCGAAAACCATAAAAAAATACTGAAAGCCCTGAAACCACCAAATAAAGACATTAAAAAATAAAAACAATTAAAATCCCTAAGGGACCCAAAAATTCTAAAAATGTTGAAAAACCCTAAAAACCTCAAAATCTATAAAACCCAAAAAACCTGTAAAATACCTAAAATCATGAAAAACATGAAAAATATAAAAACTATGTAAACCCCTAAGAATATATCAAAACACATAAAACCATGAAATCCCCTAAAAACTAAAAAAAGGTAAAATCCCTAAAAGATCATAAAAACCATAAAACCATTAAGAAACTAAAAACCCATAAAACCCCAAAACCCCACTAAAATCCATAAAAACCATTTAATCCCCTAAAATATTAACCAACTATAAAACCCATTAAAAACAATTAAAACCCTAAAACCCCTAAAACCCCAAAAACCCCAAAAAACTCTAAAAACCCTTGAAACCCCACAAAATACATAACACCATAAAACCCATAGAAATCATAAAAAATACCTAAAAATCCATAAAAATATAAAAATTCATAAATAATCTGAAAAAACTTTAGAAAAACCTAAAAACCTAAAACCAATTAAAACAAAAAAAACATAAAAACACTAAAACCGTGAAAACCCCTAAAACATTAAAAACCTTGTAATCCATAAAAACACTAAAAAAATATTTGAAATTCAAAAAAAAATCCCTATAAAAATAAAACAATGTAAAAATCCTAAAAATCCAAAAAAAAATTAAAAATTAAAAAATCATAAAATCCCTAAAACCGTAAAAATGATAAAGTACCAAAAGACCCTAAAAACCCAAAAACCCACTAAAACCCCTACTCAACATAAAAAACCCAAAACCCAAAACCATATAAAAACAATAAAACATATAAAACCCAATTAAACCCCAAAAAATGTTAAGAAAACTCTAAACCCCCCTAAAATTCCTAATAAATTACAAAAAAACATACAAAACAAACCATAAGACCCAAAAAATAAATAAAAACCCATAGAACCCCTCAAAATACTTAGGAAAAGAAAAAAACCAGAAAAATACTAAAATAGGCTTAAATTCCATAAAAATGTAAAAAACATAAAAACCATGAAAAAACCAAAGAAAACCAAAAAAACCAAAAAACAATTTAAACCGTAAAAACATAAAAAATTATAAAACTGTAAAACCCTTAACAAACCATAAACTCCATTAGAATCCCTAAAAACTACAAAAACCATAAAAATCCTAAAAAAATCCTAAAAAACGTGAACACCATAAAAACCTTGAAAAACACTTCGAAAACCTTAAAAACAAATAACACTTAACACCAATAAGAAACCTAAAAATGATAAAAACCCTAAAATAACCTAAAGGACCCCAAAAACCATAAATAATCCATTTTTTTGAAAACCCTAGAATCCATAAAAACCATAAAACCCCAATAAGAACTTTAAATCCCTCTACACCCCTATTTTTTTCAAAAACTCTAAAAAAGTAAAAAACCCTAAAAACTCAAAAAACCCTAAAATCCCCAAAATACATTAAAACCTAAAAAAAATCCAAAAAAACCCCTAGAAACACTCAACATCCATTGAAACTCTAAAGATGGTCAAAAATCCCAAAGAGCTATAAAGATACCTAAAAATAAAGTTTTCCATAAAACATGAAATACCCAAAGAAAACCTTAAGAGACTACAAATAATTAAAACCCTAAAAAACAAAAATAAATCTAAAACCCAAATACACTCAAAACGCCTAAACCCCTAAAAATCATTAAAAATCCTAAAAAATCCCAAACAATACCTAAAATGTAAAAAACCATCAAAACATTGAAAAATAAAAAGATAACATAAAAAACTAAATACAATTTAAACCCCTGAAAATTTAAATAATGATAAAAACCTAAAAGACCCTAAAAAATCCTAAAAATATTAAAAGACTTTAAAAATAATTAAAAACCAAAAATCCCATAAAACCTCTAAAAATAGACTAAAACCTATACAAATAGTTTACACCCCTAAATTTTTTTGAAAACTCTAAATATATTCAAACCCATTTTTTTAAAAAACTCCTAAAACCCATAGAATCCCAAAACCCATAAAAATGATAAACCACCAAAAAACTTAAAAATTCCAAAAAAAATCATAAAAATCATAGAAATCTTAAAAAATCTATAAAAACTGTAAAAAAATAAAAAAAACCCCATAAAAACACTGAGAAAAGCTTAAAGACCTAAAAAATAAAAACACAAAAAAAATTAAAAAATTCCAATAACACTAAAAACCCTAAAACCCTAAAACCCACAAAATATATAAAAAGTTTAAAAACCCATAAAAATATTATAAAATCACTAAAAGTCCATAGAGACATAAAAAACTCTAAAACCCCAAAAAAACTAATAAAACCATAGAAAACTATAAAATATATAAAACCCCTATGAAACCCAAAAAATGATTAAAACAATAAAATAAACTAAAAACAATAAAAAAATAAAAAACCTAAAAAATCCTAAATACATTAAAAAACCCTAAAAATCCATAAAAAATCCAAAACCACTAAAAACCCTAAAACCCTAAAAACCCTTCAAACCCAAAAAAGGTTAAAAACCCTTAAAAACTAAAAAAATAAAAAAAACCCTATAAAAACGTATAAAACCATAAAAACCTATAAAACCATAAAAACACTTAAACCCAAAATCCCATAAAACCATACAAATGCCTAAAAGTCCCAAAATACCATGAAAATACTAAAAATATTCCTATGAGTCCTTAAAAACATAAAAAACCCTAAAAATATTAAAGATCCCTAAGAATAACATAAATACCTAAAAACACTTAAAACTAGTAAAACCTTTAAAAACACTAGGAACCCTATTACACCCTAAAAACTCTAAACAGCCTAAAAACCCTAAAACACCGCAAAATCCCTAAAAACTCAAAAAACCATAAAAATCCAAAAATATTCCTAAAAATATCTAAAAATGAAAAGACCATATAAATATTGAGAAACCCTATGAAAACCATAAAAACCTAAAAACACTTAATAACCCTAAAAAAATAAAATATGCTAAAAATACTAAAAATCCTAAAAACCTTAAAATCCCATAAAACCATAAAAACACTAAAAACCCAGTATAACTAAAAAAATATATAAAAACATAAAAAAAATCCCCTAAAATCCAAAAAAACCATAAAAAAACTAAAACCCTAAGTAACCTTAAAACCCTTAAAATCTCTAAAAACATAAAATCTATAAACCTAAAAATTCTCTAAAAATGTCAAAAAACCTAAAGAAATATTATACCTTAAAAACTTAAGAAATACCTAAAAAACTAAAATAAATTAAAACCCTTAAAACCCTAAAATATGATAAAAACCTAAAACCCCTAAAACTATAAAAACATTAAAAACCATAATACCCATAAAAGCCTTAAAACCTATAAAAACCTATAAAGACCCTATAACCATTATAAACACGAAAAGATCCTATAAATGATCAAAAACACTAAAACCCACAAAAATTTATTAATAACTCTAAAAGACCCTAAAACCCCATAAAATAATTAACACCCCTAATTCTTTAAAAAAAACTAAAAGCCATAAAAACCTTAAAAACCAATAAAGACTCTATAACCATTATATTCTCTAAAAGACCCTATAAACGTTTAAAAACACTAAAACCCCTAAAAGTTTTTAAATAAATCTAAAAGACCCTAAAACCCCAGAAACAATAAATACCCCTAATTATTTTAAAAAAAATCTAAAATCCATAAAAACCGTAAAAAAACAATAAAACCTATAAAATCACTTTAAACCGCAAAATATGATAAAACCCTTTTTAAAAACCATAAAACCCCAAAAAACTAAAAAACCCCCTAAAACCCACAAAATACTATAAAAACCTTACATGACCTAAAAACCATCAAAATCTTGAGAAACACTAAAAAACCATAAAAATAATAAACAAGTTATAAAAATCTCACGAAATGTAAAACACAAAAAAACATAAACTGCCAGATGAAAGCCGTAAAAATGTAAAAACAATTCAAACCTCAGGAAAACTTACAAAATTTAATAACACTAAAACCCCTAAAACCCTCTAAATCCTTAAAACCCCTAAAAAATAAAAAACATAAAAATCACTAAAACTCCCTAAAAACATAAAGAACCCAAAAAACATGGAAACCCTATAGAAAAACTCAAAAACCAAAAAACTCTTAAAACCCATAAAAACTTTTAAAAATATAAAAAACCCAAAAGACCCTAAAAACCCTAAAAAACCTAAAACCCCCCAAAATCTGAAAAAACCCAAAACCAGAAAAACTCTAAACCAGAAAAACCCTAAAGCCCATAAAAATCCTAAAAATCCAATGAAACTCAAAAAGACTTTAAACCCCTAAAAATGTTATAAAAATATAATAAACATTAAAACCCATTAAAAACTCCCAAAACCCTTAAAACCTAAAAAAACATAAAATCCAAAAAAACCATAAAACCTATAAACACCGAAAAAATCCTTCAAAACCATAAAAATCATAAAAATCCAAAAAAAACACTAAAAATCCCTAATAAAGTAAAAAATCTTAAAAACCTAAAAACACCAAGAAAACCTAAAAAATATAAAAACACATAAGACCCCAAAATCCTAAAAATGATAAGAACACGAAAAACCCTAAAAACTATAAACCATTAAACACTCAAAATCCAAAAAAAAAATCCCATAAAAGTTGTAAAAAATCCCTAAATATATGAAGAGACATAAAAGCCCAAAATTCCAAAAAAATCATATGAATTTCATAAAACCAATAAGAATCATAAAATCCCTAAAAACCCTAAAAATGTTTAAAACAGTAAAGTACCATAAAAATCCAAAACCCCCCAAAAAACCTTAAAAACTACTAAAAACCTTTAAAAACCTAAAAATTCATAAAAACAGAAAAACCACTAAAAATATAAAAACCCATTCAACTCTAAAAAATGTTAAAAAACACTAAAAAATCTTACAAACCTCTAAAACTCCAAAAATACCATAGAACCATACGAAACCATAAAATACCTAAAACATTAAAAATCCCAAAAACCTTGAAACCCTACGAATCCCTAAAAACTGAAAACCCCTTAAAATCTTTAAAAATTCCTAAGATTCCATAAACATTGAAAAAAATGAAAAACCGAAAGACCCTAAGAATACCATAAAAACAAAAAATACTTCAAACTGCTAAAAAACATAGAATACTAAACACCATAAAAACAACAAAAATAACAAAATACCCCCCAAAACACTCAAAATCCCAAGAAACCCTAAAAACCATAAAAATCTAAAAAAATTGATAAGATTCCATAAAAAGCTAAATAACTTTAAAAACCATGGGAAATCCCAAGAAAACCTTAAAAACCAAACAAACACGTAAAACCCGTAAAAAACCTACAAAACATTAAAAACCCTATAAGAGCCTAAAAACCTAAAAATACATAAAACCATTGAATCACTGGAAACATATAAAAACCCTAAAACTCAATATAAACATAAAACCCCAAAAAACTAAAAAAACCCTAACACCAAAAGAAATACATAAATAAAATTAAAACAATAAGGCCCCTAAAACTCTCAAAAAACATGATAATCTATTAAAACCAAAAAAATCATTAAAAATCCCTTAAAACATAAAGAACCCTAAAAGCCAACAAAATCCAATGAAAAAAATTAAAAACCTAAAGCACTAAAAAACCCTGAAAACATGAAAAATGATAAAAAACTAAAACTATCTAAAATCTATAAGAAAATTTAAATACCATAAAACCTGTATAAACCTTAAAACCTGTCTAAACAACTATAAACTCTAAAAGACCATAAAAACATTTTAAAACTCTAAAATTACTTAAAACCCATAAATACAACTAAAAACCCAAAAAACTATATATATCAATAATTTTTTTTAAAAACCTATAAAACCCCTAAAAACCACTAAAAACTTTAAAAACCCTTTAAACCTCTAGAAACATTAAAAACTGTAAAAAACGAAAACCATGAAAAATGAAAAAAACCCTTAAAATGCAAAAAACCTTACGAACCCTAAAAACCCTAAAACCCCTTAAAATCCCTAAAAACTAAAAAAAATCCTAAAAAATCTTTAAAAATCCATAAAATAATTAAAACCCCTAAAAACCTAGAAAACACCTGAAGTACCATCAGACGTTAAAAAAAATAGAAACCATAAAAATACAAATAACCCAAAAAACATTTAAAAATCCTAAAAAATCTAAAAACCATAAAAATCCCTAAAGACCCTTAAATCCATAAAATCTGTAAGAATCTCAAAAATTCCGTAAAATCATAAAAAACCTTGAAAATCCCTAAAAAGTCATAAAAACCTAAAAATAATTAAAAACCATAAAAATGCTAAAAACGCTTAAAACCATAAAACCCCTAAAACCATTAAATTCCCCAAAATCAAAAAAGAATATAAAAACCACTAAAAATTATAATCACCATATAAACCCCTAAAAATGATAACAACACTAAAAACTGTAAAAATAATAAAAAACTATAAAAACCTTAAAACAAAAAAGCCCATAAAAATCTTAACAAATAAAAATCCAAAAAAATCCCACAAAATCCATAAAAACCCTAAAACCCCGTAAAAATAAATAAAAATTAAAAAAATACCTATAAACATAAAAAACACTAAAACAGATAAATACCTAAAAAAACATAAAACCCATAAAAATCCAAAATCCATAAAAATTGTGAAATCCTTAAAAATACATAACTCACTAAAAATCCAAAGAAAAACCTATAACCCATGAAAATTATAAAAAAATTCTTCCAAATCCCAAAAGTAAAAATCCCTACAAACACAACAAATTAAAAGAAACCCTTATAAACCTGAAAAAAATTAAGACCCCTAAAAACCCTAAAAATTATATAACCCCTAAAAGAACCACAAAACCCTAAAACCCCCTAAAAACGATATAAAACCCTAAAAACATTAAAAACCCTAAATTCCATAAAATAATAAATAACCAATAAAAACTCTAAAAACAATTTTAACCCCAAAAAACGTTAAAAAACTATAAATGGCACTAAAAACATAAAAAATATAAAAAACAATAAAAACCCTAAACCCTAAAAAACACAAAAATTCCTTAAAACCCCTAAAAAATAAACATACTAAAAGGCCATAAAATTACCTAAAGATGTAAAAACCCAAAAAATAATCAAAACACTAAGAAAACCATAAAAACCAAAAAATAATTAAAACCCCTACAAAACTTAAAAAAATGTTAAGACTATAAAAACCCTAAAAACCCTAATCACCCTAGAAAATACCCTAAAATCCATAAAAATCCTGAAAATCCTTAAATATCCCAAAAACCATAAAAATATATAAAACCTTACAAAACAATGAGAGAATGTTAAGACCCAAAAAAATACTTAAACCCCCTAAATACCTAAAAACACTAAAAGACACTAAGAACCTTAAAAACCCCAAAAAACATTAAAAACAACTAAAAACATTAAATACCCTAAAACCCTAAAAGCAAATAAAAGATATAAATCCCTTTAAACCCCTCAAAGCAATTTAGAACACTAAAACCATTAGAAACCTAAAATCACAAAAAAAATCTAAAAATCAAAAAATATAAAAGCATAAAACCCTAAAAGCACTAAAACTATTAAAAATCCCTAAAACCCTAAAAACCAATTAAAATCCTAAAAAATACATAAAAATTAAAAAACATAAAAAACCAAAAAATGTGAAATTCCCTAAGAAAACCTTTAAAACCTTATAAACATTTAAAATAACCCCTAAAAAATTCTCATAACCACAAAAATACATAAAAAACTAAAATAATGAAAATCTATAAAAACCATTAAAACATAAAAATAAAAAAAAAATCCATAAAAATGACAAAAACCAAAAAAAACTTTAAAACAATAAAAACAAAAAAAACGTAACAACCTTAGAACACTTAAAACCCCCAAAAATACTAAAAATCATAAAAATCCAAAAATAACCTAAAAACATAAAAATCCCTAAAAACCCCTATAATCCATAAAAAATCATAAAACCCATAAAATCTATATAAATGAAAAAATCTATAAAAACCATTTAAACCAATTTTAAATTTAAAAAACCCAAAAAAAATAAAAAACCCAAAAAAAAAAAGCAACAATCATAATTCATAAGAACCCTAAAAACCATAAAAGTACTCAAAATTAGTAAATATCCCTAAAATCATAAAAATACCTAAAACTCAAAAAAATCCAAGAAAAACATAAAAACACTTTAAACCACTAAAAGTATTGAAAAATTCTAAAAACCCTAAAAACACTAAAAAAACTAAAAAGCCTTAAAAACCTCCAAAACCTAAATAAATAAAATACCCTAAAATCCAAAAAAATTCCATAAAAAACTCTAAAATCCCAAAAAATACCATATGAAAACTATAAAACCTAAGAAGACTAAAAACACCTAAAGATCTAAAAAATCCAAAACCATAGAAAAACCAGAAAATAAACTAAAACCCCTAAACCCCCTAAAATCTATAAAAACCAAAAAAAATAAAAAAGAACCCTAAAACCCATAAAAACCAAAAAAATAAATAAAACCTGTAAAAACTCTTTAATCCAATAAAAATGTTAAAAATATCTAGAAAACATAAACCCCATAAAACACAAAAAAATAATAACCCCTAAATCCCCTAAAAATCTTAAATCCCCTCAAAATCTCATAAAATCATTAAACCCAATAAAAAACTAAGAAATCCCTAAAAATACCTAAAAACATAAAATATCCTAAAAACCCTAAAAACTGTAAGAAAAACATAATAACCTAAAACACATAAAATCTATAAAAACCTAAAAAATTATAACACATCTAAAGTCATAAGATTTCTAAAGGCCCTAAAAACTCTAGAAACCCCTAAAAGCCATAAAATCATTAAAAACCATAAAACCCATAATTAACCATAAAGACCCTAAAAAATAAAAAAAAATCTAAAAAAATTAAACACCTATAACATTAAAAAACTATAAGAAACATTAAAAACCTAAAAAAAACTCTAAAAACACTAAAACTAAGAACAAATCCACACACCCAAAATTGTAAAAAACCCAAAAAAATCTTAAAAATCCCTAAATCCATAAAAACGATAAAAATAAAAAAAACCTAAAAACCCCTAAAAATGAAAATAAATTAAATAACATAAAAACCCATAAGAAAAAATATAAAACCAAAGGACGCATAAAACCTCTAAGAACCTAAAAATTACTATAACCTTAAAACCCCCTTAAACCCTTGAAAATCTATAAAGTCCCTCAAAATCCCTAAAAAACATAAAAAATAATAAAAATCCTAGAAAATCCCTAAAATCCACAAAAAATTAAAAACACCTAAAACCCCTAAAAGGTCATAAGAAAATCTTAAAATCAAAAAAATAAATAAAATCTCTTGAAAACATGAAAATTATAAATCCCAAAAGACACTAGAATCACTTTAAAACCCTGAAAGGCCATAAGAAAATCTTAAAATCAAAAAAACAAATAAAACCTATTGAAAACATGAAAATTCTAAATCACAAAAGACAGTAGAATCACCTAAAAACTACAAACCGACTAAAAAACTAAAAAACCCTAGATACCCCTAAAACCCAAAAATCAGCTAAAAAATCTAAAAACAAATTAAACCCTTAAAATATTGAAAAAATCCAAAAAACATTTAAACACTAAGTAACTCAAAAAATACTAAAAGAAAATAAAACCAAAAAACCAAAAAAAACACTAAACTTCCATAAAACCAACAAAATCCCTATAAATAGTGAAATAGAAAAATTCTAATAATACTTTAAAATTCACGGAAAATGTAAAAACCCATAAAAACCAAGAAAACCCCTAATATAACCCGAAAAACCAAAAATTAAATAAAATCCCTAAAAACTAAAAAACCTTAAAACCCCAAAAAACCATAAAAACTATAGAAATACATAAAAATCCTAATAAAACACTAAAATTTACTAAAAATGTAATAAAAACTAAATTTTTTGAAAACCCTAAGAAAAACATAAAATCCCATAAAGTCTTAAACCCCCTAAAAATGATAAAAATCATAAAAGACCAAAAAACCACTAAAAACCTTTACAAAAATAAAAACCCATAAAAACATTAAAAACCCCTAAACCCAAAAACTACAAAAAATTATAAAATATCTTTGAACCAATAAAAATGTTAAAATAATCTAAAAAACATTTAAACCATAAAAAACAAAAAAAACATAAATACTAAAAAACCCCTAAAAACATGAAAAACCCTAAAACACCTCCAAATCCCAAAAATTCCAATTAACCCATAAAATTTCTAAAAAATACCAAAAAATATTAAACCCCTAAAACTGTATGAAAACCGTAAAAACCTAAAAGAACATTAAACCCCTAAAAACCAAAAAAACATATAAAACACTAAAAATATTAAAATTTTCTGAAAACCATCAAAATACCTAAAAATCCTAAAAACCATAAAAATACTAAAAATCTATAAAAATATATAAAAATTTAAAACACAAAAATACATCTAAAATCCCTAAGAAAAATATTAAACCATGATACACTTAAAAACTATAATAAAATCTAGAAATGTTAAAATCCCTAAAAGACGCCCAAAAACATAAAAACCCATTATAATCATAAAACCCATTAAAAACATATAAAACCATAAATACACATGAAATCCAAAAAAACACTAAAAATATAAAAACCTTAAGAACCTCAAAATGTTAAATACTAAAAAAAATTATATACCCTAATAACTAAAAAATAACCTAAAACCCAAAAAAACATAAAATCTTTAAAAATTAGAATAAAAACATAATAATTTTCAAAATCTTCCAAAACCCTAAAAAACTAAAAATCTTTAAAAATCTAAAAAAATACCTAAAAAATACTAAAAACCGTGAAAATCCCTAATAAAAACATAAAACCCTAAAGATTGTTAAATCCCATAAAAATGATAAAACCCTTAAAAACCCTAAAAACCCTAAAAACCCTAAAACATTTAAAACCCATAAAAATCCCCCAATAACTAAAAAACCATAAAAATATTGAAAAAAATCTATAGAAAACCTAAAATACCTAAAAATTCCCAAAAATCCCTAAGAATAAAAATTGATAAACAAAAAACAATTAAATCCCCCCAAAAAATATAAAACGTTAAAACTCCTAAAATACCATAAACCCCAAAAAACTCCCAATAACCATAAAAACCATTCAAAAATTTAAAAAAAACCGACAAATCCCTAAAAAACCACCAAACACTCTAAAAACCCTATAAACCCCTTAAAATTTTAAGAACCTAAATAAAACCATAAATCACTACAAAACTAAAAAAAATATAAAACCAAAAAATGATAAAAACCATACAAACCATAAAACCCCTTAAAACCCTCAAAATTCTGAAGAACCATTAAAACAATAAAATTTCCTAAAAATATATAAAAAACCGTAAAAATTTAAAAATACCAAAAACCCAAAAAACCATAATAATCCCTTAAAAACATTACAAAAGATAAAATACCTAAAAAACTAGAAAATGATAAAAACCAAAAAAATAGAAATTACAAAAACATTAAAAACCCTAAAAATCCAAAAGAACAATAAATAACATAAAAATCCTAAAAATACCAAAAAATATAAAAACCCCTAATACCCTGAAATACCCTATGAAAAAAATAAAACCCTGAAAAAACATAAAACCCCAAAAAACCCAAAAAATTTCTAAAAACCCTAAAAGATAGAAAAAAGCCTAAAAAACCCCAACAAATATAAAAACCCCAAATAAAATTTAATACTATAAAAAATATAAAAACCATAATACCAATAAAAACTCTATAAATCCTTACATCATTTAAAATCATTAAAAAACACCAAAACTCATAAAATCCCAATAAAATCTAAAAATAACAATAAAAACAAAAAACCAAAAATTCCTAGATACCCTAAAAACCCTAAAAAAACCTAGAAAACACAAAATCACTTAGAAACCTAGTAAATCATAAAAACCCTAAATAGCCCTGAAAATATATGAAAACATAAAATACCCTAAGAACCTAGAAAAATAATTATAAAAACTTAAAAACCAAAGAACACGTAAAATGCCTAAAAACCTAAAAAAATTTATAAACCTCTAAACCCCTAAGGTAAACCCCAAAAAATTATAAAAACTAGAAAACCCCAAGAAATCACTAAGGAAGAGATAAATCCCCTAGAATAAATTACTATCTACTGATGATTCCTTGATGGGGTTGACTGTGATTCTTCCTCCCCCTTACAAGGGTGGGATCTTTGCTTGATGGTGAGTGGGAATTGGTCTTCATCTCTCCCCCTACACCTGATCTAATTCCCTCTTTCCCTTGAATGGAGTTATTTTTTAAGATCCCTAATTTATATAAAGGATGCATGCAATTATCTTTATTGATATTAGAGTTTCACGAGGATTCTGTGCTTCATAGATTTAACTTGGTTGCATGGTTTGTAAAGCATAAACCATCGGGGGAAGCTTTCGACAGAATAATTTTTGGATCTTGGAATCTTCCAGATTGGGAAATGGTAGGGTTGTTTTATGGTTGTCACTTTATGATTCTTTGTTCAATGGAGTAAAATTTGATATGTGCTTGGTCCGCGACCCCTAAAAGCTTACTTGGAGTCAGATTCTTCCTCTTCAGGTGGTGATTAGATTTTCACATAAACCAAGACTTGTTGTTTATTGCTTCATGGGTTAGGTTTCGAGAACTCCACCTCTTTTTCCAAAACCCTACTATCATATGTATGTTAGAGAATCTTGAGGGTCATTATTTGTGTTCGTACATCTAGACTCAAGAAGTCTACCACCTGGTGGCTCTTAGGGTATGTGTTGAACTTTATGATTCAAAGACTCAGATTTATTTTTTTATTATTATTTTTGGTAAGGAATTTTGGTATAGACATCTGATGGTTGATGAGTCCTTTGTTGTGTTCTGTTCCCAATGTATGATACTGGGCCATTCCAAAACTAATTGCAGACGTAGGGGTAGTAGAATAGGGGTTATGGAGGGGGATAAGTGGGCATATGGGTCATTAAATCATGATTAAGGTAATGTTGGGACAAGTAATCCCTTGCTGAAGACAATGAAATGACCTACCACAAAGCTGATGGTCTCTCACGTATTTGAGTTCCTAAAGATTGATATATGGATTGTGTGTGATAATGGAGTGATATAGATCGAGGAAGGTGTTAGGAACATGAGTGAAGTCCCCTACCACGAGGAGTTGGTTGGTGCACAGGGTGTCTTGGTCGGTTCCCAGCCTTTCCAAGATGTTTCTGAGGTGTATGGTGTGCAGTCTCAAGCAGGGGAAGCCCAGTAGGAGGATGGGCTGTCATTTCATGTATTGGACAGTGATAAAATCCTGGAGCAGGGGAAGGCTGGAATAATGGAGGTGCATGATTCAGTTGAGCAGGCTGGTGGGGAGGTATTGTATTCTGATAGAAATATGGTGAGTACTGTTTTTATGGGAGGGGTGTTTGAGGTGAAATAAATTGTGAGCATCACCAGATATTAGGCTGGTTGAAGGGAGTTAAAGTCTTTGTGTGGTGTTTCCTTGAGTAATAGGTCTGAGTGACTTTGTTTACTGGAGGATGAGGGGGATGTGTAGGAGTAGGGGGATGTTAAGGAGTAGGAGGTGGTGGTGGAGAAGAGGGTAGTGGCAGAGTAGGGGAAACCATGTGTCTACCTAAATTCCCTCTTGTAGTAGGTATCAAGTTTCACAGGTATTAGGAGGGCTGGTATATAGGTTCTTGATGAGGGATCCACTACGGAAGAACCTGGACTGTAGTTTTTTACAAAGGGCCATTTTTAAAGAAGATGAATTACAGGTTCTTGATAAGGGGGCTCTTCTCGATGAGCCTAGTGTTCAAACCCCTGCAGAGGGGGTTGTAGGTCTTCGTTGCATGGCTAAAAAGGGGTAGGTATCTAAACATGGGTATGTGGCTAGGTAGTAAGAGGTGGATGAAAAGAGAAGTTCATCTGAGAAAGGGAGGGTCTGATAATAGGGGGTAGTAGATCATGGAGAAGTCTCCTGGGTTGGTCTTGTGCAGGGAAAGGGAAGCACGCTACTTTGTCAAGGACAGCTGGCTGGGGTTGTGCAGGAGGGGTACTCGGTTGGACCTGGATGTGTGGTTCTGCATGACATGGAGGTTGAGTAATGTTCAAGTGACTCTTGGAAGAATAGTGTCCAATATATAGATGACATTGGGTGGTTAGGTGCTTTTTTGAGATTTAAATATTGATCAGCTCAAATACGGATCAAATAATAAATGGGAGGGCCATGATTTGGATCACAATGCCTCTTGGTAGGGAGAATGATTATGCAATGGCAAAGTCAACTTCTCGTAAGTGGAAAATGAGGAAGGGCTACTTAACCATGCCAAGGACAGTGTCTACCAGGGAATCCTCTCTGGGAAACAAGAAGAATTACTTTGGAAAGAATAGGAAGTTTGATTCTCCCTCTATGTATTTATCTGAGGAGAAAAATAGGATAATGGACATTTATTCTTCCCCTTCCATTGATAGGGACAATGCTTGGAAGGCAGTATCTGAATTGGAGATGGGGGAATCAGATATGTCCTCTAGATATAGTGCTGATGAAGACCCCTATGAAGATCCATATAGATATGTTCTTCCTTATGACATGTAGTTTTCTTATGTTGTGTTGGGTTTTGGGGTTGTTTTGGGTTTGGGTTTGTTAATGGTTTTTGGGTGTGGTTCGTTTGATTCCACCCCTAAGTTGTCGGTTTTGTCTTTTTTTCATATAAATTTCGAGGGGTCGAGGGTAGCCTAGCCTTGCACCTAACTTTCCCTAAACCCCTAAAAACCCTATAACCCCTCAAAATCCCTAAAATCCTTAAAAACCCACAATAAAAACTAAAAAATCAACAAAATTCCCTAAAAAATCTTAGAAACCCTAAGAAAACCTTAAGAACCTAAAAATACATAAAACCCTTAAAATGATAAATACCTTATAAGACCCTATAAACCATAAAAACCCCTAAAACGATAAAACGCAAACCCTTACAAACTCATAAAAACCCATAAAACAAATAAACCCACTGAATACCCTTCAAAACCTTTTAAACCCTAAAATTTTTAAAAGGCTCTAGAAAACCATAATAACCCAAAAAAACTAAAAAACATGATTAAAACCACAATATACCATAAAAACACTAAAAACCATAAAAATTGTAAAAACCCGCAAAATCTCTAAAAACCCTAAAAAATAACAAGAATCCATAAATTTCGTATAAATCCCTAAAAACATAAAACCACTACAATCCCAGAAAACCCCTAAGAAAACATTAAAGACAAAAAAACAATTAAATCCCCTAAAAACATAAAAACACTAAACCCCCTAAACCCCCTAAAAACCATAAAAATATATAAAATTCTCTCAAAGCACAGAAAGCATAAAAACCATGAAAACCCCTATGAAATCATTTAAAATATAAAAACACATATAACCACTGAAAATCCTAAGAATCACTAAAAACGCAAAAGAACATAAAAAACCTAAAACCCCCTAAAACAATAAAAAACAATACAAACCTTAATCCCAATAGAAACCCAAAAAACTACTAAAAACGTAAAATTATTTAAACAACTAAAAATGTTAAAAATAGTAAAAAAAACATAAAAACCCTAAAAATCATAAAAAAAATTAAACCCAAAAAAACCTTAAAAACTAAAATACCTTAAAACACTAAAACCCATAAAAACATAAAAAACAATAAAAATCCTAAAAAACTAAAAAATACCTAAATTATTAAATCAATAAAAACAATGAAAAATCCAATGAAAACAATAAAAAACTAAAAACATATACAACCACTATAAAAGCTAAAAACAGAAAATCCATAAAAACATAAAAAACTAAAAATCCCTAAAAACCCTCAAAATCCTTAAAATCCTTAAAAACCTAGTAAAATATGAAAAATAACTAAAAAGCACTAACACTATAAAAAACCCTAAAACTTGGAAACCCCTAAGAAATCCATAAAAACCTAAAAACACTTAAGTCTTAAAAAGAACCTATAGAACCCGAAAACCCCAAAAGACCTTAAAAACCATAAAACCCCTAAACCCTCTAAAACCCTTAAACCCCCTCAAAATGATAAAAACACTTAAACAACTAAAAACTCAAAAAAAACCATGTAAACTCATAAAATTTTTAAAAACTCTAAAAACCTAAAAAATAATAAGAAATCAAATCCCCCCTAAAAAACACAAAATCCCATAATGACCATCCATACAATGTAAAAAAAATTCAAGAGAGGAAACAAAATAAAGGGTCCAGGCGTCTAAAAAACATGAAAGGAAAAAATATCACAACACAACGGGAGCCCCAGGCAGACACATGGGTCCAGCTTGTCACACGAGCCTAGGGGGTCTAAAATAATGTAGCCTAAGCGTGTCGCCTCTGATAAGATTACCACCTTCAGGATTCAAGAAACCAATGTGCGGAAGACAGGTGATGGTGGATCCTGGTTGTGCCATAGATGTAAGGTGGTCCTCCACTTGATTCCCCTCAAGCCAGGGGTACAACACACTAACACCACCCAGGAGAGCACGTCACCTCCTAACCGTGTACACAATAGACCAAG
The DNA here is from genome assembly GCA_963277665.1 of Viscum album. Lineage (NCBI taxonomy): Eukaryota > Viridiplantae > Streptophyta > Magnoliopsida > Santalales > Viscaceae > Viscum > Viscum album. The sequence goes on along the minus strand of OY728148.1, from coordinate 406,478,071 downwards.
GGACCTGGACTTTACCAGTAAGAGCTATATAATGAATTAGCGAGTCTGTCTCGACATGGGATATATGAATGCTCTTCTGACTACAGAGCTGCAAACCAGATAAGAGCACATTTTCCTCTGCCTGAATTGTGGTACCCCACCCAAGGTACACCATAAATGCTAGAATCACACTCCCACACCAGTCCCGGACCCCCCCCCCATGCATTTCTCCCAACACACAAGAGACATCGGAGTTCAACTTGAGACCCCAGGCAGGCGGACACCATTGAATCCATCGCCCCCTCTCCGCTGAGTGCTGGTACAGGGAATAATCGGAGCAGGGGAACGCACCTGAAGATGTCTGAGCGAAAGAGCCTCATGCCACTGAGGAAACAGATGAACCAAAGCCACCAGCAGGACCCATGTGCGAACAATGATGACCCGCGCTATAGGAGAGGCTCCCTCAAAACAGGCCTGATTCCGAGCCTGCCACAAGATCCAGCACCCAGCGATAAGAACCACGGACCTCGCCATCCTCTCCATACCCAAGCCACCCAACCCGGTGAACCATCTGTATAGAAAGGCTTCCTCCCGATGCTCAGCTTAAGAGATAATAGTGAAATCCCCAAATTAAATCCAAAGGGAAACAACCCAGTCACTTTCAAAAAACAGATGGGTGGAGCTCTCCACCTTTGGGCGGCTATAAAAGTGACATTTGGAGGCCAGGCAGATACCCACCCTCGGAGTCTGGTCATCTGTGGCCACTGCATGCTTCCTGATACGCCAAACAAGAAAGTTTTATTTCAAGGGGATTTTATTACACCAGAGTAAGGAATCCCAATTGTCTGGAGTCAGATACAGAGCCAAGAGCTTACGATACTCCTAAGAATAAAACTTCCCTGATGTAGAATAAGTGAAAACACACCTTTCTGGCCTCGAGGACAAAATAATAGAGTCCCAAACTACCTGCTGATCAAAATCTAGAACTTCCTTGATAAACAAAGGGTGACTGTTGGCTTCCTTGAAAGAGATAAGTGGCACTGGGCACCCAAGAAATCCAAGAATAAAACCCGACCAATTGTGGAACCAAAACAGAAGGGCCCCATAACCAATGATCCACTGAGAATTCTGTTTAAGAACACTGATGGTATAAAAAATCTTTGACCAGAAGGGGGATGCATGTCCATCATCATCCACCTCATCACCCACCCATTGGTTGGACATCATTTTTCCCCAAAGGGGTTTTCCTTCAATCACCTCCCATGTGAGCTTTGCCTTGTAACATTAAAGGGTAGCACTCATGCTTCTCATGTTTACCCTGCCCCCTCCTGAACAGGCTTTTCCATTCTCTCCCAGGACACCCAATGTCACTTCCCCTCTGAGCATGCGTCCCACATAAAGCTTGCCAAAATCTTGTAAACCCCACTAGTGACCCTCTTAGGAATAGAGGTGGAAGACCAAGCATGGATGGGTATTTCCGAAAGGACACCATTAATCAGGGCGATCCTACCCCCGAAAGAGAGGTACCGATTCTTCCAATTCAGCACCCGACCAGAGATTTTACACACAATCTTATCAAAATCTCGTACCTTGAGTATTCCCAATGAAATGGAGGTGCCAAGTTACTCCATAAAAAAGGATCCACATTGCATTCCCGGCCTACTGTAGAGAGAAGAGATCATGTCTCCATGATATTTGATATAAATATAGAAGTTACTCTTGTCATTGTTCACCACTTGCCCACTCCAGTAACAATACTCTTCCATAACTCTCTTGAAGCCTCTAACAGACCTTGACCTACCATTCATGAAAATAAAAGTTTCATTCGCAAACATCAAATGGGAAAATGAACCGTGGTTCCACCTCATTTGAAATGGGAGCAAGCCACCGCTACTAAAACTCTTTTTAAAGAGGCGGCTAAGGGTGTCCTGGGCCAATATAAAAATACTATGGGAGATAGGATCACCCTCGCGAAGCCCCCGGGCTGCCTTAAAGAAACCATGATTCCTTCCAATAAAAGTGACCACCATCCACGAGGAGATGAAGCATCTAAACATAAGAGTAGCAGCCCTGATAGAAAACCCCATTTCCTTGAGCACCTGGTTGATGAAACCCCACTCCGTCATATCATAGGCCTTGTTCATGTCCATATTGACTGCCAAATTCAAACAATGAGTCCTGTTGTTGATGTCCCTCAACATTTCTTGTGCCAGGCCGATGGCCCCCTGAATAGACCGCCCCTTCACAAACCCATGCATCTCAATTGAGACCCACCAGGGGAGGAACCTGGATAGCCTCAAGTTGATGATATAAGCTAGAATTTTGTATGGAAAATTGCACATACTCGTTGGGTGGAAATGCGGAAGAGAAGAAGGATTTCTAATCTTTGGGATAAGCATAAGAGTGGTGGTACTGGAAACCCATGAAGGACTCCTACCACGAAAGAAATATTGTATAACAACAATAATACCATCCTTGATCACCTCCCAAGATTCCCTATAAAACGATCCAAGAAAACCATCAGGGCCCGGTGCACTCTCGGGTTGAGATTCATCATGGCTGAATACACTTCCTCCTCATCCAGGATCCCCTCTAGGTACTCATTCTCACTGCTAGCAACTGTGGGAACCACCACCTCCCAAAGGACTACATTGCCACTAGGGTAGCCCGTGGCCATCCGCTGATTGGGACCAACCAAGAGCTCCCTAAAGTAAGAATGGTCCATGATCCCCACCGTGTCTCTGTCATCCATGTATGAACAATCCTCGAATAGTATATTTGGTTTACTGATGTTCCCTCGCTCCTTTAGGCAGGCATTCCATAATGACTCGAAACCCCTAAAAAACCCTAAAAACCCACAAAATCCCTAAAATCCATAAAATTGACAAAAATCATATAAATACCTAAAAATCCCAAAAAATATAAAAACCCCTAAAAACCATAACACCCTCCAAAATATAACCTTAAAAACCAAAAAAAATCAAACCTGTAATAAACCTATAAAACACTAAAAACCCAAAAAACCCCTAAAACCATAAAAACCTCTAATAACCTAAAAAATCCATAAAACCTTAAAAAAAATTAAGAAGCCCCTAATATCCCTAAAAATATAAAAATCCCATAAAACCCCGAAAATTAGAAGAATACCATTAAAATCATAAAAACCTAAAACCCCTAAAAACCTAAAAAATGATAAAACAACTAAAATACCATAAAATCCTTAATAAATCCTAAAAACAATAAAAGCACTTGAAAACCTTCAAAGAAAAAAAAATAAGAACCCTAAAAAACACTAAAAAGTAAAAACACTTTAACCCCATAAAAACATTATAAAAATATAAAAAACCTAAAAACAGATTAAATACTCCAAAAACCCTAAGGACCCTAAAACCCTGAAAATCTCCCTAAAAAACTAAAAAACTAAAAAACATACAAAAATTTCCTAAAAATCCTTAATAACGTAAAAAACCATAAAATACGGAAAACTCCAAAGAGAAACTTATAAACCTAAAACACCTAAAACCCCTAAGAAACCAAAAAAATTATAAAACCATAAAAATCCATAAAAACAAAAAAATTCTAAAAACCCAAAAAAACCAAAAAACCATAAAAATCATAAAAATCCGCAAATAACCCTAAAAGTTGTAAAAAACTCCTAATGGCCTAAATAATAATAAGAAAAACATAAAAACCTAAATAAAAATTAAAACCCCTAAAAACCTAAAAAATGAAAAATCCCTAAAAGAATATAAAAAATATAAAACCCCCTAAAACCCGTAAAAATCCCTAAATTCCATAAAAACCATAAAAATTATAAAAACCCATAAATAAAATAAATACTCTAAAACCTTTAAAATCCTAAAAATGTTTAAAAAACCCTAAAAAACGTACCACCCCTAAAAATCTCCAAAAAACCCTAGGAACCCAAAAAACCAAAAAAACCCTAAATACTTTTTAAATCCCTAAAACCCTAAAACCCCTTAAAAATCCTAAAAATCACTAGAAATCTATAAAAACCTAAAATATCATTAAAACCAAAAAAAACATAAAAACCCTAAAAACCCTAAGAAAACTATAAAAATAAACTTAAAATCCCTAAAAAACCTAAAAACTACTAAAATCCCTAAATCCCCTAAAACTATAAAAAACTCTAAATACCCTCAAGATACCTAAAAACCTTAAAAATAATAAAAATACCTAAATATCCATAAAAAATAAAAAACTTAAAACCCTAAAAAACCTGAATAAAATCTTAAAAAAAAATACTTGAAACCCCTAAGAAACTAAAAAATCATTAAACACTAAAAGACCTTAAAAAACCTAAAAATCCCTAAAAATCATAAAATACATAAAAACATAAAAAAAATAAAAACAAAAAAAATAATAATAGCAATAAAAACCATTTAAACCCCAAAAAATGTAAGAAAACTCCAAAAAACCATAAAATCCAGAAAAGAAATAAAAAAGGCTAAGAACCAAAAAAAAGCTATAAAATAACTAAAAACCCTAAAAATACTTAAAATATCTAAAAACCCATAAAAACCATAAAAATTTAAAAAACCATAAAATTAATGAAAACCCCTAAGACACCCTTAAAAACATAAAAACACTTAAAACCCCTAAAAACCAAAAAATACACTAAAACCCTTGATACCCCTAAAAACCATAAAAACCAAAAAAATATAAAAATACATAAAAATACCTAAAAATATAAATATACTAAAATTCCTAAAAATATCAAATACAATATGAAAATTATTAAAACACTTAAAACACTAAAAAAACCTAAAAATATTAAAAACCAATAAATACATTAAAAACCATAAAAACAACTAAAATCCATAAAATCTCTAAAACCCATAAAAAACTCTAAAACCCATTAAAAATGCTAAAAACCCTTTAAAACCATAAAATGTTGAAAAATAAAAAACACTTAAAAACCTAGAAAACTCAAAAAAACCGTGAAAACCCAGAAAACCCATAAAATCCCTAAAAACCATTAAGACCCTAAAAACCCTAAATACCCTAAAAAACCTAAAAATACATTAAAAATTCCTAAAAATGTAAAAACCACTAAAAATGTAGATATATCCTAATAAAACATTGAAAACCAAAAAACACTTAAACCCCTAGAAATCCTAAAAAATAATAAAAAACCTAAAAACCACTAAAAACCCTAAAAACTCTAAAACTCTAAAAATAACTAAAATTTGTAAAAAAAACTATAAAAATAATATAATGTACTAAAATACCTAAAAACATAAAAACATTTAAATCTTTAAAAAACCCAAAGAAAATCCTAAAAACTTGAAAATACATAAAACCCCTAAAAACCCAACAAAAACACTAAAAACCATAAAAGACCTTAAAACCCCATAAAACCCCTAAAAATTTGAAAATTCCAAATAACCATTTAAACACCCTAAATAAATAAAAAAAAGTTAAATCCAAATAAAAATTCTAAAAACCCTTTAAACCCATTAAAATGTTAAAAAACTCAAAAAAACATAAAATCCCTAAAAACAAAAAAAACTTCAAAACCCCCATAAAAACCTAAAAACCGTAAAAATCCCTAAAGTGACTCAAAATAACTCAAAATTTTAAAAAACTATTAAAATAATAAAAACACGCCAAAAACATAAAATGTAAAAAAACACTAAAAATATTAAGAACCCCTAGAATAATTATAAAAACCTAAAAACAGATTAAATCCCTAAAAAACATGAAAATGCTCAAAAATAGTTGAAAATATTAAAAACCCTCAAAATCACTTAAAATATTAAAATCGATAAAAATTATAAAATCCCTAAAAATACCTTAAAATATAAAACCCCTAAAACTATAAAAACCATAAAAAACCTAAAAAACAAAAAAAAACCCTAAAACCACTAAAAACTCTAAAAACCCCTTAAAATCCTTAAGACATTAAAAAACATGGGTATGGTTTCCTAAGCTCCCCCTACCCTTTCAAAACATCTTCATTATTACTATACTGGAAAACATGGTTGGAAGGTTTCTGTGTGTGGATAGTAGAATCAGGGACCCTTATCATCCAGTTGCCTCGATGGTTTGTGTGGAAATTGACGTCTCGAAGGAGCCAATTGACTTTGTTTGGATTGAAATTGGTGAAGAGTCCTAGTGGAAGCATCTAGTGGTGTTTGATTCATGGGAGAATTATTGTGTCTCATGCTTTACCATTGGTCATATGAAAAGGGAATGCAGATGCAACGATGGTGTGGGGGTTGGGTGTGGCAAAGAGGTTATCTCCCCAAAGTTGAGCTCAACAAGGGAGCTGGAGGTGAGGAAAGATGGCCCTCGAGCCTCTCTACTGGATGGTAGGATGGAAAATAGGGTAGAGGAAGGGGGATCATCCCCCCGACAGGGTGCTGAGGGGAAAACCCTGGTCAAGGACATTTTCAAGCGATTGAAGGGTGACTTGGGATTAGGGGGTGATGCCTCTTCTGAAGTAGGGAATAACACTTCTAGTGATGTAGGGGTCGTGATCTTACAGGGTGACCCTGTCAAGGACGCAAGCATGGAATCGAGACCAAATTTCCATGGGATGGAGAGGGGGACTTTTTCAGACCCACTAGTAGTTGTTCATGGAATTGGACATGAGCTGGTCTTAACCTAGAATTAGTTCATGGACTTGGAACTTTTGGACTCTATGGGAATTGAGCAAGGGGGTCTGGTGGGACAGAAACTGTAGGATGTGGAGGCTTATACTGATAGCCCCCAGGATGTGGATCTATCATCCTCTAATGATATATTCAGGGTCTTAGATGCCGAATACCCCTAGCCCACTATGCATTCATCAAAGCTAGTGTCGACTGATGCTGTTGTTCCTGGAAATGGTCTGAGTGACACCCCTCAACCCAAGAAGCAGTTTGAAACCCTTCATGCTGATAGGAGGAGCATTGAGAAACTTAATACGACCTCTGCTCTTATTCTATTTGAGAAGTTTCCCCCCCTATATTGAGCTATCTGATCTGATGATGTTAAACTGTTCAGAAATCCCACTTGACCGGTATATAAAAGACTTCTCCCAAATCCGGATCTCCAGCCAGTGGTCTTTCTTGGGGAAGAAAATGATGAACATATAAGGCTAGGAGAAATTTGTAGGGACCGTGATGACCTTATGTATGCTAGCCTGGCTAGGAACAAGAGGGATCAAGAAATGATGGGTCTTTCTAGTTCCTCTCGCTACAATCGGAAGAGAATTTTGCGGTCTATTCCAGAATGTGGCAGGTAGAGTGACATGGTCGTGCCTGCTGATGCAGCTCACAGAAAGGCCAAGGTACTGAGTGACCCTCTAGTTAAATGGAGGGCAAGGAGGGCCTACTCGTCCCTTCCTAGGCCAATGGATACTAGAGCCACCACCAAGGCTTGAAAAGGTGAAGAAGATTCCCAGGGTAAGGAATATCAGGATGGCAAAGCATAGCTGGATGGGGAACTCATGAAATATTGTGCAGCCTTCCTCAAGTAGTATGAGTCTTCTGAATGTGAGTTTGTGGACTCGAATGGTTCCTCAGGCTATGGTGCAGATGGAGACCCTTATGGGGATAGTAAATTGGGCCGGAGCTGTCTTTCCTTTTCTCTTTTTGGTTTTTGGGTGATTTTGGACTTTCGTGTGTAGGGTTTCAGACATTGGTGTGGGTCATTTGACCCAACCTCCCTTGCTTGCTTGTCTTTTTTTCTTTATATATATTTTGGGGGGCCAAGACTATTCTAGACCCGCACCTTCCTTTCCCTATACACCAATAAAAACTCTATAAAATCCCAAAAAATATTAAAATATATAACACCGTAAAACCTGGAAAAAAAAGAAAATCATAATCACCTAAACACACATAAAACACATAAAAACCTAAAAAATTTTAGAACTCTAAAATAACCTACAAACTCCAAAACATTAAAAAACCCTCAAAATCCATAAAAAACCTATAGAACCATAAAATTACTAAAACAAACCTAAAATCCCTAAAAACATAAAAAAACAAAAAATGATGAAAACCCCTAAGAAAACATTAAATCCACAAAAAACATAATACACTAAAAAACATAAAAACACTAAAAACCCTAAAAGTCACTAAAAAAAATAAAATGACTGGAATACCATATAAAAACATAAGACCATAAAACTCTTAAACCTATAAAAACCATAAAAACCACAAATTACTCTAAAAATCCAATAAACCAATAAAATATTTATAAAACACTAAAAACATTGAAACCAAAAAAATAAAAAAAATAAAAATACCCAAAAAACAATAAAAAACCTAAAAAAACATAAACCCTAAATATCCATAAAACCCCTAAAAATCATAAAAATCTTAAAAACCACTAATAATCCATAAAAATGTAAAAATAATAAAAACCTAAAAAAACCTTGAGAAAATAATAAAACCCAAAAACAATTAAAACCCATAAAAACCTAAAAACACTAAAAACCCCAATAACCCATAAAAACACAAAAAACCCATCAAATCCCTAAAACCCCTAAAACATTAAAAAAAATAAAAATCCTAACAAATCACTGAAAATCCTTAAAAATAGAAAAACTCTTAAAATCCTATGAAAACTGTAAAAACCTAATATCTCTTAAAACCCCTAAATAGAAAAAATTATAAAACCACTAAATAACGAAAAACTATAAAACCCCTAAAACCATAAACCCCTAAAAACATTAAAAACAAAAAAGGCCCACAAACCCCCTAAAACCCACTAAAATCTCTAAAAACCCATTGAAACCAAAATATGTTTAAAGAAATTTCAAAACCACAAAATCCTAAAACCCAAAAAGCCAAAAAATCCAAAAAAACCAAATATCCCTAAATACATAAAAACAGTAAAAATCATAAAAATCCCTAAAAATTCATAAAAACATAAAAACCTTCGAAACCCAGAAAAAATATTAGAAAACCTACAAAAAAACTCTTAAAACCCTTAAAAATCATACATAATTCAAAAATTCTTAAAAAACCTAAAAAATCCTAAAAACCCTCAAAATCCCTTGTAACCCTAAAAACATTAAAAAAATTCCTCAAAATCACTAAAAATGTTAAAAACACCAAGAACAATGAAAACCCCAATGAAATATTTAAAAACAAAAACATTCTTAAAATCTTTTTAAACTATAAATTCTCTAAAACCATAACATACCCTAAAACGCTAAAAATCCATAAATACATATAACCCCTATAAAACATAAAAACAATAAAAACCTATAAAAATCTTTAAAACCCACTAAAAACTCAAAAAACCCTTTGAACCACTAAAAATGTTAAAAACTCAAAAAAATTGTAAAACACTAAAAAACTCAAAAGAACCCTAAAAACCAAAACTAAATTATAATAAGCCTAAAAACACTAAAAACCCCTAAACCAGAAAAATACATAAAAGCCTTAAAAACCCTTGAAAATCCAAAAAAATCATAAAAATCATTAAAAATATAAAAAACTACAAAAGCAATAAAGAACCCTAAGAAACCATAATAACAGAAAAACAACTAAAACCCCTAAAACCCGTAGACACCCCTCAAAATCCATAAAACCACTAATACCAAAAAAATGATAAAAATCCCTAAATTTTTTAAAAAATATAAAACCCTCAATAACTATGAAAATTCCTAAGAAAATGTTATAAACTTAAAAACACTTAAACCCAAAAAACCATAAAAATGCTAAAAACCCTAAAAGACATTTAAAACCTTAAAACCCCTAAAAATAATAAAACCCTTAAAAACATTAAAAACCCATAAAAACCCTAAAAACCACTAAAGGTTGTAAAAATACTTTAAACCCCTAAAATGTTAAAATATTCTAAAAAATATTAAAACCCTTAAAAACTCCATAAACCTTAAATACCCAAAAAAAATTCCATAAAACCCCCAAAAAATCCAAAAAACAATAAAAATAATTAAAATCCCTAAAATCCCTAAAACCAAAAAAAATCAACAAAAAACTTTAAAATACCTAAAAATAGAAAAAAACCTATCAAAACCCTAGAAACACTACAGAAACCATAAAAATCAAAAAACACATAAAACCCTTAAAATACCTAAAAAAGAAAAACCCTAAAACCCATAAAAAACAAAAAACACTCAAAATTCCAGAAACCCAAAAAATTCTAAAAAAGTTCCTAAAAATACCTTAAATCTGAAAACCCATCAAACACCAAAAAACCCTAATAAAATCATAAAAAAACCAAAACCCATAAATAATCATAAAATGACAAAAACCCTAAAAAACCCCAAACCCATAATAACCCATAAACCAAAAAATACCACTAAAACCTTAAATCACAAAAAATATAGAAACCCCATAAAAACCACAAAAAATTCTAAAACCCTTTAAACCTCTAAAACTGTTAAATATCTATAAAATCTTTAAAAATGCTAATAAATACACAAAACCCTAAAAACAAAAAAAAACTAATAAAAAGTCCAAAAAACACTAAAAATCCCTAGAAACCCAAAAAACCAAAAAACCCCTTAAAAATATATAAAATATGAAAATATTTTAAAATCCCTTAAAATTCTGAAAAACCCTACTAAAACCTTGGAAACCAAAAATGACATAAAACCCCTAAAAACCTAAAAAATGATAAAAATCCAATAACCCCAAAAAACCATAAAAACCCCTCAAACCCTAAATGTCCGTATAATCTTGGAAAATATATAAAAATATTTAAAACAGAAAAATGCATGAAAACACAAAAAAACCCAATGAAATCCTTAATAACCTAAAACACTTGAAACCCTTAAAACCCCAAAATAATGTCAAAAACACTAAAGGACCCTAAAAACTCTATAATTATTAAAAAATCATATAATCCAATAAAAAACCTAAAAATCCAAAAAAAATCAAAAAAAACACTAAAGACTACAAAAACCCATGAAACTCCTAAAAATATTAAAAACTCTAAAACCACAAAAGATGTAAATAATAAAAAAACAACAATACAAATTAACCCTAAAAACCTTAAAATTCATTAAAAAACTTCAAAATCCCTAAACCCCTAAAAACAATAAAAATACCTAGAAATGCAAAAAACTCTTAAAAATAAAAAAAAACTAAGAAAATATTAAAAACCTTAAAAAAACCCCAAAAAACCTCAAAATACTAAAAACAATAAAAAACCCCTAAAAAAATTAAAATCCACTAAAACCCCTCAAAATCCCAAAAAATACTAAAATCCATAAAAATCTTAAGTAACCCTTAAATCCCCTAAAAATATCAAAAAGAACTAAAAACCATAAATATCACTAAAAACCATAGAAAACTAAAAAAAATTAAAACCCCTAAAAATATAAAAAAAACTAAAAATATTTAAAAACCTAAGAAGAGTAAAAAACCCTAAAAACCATATAACCCCTAAAAACCTTAAAAACCCTAAAAACAACTAAAAACTCTAAAATCCCTTTAAACCCCGAAAAAAATTTAAAAACTCTAAGAAACCTCAAAAACCTAAAAAAACCACAAAAACCCAAAATTTCAAAAAAATCCTAAAAAACCATAAAAACTCTCAAAATCATGAAAAACCTGAAAGAACCCTAAATTTTTTAAAAATCTCTAAAAATCACTAAATACATTAAAAACCACAAAACACTAAAAAACACTAAAGAAACCTTAAAAACAAAAAACAGTTAGGACCCTTTAACAATCAAAATATTATATAAACCATAAAATCCTTAAAAAACTAAAAACCGTCAAACCCTCAAAATTTTTATAATCCCAAAAAAAACTAAAAATATATAAAATATCACAAAAAATATCAAAATATGTAAAAACCCCTAAAACTATAAAGACCCCTACAAAAATATTAAAACCCCCAGAACACTTAAACCCATAAAAAAATAAGCAACATAAAAATCCTAAAAACCCTAAACATTATAAAAACCACTAAAACAACAAATCCCTTTAAACCCCATAAAAAGGTTAAAACCCATTAAAATCTTCAAAAACACAATAACTATCGAAAAACCCTAAAACCCCACAAAAAAAATAAAATCCTTAAAAATAATATGAACTTCTAAAAACACTCAAAATTCCTGGGAAATCCAAAAAAAGAAAAGTTCCTAAAAAGGCTAAATAATCTCTAAAAATTAATAATACAATAAGAACCCTAAAAACTTTAAGAAGCCCTTAAAAGACAAAAAACAATTAAACCACATAAAATACTAAATAACATTAAAAAAATTAAGAACCTTTTATCCGGAAAAATCCTTAAAACCAAAAAATCATAAAAATACTAAAAATTCCCTAAAATCACTAAAAATGTAAAGAACTCTAAAATCCCTTGAAAATCCAAATAAAACATTAAAATGTTAAAAATTCTTAAAACCTAGAAAAACCTAGAAACTCTAAAAACCTAATAAGACCCTAAAAACCTAAAACCCATAAAAACCATAATAACCCCTACAAAATAAAACATGCTAAATACCCATAAAAACTATAAAAAAAAATCCATAAACTCTTAAAACCATTGAAACTGATAAAAACAAAAAAAAATTAGAAAAACTTTAAAAATATAAATATTCAAAAAAACCCTAAATATTTAAATAAAAAATAAAACCTCTAAAACCCCTAAAACCCCTAAAAAATATAAAAATCTATAAAAACCCAAAATTACGATAAAAATCTTAAAATGGCATTAAAATGCCAAAAATTTTAAAAAACCATTAAACCATATGAAAACCTTTAAAATATAAAAACACTCAACTAAAACACCTAAAAATGATGCAATACCAAATTACCCTAACAAACCCTAAAAGCTGTCAAAATCATTAAAAACCAAAAAACCATAAAAATTCTAAAAAATCACTAACAATACCTAAAAATGTAAATAACTGAAAACCCAAAAAAAACTTAATAAAACATTAAAAACCTAAAAAAAATTAGAACCCCAAAACCTAAAAAAATGCTAAAAACGGAAATGACCCAAAAAACCAAAAAACCTCTAAAAACCATAAAATCCCTAAAATAATTCGTAAACCCCAAATCCCATAAAATCCCAAAAATAGTAAATACTCTAAAAAACAGTTAAGCCCCAATACAACATAAAAATATTGAAAAAACCTTAAAAAAGAAAAAAAACTCCAAAACCCCTAAAAACTAAAAACCCTATAACTACTATACAAACCCAAAAAATACCCTAAAACCCTCAAAATACCTAATAACCTAATAACCAATAAAAATCCTAAAAAAATCTCTCAAAATACCTAAAATTTAAATTATCCTTAAAACCAAAAAAAACCATAAGAAAACCATAAAACCAGAAAAAATACTTAAAATCCCTTAAAACCCAAAGAAATGCTTGAAAACCTAAATGACCCTAAAAACCCTAAAAATATGTAAAAACCATAAAATCCCTATAAATCATAAAAAGCCTTAAAAATATATAAAAACCTTAAAAACCAATAAGAACTCTTAAAACCCAATAAACCCATTAAAATGGTAAAAACTCTACAAAATATTAAAAACAATAAATAACTCAAAAAAAACAAAAACCCCAAAAAAACCAAAAAAAATCCAAAAACTTCTAAAACAAAAAAACCCTAAAAATCCATATAACCCTTAATAAAATAAAAAAATCCAAAAAATCCCTAAAATAGTAAAAACATAAAAGAACCCATAAAACCTAGAAAACCCCTATAGAAACCTTTCAACCTAAAAACACACAAACCCCTAAAACCCTAAAACAAAATACCAACCTTAAAATACCTTAAAACCCTAAAAACCCCAAAACCTCAAAATCCATAAAAACAATAAAAATCATAAGATTTTTGAAAAAATCCAAAAAAAAATAACTCAAAACATAAAAACCGTAAAAACAATAAAACCCTAGGAAAATCATAAAAACATAAAAACACTTAAATTTCTTATACAAGCTAAAAATTCTAAAAACCCTTAATGATCCTAAAATCCTACAAAACTTATAAAACCCTAAATGCCATAAAAATTCCAAAAAACCATTAAAAACTCTAAAAACCAATTAAACCCTTAAAAAATATTTAAAAAATATAAAAAACATTAAACCCTTTGAAACTCAAAGAAACCCCTAGAAATACAGAAAAAACATAAAACCCCAAAAAAACCCTAAAAACCAATATAATGCCTTAAAACCCTTAAAATACTAAAAAACCATAAAACCCCTAAAAATGAAAAATCCTTAAAAACCCTAAGAAAACCTAAAATCCTAAAAACCTAAAAACACTTAAAACCCCTAAAAAACGTAAAAAATCGAAAAAAATCCTAAAAACCCTAAAAGGACTAAAAACCCTCAAAATACCTAAAAACAAAAAAACCATAAAAATCCTTATGAACCCTAAAACCCATTAAAATATAAAAGAAACCTCAAACCCTAAAACCCCTATGAAATCCCCCAAAACATAAAAAAACATAAAACCCAAAAAAAATTAAAAAAATTATAAAAACCTTAAAAGATACTAAAACACTAAAACCCCATAAAAAGAAAAAAAATCCTTAAAAACCAAAAGAATGCCTAAAACTCATAAAAAACCTATAACACCCTAAAAATATAAAACCCTTTTGAACCTTGAAAAATGATTAAAATATTCTAAACCTTTAATACCCCTAAAAACTAAAAAAACCTTAAAACAACTAAAATCCGTAAAAATAATAAAAACACTAAAAACCAAAAAAATCCTTAAATACAATAAAAATTAAAAAAATAAAACAAAATTACTAAAAATAGTTAAAATAATAAAAGACTCTAAAAAACATGAAAACCCAGAGAAAACCCTAACAACCTAAAAACACATAAAACCCCTAAAACCCCTAAAAACCAAAAATTGCTAAAAACCCAAAAAAATATAAAAAACCATACAAACCTTTAAAATCCCAAAAAAATACTAAAAAATTAAACATCCTTAAAATCCAAAAAAATACATGAAAATATAAAAAATCAGAAATTCCATGAAAACCCCTAAGAAAACATTAAAAACCTAATAATAATTAAACCCCCTAAAAACGCTAAAAATGCTAAAACCCCTAAAAGACACTGAAAACCATAAAAATTGATAAAACCATAAAACCACTAATAACATTAAAAAACATTAAACCCCATAAAATACATAAACAACTAAAAACTCTAAAAAATCTTCATACCCCTAAAATTATTTAAAAATTATAAAAAAACATTAAATTCATTAAAATACATATAAAACATAAAACTAAAATAAACTATAAAAACCCAAAAGATCCTAAAACCGTTAAAAGACCTTAAAATCTGTAAAAACATTAAAACCCATAAAAATCCTAAATATGATGTAAAAATCCCAAAAAAATTAAAAAATCCTAAAAACCATGAAAACACTGAGAAAACCTTAAAACCTAAAAACACATAAAACCCTCAAACCCCTAAAATTGGTAAAAAAAAATTAAAAACCCTAAACCCCAAATAATCATTAAATACACCAAAAATACTAATAAATCCTAAGAGTTCCCTAAAAACAATAAAATTCTTAAAAACTAGAATAAAACCCTAAAAACCAAAAAAACTACTTAAAACCCCAAAAATATGAAAACACTAAAATCCTGAAGAAACCATTGCACCATGAAACCCCCTAATATATTAGAAACCCTAAAACCCCCTAAAAACAATATGAATCTTCTAAAAACTATAAAAATCCTTTATTCCCCTAAAAACATTAAATACTCTAAAAACCGTAAAGCCTAAAAACTAAAAAACCCTAACACCCCAAAAAATCATAAAAACCGTAAAAACCTTAAAACCCTATAACCATAAAAATATATACAAACACTAAATCCAGAAGAGTCTCAAAAAATCACTATAATCCTTTAAAACATAAATACCCAAAAACCTTTAAAACACCAAATAAAAACATAATATCCTAAAATACCTATAACACCTAAAAAACTAAAATATTATAAAAAACCATAAAAACACTAAAGCCACTAAATCCCTCAAATTATCTAAAAACAATAAAACCCATAAAAACCAAAAAAAAGCTATAAAAACCATAAAAACATAAAAAATATTAAAAACCATGAAAAAATACATAAAATCCTAAAAAAACATAAAACCTCTAAAAACATTAAAAATGCTAAAAACCCTAAAAGTTCAAAAAACTCCAAAAACTGATAAAAATCATAAAAACCCTAAAAAAAATTGAAGACCATAAAACCCATAAAACCCTAAAAATTAACTAAAACACTAAAAATACTTCAATAACATAAAATGATAAAAATCGACAAATTTCCATAAAAACGTAAAAAATGGGAAAAAAACCTAAAGACCATAAAAACTATAAACCCCATTAAAACACCACAAAATCCCTAAAACCCATAAATCCCCTAAAAATTCAAAAATTACATATAGATCCCTAAAAAATAAAAATCACTTAAAAACCTGAAAAATCCAAATAAAACCTTAAAAACCAAAAAGATGTTAAACACATAAAAACCTGAAATACAATAAATACACAAGAAATCTCAAATAAAAACCTAAAAATATCAATATCTAAAAAATCACATAAAAACCATAAAAATATATAATAATCCAAAAAAATCCCAAGAACCTTGAAAAAAACCTAATAAATCCTTGAAATCCTAAAAAACATTAAACCCCAAAAAAACCCAAAAACAGTAAAAAACCCTAAAAGTCCTTAAAAACATTAAAAACCCATGAAAACAATTAAAATACTACAAAACATTAAAAACAATAATATCCCAAAAAACCTTATAAACCACTAAAAACTCTAAAAATCCTTTAAACCCCCCCCCCCAAAAAAACATTAACAAACTCTAAAAAACCAATAAACCCTAAAAAATAAAAACCCAATAAACCATGAAAATACATAAAAGCATTAAAACCATAAAATTCGTTAAAAAAATATTTACAAATGTAAAAACCCTTTAAAAACCAAAAACCCACTACAAAAATCTCAAGAAAACTAGAAACACTAAAAAACCTAAAAACATAAAAAATGCTAAACAAACTTAAAATCTTTAAAAACCTCAAAAACCATAAAAATAAAAAATCACAAAAAATCCCTAAAAACATAAGAACACTTAAAAATCTAGAAAACATTAATAAAATGTTCAAAACTAAAAAACACTTAAAACCCATAAAAAATTAAATCACACTATGAATCCTAAATGTTAGTAAAATACTAGAAACCCCAAAAAATAATAAAACCACTAAAAACATAAAAACTCATTAAACCCAAAAAAAACACTAAAAATATTCTAAAAACACTAAAATCCCTCTAAACTGCAAAAATTTTTAAAAAACCTAAAAAAACATAAAACTATAAGAAAATAAAAACCCCCTAAACACCAAAAAAATCATAAAAATTTAAAAAAAAAATCACTAAAACCCACTAAACACCCTCAACGTTGATAAAAACCATAAAACCCCATGAAATCATAATATATACCTAAAAATACCTAAAAAAGAAAAAAATCCCTCGACACATAAAATCATAAAAGAAAACCTTAATAGTATAAAAATAGTAAAAGCCCAAAAAAACATAAAAAATGCTAAAACCCTAACACCCTAAAAAGGTCAAAAACCATAAAACCCCTCTAAGTCTCTAAAAGTTCCAAAACCCATAAAATTAATAAAAATTCACTCTATATCCATAAAAATAAAAAAAATAAAAACCATGAAAACCCATAAGAAAACCATAAAACCCTAAAAACACTTAATACCTATAAAAACAACAAAAAAAATACTAGAAACCCTAAAAGAACCTAAAAACCCTAAAAACCCCTAAAAATATAAGATATCCTAAAAACCATAAACACAACATAAAACACTAAAAACTCCTTTAAATCCTAAAAATATTAAAATTTCTAAAAATCCTTAAAACCGCTAAAAAGTAAATAAACCCACTAAACCCCTAAAAACCCATAAATACCCTAAATACCCTAAAAATCACTAAAAATCCTAATAAACCATAAAATTCTTTAAAAAATCTAAAAATCTCTAAAAACATAAAAAACCATAAAACCCATGAATGCCCCAAGTAAAACCTTAACCCCCCCCCCCCCCCCAAAAAAACCTAAATCCCCTAAAAATATAAAAATGCTAAAAACTCTAAAACACCTAAAAACCACATAAAACCCTTAAAATCCATAAAAACCCAATAAAACATAAAAATCTCAAAAAATAACAAAATATACTTATAAACATAAAAAACCATAAAATCCTTGAAAATTCATAATAAAACATTAAAAAGAAAAAAAAACTGAAAACAATGAAAAATACTAAAAACCCGAAAAGATAAAAAAAATAACTCCTAAACAGAAAAAACACTAAAAAACCACAAAATAATAAAACCAAAAAAAAATAATTACACTTTAAACCAAAAAAGTATAAAAACTTTAAATACATTTTAAAACCCTAAGAACCTCAAAAAAACCTCAAAGACAGAAAAAACAATAAAAACTAAAAAAATCCAAAATATCTAAAAAGTCCCAAAAAAACATAAAAACCATAAAAATTGTAAAAAGTGATTAAAATATCTAAAAATATAAAAAACCCTAAAACCCTTAAACACCATAAGAAACACATAAAATCAATTAAACGCTAAAAAATCTTAAAACCTAAAAAATTCTAAAAACCATAAAAACCCAAAAATACATTAAAACCATACAAATATTTATAGTCCTTAAAAACCCTAAAACCCATAAAAACCATAAGAAACCAATAAAATCGAAGAAACACTAAAAAATCTTAAAACCTAAAAAATTATAAATACCATAAAAACCCAAAAATACATTAAAACCCTGTAGATATTTATAGTCCTTAAAAACCATAAAAACCAAAAAAAATCCTTCAAAGGCCATAAAAATCCAAAATAACATAAAGACCCATAAAAACCCATGGAAAACACGAATAAAAAATTAAAACCCTAAAAACAAGTAACACCATAAAATATCAATAATAATGATAAAAACCCTAAAAGAACCTAAAAAATTAAAACCCCCTAAAAAACTCATAAAATCCTTAAAAACCCGTAAATATCCTATAATACCACAAAAAACTATTTAAACCCTTTAAACCCATAAAAACTTTAAATACTCTAACAATAATTTAATACCCCCAAAAAACTCAAATAATCCCTTAAACCCTTAAAAACCCCGATAATCCCTAAAAACCCTAAAAACTAATAAAATTATTATAGAATCTTGAAAAATATTGACAAATATATAAAAACCCTAAAACCCTAAAATAATTATAAAAACCTAAAAACATAAAAAAAAAATAAGACACCTAAAACCTAAAAACTCTAAAATTTTTAAATTACCCCAACCCCCTCCCCCGAGTCCATTAAATCCCTAAAAACCCATTAAAATCCAAAAAATCCTTAAAATACCTAAAAATGAAAGAAACCTAAAAAATCCTTAAAAAACATAAGAAAGCTTCAATAATATAAAAACACTTAAAACCACTATAAAACCAAAAAATCTCTTAATCGCTAAAATACCCTAAAAACCATAAAACCCGTAAAAACCCATAAAAACCCTAAAAACCAATAAAATTTTGAAAACCATTAAAACCTAGAAAATGATAAAAACTATAAAAACACTAAAAAACCAAGAAACGTTAAACAAAACCCCTAAAAAACCATAAAATCACCCAAAATCCCTAAACCCCTAAAATAAAAAAAATACATAAAATATCCTAAAACGTAAAAAACTATAGAAATCATGAAAACCACTAAGAAAAAATTAAAATCCTAAAAACACATGAAACCCCTAAATATCCAATAAAAAATCTAAACACCCTTAAAATCCTCAGAAACCCTAAAAATCCTTAAAATCCTTAAAATCTCTAAAAACATAAAAAATCCTTAAAAAACTAAAAATCCCTAAGAAAACCATAATAACCAAAAAAAATGATAAAAACTCGGAAAGGCCCTAAGAACCCTAAAACCCTTAATTCCATTTGTAACCCTTAAAACACATAAAATTGTAATTAACACTAAAAAAATTAAAAACCATTTAAACCCATAAAATGCAGAAAAACTATAAAACCCCTTATAACCCCTAAAACCTAAGAGGATGGCGGCTTCGGAGCTCTCGCGATGGTCTCCCGGGTTCTCGGCATGGCGGTTAACTACGGCATAGCCTATGGCATCATCGGCTTCGCCTTGCCCTGCTCTCGGGCCAGGGGAGGCAGTGGTTGGGTCCTCCCCGTGGCTTCCCTTTTCTCCTTCTTTTGTTCCAGCTCAGCCTCCTCACTTTCCAGAGATTGATGTCTGTCCTAAAGTCCTGCTCTATGAGAATGACATTCCTCCATTCCAGGTCACTTCTCGGGAGTTCTCGATGGCCTCCTCACATTTGGATCTCTCGTTGGTGGCCCGATTTGGAAGGGTTCAACCCTCTGTGGATGATTTTAACTAGTTCGTCTCCTCTTCTTAGAATCTCCGAGATCAGGTGGTTGTAGGCTTGCCAGATTATCGACACTTTCTGATTCAATTTAGTAATGAAGATGATCTTGTCTATGCCTAGTCTTTTTCTCCTCGATCTTTTTATGTCCTTTGTTTTTATTTATTCAGCTGGAATTTTAATTTTTACTTGAATCGTGATCCCCCGAGTTTGGCTAT
The DNA here is from genome assembly GCA_963277665.1 of Viscum album. Lineage (NCBI taxonomy): Eukaryota > Viridiplantae > Streptophyta > Magnoliopsida > Santalales > Viscaceae > Viscum > Viscum album. Next base: position 406,457,490 of record OY728148.1, on the reverse strand, counting down.
ATGGATTACCCTTCCCAATCTTGCCATGTCCTTCTGAAATCCAGCCATCCTATGCATCATTGGTAACCTCATTGGTAGATTTATGTGTATGGATGTTCAGACAAGTGCTGCTTATCACCCGGCTGCGCCGAGGATTTGGGATGAGGTGGATGTGTCCATTGCTCCGATTAATACTATCTGTGTTGAGATTGAAGGTGAGCTAATGTGGCATCAGGATTTATGCTTTGAATCATGGGTGCCTTTCTGCCCATCCTGTCAAAGGCTGGGCCACTATGCCTCTTCTTGTAGGAGTGATTCCTCTGTCAAATCTGCTCCATCTGATGGTTTTCTATCTATTGTGCCTCCTGGGGGAATTTGGAGTGCAAAATGAGGGTCTTCCCACTGGAATAGTTAGTCAGCCTCTGGCTGTAGAGCAGGAGGTTTCTGTGGTCAGGGATGTTTTGATGAAGGCTGATCTGAAACCCCTCTCTAACTCAAGGATTTTTGATGTCTTTGACAGGTTGAAAATTATATTAGAATAGTGGGAAGTTTTGGAGTGGTGAAACCTGCGGAAGGAGTCATGGTGCTGCCTGGATGTTCTCCTGGAGGAATGGAGGTGGCTACGGTCTCTAGTGAACCTTTGTTAGTGAATGAGGCAGTTGAGGTTGTCCTCTTGTGCAATATGTCTGATGTCTTGGATTCGGAGGAGCTGATTCAAGACCAACACACTATCCCATTAATGATGGATGGTGATTTTGATAAGCAAGATGAGAATAATATCTGCCTTGGTCCCTGAGGATATGTTTGTGAGGATATGGGCAAGGGGCTGTAGGTGGTGGTGCCATCTGCTGGTAATGAGGAGGCACTTGCTGGTGACTTTGTTTATCAAGAAGGGCAGAATACATGCCTTGGGATTTAGGAGGCTTCTTGTGAGATTATGGGCAAGGAGGTGCAGGTGGGGGAACCTCCCGTTGGCAATGATAAGGCATTCGTGGGCTCTGATGTGCAGGTCCTACTACTTGGAAATATGGCCAGTGATAATGTTGGGATTTCTGGACAGGCACTAGTAGAAGGGGAGGTAGCATCAAGGGGGCGGTTTGGGAGGATGGCTCTGAAGGTGTGGCTGGTTGCTGGTCCACGAGACTGGTTTCGAACGCATATAAGGTGGCGATGGAGACGGCGGCTAGTACTCCTCCCTACCATGTGTCTGAGAAGGGGGAGGTGGAGGTGCAGGCGCCAGAGAGTACGCTGGAGGAGGTGAATGGGCAGGGGATAGTGGATAAATTGGAGGGGGCAGCTTCTCAAGAGGGTGCACCTGAAGCAGAACCAGGGTGCGGGCAGGGGAAGGGACTTGGGATGGGGGATGCCTATGAACACAAGGGTGCTACTATGCAGGAGGCAGTTCTAAGGGAGGAGGGGATTTTTCAGCTGGATGATAAGCATAACTACTTGGCCAGGCTTGAAGATGAGGGGACGGTCCTGCCTGGGGGGGATGGTCAATGGCCTCTGGTTGTTGTCGAAGGTATTTCAGAAATACTTGCCTTAGTGGCTATAAGCTTGCCTCAGGATGAAGCTTTTGTTGAGTGATCCCTTAATCAGGAATCTTCCTCTATCCCGGATCAAGTGAATGGAAAGGAAGCGGAGGAGCGTTCTTTTGAGATCAAGCAGGTCAACGGGATGGATGATGGTCCCACCACGATCTCCTCAAAGAGGAGGCGGAGGCAGGACTACTCCACTCTCCCCCGACCCATGGTTACTCGGGCTTCTTCAAAAGTGGTTAAGCTGAAAGTCAAGGTTAATAATCGAGAGAAACCACTTTCCCTAGAACAAAAGAAACAGAGGGAGAAGTTTCTGACGCTCCTCAAGCTCAATGAGGATTATGATTCAGGATGGGATGACTCTGAATCCTTCTTTGATGATGCAGCCTCTGGATATGGTGGGGATGGTGATCCTTATGGTGTGGTTTCTGTTTTGGACTTTGGTGGTGATATTGACTGATCTATTTTTCTTTCTTTCTTTGTTTTCCTTTTTATTTTTTTGGTTCTTTGGGTTGGACTTGTAAAGGGTTTTTGGGTGTGGGTCTTTTGACCCCTCCCCTCCCTTGTCTGTTGTGTCTTTTATTTATAAATTTGGGGGGGTCGGGAGTAGCCTGACCCTCAAATCTTCCTTGCCCTAAAACCTATTAAAATCCTAAGAACCCAATATCCCAATAAAAACCCTAAAACCCTAAAAACCATAAAAACCCCTAACAACCATGAAAATACCTAAAAATATGATGAAACCCTTAAAAACCCAAACAACAATTTAAACCCAAAAAAACCCAACAATTTAAAACCCAAAAAAACCATTAAAACACTCAAAATCCCTAACAACGGTAAATATCCATAAAAATCCTAAAAAATGACTAAAAAATCTAAGAATGTAAAAAAATGGAAAACCCATAAGAAACCCACATAAAGACACTTAAAACAACAAAAAGACATAAAAATGATAAAAAAACCAAAAAAACCTAACAACCCATAAAAATCATAAATACCCATAAAAAATAAAACCCAAGAAACCTTATAAAAATCCTAAATCCACTACAAACTCTAAGAACCAATTGAATCCCTAAACATGTTTAAAAAATATAAATATCCTTAAAAATATGAAAAACTACAAATAAAACATTAAAAATACAAAAAAACATAAAAACAATAAAAACCTAAAAAATCAAAAAATCCCCTAAAACATTAAAAATCATAAAAAACATAAAAAATCATAAAAAATCCCTACAAACATAAAAATACATTAAAATGCTAAAAAACCCTAAGAAACCCCTAAAAACCTAAACACACTAAAAGCCCTAAAATTCCTAAAATTCCTAAAACCAAAAACACCCCTAAAAACCTAAGAAACCTCAAAATCCATAAAATCCCCCATAAACCATAATAATAAAAATAATCCCTAAATATACATAAAAATATAAAATCCCCTAAAACCAAATAAAACCCCAAGAAAACCACAAAAACATAAACACACTTAAATCCTAAAAATTCCTAAAAATTCTAAGAACATTAAAAGGCCCTAAAAACCATAAAACCCCCTAAAAATTATACAACCCAAAAAATCCTTAAAACCCCTAAAAACCCTAAAACCACTAAAACACCATTAAATCCCTAAAACATTGAAATCTATAAAAACCATAAAACCCAAAAAGAAGTCAAAAAAATTAAAACCCTAACCTTCTCAAAATATATAAAAACCCTAAAACCCATATAAATTATAAAAAATCTGAAGAAATACAGAAAACGTAAAAATCCATAAAACCCATGAAAACCCAATAGAAAACCATGAAAACATAAAAACATTGAAACCCCCTAAAAATGTAAAAAAATATAAAACACCTAAATACTTATAAAACCTTAAGAACCCTATACAACTCTCAAAATACTTATAATGCCAAAAAATTGAAAATAATCCTAAAAAATTCACTAAAAATCTGAAAAAACATAAAAACCCTAACAACCCTGAAAACATATGAAAAAGATAAAAACATAAAAACATAAAAACATAAACCCTTAAGAAATAAAATCTCTAAAAAAATCTAAAGACCATAAAACTCCTAAAAAATATAGAAAACCATAAAACACCAACATCACCAAAAAAGCCAATAAAACTCAAAACCCCTAAAAATCAAAAAAACCATAAAACCATAAAACCCTCAAAATCTCAAAAAACCCTAAAATACCATAAAAATAATAAAAATCACTAAAAATCCCTAGAAACATAAAAACCACTAAAAACATAATACCATAAGAAAAATTTAAAAAATAAAAATACTTAAAACCTTTAAAAGATCAAAAGACACTATAAACCCTAAAAAAAATCCTAAAACCCTAAAATACCCCCCAAAATCCCTAAGAAAAAAAACAAATTAAATCCTAAAAATATCTAAAAATTATGAAAAAGTATAAAAACCCTAAAAACACAAAAAACCCAAAAGAAAGCATTAAAAAATTAAAACACATAAGCCCACTAATAATCCTAAAAACACTAAAAACCCTAAAAGGACCTAAATACCTTAAAACCCCGTAAAATCATAATACCGCTAAAAATACTTAAAACCCTAATACCTCATATAATCCTGAAAAATATAAAAAAACTCAAGAAACCATTTAAACCTCAAAAAATGTTAAATAACCAAAAAAAACATTATAACCCAAAAAACCTAAAAAACCCCAAAAAAATCAAAATACACAAAATACCTCAAACCCCAAAAACCCTTCTAAATCACAAAAAATGACTAAAATCATAATAATCTAAAATAATTCCTAAAAATCCATAAAAATGTAAAAAATCCCAAAACCATGAACAACTTAAGAATATCCTTAGAAACCAAAATAAACTAAAACCCCTAAAAGCATAAAATATCCTAAAAACCCTAAAACCATAAATACCTAAAAATTCCATAAAACCCAAAAAAATACCTAAAAGATCTAAAAACCCATAAAAATCAGATAAAATATTTAAAAATCCGTAAAAACATTAAAAATCATAAAACCCTAAGAAAACCATAAAACATAAAATCAATTAAAATGCCTAAAACCCTAAAACACTAAAAACTCTTAAAACCCCTAAAATACCGTCTAAACCAAAAAAAGAACTAAAATCCATAAACCCCTTAAATACCTTTAAACACCAAAAAACACATAAAACCCCACTAAAACACCTCAAAATTGTCAAATTACATAAAAACAAAAAAAACCTAAAATTATTAAAAATCCCTAAAATTCCTCAAAATGAAAAAATCGCTAAAACCCAAAAAAACTAGAAGAAAACATTAAAAACTTAATAATACATAAGTCACGTAAAACCCAAAAAACCCTAAAAACCATAATGACCCTCAAAATCCCCAAAAACCCTAAATAACCAAAAAATTTAAAAAGGCCATAAAAATCCCAAAAAACATAACAAATCCTAAAAACCCAAAAAAAAACCATAAAACCATTAAAAAACTAAAAACACTTAAAAGCCTAAAAACCTAAAAACACTATAAATCAATAAATACCCTAAAACCCTAATAAATAATAAAAGCTCCCCAAAAACCTGAAAAAACCTAAACCCACTTAAAAACTGAACAAGCCACAAAAAACTCAAAAAACACTTTAAACCCCAAAAAATATTAAAAACATTAAAATTTCTTAAACCCCATAAAATAATTAAAGAACCCTAAAAAACCTAAAAAACCATAAAACCCAAAAAAACCCCCAAAAAACCAAAATACCCAAAAAACCAAAAAAAACCCAAAAACCCCAAAAACTACAAAAAATCCCTAAAACCACTAAAAATCCAAAAAAACCCTAAAAACACAAAAAATCATAAAAAAAAACCCTAGAAAAAAAAGAAACATAAAAACCCTTACAAATCAGGAAAACCCCTACGAAATCTTTAAAAACCTAAAAACACTTAAATCCCCTAAAAACCATAAAAAACACTAAAAACCTTAAAAGACGTCAAAAGACCTTAAAAACTTAAAACCCATACAACCCTTAAAAACTTCAAAAAACCCAAAACAAATAAAAACAATAAAAACCACTAAAAATCATATATCCCATTAAACCCCTAAAATGTTAAAAACTTGAAAACCCCCAAAAATCTTTTAAAAGACAATGAAACCCTGAAAACACAAAAAACTGAAAAAATACCAAAAAACCATAAAATCCAAAAAAATCCCTAAAAATATTTGAAACCCTAAAAACCATAAAAACCCAAAGAACATACCATAAAACCTAAAAACCATCAAAATTCGTAAAATCCCCAAAAACCTGAAAAAAACCTAAAAAAATCTCCATAAATCCATAAAATCCTAAAACCTATAAAAACACAAAAACCCCTAAGAAAACATTAAAAACCTAAAACACTTAAAAACCCAAAAAAACATAAAAATTTTAAAACCCCTAAAAACCCATCAAAACCTTAAACCCCATAAAAACAATAATAACACATGAAACCATAAGACATATAAAACTATAGAAACACTAAAAAATCACTGTAAAAACCATTTAAACCCATAAACCATTAGAAAACTCTTAAAAAAATAAAATCCAAAAATCTCAAAAAAAACCCTTAAAACCATAAAAATCCAAAAATACTCATAAATATCCCAAAAAATGTAAAAAAACCCTAATAAAACCTTAAAAACCTAATAACACACAAAATCCCTAAAAACATGAAAACACTAAAAACCCTATAAAACCTAAATCCCTAAAATTTATAAAATCCTTCAAAGTCCATAAAATCCATAAAAACACAAAAAATCCTATAAATCCATAAAATTTCCTTAAAAATAATACCTCTAAAAACCCATAAAAACACTAAGAAAGCCTTAAAAACCTAAAAACACTTCAAATCCCTAAAAAAATAAAAAATGATAAAAATTCAAAAAACTATAAAAACCCTTAATACCATAAAACCCTTAAACACATTAAAAATCCCAAACCCCCATAAAAAAATCTTAAACCACTGAAAAGTATAAAACCCCTTTCAACCCTTAACAGTGTTAAAGAACTATAAAAATCCTTAAAAATCCAAAAAATTAAAAATACTTTAACAACCCTATAAAAACTAAAAAACCACAAAACCCAAGAAAACATAAAACCTTAAAAACCCTAAAACCCTCAAAAGATAAAAAAACCCTAAAAACTAGAAAAATTAGTAAATTTCCTTAAATAACTAAAAATCCCAAAAACCACCCTAAGAAAACGCCAAAAATATAAAATACCTAAAACCCTAAAAAACCTCAAAAGATCTAAAACCCTTAGGAGACCCTAAATACCCTAAAACCCAAAAAACCATAAAAACCCATAAAAACCCATAAGAACAACAAAAACACTAAAAAGAACTAAAATTTTAAAAACCATTTAAACCCCAAATTTTTTTAAAAACTATAAAAACAATAAAATCCCTAAAAAACCTTTAAACCGAAAATAACTATAAAACCCTAAATGCCCTCAAAATCCCTAAAGATAGTAAAATTCTATAAAAAGTTAAAAAGACCTAAAAATCCCAAAAAATGTAAAAAACCTTAAAACCAGGGAAAACCCCTAAAATAACCTGGAAATCCTTAAAACCCATAATAACCCCTAAAACATTAAAAACCCAAAAAACCCTATAAAAACTAGAAAAACCAATAAAAATCAAAAAAACAATTAAAACCCTAAAAATGTTTAAAACTCTAAAAAACTGTAAAATCCATATACACCCCAAAAAACAATAAACCTTCAAAATCCTTAAAAACCCTCGAATCAAAAATAAATATTAAAAATCACTAAAATCACAAAAAATATAAAATTCCATAAAACCTTTAAATCCCTAAGAAACCCTTAAGAATCTAAAAACATTTAAAACTCCTTAACTCCTAAAAATGATAATAACAAAAAAATCATAAAATAACATAAAACCCATAAAACCATAATACCCACAAAACCATAAAACATCTTAAAACTTAAAAAACATAAAAAATACTAAAGACCCTTAAAACACTTTAAACCCCGAAACATGTTAAAAAATTTAAAAAACACTAAAAAACATAAAAATCATATAATACAAAAACTAAAAAAAATATTAAACCCAAAAAACCCTCAAAACCCTTAAAATCCTTAAAAACGCTAAAAATCTGTAAAAATCATAAAAAAGACCAAAAAACCATATAAACATAAAAACCCTAGAAAATCCTGAGAACCCCTAAGAAAAAATTCATAAGACATAGAAAACACATAAAAACATAAAAATTGATAAATACCCCAAAACCCAAAAAAAGCACAAAACCCCAGAAAACTAAAAAAACCCTAAAAACCATAAAAACCATGAATAGAAATAAAAACCCTAAAAACCCACAAAAACTCTAAAATCCCTTTAAACACTTAAAAATTATACAAAACTATAAAAATCCATAGAACGCATAAAAAATCAAAATACCATAAAACCCTAAAAAAACCCAAAAACCATAAAAATCACTAGAAACCATAAAAAATCATAAGAATCCAAAAAATTAGAAAAATTCCTAGCAAACCATAAAAATGTAAAAAACTATAAAACCCTGAAAACCCTTAATACAACCTTAAAAAACCTAAAATGCTAAAACCTCTAAAAACCGTAAAAATCCCTAAAAACCCTCAAAATCCATAAAACCCATTAAATCCTAAAAACTCCCAAAAATCCATAAATTCAAAAAAACCCTAAAACCCCTAAAAATCCTAAAAATACTTTAAAACCCAATAATCCTAAAATATCCTAAAAATGCTAAAAAAACTATAAAAATATCTAAAAATATAAAAAATACCTAGAGCCTTGAAAAAACCATAAAAAACCTCAAAACCCAATAAACAAATAATACACCTAAAAACCATAAAATTCTAAATCCCCTAAGAACCATAAGAAACCCATATAAACCTAAAAAAATGTAAAACCCCTAAAAACATAAAAAGGGAAAAAAACCAAAAACCTGTAAATAAATCTAAAACCGTAAAAACCCTAAAATCACTAAAAACCATAAAATCCAAAAATAAACCTAAATATCGCAAAAAAATGTAAAAACCACTAATACCCCTTGAAACCACAAAGGAAACCTCAAAGCCCTAAAAATCATTAAAACACATAAAATTCTAAAAACCCTAAAAGGACTTAAAAACCCAAGAATTCAGTAAGAACTATACACCCCATAAAACCATAAAAACCCTAAAAAGATAAAATTCATAAAAACCCACAAAAAATATAATATCACTTTAAAACCATATAAAAAAAATAACATAAGAACTATAAAAACCATAAAATGCTCCAAAAAAACCTAAAAACCCAAAATAAATAAAAACCCAAAAAAATCCTCAAAACCATTAAAATCCCTAAAAACCCTAAAAATAATAAAAATACTAGAAAAGATAGACTAATCCCAAAATCTATAGGAAACCCTAAAACCCAAAAAGACCATAAAAAGCATAAAAATTCTAAAAATACTTAAAACACCTAAAAACAAAAACGGATAAAATCCTTAAAACCCTAAAACCCTAAGAATTCTTAAAAACCCAAAAAACCATAAAAATCATAAAAGATTTCAAAAAGTACTTAAAACATAAATACAATAAATACCCTTTAAAAACCTTATAAAACATTAAAAACAAAAAACACTTAAAATACCTAAAATACAAAAAAATGGTAAAAATCTTTAAAAACCCTAAAAACTACAAAACACTTAAAAACCCTAAAAACTAAAAAATCCTTAAAAACCTAAAAAAATTAAAAATAATAATAAAATTCTTAAAAACAATTAAAGTTTTAAAAAAATGTAAAAACCTTAAAAACCCTAATAAAACCTTAAAAACAAAAAACACTAAAAAACCCCTAAAACTCTAAAAGCAATAAAAACCCTAAAAGACCCTAATAACCCTAAAAACCCATAAACCATAAAAACAGTACAAACCATAAAAAGCCCTAAAAAATACAAATTCGATAAAAACCCTCTAGAATATCTAAAGAATAATTTAAACTCCTTAAAACATATGAAATCATCAAAAAACTCTAAAACCCTAAAAATTTATAAAAAACAAAAAAAATCCAATAAACCCAAAAACCCCTCAAAATCCCAAAAACCCTAGAAACAATAAAACTATTAAAAGGCCCTAAAAATACATGAAAACAAAAAAATCCTAAAAATATCTAACAAAAGCATGAAATATAAAAAAAATACTTAAACCCCTCTTAAAATCTAAAAAAAATAAAAAAAACCCTAAAAGACCTTAAAACCCTAAAAACCCAAAAAACCTCAAAATCCCACAAAACCTAAAAAACCCATAAAAATATAAAAATCACTAAAACACCTAAAACATAAAATTAAAAAATCCAAAAAACCCATAAGAAATTTTAAAAAACTAATAAAATTAAAACCCATAAAAACCTAAAAACACTAAAAACTGTAAAAAAACCTAGAAACCCAAAAAACCAGTAAAATGCTAAAAACCATAAAAATACCTAAAATAATAAAAACCATAAAAAGTATAAAAATTCCCCACAAATACATAAGGACAAAGAAACTCTAAAACCTTGAAAACCTAATTAAATCCTTATAAACAAAAAAGTCAGTTAAAACCATCAAAAACCTAAAATAATAAAACCATTTAAAAACCTAAAACCCACAAAACCATAAATCCCCTAAATATATTAAAAACACATAAAACACATAAAACCCCTAAAACCAACTAAAAATTCTAATATTATTTAAACCCTTGAAAACATTTAAAACCCAAAAATACCATAAAAACCCTCAAAACAAAAAAGACACTAAAATCCCAAATAATCATAAAATGCTAAAAACCCTAACACCCCTCAAAATCCCTAAAAATCAAAAAGCCATAAAAATCCAAAAAAAAATCTCTAAGTGTCCCTAAAAATATAAAAAACACTAAAACCCTAGAAACCTCTAAGAAAAACAGAAAAACAAAAAAACACCTAAAAAATAAGAAACCTACAAAATGATAGAAACCCTATAAACTCTAAAATACACTAAAACCACTCAAAATCCCTAGGAAACCTAAAAGACAATAAAAATATTAAAAAATTCTCAAAAATACCAAAAAAATGTATAAAACCCTCAAAACCTGGAAAACCCCTATAAAAACCATAAAAACTAAAAAACACTTAAAATCCTAAAAATATAAAAAAGCTAAAAACACAAAAAGACACTAAAAATAAAAATAATTCCTAAAAATAATAAAACCTCTAAAACAATAAAACCTTAAAAACAGATAAAAAATCTAAACCCATAAAAATGCAAAGAAACCTATTAACCCTCTAAAAATGAAAAAAAACTCTAAAAAATCAAAAAACTCCAAAAATACTAAAAATATAAAAACTCTAATAACAATAAAAAACCAAAAATACCTAAAAACCCTAAAATTCATAGAAATCATAAAAAACAAAAAAATACAAAAAAATGTAAAACCCCTAAACCCCTAAAAAACCGTAACAAAAACATAAAAACCTAACAAAAATATAAAACCCCTAAAAACCTTCAAACACTAAACACCATAAAAACCCGTAAAACCTAAAAACCCTCAAAATCCCTAAAATCTGAAAACCCCATAAAATTCAAAAAAGATCTAAAATTCCAAAAAAAATAAAAATTACCTAAAAATTCTAAAATACCCTAAGAAAAATATAAAATCCTAAAAACACTTAAACTCCCAAAAAACATAAAAAGCACTAAAAATAATAAAATATCATAAAACACTCAAATCCCTTAAAACCCATAAAACCTATAAAACCAAAAAATTATTAAAAACCTATAAAACCCAAAAAAACCAATAAAATATATAAAAATCATTTAAACCCCAAATAATATTAAATAACATAAAAACCCTTAAAACCTAATAAAATAATAAAACACATAATACCTAAAGAAACCATTGAAACCCTAAATTACTCAAAATTCCTAAAATTATTAAAATCCAATAAAAATACGAAGAAATAAAAAAATCCATCAAATCTTAAAGAACCGTAAAAACATTGAAAACCCCAAAGAAAACCATAAAATAATAAAATAAATTATAACCCATAAAATCCAAAAAAACACTAAAAACCCTAAACCCCCCTAAAATCCTTCATAATCTCTAAAAGCCCTAAAAAATATAAAAATCCTAAATATCTATAAAAATCCCTAAAAATGTAAAAACCCTGAGAACCCCTAAGAAAACCATAAAACCATAAAACGCATAAAACCTCTAAGAACTGAAAATTTTTCTAAAATTAGTAAAGACCCTAAAAACCCTAAATCCCCCTAAAAAGCATAAAACAACATAAAAGACATATAAATAGAAAAACCCATAAAAATATTTAAACTACATACAGCTCTAAAAACCCATTAACCCCTAAAATGTTAAAAAAACTCTAAAAAAACATTAAAATCCCTAAAAACTAAAAATTCTACAAAACACAAAAAAAATCCATAAAAACCCTAAAAACCTTGAAAACCGATAGAATCTCTCAAAATCATTAAAAACACTAAAAAACAGAAACAAAATCGTTAATTATCCTTAAAAATACCTTGAAATATAAAAAACCCTAAAAACCATGAAAACCCATATGAAAACCTAAAAACTATAAAAACAATTAAAATCCCCCAAAATATAAAATTACTCTAAAATTCATAAAAAATATAATAAAATCACATCAAACATTCAAAATTCATTAAACCTATATAAAAAAATTAAAATCCCAAAAAAATAAGTAAAAACCCCAAAAAATGTAAATAATCCCTAAAAATACTAAACACCTAAGAAAACATAATAAGCCTAAATAGAATTAAAATAGCTACAAAACTAAAAAATTATTGAAGTCCAACAAAAACAATAAATATCATGAAGACCATAAAAACCATTAAAAACCATAAAAAAAATAAAAACCCTAAAATATGGAAAAACCCTAAAAACTAAGTAAAACCATTCAAATCGCAAAAATGATAAGAAAAACTATAAAAACCCTTAAAACACCTAAAACCCCTAAAATCACAAAAAAACCCCTAAAACCTATAATACCTAAAAATATTACAAACCATAAAAACTATAAAACCTTTAAGAATACCTAGAATTGTGAATAACCTTAAAGACCCTAAGAAACATGTAAGAAAACCTTAAAAACCTAAAATCACTTCTCCAAATTAAATTTTTATTAAGGAAACTGTTTTAAGGGAAAATGGGAAACCATTGTACACAAATAAGAACCAATAAGTGATGAATGTTCTCACAAAAGGATTATACATCAAACTAATATTACTAGACTCTTATACTCTATAAAGTTCCTAGTGCGGCGTACTAACCTGGGTTTCCGGATCCTCTCTGATGAGCTATTCAAGGTGAGTGATCATCCTTTCCATTGTATGAATAAATTAATCTATGTTGATTTTTCTATGATTGAATCCCCTAGCCAGAATTTGATCTTGTTTGTCTATCCACACTTCGTGCTCATCATTGGCATCAACTTGCAACCTTCATTCATAAATTATTTTGATCTCCTCTTTTGAGACATTGGGATGGTGCATTTTTTCAAGCATTTCTTCCTTGGATTGAAAGATAAGATCCAAGCAATCCCCATCCTCTTCTTCCCTATCTCTTATACTCCTTCCCAATTCTCCAAATTCCCTTTTCTGTATAGCTTTTCCTTCCTTTTTTCAACCCTTCTTGGTTGACCGGGTCTCCATTAGTTTTGGAAAGAATGAGTAGTCCTTGCATGCCTTTGGATTTTTCCTCTGAACCACAATGCATTTTTCCAAGTCACGCATGCCTTTTTCCCTTTCTTCCTTCTGGGGATGTGAGGAACTTTCCCTTGAATTCAGTCCATGCTCTCCTAACTGACCCAAAAATCTTGAAAACTTATAATAAAACATTAGACAGTTAAAAATAATAAAACCCCTAAAACCCATAAGTGACCCTAAAACCCCATAAAAATTCTAAAAAAACAATTACCATAAAAATCATAAAGACCATAAAAATCACTAGAAACTCTAAAAGCCTTCTAAATCTATAAGAAATATGAAAACATTAAAGGAAAAATAAAACCCAAAAAAATAAAAAATTCCTAAATCCATAAAACCCCCCAAAAACCATAAATACTAAAAAAATATTAAAAACTCTATAAAACCTCAAAAAACCCTAAAAACAAAAAATAATTTCAAAGACCATTAAAACAAAAAAAACTCAAAAAGTCCCTAAAACCGAAAAAAAACCCTAAAACCCCTAAAAACCTTAAAAACTATTTAAACCATCAAAATACCAAAATACAAAAAAACCATAAAATCCTAAAAAAATTCCAAAAATCCCTAAAAACATAAAAAAACACTAAACACCATAATAAAATCTGAAAACCCTAAAAACACTTATAACCACTACAAACCTAAAACCTAATAAAATTTTAAAACATTAAAACACTTAAAACCCTAATAAACCTAAAAACCCCTAAATGACACGAAAACCCACAAAATCCATTATACACCATAAAACCCTAAAAAACTTAAAAACCAATAATACCCTTAGACAACTAAAAACTCTAAAAACCCTTTAAACCACTAAATATGATTAAAAATATCTAAAAACCCACTAAAAACTCAAAAAACCCTAGAAAACAAAAAAACTAAAATCTAAAAAATCCAAAAAATTAAAAAAGCCTTATAAAACCTCAAAATCCATAAAACCCATAAATAACATGAAAACCTAGAAAATCCATATAAATCAGAAAAACAAAAAAAAACTTAATGACATAAAAAATAATATATAACCATAAAAAAAGTGAAAACCTCCAAAAAACTAAAAATACACTAAATATCCTAAAAACTTTATAAAACCTAAAAAATAATACAAACCATATATTCCCTAAAACCCATTAAAATATTTGAAACCCATATAAATCCTCAAAAATGAAAAAAACAAATAAAAATCCCAAAAAACGTTAAAAACCTAAAATACCCTATGAAAACACAAAAATCCTAAAAAATATTTTTAAACCACTAAAAATCCATAAAATGATAAAAACACTAAAATACTCTAACCCCCCCACCCCAAACCACCTAAAAACCATAAAAACCCCTAAAATCAAAAAAACACTAAAACCCATAAAAAATTAAAAAACAATAAAAATATAAAACCCTTTAAACATCTAAAAATGATAAAAAAAACTCTAAAAACCATTAAAACCTTAAAAAAATTCAAAAAAAAATACTAAATAACTATGAAAACCCTAAAAACACAAAAAAACCTCAAAACACATACAAATCCTAAAATACCATAAAATCCTAAAAATCCCTAAAAACCCTAAAAATGTTATAACCCAAAAAAACCAAGAAAACCCCTAATAAAACTATAAAAATATTAAAAAAATTAAAACCCCTAAAAACCTATAAAATGCTTAAACCTTAAATACCATTTAAAACCCTAAAACCCTTAAAATCCCTAAAAATAGTAAAAATCATAAAAATTAAAAAAATATTTAAAAATCCCTAAAAGTCCTGAAAAATACAAAGAAAACATTAAAAACTGAAAAAAAACTAAAATACCCTAAAATAATTAAAAAATCTAAAAACCCGAAATCACAATAAAAATTTTATAAAAACCTAAAAACTATAAAGCCCGTATAAATATTAAAACCCTTAAAACCAAAAAAAATCCCAAATTACACTAAAAACTACAAAAACACTTTAAACCCCTAAAAAAATTAAAAAATATAAAAACCTAAGAATTGCTAAAAAGTAAAAAAAATCTCTAAAACCCCATAAAAACCATAAAACCCAAATAACCTAAAAACCCCAAAAATTCCTAAAAACCTTTAAGACCATAAAATTGCAGAAAATAATTAAAAAACAATAAAAAAACAATAAAAACCTAAAAAAATAAAAACCTTAAAAACATTAAAAAACCTAAAACCCTTAAAATCCCTAAAAACCCTAAAAACCCATATATTTATAAAAAATTCCATAAAAATACGTGAAAACATAAAAAATCATAGAATCATAGAAAAACCTAAGAAAACCATAAAAAAAATTAAACACACTTAAATCCAATAATAAACCAAAACAACCCTAAAACCCCTAAAAGATCATAAAACCCAAACAATCCCTAAAACCATAAAAAATTTTAAAATGCAAAAAAATGTAAAAACCCATAAAAGTCCTTAAAATCCTAAAAAATAAAAAAAAATCCCTAAAATCAATGTAAAACATGAAGAAAACCAGAAAAACCTAAAAACAAATAAAACCCTAACAAACATAAAAATGCTAAAAACTATAGAAACCCTAAAAACAAAAAAAACCCTTCATAATTTATAAAACCCCTAAAAACATTAAAATTTTAAAAATAATTAAAAATTCTTAAAAACATAAAAAACAAAAAAAACACATAAAAATCAAAGAAAATATCAAAATTCTATAAAAAAATAATCCCCTATAAATAATAAAAAAATGTTCAATACCCTAAAAGGACCTTAAAACCACAAAACCCATAAATACCCCTAAAATCCTTAAAACCCTAAAACCCCATAAAACCCCTAAAACCACTAAAAACTCTAAAAACATTTAAACCCCTAAAATGTTAAAAACTATAAAAATGTAAAAAACAATAAAAAAACCCTAAAATCCCAAAAAAAAACTCTCAAAACCGAAAAACCATCAAAATCCCTAAAACACCAAAAAGGCCACTAAAATCCTAAAAACCTCTAAGAAATATGTAAAAAAACGTCAAATACTAAAAAAAATAGAAAACCCCTAAAAACATTAAAAACTATAAAATAATTAAATACCTAAAAAATCCAAAAAAGATAACAATTGAAAAAACACTTAAAATATTTAAAAATAATAAAAACCCATAAAAATACTAAAAATCCCTAAGAATCCCTAAAAACATATAAACCCCTAAAATGCCCAAAAACTCTAAGAAAAAAATAAATACCTAAAAAAATTAAAAACCCCAGAAAACATAAAAAATGTCAAACACAAAAAACCATAAAACCCTATAAAAATAGAACCTTAGAAACCATTAAAACATTGAAACAAGAAAAGAACACTAAAAACCACTAAAAACTCTAAAAACCCATTTAAACCCCTAAAATTATTAAAAACTATAAATAAAATTAAAAATCTAAAAAAATAAATAAAACACAAAAAACAACACAAAAATTATTAGAACCCATCAAAAAACATAAAATCTTTAAAAACCATAAAATCATAAAAAATCTAAAAAACCCTAAAAATGAATAAAAATATAAAATTCCCAACAGACAATAACCCCCTAATAATATTAAGAAATTTAAAACACTTAAATCCTCTAAAGAACCTAAAATTCTAAAAACATTAAAAACCCTACAATGCTATATCCCTAAAAACCCTTTAAATCCATATAAACACTAAAAACAATAAGAATCCTAAAAAATCCATAAAAATATTTTGAATAATAATGTACTATAAAAACACTTAATAATCCTAAGAAAACCTAAAAAAACCCAAAAATAATTAAAACCCCTAAAAACTAAAAATGATAAAGACCCTTAAAGACCATAAAACCCCTAAAAACACTTAAAAACCATAAATAACCCTAAAACCCTAAAAACAATGAAAACTGATAAAAATCCTAAAAACACGAAAAATCCCTTAAACCCTAAAAACATTAAAAATCTATAAAACCTTATAACCCTAAAAAAAATAAAACCCCACAAACTAAGAAAACTATAAAACCCTAAAAATAGTAAAAACTTAAAACCTTTAAATTCATTAAAAACACTGAGAACCATAAAAATGAAAAAAGATCCCTAAAAATGCCTAAAGATGTAAAAAGGGAAAAAATTCTTGAAAACCCTAATAAATCCTTAAAAACCAAATCATCTATAGCCTATAAAACCTAATAAAAAGGATAAAACCCCTAAAATCCACCAAAATTCCTAAAAACTCTTAACAATATAAAAACATAAAAAATCCAAAAAATCCCTAAAAACATAGAAACCATATATACTTAAAAACCTCAACAAACCCTTAAAACCTAGAAAATAATAAAAATACCTAAAAACATAAAAATTATATAAACCCTAGAAGATGCTAAACACTCTAAAAACACCTATAAACTATTAAACCCCGAAAAACAATAAATAAAAATAAAAACCCCTAAGACCCCATAAATACCATAAAACCATAAAAACCCCACTAAAATCTCTAAAAACCATTTAAAACCCTAAAATAATTAAAAACTATAAAATAATTTTAAAACCCAATATCCCATAAAAACCATAAAAACCAAAAAAAATATAGATACCCTAAAACCTATAAAAACCATAAAAACCCCCAAATTATATAAAACCCATAAAAATCCTCAAAATACCTCAAAATTAAGAAAAACATAAAAGCTATAAAAACATGAAAAATCCTAATAATCCCTAAAAATATAAAAACACTTTGAACTGTTGAAATCCTAAAAAATAATAAATCCCCTAAACACCCTAAAAATTTATAAAGGCCCCTAAAAACCATAAAATTCCCAAAATTCATATAAATTCCAAAACATGTAGAAACCATCAAAATACTAAAAATCCTAAAGAAAACGTTAAAACCCAATAAAACACTTAAATAACCTAAAAAACCCAAAAAATGAGAAAAACCCTAAAAACCATGAAACCCTAAAAACCTATGAAAACCATAAAACACAAAAAGAACTGTAAAAAAAGTAAAAATCCACTAAAAATACAAAAAACCATTTAAACAACTAAAACATTAAAAACTCTAAAATATTTTAAAACTATAAAAATCATAAAAAACCATAAAAACCCAAAAAACAAAAAAAATTAAAACCCCCCAAAACCCTAAAACTCTTTTAATTCCCTAAAAACTAAAAAATAAAAAAAATAAAAATCCTTAAGAATTGCTAAAAAACACAAAAAAGTAAAAAACAAAATACCACTGAAAACCTTGAAAACCACAATGAAAACTATGAAAACCTAAAAATACTAAAATCCCCTAAGAACCCAAAAAACTCTAACAACCTTTAAAAACCCTAAACAACCCTAAAATATCAAATCACTAAAGAACCTAAGACATTATAAAAATCCAAAATAACTAAAAATCCCTAAAAACATAAAAAAACACAAATCCTAAAAAATTAATATGAAGAATATAAAAACACAAAACATTTTAAACCTTTAAAAACATAAAAAAGATAAAAACCCTAAAAACAATAAAAAACCCTAAAATATTTTTAAAAAACACTATGAACCCAAAAACATTCTAAAACCACTAAAAACTATAAAAACACTTTAACCCTAGAAAAATTAAAAAATCCACAAAAACCCTAAAACCCTAAAAAATCATAAACCCTTAAGAAACCCTCAAAATCCCTATAAATTCTAAAAAAAATACAAATAAATTCAAAAAAAAATAATAATATAGAAAACCCTAAAACCCTTGAAGTACCAAAGAAAACCTTAATAACCTAAAATATAAGCAAACCCACTAAAGAACCAAAAAATGATAAAAACAAACATAGCTTCAAAATCTAAAAAAACAATAAAATAAACCATGAAAATATTATAAAATATTGAAAAATCACTAAATACATAAAAAACCCTAAACACCCTAAAAAACCTTAAAACAATAAAAACACTTACAACCCTACAAAAACATTATAAACCCTAAATGTCCCTAAAAACCCTAAAACCCCTAAAAACCATAAAAACCCATATATAGTCTAAAAAATATAAAAACACATAAAATCCTAATGAGGCCACTAAAATCTATTTATACTCCAAAAAAATTAAAAATTTAAAAACCCTAAAAACATAAAATAGAATAAAAATCCTAAAAAATCCTAAAAGTCCTCAAATTACCTTAAAATCCAAAAAAATAAAAACCAATAAAAATACATAAAATCCATAAAAATGTAAAATACTCTAAATGTCCTAAAATCCCATAATAAAGTATTCAAAACATAAAAACACATAAAAACACTAAAAACATTATAATTTTATAAACACTAAAACTACTAAAAACTATAAAACTGATATAAATAAATAAATATACTAACAAAATCTGAGCCTGGGAGGGGTATCTTGGCTACTTGATGGGTTCTAGTGGTTGCGGAAAGTAAAGATACCAGTTTGTGTTTCTGGTTCCTCAGTTCTTCCTTGGTTTATGATGATGATGAAGTGCAGGTCAAGTTGTGTTGCATTCTGGTTGTGGTGTTGTACTGCGGTCTTCTAATTTTTGGATGGTTTGGTTGTGAGTCATTTTTGATGCTGGATTGGAGGCATGATGATTAGGAGGTTGATAGTTGTGGTGCTAGTTTGGTTTTGATTTGCTTTGGGTGCTGGTTTTTTGTTCTGTGGAGTGGTAATGAATGTGGTCCTACTCTTAGGTGTTGTGGATATGTTCTTGGGTGTGATACTAGGTATGATTTGTTGGAAGATGATTGAATTGAAGGTGGGGGTTGCTGGAGTCTATCATTTCGGTTTATGGATGTTTTATGGCTGAGAAGGGAGTATAGTTTCCGGTTTTTGCTTATGGGTGCTAAATCGCTGCGAGGTGGTGAAGGTGAGACTTATGAATTTACTGATGGTGGTTTATGATGCTGGTGGTGGATATTCTTGGCAAGGAGGTGATGGTTGATGAAAATGATGATGTTGGATGCTGTTTTCTGATTGGCTGAGAGGTGCTGTCGAGATTGATTTTGTTTTTTTCTGTTTTTTCTGGTTGTTGTGTCTTTTGGTTTTTTGGGGAATTTTGGGTCTTATGGGGGTGTCCAGTGTTTTTGGGTGCGGATGATTGACCCAACCCCTCCCTTGTCTGCTACGTCTTTTTTCCTTCAAATAAATATGGGGTGGGGTCGGGAATATCCTGACCTCCGCATCTTCCTTACCTATAAAACCACTTAAAACTCTAAAACATCTTTATACCGTTAAAAATGTTAAAAAATTATAAAAAAATAAAATTGTAAAAAATTTAAATAATAATAAAAACCCAAAAAACCTAAAAATCTTAAAATACCTCAAAATCCCTAAAAACCAAAAAAATCCATAATACAATAAAAACGTCCTAATATCCCTAAAAATTAATTACCCTATAAATGAAAAAATCATAATAAAACCTTAAAAACATAAAAACACATAAATCCCCTAAAAACCTAAAAATGATAAAAACCCTATAAAACCCTTAAATCCCTAACAGACACCTTAAAACCCTCAAAATCCCTAAAATCCCTAAAAACATAAAAAATAACCATAAGGAATCTCTAAAAACATAAAGGCCTCTAAAATTCATAAAAATTATAACAAAACCCTTAAAAATATAAAAACACCTTAAACCCCTAAAAACCTTAAAAATGATAAAAACTCTAAAAGACCTTAAAAACTCCTAAAACCTTAAAACCCTAAATCCCATAAAAACCCCTAAAACAATAGAAAAATATATAAATCCATGAAACCTATTAAAACATTTAAAACATTAAAAACCCTTAAACAACCTTAAAATTTCAAAAAAAACCCTAAAAATCAAAAAAATCATAAAACCCTAAAACCCTTAAAAACCCTAAAAATCCATAAAAACCAAAACATACTATAAAATCTATAAAAAATATAATATCCCTAAAAACATAAGAAAATTTGAAAACCATGAAAACCCCTAGGAAAAAATTAGAAACCTAAAGACACATAAAATCGATAAAAGATCTTAAAACATTAAAAAAATTAAAATCCCTAAAAAACCCCCCAAAATCCCTAAAAACACTAAAAAACCATAAGAACCTAAAAAAACCTAAAAATATTAATAAAATTAAAAACCCTAAAACCCTTAAAAGTCGTAATAAATCCTTCAAAACCTCAAACACTTAAAACTCCTTAAAAACATAAATAATGATAAAAAACTAAATGAAACTAAAAACCGTAAACCCCTAAAAACCATAATACCCCTAAAAACTTCATGTAAACCCTAAAAACCCACAAAAAACTCTAAAACCACATTAAACTCCTAAAAATGATAAATAACTCCAAAAAACCATAAAACCCATAAATATTTAAAAAGCACTAAAAACCCCAAAAAACTAGAAAACCCTAATAACCCTAAAAATTCATAAAACCTCTAAAAATCCCTAAAAATACTTAAAATCATAAAAATTCTAATGAATCCCTAAATATTCCAAATAACATTAAAACCCAAAAAACTATGAAAACCCTTAAGAAAAACATTAAAACCAAAGACACATAAAACCCCTAAATACATAAAACACTCTAAAAACCATGAAAAACATAAAATACCCAAAAAAATCAAAATACCTAAAAACCAATAAAAACTTAAAAAATCCCTAAAAATCCCTTAAAACATAAAAAAACAAAAAATCCTAAAAACCCCTAAGAAAACCATAAAACCTAAAAACACTTAAAACCCCAAAACCCTAAAAATTAAAAAACCCTAAAAGACCTTAAAAGACCCTCAAACCCAAAAAACAACTAAAATCAAAAATCCGTAAAAACCATAAAATCCCTTAAAAACACTGAAACACACTAAAAAAACTCAAATCTCTGTAATCCTCGAAAAAAGTTATAAAACACTAAAAAATGTAAAAACCATAAAAAACATAAAAATCCCCCAAAACCCTAAAAATCCCTAAAACCCATAAAAATACATAAAAAACCTAGAAACATTAAAATCCAAGAAAAATATATAAAAACCCCTTAAAACATAAAAAGACATAAAACCAATAAATCCCAAAAAAAAACTTAAGAAACTAAAAATACATAAGATACCTAAATACAAAAACAACTCTAGAAACTGTAATAAATACTAAACACCATAAAATCCCTAACACCCCTTAAAGTCCCCAAAAACATTAAATAACCAAAAAAATTAAAAAAAACTGAAAAAATAAAAAAATACATAAAAAATCATAAAAAATTAAAAAACCCTAAGAAAACATTAAAAACTAAAAACACTTCAAATACCTAAAAACATAAAAAACTATAAAACCCCTAAAAGACACTAAAACCCCAATAAATAATAAAACCCCCCAAACCCTTAAAGAACCCGAAAACCACAAAAAAAACCTCAAAAACCACAAAAAAACACTAAACACACTTTATACTCCTAAAAACAATCCAAACCTTCAAAACCTTAAAACCACAAAAAGACTCAAAAAAACCCTAAAACCCCAAAAATACCAAAAATCCAAATTACCCCAGAAAATCCCTAAAATCCCTCAAAATCCATAAAACCTCTAAATACATAAAAATACAAATATCCTTGTATTCCATCAAAATGAAAAAACCCTAAAACCTTGAAAACCCTAATGAAATACTTAAAAACCTCAAAACAATTAAAACCAACAATATCCAAAAAAAACAATGAAAGCCCTAAAAGACCCTAAAAACTCTAAAACCCATAAAACCCATAAAAACCCTTAAACCCGTAAAAACACATAAAAATCATAAAATCCACTGAAAACTCTAAAAACCATTTAAACCCCAAAAAACATGTAACCCTAAAACCCTAAAAAACAAAAAAATCCTTCAAAACCATAAAATCATAACAAATCACGAAAAATAACTCAAAATTTAAAAAAAATCTAAAAAACCTGAATAGCCCAAATAAAACCTTAAAAACATAAAACATATAAAACCCCTAAAAACTTAAAAAAATATAAAAACCACCCAAGAACTCCAAAATCCCTAAGAACTCTAAAACCCCTCAAAATTTCTAAAAACCCTAAAACCCATTAAATATCCTAAAAAATCTCTAAGAATACATAAAAACATAAAAACAATAAAAAACCTAAAAACCCCTAAGAAAAGCATAAAACATTAAAACACATAAAACTCCATAAAATCGAAAAACACTAAATAAAATAAAATACCCAAAAAACTCCAAAACCCCATAGAACCAAAAAACCCCTAAAATACCTAAAACCCCAAAAAACTCAAAAAAAAACCTAAAAACCCACAAAAAAACACTAAAAACCATTTTACCCCTAAAACTTTAAAAAACTTACCAAAGGAACAAAAATATAAAAATCTCAACAAAAACTTAAAACCAAAAAAATATATTAAAAAAATGAAGAACCCTAAAAACCCACAAAATCCTTCCAAAACATTAAAATCAAAAAAATATGTAAAAATATTAAACAATGAAAAAACCATAAGAAAAACTTATAAACCTATAAACTCAAAAAAAAACACATAAAAACATAAACATTCTAAAACCCCAGAAAATCCAAAAAACTATAAAAACCATAAAATCCTTCAAAATCCCTAAATTTATAAAAAAAAATCTGACAAATCCCTAAAATTACATAGAATCATAAAAATGAAAAAAACATGAAAACAATAAGAAGATAATACAAACCTAAAAAACACTTAAAACCACTAAAAATGATAAAAAAAACCAAAAATAACATGAATACCATAAAACCCCTAAACACCTTAAAAACCCTAAGGCCCCATCAAAAACCTAAAAACAACTAAAATCTCTAAAAACTAATTAAACCCCTAAAATCATTAAAAGTATATAAAAACCCATAGAAAACATAAAAATATTATAAATACTTAAAAACTATAAAAAAATTAAAAAACCTATAAAATCCGAAAAACCCAAAAAACCCAAAAATCCCTTAAAAACCCTAATAATCTAAAAAATCCCAAAAATACCAAAAAATAAAATAAAAAACCCTAATAACCTTAAAAAGGTAAAAACCCTAAAAACCATGAAAACATTAAGAAACCCTTAAAAATATAAAAACAAATAAAAACTATAAAAATCTAAAAAACTCTAAAACCCCTAAAAGACCCAAAAAACAATAAACCCCTAAAATTCATAAAAATCCCATAAAACCCTCAAAAACATCTAAAAATTATAAAAATCATCTAAACCCCTAGAAACATTAAAAACTATAGAAACCATAAACCCTTGAAAAACTAAAAAACTACTAAACCCAAAGAAACTATAAAAACCCTAAAAACCCTTAGAATACTCAAAATCCCTAAAAATACAAAAAAAATGTAAAAATAATAAAAAATACCTAAAATCCCTTAAATGTAAAAATATCTTAAACCCCCAAAAATCTCTACAAAAACATGAAAAACCTAAAAACACTTAAATACCCTAAAAATAGAAAAAAATAACATCTCTAAAGGAAACCTAAGAAACCTAAAAAATAGAAAAACCATAAAACCCCTAGAAACATTAAAACAATAAAACCCCATAAAAATACTAAAACTCTAAAAACCAATTAATTCCCTAAAAACATTAAAAAAACTTAAAAAATATAAAATCCTTAAAAATAAAAAGACCCTAAAAACCATAAAAACCCTAAAAAACCTAAACAACCTAAAAAAATACATAAAATCCTTAAAAACTCTAAAACTAATAAAAATCATTAAAAATAACTAAAATACCTATAAGTCTAAAAACCCTAAAACACATAAATACCATTAAAAACCATTAAAAACATAAAAATGATAAAACCCCGAAATAATAAAAAAACCTTAAAACCCCTTAAAACCATAAAAACCCAAATACCATAACAACCACTAAAAACATAAAAAAACAAAAAAATAACTAAATACAATAAAACAATTTAAACACTCTAAATGTTAAAAACATTAAAATCCCTAAAAACCCGAAAAAATCATAAAGCACTAAAAACTCAAAAAACAATGAAAACCCAAAAAAATCTTAAAAACTCAAAATCCCTAAAAACCCTAAAACCCATAAAAATTACAAAAAAGAACTAAAAATACATATAAACATAAAAACCCTTAAAACAACGGAAAACCCCTAATCAACCCTTAAGAAACTAAAAGCACTAAAAGTCGTTATAAACTTACAAAATGCTAAATACCCTAAAACCCCAAGAAACCTAAAAATACAAAAAAACACAGAACTCCCTAAAAAATAAAAACCATTAAATCCCAAAAAAACCCTAAGGACCATTGAAAACTATAAAATCTTTTTAAATCCCTAAAAACTGTAAAAACTATAAAAAACCATAAAAACCCAAAAAATTAAAAAAAACCCAAAAATACAAAAAACCATATAACCCCTAAAACTCTAAAAACCAAAAAACCATCAAAATCACTAAAAAATATAAAAATATAAAAGAACTAAAAAATCCTTAATAATCCCTATAAATGTAAAAAACACTAAAAACCCTAAAACCCCTAATAAAACCTTATAACCAAAAAACACTTAAAACACTAAAAAAAATCTAAAAACACTAAAATCCCCAAAAACTCTAAAAAACCATAAATACCTAAAAACACTCATATTAACTAAACCCCTTAAAATCCATAAAAATCTTAAAACCCACAAAAAATACCTAAAAACATAAATACCCCTAAAACCTTAAAATAACATAAGAAACCAATAAAACCATAAAATAATTAAACCCCTAAAAACCTAAAATGGTAAAACTATAAAAAAACCCAAAAAACCTTAAAACCCCTCAAAATCTATAAAAACCAAAGAAACCATAAAAATCCTAAAATTATTAAAAAAAACCCTAAATATATAACAAACCCTAAACACCTTGAAAACACTAAGAAAACCTTAAAAATATAAACACTAAAAATAGGTAAAATTATAAAAATACTAAAAACCCTAAAAACTCTAAAAACCCTAAAAACACCACAAATCATAAAAACCCCTAAAGACCATAGAAAATCCTAAAATCCCATAAAAATCCTAAAAACCCACTAAAACCCAAAAAATGATTAAATTACCTAAAAACATTAAGATCTCTAAAAAACCTTAAAACCCCAAGAAACTCAAAAGAAATTAAACCCCAAAAAACCATAAAAACCCAAAAAAACCCAAAAAACCACCAAAATCCATAAAGACCCAAAAAACACAAAAATCCATAAAAATGTAAAAAACCATAAAAACCCCCGAAAAAACTTATGTAAACCTTATAAACCAAAAAATCGTAAGACCCCTAAAATCATAAAAAATGAAAACCTATTAATGATCCTAAAGCCCTCAAAATCACTAAAATCACTTAAAACCATAAAAACCGTAAAATAAATCTAAAATAAAAATAATATAAAAAATAGTAAAAAAAACTGAAGACCCCAAATAAAACCATAAAAACCTAAAAATGCCTAAATCTGAAAAAAAAACACTAAATACACTAAAAGTCCCTAAAATCCTAAAACCGTAAAAACCCTCAACTCACAAAAAACTAAAAAAACACTTTAAACCCCAAAAATCTTCAAAAATTCCCTGAAACCCCATAAAACCATTAAAAACTATAGGAAAACTGAAAAGCCAAAATACCATAAAACTCTAAAAAAACCAAAAACCACTTAGAATCCATACTAAACATAATAAAAATTAAAATCCATGAAAATTTTGAAAAATCACAAAAACCATAAAACCCCTAAAGAACCTGAATCCATAAGAAAACTTAAAAAACCTATAAATATTTAAAATCACAAAAAATAAAACAATACTAAAAATTCTAAAAACCCCTAAAACCATAATCTCTCAAAATTCATAAAAACCCTAAAACCATAAAAATCATAAAATATTCCTAAAAAGTACCTATAACCATAAAGAACTCTAAAAACTCTATAAATGCTAAGAAAATGATAAAAACCTAAAAACAATTAAAACCCCTAATAACCTAAAAATACGGAGAACTTTAAAAATCCTAAAAACCCAAAAAAATTATTAAAACCCTAAAAAACAAAAAAATTCCTAAAATTCCCTAAAAACCCTAAAAGCAACAAAAACCCTAACCCCCCTCCCCCCCATTCTCATAAAATCCCAAAAAAACATAAAAAATCTAAAAACACATTAAATCCCAAAAAACCTCTAAAATATCTAAAATTACATTAAAATTCAACAAATATGAAAAAAAAACTAAAAATGCTAAAAAATAATAGTATATTGAAAAAAACAATAATCCGACCAATAACCAAAAAAACCCAAAAACCCCAAAAACCCTCAAAATCACCAAAACCTTTAAAATAAAAAAAGATACTAAAAATTCCCCCAAAATCCCTAAAAACATAAATACCCTAAAAAATCCAAATAAGAATTTGATATAGAAAAAAAAATTAAAACCCCCAAAAAACTAAAAAATGTTAAAACCCCTAAAAGTCACTAAATCCCTAAAAACCCAAAAAAATCCCTCAAAACCTTAAAAAACAATAAATATCAAAAATAATCTATACAAATCCCTAAAAAGAAAAATACCCAAAAACCCCTCAATCCCACTAAAAACCTTAAATACATAAAAAATTTGAAACCCTTGGAAAACCTAAAAACACTAAAAACTGTTAAAAAGCTAAATACTCTAAAAACTACTAAAAATCTTAAAAATCCCTAAAAAACTAAAAACCATAAAAATCCAAAAAACGCCCCACAAATCCCAAAAAACATAGAAACCATAAAAACCCAAATCACCCAAAGAAAACATTCAAATGAAAAAAGCACTAAAAAACATCAAAAAACTAAAAATAATAAAAAACTAAAAACCCTAGAAACTCCTAAAACAATAAGTCTCAATTTTTTTAAAAAAAACCATAAAAACCCAGAAAAACCCTAAAGACGAGTAAAATATTTAAAGACCATTTAAACTACTAAAAACTAAAAAACCCATTAATCCCAAAAAACAATAATATAAAAAAATCATTAAAACCCATAAAACACTATAAAACCCTAAAACCCCTGAAACACCATAAAATCCCTTAAAAGCCTAAAAACCCATAAAATCTAAAAAATCCATAAAAATTCCTAAAAATATAAAAAACACTAAACTCTAAAAAAAGTATAAGAAAAATATAAAAATCTAAAAATACTTAAAACTACTAGGAATCATAAAAAAAATCTAATACCCTAAAAAATAAAATACAATAAAACCCTCAAAATCACAAAAATCTATAAAGACTATAAAAATTCTAAAAAGCTATAAAATCCCCCAAAACCATAAAAACCCTAAAAACCCTGAAAACACCAATGAAAACCATAAAAAAATAAAAACACTAAAAACCTAAAAAAACTAAAACCCCTAAAAATCCATTAAGGACTTGAAAACACTAAAAATACCAAAAAAAATTAAAACCCCTAAATCCTTAAAACCCCTTAAAAATTTAAAAACAAAAAAAAAAGCCATTAATAAACCTAAATAACCTATTAACCACAAAAAACATTAAAAACTCTAGAAAACCATAAAAAACATAAAATTTCCAAAAAAACATAAAAACATTAAAAACCATAAAAACACTGAAAAGACCTAAAAACTTGTAATGTCCCTAAAAACAATAAAAACCACTGAAATCCTAAAAAATACAAAAAATCCATAAAAATATAATAAACCCTAAAACACCTGAAAACTATAAAAAACATTAAAAACCTAAAAATACTTAAACCCCTAAAACATGAAAAATGAAAAAACAACAAAATAACACTAAAAACCATAAATGACATAAAAACTCTCAAAATCCCTAAAACCCCAAAATACCATAAAAATCCTAAAAATCCTAAAAATAAAATGAACCCTAAAAACTCTGAAAACCCCTATGAAAAATCATAAAAACCTAAAAACACTTAAATCCCCAAAAAACATAAAAACTATATAGTAAAATATCATAAAAACCCCAAAACCCCTAAAAACCATAAAACTCAATAAGACCTTAAAAACCCATAAAACCCGTAAAAAACTAAAAAACCCCTTTAAATGCCTCAAAATCTTAAAAACTCTAAAAATATTAAAAACCCAAAAAATAAAAAAAACACTCTCAAACACTAAAACCACTAAAAATACATAAAAACACTAAAAACCCATAAAATTAAAAAAAAATCTGTATAATTCCATAAAACTATTAAAACCTTGAAAAACATAAGAAAACCATCAAATCATAAAATTCACTTATAACCATTAAAAACCTTACAAAATGATAAAAACCTAAATATCCATAAATATATCAAAAAACCCTAAAACTGTAAATATCCAAAAAAATCTTGAGAAATCCCAAAAAATATTAAAAACCCATCAAAACCCAAAAAAACCTAATAAAACCTTAAAAACAAAAAAAACAGTTCAAACCCCAAAAAATGAAAAATTTCACAAAAGACCCTAAAAACCTAAAACACCCAAAACCATAAAACCCAATAAAAAAAATAAAAACCCAAAAACCCATAATACCCCTAAAAATCACTAAAATCTATAAAACCCCTCTAATCCCCAAAATTTTTAAAAAAACACTTAAAAATATTTAAAATCCCTAAAATCCACAAATTTTTGAAAAACAGAAAAAAAATACATAAATACCCTAAAAACCATGAAAAAACCTTCAAAATTAGAAAATCCATAAAAACCCTAAAAAACAAAAAATAAATCATGAGAAATAATTACAAATACCTCAGAGACAAAAACATAAAACCCTAAAAACCATAGTAAAATATGAATTCCAAAAAAAACATAAAACTACTAAAATAAATAAAAATAATTAAAATCCTAAAAAACCACATAAATAAATAAAACCCTAAAAATTCTCAAAATTTTGAAAATTTTCAAAAACCGTGAAATTCCCCAAAAAAATCCATAAAAATCTCTAAAATCATAAAAATACCTCTAAAAATCCTACACCACAAAGGAAACCTTGAAACCAATAAGTGCTTATAATCCTTGAAAAACCATAAAATGCTAGAGACCCAAAAAAATAAAAACCATGAAAATCATAAAAACCATTAAAAACCTTAAAATCCCTAAAAACCCATAAAAACACAAAAAACTAAGTAAAAACTATAATAAACATTTAAAACCCAACAAACATAAGAAAAACTGTAAAAAAAAATTTGAAACACTAAAAACTCAAGAAAACCAAAAAACCTAAAAAAACAAAAAAAAATCCCTAAAATCCCAAAAAACACTTAAAACCCATAAGAACCATAGAAAACTATAAAATCCCTAAAAATAATTAGAATCATAAAAAACCTCAAAACCCTGAAAACCCTTAAGAAAACATGAAAACCATGAAATCACTTAAATCCCCACAAAACACTAAAAACACTTATAACCCAAAAAGATACTAAAAATCCCAAAAAAATCCAAAAAACACAAAATACCATTAAATCAATCAAATAACCTAAAAACCCCATAAGAAACTAAAAACACATAAATCCCCTAAAAACATAAAAAATTCTAAAAACCCTATGTGACCATAAAAACCCCTAAAAACATAAAAAACCCCAATAATATTAAAAACCCTAAAATCCACGGAAAACTCTAAAACACTCTTTAAACCACTGAAAACACTAAAAACTATTAAAAATAAAAACCCAAAAAACTCAAAAAACACCTTAACCCACCCAGAAAATCATAAACCCCTAAAAACCATAAAACCCCTCAAATCTCTAAAGACCCTAAAAGTCTATAAAATACTAATAAAGACCTAAAAAGCTGAAAACATAAAAAATCCTAATAAAACCTTAAAAACATAAAAACACTTAAACCCCCTAAAAACATAAAAAATGCTAAAAACCAAAAAACACCCTAGAAAATAAGAAAATTGCATAAAACTTAAAAAACCAATAAAAAATCCACAAAAAATCCACAAAAAATCACTAAAAGTGTAAATATCCTCAACAACTGGATAAATACCAAAGAATTCCTTAAAACAGTAAATTGCATAAAACCCATACAAACCCTAAAAATGGTAAAAATCCTAAAAGACCCTAAAACCCTTAAAACCCAAAAAACCAAAAAAACCCTAAAACCATAAAAAACTATAAAACCCTAAGAACCCGTAAAACATTTTGAAAATATTAAACCTTTTAAACCCAAAAAATGTTAAAAAATATCAAAAACCATAAAAACCATAAAAATTCAAAAAAACCCTAAAACCCATAAAACTATAAAAAACCAAAATACCCTAAAAATCCAAACCCCTAAAACCCCCTAAAATACAAGAAAATAATAAAAATCCTAAAAAATATATGAAAACCCCTCAGAATGTAAAAAACACCAGAAGACCTAAAAACCCTAATAAAACATTAAAAACCTAAAAACACATAGAACCCCTTAAAACTTAAAAATGATAAAAAAACCTAAAACATTATAAAAACAAAAAATTCCCCAAAACCTTAAAAATACCGACAAATATCAAAAACATCACACCACAAAAAACCATGAAAACGCGTTAAAAACATAAAAACCAAAAAAACCCTTAAAACCACTAAAAACCTGAAAAAATAATAAACCATCAAGACCCTAAAAACCTTACACCCCTTAAAAATATTTAAAACCCTAAAACCATTAAAAAATATAAAACTAATAAAAACCTTAAATATCATTAAAACCCTTTAAACCGTTAAAAGTGTTAAAACTCAAAAGAACATTAGAACCCAAAAAAATTCAAAAAAAAACCATAAAACCCCCAAAATATATAAATTCTAAAAACATTAAAAACCTCAAAATCCATAAAAACTCAATAAAAACCCAAAAAACCCTAAAACCCCAAAAAACATAAAAAACCCTAGAAACCCTAAAATAATTTATACCCAGCATAATCTCTAAAAACCCTAAAAGTCATATAAATACTTAAATCCCTATAAATCCCTATAAAAATAAAAATATCCCTAAAAATTAAAAAATCCTTAAGAAAACCTCAAAACCATAAGAAAACATAAAACCCTTAAAAGATCTGAAATGATAAAACCCAAAAAAACCCAAAAACTACGAACACCCCTAAAAACCATAAGACCCCAAAAACCCATAAAAACCTTAAAAACCACTAAAAATATTAAAAAACCTAAAACCCCTAAAAATTAAAAAAAAAATAAAAACCATTAACACCCAAAAAATCTTATATAAAACCTAAAAACCTAAAAATGCTAAAAACCACTAACAAAGCCTAAAAACCCAAAAAAACACATAAAACCCATAAAAACCTAAAAATGCTAAAACCTTAACCCCCCCCCCCAAACCCTAAAACCCTAAAAACACAAAAAACAATCATAAAACACAAAAAAAACATATAAGAACATTAAAAATCCATAGAAACCTTAAAACCCATTAAAAACTCTAAAACCCCTTTCAAAACCAAAAAACAATAAGGATACACAAAACCCATAAATTGCCTAAAAACTCAAAAAACCCTATACAAACCCCAAAAATGTATAAACCCCAAAACCTGTAAAAACCCTCAACCCCTTAAAATACCTAAAAAAATAAAACACCATAAAAATCCCAAAAAATACCAAAAAACATAAAAAACCCTAAAACCACTATAAATCTTAAGAAAACCATAAAAAACTAGAAACACTTAAAACCCCTAAAAACCTAAAAAATTAAAACCCCTAAAACCATAAAAAATCCTAAAACCCTAAAAACCATAAAACTCATAAAAATTTTAAAAACTCTAAGAACCCTAAAAACTAATATAAAACATAAACATCCCTTAAACCTCAAAACATGTTGAAAAAATATAAAAACCATTAAAACCCCAAAAGACTAAAAATACCCCTAAAAAGAAAAAAACTAGAAAAGACACTAAAAACCTAAAAATTAAAAAAATCAAAGTCTCTAAAAACCCAAATAAACCACAGATATCATAAAAAATACCTAAAATAAATAAAAATTTTAAAAACCATGAAAACCATAAAAACTATAAGGAAATATTAAAAAACACATAAAAACCAAAAAAAATGAAAAAATGCTAAAACCCTAAAAGAAACCTAAAAATCCTATAAATCATAAAAAACCATAAAACACCTAAAAAACATAAAAAATACTAAAAATATATAATCTGTTTAAACTCGTAAAAATGTTAAGAAAACTAAAATCATTTAAAAACTATGAAAATAAAAATAATCTATTAAAACATAAAAAATGTAAAAAACCCCGAAAAACTTAAATACAAGAAAAAAAATTAGAAACCGTAAAAACTAAAAAGAATTATAAAAAACCCCTAAAAAGTTTAAAAACCCCAAAAACCATGAAGATTCCAAAGGAAACCATAAAACCAAAAAATAATTAATACACTTATAAAACCTAAAAAATTAGAAAAACCTAAAAAACATAAAAAACCAAAATACAATAAAAATCATAAACCTTAAAGAATGATAAAAACCTATAAAACTCAATAAAAACACTAAACACCCACAAATCCCTAAAAATTTTAAAACCACTAAAAAACCATAAAACCCCTAAAAAATCAAAAGAACCCAAAATACCCAAAAAACCATAGAAAATATAACAACCCTAAAAACCCTCATAACTCTCAAAAAACATAAATCCCTAAGAATTAATAAAAACCCAAAAATCCATAAATCCATAAACCCCCCCCCCTAAAACCCTATAAAACCCTAAGAATATCATAAACACCAAAAAACACTTAACATCACTAAAAACCAAAAAATTCTAAAACCCCCCAAAACCCTAGACATCCTTAAAGACCATAAATCTCCTAAAAAATAAAAGACCTAAAAACCCATAAAAATCCGAAAACCACTAAAAACTCTAAAAACCCTTTAAATCCCAAAAAATTATAGAAAACTCTAAAGACATTAAAACGACTAAATAATAAAAAAACACCTAAAAATAAAAAAAATTAAAATCATAAAAATTTTAAATCCCCTCAAACCGTCAAAATATCTAAAAACTCAAAAAATATCCTAAAAAATCTTTAAAAATACCGACGAATTTAAAAAACCATAAAAACATGAAAAAAATATGAATAAATTAAAATATTAAAAAAAATAAACCCTTATAAATCCAAAAAACTCTAAAAACCCTAAAACCCATAAATCCCTAAAAATCCCTACAAATCTTAATAAACCAAAACAATCCTATAAAATTTATAAAAATCCAAAAATCTATAAAAAACACCCTGAAAACCCTAAGAAAACTTTATAAACCTAAATACACTTAAAACCCCTAAAACCATAAAATAATAAATATACTATAAAACCCTATACACCATGACAAACCCCTATAAATATTAGAAAATTTTAAAACCCCATAAATACCCTAAAAACTAATAAAAAATCTAAAAAATGTTTAATACCCAAAAAAATGTCAAAAAATACTAAAAATCATTAAAAAGATAAAAAATATATAAAAACCATAAATACCGTAAATACCCATAAAATCTAAAACCCCAAAAAAACCCTAAGACCCCTTAATATACCTAAAATCCATAAAAATCATAAAATACTAAAAACTCCATAAAAATACCTAAAATCATATAAACCCATAAAACACTGAAAGAACCTAAGAAAACCTTAAAAAACTAAAAACAATTAAAACCTATAAAATCTAAAAGATTCTAAATAGAATAAGATACCATAAAACCCTCTAAACCATCAAAATCCATAAAATCCCTAAAAACCATAAAAACCATAAAAATCCAAAAAACACGAAAAATACCTCAAAATAAACAAAACCTTAAAACCCCATAAGAAGACCTTAAAGCCTAAAAACACTTAAAATCCCTAAAAACATAAAAACGCTAAGAACCCTAAAAGACCCAAAACACTAAAAACCCCTAAAAACCAAAAAACCTTATAAAAACCTTGAAAAATAATACACCCCCACAAAATCCCAAAACACGGCCAAAAAATATAAAAATTATTTAAACCACATAAAATGATAAAAACCATTAAAAACCATAAAATACATTAAAACTCAAAAAACCTAAAAACCTCAAAAACAATAAAACCATGAAAACCCTAAAACCCCCAAAATTCAGAATGACCCTAAAACCATAAAAATATCTATACTTACCAAAAAAACATAAATAAAACATAAAAACCCCTAAAAATACCTGGAGATGGCAGTGTCGGATCTCTCGCGATGGTCTCCCTACTACTCTGCATGTAGGTTGACGACGACGTAGCCTATGGCGTCATCGACTTTTCCCTGCCTAAATCTCTGGCCAGGGGAGGTAGTGGTTGGGTCCTCCCTGAGGCTTCCCTCTTCTCATTCTTCTATTCCAGCACAACTTCCTCACTTTCCAGAGATTGATTTCTGGTCTAAAGTCCCGCTCTATGAGAATGGTGTGCCTTCGTTCCAGATCTCTTCCCGGGAGTTCTCAATGGCCTCCGCCCTTCTGGATCTCATGATGGTGGCCCGATTTGGAAGGATTCGACCCAGTGTGGATGATTTTAACAGATTTGTTAATCTTTATTGGAATATCTGTGATCAAGTGGTTGTATATTTGTTGGATTCTCTTCAGTTTCTGATTCACTTTAGGAATGAAGATGATCTTGTCTCTATCTGGGCTTTTTCTCCCCGAGCTATTGATGTCCTTCAGTTTTATTTATTCTACTGGAATTTTAATTTTCACCTGCATCATGATCCCTCGAGTGTGGATATGTGGATTAACCTTACTGGTCTTTCCCTACCCTTCCAAAATCCATCCATCCTTTGCATCATTGGTAACCTCATTGGTAGATTTCTGTGTATGGATGCTTGGACAAGTGTGGCTTTCCACCCGGAGGTGCCAAGGATTTGTGTTGAGGTGGATGTTTCCAAAGTTATGATTAATATTGTCTGTGTTGAGATCGAAGGTGAGATAAGGTGGCATCAGGATGTATGCTTTGAATTTTGGGTTCCTTTCTGCTCGCCCTGTCAAAGGATGGGTCACTATGCCTCTTCTTGTAGGAGTGATTTCTCTGTCAAGTCTACTCCATTTGATGGTTTCCTAGCATATTATCCTCCTTGGGGAGAATCGAGATTGCACAATGAGGGTCTCCTCACTTGAATGGTTAATCCACCTCTGGCTGAGGAGAAGGAGGTTTTTGTGGTCAGGGATGTTCTAATGCAGGTTGATCGGCATCCCCTCTCCAACCCAAGGATCTGTGATGTTTTTTAAAGGCTGAAAATGATCTTGGAATAGTGGAAAGTACGGGTGTGGTAAAACCTGTGGAAGGAATCATGGTGGTGCCTAGATCTTCTCCTAGAGTTCTGTATGTGGCTGGGGTCTCTGGTGAACCTTTATCAGTGAATGAGGGAGATGAGGGTGTCCCCTTGTGCAATATGTTTGATGTCTTGGATTTGGAGGAGTTGATTCAGGAGCATCACACAGTCCAAGTAAAGTTGTCTGGTTATTTTTGTGAAAAAGATAAGCATAATACCTACCTTGGGCCTTAGGGAGCTATTTGTGAGGTTATGGTAAAGGGGTTGTAGGTGGTGGAATCACCCACTAGTAATGAGGAGGCGTCTACTGGTGACTTTGATGATCAAGATGGGAAGAATACCTGCCTTGGACCTCAGGAAGTTGCTTGTGAGGATATGGGAAAGGGGGTGTAGGTGATGGAACCTCCCGTTGGAAATGAGAAGGAATTCATGGGCCCTGATGTGCAGGTCCTCTTTCTCAGCCGTGTCGCTAGTGACAGTGTTGAGCATTCTGGACATGCTGCGGCAGAAGGAGAGGTAGCAACACAGGGGGCGGTTGGGGAGGATGGCTCTAAGGGTGTGCCTGGTTGCTGGTCCATGGGAATGGTTTTGAATGCATCTGAGGCGGGGGTTGAGAGGACTGCTAGTGTTGCTTCCTTCCATGTGAATGAGCAGGGGTAAGTGGTGGTGCAGGTGCCAGAGAATAAGTTGGAGGAGGTGGCTGTGCAGGGGACAGTGGACAACTTGGAGGGGGTAGCTTCTCATGGGAGTGCACCTGAAGAAGGTTTGGTGTGCGGGAAGGGGGATAGACTTGGGATGGGGGATTCCCCCGAAAACAGGGGTGCTGCTGCGCAGGAGGTGGTCCCAAGGGAGTTGGGGCTTTTGTAGCTGGCTGACAAGCCTGACTACTCATCCAGGCATGATAATGAGGGGACGATCCTACCTGGGGAGGATGGGAAAGGCCTCCAGTTACTGTCGGTGTACCTGCCTTAGTGGATCTAAGATTGCCTCAGGATGAAGATTTTTTTGAGTTCCCCCATAACCAGGAAGCCTCCTCTATCCCGGATCAAGTGCATTGAATGGAAGCAGATGAGTGCTCATTCGAGATCTATAAGGTGAAAGGGATGGATGATGGTTCCACCTTGAACTCCTCAAAGAGGAGGAGGAAGCGGGATTACTCCACTATCCCCAAACCCCTGGTTACTCAGGCGTCTTAAAAGGCAGTTATGTTGAAAGTCAAAGTCAATAATTGAGAGCATCCACATTCCCCGGAACAAAGAAAACGCAGGGAGAAGTTTCTGACGCTCCTCAAACTTAATGAGGATTATGAGTCAAGATGGGATGACTCTGACTCCTGCTTTGATGATGCGGCCTCTGGATATGGTGCGGATGGTGACCCTTATGGTGTGGCTTCTGTTTCGGACTTTGGTGGTGACGTTGACTGATCTATTTTCTTTTCCTTCTTTGTTTTCCTTTTGATCTTTCTTTTTTGGGGTCTTTGGGTTGGGGTTGTAAAGGGTTTTTGGGTGTGGGTCGTTTGACCCCTCCCCTCCCTTGTCTGCTGTGTATTTTCTTTAATAAATTTGGTGGGGCTGGGAATAGCCTGACCCTTGAATCTTCCTTACCCCTAAAAATACCTAATCAAACCTTAAATACATAAAAACATTAAAACCCCTAAAAAACCAAAAAACACAAAAAACCATAATAACCCATAATAACCAATAAAAATACTACAAACCCACAAAAACATTAAAAACCCCTTTAATCCCTAAAAAACTTAAAAAATTTAAAAAACATAAAAACACTAAATAATCAAAAAAACATAATAACCAAAAAACAATAAAAAGAATAAAACCCCCAAAAAAACCTTGAAAACCCAAAAAAAATAACAAAAAAATCCATAAACCCCAAAAAAATATAAAATTACAATAAAAACCCTAGAAACCCCAAAGAATGCCTTATAAACCTAAAAACACTTAAAAACCCTAAAAAACTGAAATCCCTAAAAACCATAAAAATAATAAAAAACCACTAAAAACCTTCAAAACCAAAAAATTCTTTATAAACCTAAAAAACTAAAAACTCAAAAAACCATTTAAACCCCCCCCCCCCCATCCCCTAAGTTTTAAGAATCTCTAAAAAACAAAAAAATAATAAAAACCTTATAAACTCTAATAAAACACTAAAAAACAAAAAAAAACCCATAAAAACTTAAAAGCCGCAAATCCATAAAAACCCTAAAAACCATATAAATACTAAAAAGTCACAAAAAATTCAAAAATACTTAAAAAATGAAAAAACCTCAAAAACCAATGAAACCCTTAAGAATAAAAAATAATTAAAACCCTTAATGAATTTAAAAACCCTAAAATACATTAAAAACCCTAAAACCCCTAAAAAAAATAAAAAACACATAAAACCTTAAAAATTCATAAAAACCATAAAACCCACTAAAACTATTAAAACCATTTAAACCCCAAAAAATTTTAAAATACTATAGATACATTAAAAAACATTAACATTAAAAAAACACTAAAACACTCAAAATAACATTAAAATCCCAAAAAACCCAAAAAACTGTCAAAATCCCTAAAACCATTAAAAATAATGAAAAACATAAAAAATCACTAAAAATACTACAAATGTAAAAACCCATAAAAAATATGAAAACCTCCAATAAAACATTAAAAATATAAAAACAAATAAAACCCGAAAAAATATAGACAACATGAAAAAATAAAATCCCAAAAATACCCTAAAAATAATGAAAACCTCTAAAAATTAAAAAACCAAAAAACCCATTAATACCCTAAATAACCAATAAATACTTCAATACCCCCTAAAAACATTAAAAAATAAAAATATTAAATTACTCAAACCCAAAAAAAACACCAAAAAATCATAAAAACCCAAAAGGCCATAAAACCCTCTTAACTCTAAAAAACCCTTAAAATCCTAATATCACTTAAAACATATAGAAACACAATAAAAATCTTAAAAAATCACAAAAAAAAGTAAAAATGAAAAAAATCCACAAAATTCTGAAAACAACTAAGGCAACCGTAAAAACCGCAAAACACTTAAAACCCTTAAAATTACTAATAAAAACAAAAAAACTAAATACCTTAATGACCATCAAAATTCCTAAAAACCTAAATACACATTGAAATCCTAAAAAGTCCTAAAAAGTCATAAAAAACTAAAAAAATTATAAACTACAAAATACCTAGATATCGAAGAGAAAACTTTAAAAACCTAAAAAGACATAAAATGATTATGAAACCTAAAAATACTAAACCACCTAAAGACCTAAAAAACACTAAAACCCTTAAAAACAATAAAACCCCCTAACACATTAAAAAACATAAAATCACATAAAATCCCTAAAACCCACTAAAAACTATAAAAAACCTTTATAACCCAATTTTTTTAAAAAACACTAAAAATTCATTTAAACCCAAAAAACAATTAACACCATAATACCCCAAAAAGAATAAAAAATCTATAGGCCCTTAAAACCATAAAAATATTAAAAAATACATAAAATACAAAAACATAACAAATCATAAAAAACACGACACCTCCTAGGAAATCCTTCAAAACCTAAAAACACTTAAAACCATTTAAACCCTAACAAATGCTTGAAAGTCTAAAAAATCTTAAAACCCTCGAAATACCAAAAACCCCAAAAAAACATAAAAAACCAAAAAAAACAAATATATCTAAACACATTAAATACAATAAAACCATACAAACCCTAGGAAAAACTAAACAAATAAAAAACCTAAATCCCCTTAAAATAAATAAAACACTAAAAGTCCTAATAATCCCTAAAATCCCAAAAAACCATAAAAACCACAAACCCCCTAAAAACATTAAAAACCCTAAAACCCAAAGAAAATAATAAAAATAATAAAAACACACTAAAACTATTTATACTCATAATAATGTTTAAAAAACTCAAATAAACTTTACTAAACCTTAAAAACCCATAAAAACTCAAAACCCATAAAACCCACAAAATCCATAAAAATTTCTAAAAAACCTAAAAACATGTAAAAGTTCAAAAAAATATCTATAAATTCCTAAAATGTAAAAAACCTAAAAACCTAAAAATCCTTATAAAAATCCTAAAAATATAAAAATAATTAACACCACAAAAACATTAATAACAATATTACCCTATAACCCCTAAAAATACTAAAATATTAAAAACCCCTAAAAATAATAAAAACAATAAAAAACCATACAACCCAAAAAACCACTAAAAAATATAAAAAATCTTTAAACCTATACAAATGTTATAATAATATATAAAACTATAAAAACCCAAATTAAACTTAAAAAATGAAAAAACTAAATAAAACCAAAAAACCTCCTAAAACCCCTTAAATCACTAAAAATTCATAAAAGACCTAAAAAACCTTGAATATTGCAAAAAAATACTTGATAATTTAGAAACTCTGAAAACCCATAAGAAAACCTTAAAAACCTAAAAACAATTTGTTGATTCTCCTTTCTGTCACAGAGTACAAAGACTGACTAAGGGGAATACCTGAAGCAAAGAAGAGGGAAGATTCATCAAAAAATTGCAAAGGCATTAAGGTGGGAAACTATGCTTGTGCGCCAGCCTTGGGCGCAGAACCCACTTGCGTGCTAGACATGAGGTTCGCAAGTCACATGTGTGCCCAAAGTGAAATTTCGTCCAAACAATAAGTGGCCTATAAATACACCCTATCGGCCCCCCATTTTAGGGATGAAAAAAATCCAAAACTCAGATTCAAGCTCTGGTTTCCCAAGTCTCTGTCTGAAGTCTTTCGAACACTTATAAGGTAATTAATTACCTAGAATGGAATCTATAAAGAGGAAGAATAAGGCTTAAGTATTAGAACTCATAAATACTTGTGTACCTAATTGTCCAACCCTTAAAGGAAATGGAGACACTTGCGCGCCTCCTTTTCCTCTCATGGAAACTTGTTCGCCGCCCTTCTGGAAGCATATAGGGATAATACTAAGGGCTTGAGCCAAGTCTCTCCCAAGTATTACCTTACAGGTTCTCCATCATGCAAGTATACTTGCAAGACGAGGACTTGCACACCCAAACAGGATTTGCATGTCTGCCTCTTTTTGGGTGCCCCTCCTACCTATTCACCAGTTTTCTTTAAATGCACCTTTACTCTTCAAGATCTAGCCTTCAAAACCCTCTTCAAAGCCACTTATGGCATGGTTTCTTTGTTTTCTTCCTTATCTAAAAGGAGTTCTGTGTAATATCTCCCAAAACCATGTGATTTATATAACTTTATATCACTATAGTAAGAGGTTACCTTCATTCAGCGTCATCCCTTAAGATGAGATAATCGTTGAAATGGGCATCCTTCTTAGGAGTAGGCCCTAATCATAAGTTAAAGTCCCCCTTTAATTTGGGCATCCTCCTTAGGAGTAAGCCCCAAATTAAGAATCTAAATCTCCATAAAACACAAATACCTTTATGGACCCTATTAATGGTCATCGTCTTTAAGAGTAAGCCCTAATTCCCCCCCTAATTTGGGCCTCCTTCTCAAGAGTAAGTCCCAAGTTATAAGTTCCCTTTAATTGGGAATCCTTCTCAAGAGTGAGTCCTAATCATATGTCCCTCTTAATTTGGGATTCCTTTTTAGGAATAAGTCCTAAGTTTAAATTCCAAATCTCCATAAAACACAAATACCTTTATGAACCCTACTCATGGGATTCTTTCCTGAACTAATTCCTGGTCTTCATTTACTTGGGCAGTCACACATACATAATCCCCATATCATTCTTTATGACCGCATCTTTCATATCACAAATCGTCAGGTTTACTGATACCTCTTGTTTCTCACACCGAGTATGACTCACATTAGCTTAAAGTGTAAAAGTAGCTACGACACATCTCTTGGGGCTATTAATCACACGTAAGCCCCAAAATTGTTAATAGAACTATGTGGACTTTGATCTCTACCTCAAAAGTAGAGTACGTAGGAAGCCCTTCTAAGTTTCAAGCCCATAACCCATTAATTCTCATCCTTCCCATATGATGTTAACCTAATCTTAATTCTCGAACTATGTGGGTTCTGATTCCTCTTCAATAACGATACGTAGGTAGCCCATCTACGGGTACGATCCGAACTCCAAAATAATCCATGTCTTTCTAAACGGCAATAAACATCAAGTGCCCCACTGAGTGGAATTAAAACTAGTATGGTTATCATAATGACCAAAGGATTTATATATAATGTGTTTAAGGATACAATTGACTACGAATCTCTAATAAATATGAATGATTCTCTATCAATGAAGAACCTCAAATACATATAAAAGATTCTATAAATACCGAACCTATCAATCATTGATTTCCATCTAAATAAAAACTCATTTTCATGCTTGGTGAATTAATAAGGATTCGTGAACATAACTTAAATCTATAAGAGAGTCCCGGAGTAGACAATAATTCCCCCTAAAAAGGTGTGATGAGTCTAACCTCCCATCCTCTCGACCAGTGAAAATTCACAAGCCTCATCAGTCCACAACTAATGAGCACCGACCTTTGGAAAGTAGGTCCAAATGGATATAGAGTCATTAGATGTTTCCGGTTCTATGAATAATCCTATTAGAAACTGATTTGAAAGTGTGAACCTTAAACAAACAAGTTCATCCCCATTTCCTGAAGAAACAAAAAAATGTGAACCCGACGTGAATCCTTAACCAAGTTAAAATGATGTTTTACTTATTTGTTAGGCCCCTATTAAACTCAATATGAGGGGAAAAAGAAGTCAATAACATAAGCGCTCATCCAAAAGATATAGTCTGGATAGAATTATCTTGATTATGTCTGTTAAATCAAACATACAATCTTTTTCAAGATCTCTCTACAACACAAAATGGCTTCTTTAAAGTTCACACCTATGAATCCTTTGCCCGCTACTCCTGCTGGATCCTCATCTGCTTTGAGGACAACATCACATATTTATCATCTTCAACACTGGGTCTCGAATGAATTGGATAGGGAATACCATCAACACTGTACCATCCTGACTCTGGAGTCCGCTCGAGAAACCCTCCAGGTTAACAACTCACCATAGTTGTTCAGACAGCGACGACCAGTGATCAAGAAGCAGGCGGTGCTAACCACCGTCTCCAAACATTTTTGGTCGTTATCCCCAGAATTCAACAACTAGTTCCTCCCATATTAAAAGGAGGTGAATTAAGAGGTCCCTTAAGGCCTCAGTTCAAGAAGACAAGATTTCTTCCCGAGGAATCCTATCAACAATCGTCACCGGACTTGTGCAGTAGTTCACCCTCAACATGATGAGGGTGTCAACTATAGGCATTTGGCTCAGGTTCCTCAGACCCGAGCATGCAAGATGAATCATCAGAGGTGAAATTCGGCCAACAGGGAGCAGGTTCTTACCTCTTCCCCCTCTGAAGAAGTCCATCGACCTAACCTGATGGAATGAAATGAGCAGGCACACACACCCGTTCGTTCTAATCCCGCTGGCCACCAGACTCGTCTGGAAACAACCCACCAATCACGTTAGGAAATTCTGATGGAGTACTATAGGAAGGCACTTACACTTGTTTATAATTCATCAGCCAGTTAGCAAGCTCATCTGACTGCATCCAAATAAGTTTGCCAACCAAATA
Organism: Viscum album; assembly: GCA_963277665.1. Classification (NCBI taxonomy): domain Eukaryota; kingdom Viridiplantae; phylum Streptophyta; class Magnoliopsida; order Santalales; family Viscaceae; genus Viscum; species Viscum album. Next base: position 406,413,472 of record OY728148.1, on the reverse strand, counting down.
TGGTGAGCACCTGTAAACATGCACATACACCTACTTACAATCATCTATTCTGTTAGTAGTCTCATCTGCTAGTATTGAAAGAAACCTGTCAATCATACTTGACAGGGAACATCCAGAAGGCACATACACTTGCCAATGTTCATCAACTCTACCAACTGTCTTGTTTGGTAGCACCCAGAGAAGTCATTCGAAAAGCTCCAACGACAAATTTAGAGCAGACTCAACTCTCTGCCCCTATGAATAAGTACTATCAATATCTGTTGACGGGAAAAGGAGGACATGAGTAGGAACATACACCTACTCCAGACAAAGAATGGACATATATTCCCATTCCGGCAGCTGAAGTCACCAAGCACATTCTGACAATGGTGAAAGAGCAGAAGAAAATCCCTACCCATATTCTGGATACATGTCAGAATATTATAACAACTTCAGTGACATCATAGGGAAAGAAACATAAATCTATCCCTATCAGTGGATTGAATCATCAAAATGTCACTTTGGAGAATATTCACACCTCTTTTCTAGTCCAGGAGGACTGTGGGGAATACTCCCCCATGTCCTACGGACAATCAAGTCGGGCACATACACCCGATTTGAATGGAGATAATCAACCTAACCTGGCCATTTCTCCTAAGCAGGCACATACACCTGTCCATAATAACCACTTTCATCAACAAGTGGTTTCCAAAGTCAGTTAGAAGTTTTCTAAGAAAAATACTCATCCATCACAGTTGAGAAATAAAGAGCCAATCTACAATAAGGCCTTGCTCGATTCTGGAGTTCTTGATTCACTCAGACAATTGTCTATTACAACTCAAGGTTCTACTCTCTCATTTCCATATTCTGGAAGTAACAACAACAATTATGAAGGTCTTCATCAGACATTTCCTCATGAAGTCTTTCTTCAGGACAGTTCGGTCGATCTCAAGGTATCATCTTCAGATTTGAGCCGCGATAACCCTCTGGATAACCCTCTGCGTGGCCAGAAGACCAAGGTGCAAGAGGTTTCATCTTTTGTTATAACCCACCATGGTGGTCCTCCCAATGATGATAAATTTAGTTACAAAATTCCTCTCCACAGTAGTAATTCACATTGCCTGAAAAAAATATTCAAAGGACAATGCAGTAACGAGAAATCCCTCTTATCTTGAGGCACTTTCAAATGTGAAGCTAGTCATGTATGATGATTTAACGTTAGTGGGTGAAATACTTTCTCAATCATAAGATTTCCAGGGGATTAGATCATTCTCCAAACCACCCCTGTGTAATTCATCTTCTAATTTAATAAATGAATTCTATACCAATATTGTTGAATATGATAAAGCAAAAAATAATCGCCATCTTTGGTCTAATCAGGTAGAAGAATATTCATCGAATGATAAGGAGGAAGTTTTGAATATGAGAAAACAATTGGAGAAAGGTGAAATACCAGTCATGTTTTGGCATTTGGATGACTCTCAGTATGATATTCTAGAAATGTTGATAGAAGATTGTATTCATGATATTTGTCTCAACATATGGAAAACTATTTGTCACTTAAAAGAGAAAATATTATCTTATGATGAATATGAAAATCATGTCAAGATAATAGAAGGGTTAAAGTGCCAAATTGACTTGGCATCTCTCTCAGTTTCCCGAAATCCAAAGGTTGAAAAGAAGAAGAGATCCCTTCAGCGTTCATGCCTTGTCACGTTAAAAAGGATGCGCCAGTTAATTACCAATGCCCCCATCTGGTATTCATATCTGGGGAAGGGGTGTTCATGGAGCATTGCATTTTACTGTGCTCTCTAGCCAACAAAGCCCACCAAAAGTGGTATCATGCAATGTTATTGCCCATGGCTGGACACATCCAACCGGTTTGTGTGTAATTAGATGCTTGCTCAAGAACATGCCTCAACTAGTTCTTCCCAATGTTAGGAATATAAAGAACAAGTTGTCGAATTAATCTTGAATCAAGCAAACGAGAATATTGAACATGCTTCTCATTTAGAGTAGGCACATAATCAAGTGACAGAAGTTTCAGAAATAATCCAACGGTCATCTGTGCCAAATGATTTGAGTGGATATTGAATGATGAATCCGGCTAATTTATGGACTAAAGTCTGAAAAATCAAGAGAGATTTTAAGAAAGTCTCAGATGTAGCAGCTCAAGAGCCACCTCATCTTGCTAGACTGGGGACTCTTTTAATCAAGCCCTCTAGATCAACAGATAGGATTCGAGGATTTGATCAGGAACAGTAGGAACAACCCTAGTCCACCAGACTGGGGACTTTTTCAAATTCTCAATCCCTTCCTCAACAAAAGTCAGTCTTCTCTCGATTAGGGAAGAATCCATAGGAGGAACTCAGAGCTAAATTATCAGAAGATTCCCTCTAAATTACGGCTCATCAAGAAGTTTTTGAGGGATCAACTAAACAAAAGGCAATGTCTCATAAAGGACATGGAAGAGGACAGTATCATAGAAATGTATACATAAGGGATGAAATGCGTTATGCATCGATAAATTTCATCAATACCATTGTCATTGATCCCCTAGAACATGAGGTTCACTCAGAGGAATCAGATGAAGAAGTTCATATTCAAGTGGCTATACACACGGAAATAAATGAAGAAGGTGTGTGTACCAGAAGCTAGACGGCTTCCCAGAGGCAAGATATTCCTTCGGGTAATGCCCTTACATACTCCAGAAAGGCACATGCCAAGGAAAAGGGTAAAGTCAGGTTACATACCACCCTACCTCTAGAGAAGTCCAATCACTCTCATTAGAGGAATGGTTCGCACATCAGGAGGAAGAAATGAAGGAGTTAAGGAGGTTAAATGCATAACTACTTCAAGGTAACCTTCCTCCTAAGCATGATGGAGTTAGTCAGTCAATGGAATTTGTTTCAGCTACTGGGATGGATCAAAAGTATCCTCCTTTACATGTACACCCTCACAAGTCTAATCCTATGGGTCGTACGTGACAACAACCGGAAGTACTACCATCAGTGACAGTACTGGTCACTACACCCATCCAAACTCCAGTTCTTGCACCTGCATAGGTCCAAGATCAACAAGATGTTTCTCAAAAATTACTGACTACCAATAATTTATTAACAGCTCGGTTGGAATCTATGGATGGAAAACGTGCACATGTTCAACCGAAAAAGAAAGATTACCCTGAATGGGTTGATGCAATCCCTCCCCCATCAAATTTTTTTAATACCACATTCCCAATTTTTAATGGTTCGGGAGATCCAAAACAATACATAACACATTATGCTTCTCATTTTGACCCTATGATAGGAAATCCTCAACAACAAGAATCAGTTCAGCTCAGGTGTTTTGTGCAGTCATTATAAGGGTCTGCTTTTGTCTGTTATACAAGTGTGAAATCTCGGTCAATTACAGGGTGGGAAGATCTCCATCAATGATTTCTTCTTCAATTTAGCTGAATGTTTCCAAATATGACCATTTTCAATATTAAAAATTGTAAGAAAATGGAAAATGAAAGAGTTTCAGATATCATTGCTCGATGGAAGGGATTAACATATTACTTAAGTTTAGAACTCCCTCAAGAAGAACGGTTGCCAATCTGTGCGGAAAATTTGTGTGATGAATTACGCATACCATTTATCCCTATGAAATATACAGGATGGTTTCGAGATCTTAATTCAATCGATCAGTAGATTGAAGATTCTCTTACAAAGACTAAGGCTAAAACTCATTTAATTCCATCAGTTCCAAGAAGGAGAATAGGGAAAGTAGATACTGCTACAGTTACGCTTAAACAAGCACCTATACCTGCTTCCAATTCAAAACCTTCATCTTATCGAAGGGATCACCATTCTGAGAGTTAATAACAATGATCACCTTGTCAATATGATCAATGAGATAAAAGGCAGAAATAGTTTGAAGATTTTAAGAAAAAAAATTATTCTTTCTAGAATGAACAAGTTCCTATCTAATTCATCTCAGCTCTGGAGAAAAATTTGGTTTAGTTACCAAGGCCCAAAAAGCCGAACAAGGAAATATATGAAGAACTTCCCAATTATTTCCCATTTCATTAGATTTTGGGATATCCCATTCAATAGTGTTTTGTCTTTAATGACCTCCTCTAAAAGATGGTGGACTCTAGACAAGTAAAATTTAAAGATTCTTCAGCCTAGGTAGCATGTGTTACTACTACTGATCTAGAGAAAGAAGACGAATGGCATGAAGTGAAAAGAAAAAATGCGCAGAAATATGATGATTGGATTTTCAAGAAAATGATCAAAAAAACTCATACCATTTTACGAACACAATTGAATCAACCAATTGTGTATTTTGCTATGAATGCCACAGCAAAACCCCCTTCATCAGAAGGAAAATATTAAAAGAGGCGGCATAATTCGAAGAAAGAAGAACAGTCAGAAGAAGACGAGTTCGTATCAATGCCTAAATTGTCTTTGACTCTGGAAGATTTTATGATATCTACTTCAAAAGCATGGGCACCCCCCCCCCCCCATACAGCACAGCCTGAACTATCTAATCAGGCAGAATCTTCATCAGATGAAGAGTTGATCTTTGGTTCTATTAACATGATTCATTTAACAGATCCTTATGACAGTCACAATTTCGATCATAATGATCTTGAGTTCCCTATATCAAACAAAGGAATTATAGGAAGAGATAGAGGTCTAGGATATAGGGGAAGACGTGGATATTCCAGAAGCCACTATTTTAATCTTACCCCTTCCAGAACTTTATATGTGGCTGAAAATCATGGAAAGTCCCTTCAACGGGCTCAACAGGAATAGGAAATTTCTTCCACACATGGCAGATTCAGTCCTAACATAGTTATTTTGGAAGATCGGTTAGAGGTCACACCTTCTTCCTCTTAGAAAATAAATAGACCTAGTTGGTCTAATCTGCCAAAGTGAGGAGTATTTACAACTCCTACCTCGATGTAGGATGCATCTACTTCCAAAGAATCAATTTCTATAGCACCTACGAAGCCACATGTTCCTATTGAGAAATGAAAACTTTTTGACCAAAAGTATGATCTCTTGAAACATTTTTCCCAAGTACCGACCAATTTATCAATTTTAGATGCCTTGAATCTATCAAAAGTTCTTCGGGAGGTGCTTATTGAGGATTTTTCAAGTCCTCAATAATTCGAAACTGAAATTGTTGTGCCTGAGGTTTACCATATAGAGAATGATCCCGCAGAATGCCATGCTGTGATATCTTTTACAGATGAAGATGAAGATGATGTTGTGCATGGAAATATTATACCTTTGTATTTATCTGAAAAGGTCAATGATGTAGACATTCGATGAGGTTTCATTGATAATGGTTCAGGATTCAACCTCATCCCTATTCGTACACTTCATCGATTGAGCCTCATCAAATCTGATTTATCTACTTCTACTTTGATTTTACAAGGATATGATAAAAATTAACAAGAACCTCTTGGTAATATTCCACTCAGAACTAAATTTGGAGACCTTGTATCCAATCTAGATTTCATGGTTGTTCGTCATGACACAGCCTTCAGCATTTTTCTTGGAAGACCTTGGCTACATCAACATGCAGTTATACCTTCATCATACCATCAATGTCTCAAATATTATTTCAATGGTCAAATTGGAACATTGTATGGTGATAAATCTCCATTAAAAACATGTGAATCTCAATACATTGAGGCATAATTCTATCACATGGAGGGAAAATAGATATTTATGACAAAGGTGGTTACCAATATTAATGCTCCATATGGTTTGGAAAAGATTCCAGTAAACCCATTCATACGTGTGAGTATAGATTATATGTTACCTATCAATATAATTGATAGGATAGACCTAAATCCAAACACTCTTATGGAAACATCCATAATTTCAGTTATGGAAATCGAGCTAGACAGCATGGGAAAAATCTTTGATTCACCATGTAATGATGAAAGTTTAAATGGAGATGTCTTCATTTCATCTGGTGAAATCCAACAATTCTATACTTCAACAACCAGGCCAGAATAATTTATATCAATGTCATAGATGAATGATGATGTCGATTCTCAATCCATTGTCTCCTCTTTATTACACAAGGAAGAAACTTCATCATCAATAGGGCCAAAAAATGGTAGTCTCTTCTTTAAGATGTTCAAATTTTTTCATCTCCCCTAGTCATGAAAATTTTGCTTCATCATCTACTATGAAAGTAGAAACAAAAGAAGTAACACATATTAAAGAAGAAGAAGAAGATCTCAGAGATACTCCTCCAGCATTTGAAGAAGGTATCTCTACCACTGTGGATGAACTCAGAGAAATAAATATGGGTACAAAAGAATATCCACAACCCACTTTAATTAGTGTGGCCATGAATCTTGAAGAGAAAGAATTGTATATTTCATTTTTAAAGAAAAATTGAGATATATTTTCTTGGAATTTTACAGAAATTCCAGGTCTTGATCCCAATGTTTCCACTCAGTATTTGGGTTTTCCAAAAGAACATCGAGGGTTCAAGAAAGCAGCAAGAAGAACACACCCAACTTATGCCTCCAAAATTGAAGCTGAAGTTGATAAGATTATAAATGATAACTTCATCAGAAAAGTTCAATATCCCAAATGGTGGGCTAATATTGTACCTATGAAAAAGAATAATGGAAAAATTAGAGGTTTCATTCATTTCAGAGATCTTAATCACCATTGACCCAAGGATGATTTTACAGTTCTGATCACCGAACTCTTAATTGATGCAATAGATCGCTACGAAGCTCTTTCCTTCATGAATGGATATTCTAGGTACAATCAAATCTGAATGGCTCTGGAATTTGAAGAATCTACAGCCTTCAGATCCACTCAAGGTGTGTTTTTCTATTGGGTAATTCCCATTGGCCTGAAGAATGTAGGTGCAACATATCAACATGCCATGCACCATATCTTCAAACCCTTTTTAGGTAAATTTGTTAAATGTTATGAGGAAAATTTGGTGGTTAAATCCAGAAAACTTTCTAATCACTTGGCTGATTTGGAAATCATATTCCACAAACTTTGACAACACAATTTGAAGATGAACCCCTTGAAATGTGATTTTGGGTTAACCTCAGGAAAATTTCTCAGCTTTGTTGTACGCCATTATGGTACCAAAGTTGATCTTGAGAATAAAAAATTAATCCTTGGTATGTAACCTCCTCTAAATTTGAAATAGTTAAGAGGACTTCAATGACACTTGGCCTATATTCAGTGTTTCATTGCCAATTTGGCAGGCAAGTGTTTACCCTTCACCAAATTAATGAAGAAGGGATTCACCTACCAGTGGAATGAATAATGTCAAGAAGAATTCGATATTATGAAGATATAACTCTTTAGTGCACCAGTACTGATGCCACCCATTTAAGGAAGACCACTTATTCTCTATGTGACAGCTTTATAGCGATCATTGGGTGCCTTCCTTTCCCAAAAGAATGATGAAGGGAATGAAAACAACCTTTGCTATCTTAGTTGGACTATTCTTGAGGCAGAAAATTGATATTCAAGTATTGAAAAGTGTTACCTAGCATTAATATTTGCAGTTCAGAAATTGAGACACTACCTACAACATCATGAGGTCCAATTGGTATCTCGCAATAAACCACTCAAATTTATCCTTAGTCATCCAATGTTTATAGGACGTCTGCCAAGGTGAGCATTTATTTTGTAGTAGTTTGATATCCATTATGTGTATCAAAAAGAAATAAAGGGCCAAGATATGGCTGGTTTCCTTGCTGAACACCCTTCAGTAAAAGATACATCTTTAAATATTGATCTTCCTAATGAGGAAGTATTCTCTATTCATGATAATCCTCAAACATGGGAAATGTAATTTGATGGTGCTTCCAGAAGTCCAACTGGGAAGAAATTGGATGATCCCAATTTCAACAAAGTTGGGTTATAAATTGTTCTTATTTCCCTAGAAATGACAGTGCTACCCTATTCCATCTTATTGTTTGGAGGCGGTACAAATAATCAAGCAGAATATCAATCTCTCATCATAGGCTTGGAATTGGAACTTCAGGCACAGGTGAAGCACATAAAGGTTAAAGGTGATTCAAACTTTGTAATCAAACAATTCAATGGGGAAAATTCCATCAGAAAATAAGAGTTAATCCCTTTTTATGATTACGTCAGAGAGTTAATGTCAGAATTTCCTTCAGAACCGACATTTTATTATGTCCCACGATCAAAAAATGACCATGCTGATGCACTGGCTAATGTAGCCACAGCCCTGGAAGATCCAAACTGGGAAGAAACAATCATCAATATTGCCCACCGTCATACAGTTTCAACTTATTTTCAAATCAGAACAGAGGAAATCAATGAAATCAGTCCCATTTCTAAACCATATGGTCATACTACGGGATGGATGACAACTATTAGAGAACACCTTCAAAATAGAACACTCCCACCTGATAGAGCTAGGAAAGAACAAATTCGGTGATGTGTGGTCAATTTTACTCTTTATGATAGCCCAAATCACCTAGAAAAAATTCTCTACAAGTGAGTTTTTGATGGAATTATCTTCAGATGTATTGATGGTGCAGAGAAAATGGTTGTCATGAAAGAAGTACATGCAAGAGTCTGTGGTTCCCACCTGTCTAGACATAGATTATCTGATCAAATTTAATGTCTTGGATACTTCTGGCCTTCAAGGATAGAAGATTTTGTTGATTTCACTATGAAATTTCATTCTTTCCATGTATGTGCCAACTTCATTCCTCAAACCCCAGAGTTTCTCCGTACAACAAAATATAGATGGCCATTAGCCACATAGGGAATGGATGTAGTAAGACCTTACCCTTCGGCTACATCCAAGAAGTTTAAGTATATTCTTACTTCTACAGACTACTTTTCCAAGTGGGAAGAGGCAATACCTCTCAAGGAAGTTAGTTCTAAAATAATTGTTAGCTTCATCAAGTCTAACATCATTACCATATTTGGTGTCCCTCATACCATATTGACAGATAATAGCACCAAATTTTGTTCATCCAAGGTAAGTAAGTTGTATCAAGAATACAAAATCAAATCCAACCATTCATCTTGGAATCATGCAGTGGCCAATATACAATTAGAATCCTTCAATAATACCCTTTCAAACATACTGCAAAATATGGTGTATAAAGATATGAAATCATGGCATGATAAACTTTTTCATGCTTTATGGGATTATCATACCACAACCCACACTGCTACGCAGTCAACTCCATATTCATTGGTATATGGAACAGAAGTAGTCTTGCCCATTGAGGTTCAATTACCTTCGCTCAGAGTATCCATTTGTGATTAGTCATCTACAGATGAACAATCTCAAAAGCGATTGGATGAATTGGAATTATTAGATGAAAAAAAATTGTGCACCCTGCCCCACTTGGATGTTTATTAGAATCAAATAGTGTGAGCTTTCAATAAAAAAGTTTGTCTTTATTCATTCATTCAAGAAGAATTGGTATTGGTCCTCAGAACTCCAATGATACCATGAAAGAAGCCTCTAAATCTTGTGCCAAAATGGGGATGACCTTACTCAATAAATAAGGTCTACTCTAATGGAGCTTATTCTTTAATCTCAATGGATGGAGAACTCATCATGACTCTAACCAATGTAAGATTCTTGAAGAAGTATTTTTTGTAACACAAATACATATTCATCCAACATGACGTTAAATTGTGTTTTCCTAGCTACATGGTGCTAAAATGTGCAGCACTGGTCCATACATTTGACCTTAAACTTTTTTAGTCCTTACTGCATGACTTTAAACTGCATGATCCCTTTTGTCCTTGCTACAGGACATTAAACTGCTTAGCCCTTCATTCGTCTAACATGACATTAAACTGTGTTCCCTTTTTCATCCTACATGACGTTAAACTGTACATATTAATCCTACATGACGTTAAACCATACATATTTGTCCTTCATGACGTTTAAACTATGAAAGGGTCCCTAAATATGTCCTAGATGATGTTAAACAGTGCACACATCCTACATAACATTAAACTGTGCATCGTTAAGGTTGTTACTACCTCTTGTTTCTCACACTGAGCATGACTCATGTGATCTTAGAGTAAGCTTCAACCATAACACCCTCTTTGGGCCACTAACCACGCGTAATTCCCAACACCATCTTTAGATAGTCCTCAAGTACTACTCGATTATCAATTCATTCTTCAATCGAACTACGCGGACTTTGATCCTTACCTTCTAGGATGGGTACGTAGGAAACCTCCTGAGGTTCAAGCCCAAAACCAACATCTTCACATCGGTTCACCTCCATCTCATACGATGTTGATCCGTGAACCCCCCCCCCCAAAAAAAAACCAATATTTTCACATTGGTTCACCATCGTCCTTGCTATATGACGTTAAACTATACAGTACTCCATTGTCCTCACTGCAAGACATTAAAATGCATAGCCATACGTCTTAGCTACATGATTTTAAACCATGCAGCATTGGTCTATGCATATGACTTTAAACTATTCGCACTTTGGTCATGTACGAAAATAAAATAAAACATTCTTTGACACCCTCACCCGAGAGGGAATCATTATTGACATTGATATCCAATCATATTATATTCCAAAGACTACGTACAAACATGGAAATGCCCGAACCCTTAATCTCGGATCCAACCATCATTGCACTAAAGTCCCCTTTCACCCTTCACATGTACGAACCAAATCTGTATCGAGGGTATTTTAAGAAAAATGTATGTCTTGATTACCATATTTATGGGATACGTAGGAACGTTCGAGTATCCCTTGAATCCAACCCATGTCTTTGGGCCTAACCACAAATTCCACTTTCGGTCCTTTGGCTGAAAAGTCCCCCTGCGAGCATAAGAATTTGGTATCAAAACCCTAGTCTTTATTCTCATCAGGTTTATAACAAACACACAATGTGTCTCCCTCATTATGGTATGAACTCTACAACCTTAAACTATGATATCCTATATTCTCATCCCACATGACGTTAAACTGTATTTCAAGAACTTTGTATGGCTTGATTCCAATCCTTATGGGATACATAGTGAAGTCCATCTCCTCAATTTAGGACTCAACCACAACATGATTATGGATTGCATTGGTCTATGTATCTCCTTCATACATTGTACAATACACATTTTGATGTTTCATACTCCTAACCTTAAATACTTCCAGATCTCCATAACCCTTTTCTTAACTTCTGGTCACAAAATTTTTGATACCTGGGAGTTCTTTTTCCTGACTATGCAACACATGCCCTTAGGCGGCCTTACATAAGTAGTCTACATAACGGACCTGTCATCCAAAAGATGCTATTATTTTACTATGAAGCTAATGCCCTTAAGTGGCCCTGCATAATTAAAACCCCCTAACAAGTTTGTCAAATATTGGTAACTTCATTCTTGGGGGGAAATCCTCTTTTTTCCTTATTGTTCTTAACGACTATATGTAGGGATCCACAAAAAAATAGTTATCCTTAACATACTTGTCCCATACTCTTTTTCATGATCTGAAAGTATTCAAGTATATGGTTTATATTTCCCCTCACTACGTTTGGGTCAGAACTTCACAGGAGTGACATTCATCCAATTCTTTGACAATCTTGATTGGGAATATCCTCTCCATATTTAAGTACCTCTCTCCATATTACAGACTCTATGCCTTGGAAAATTTGAATCTCTATAAAACTTCCACTGGCTTTTAGCAATAGAAAAGTAAAATTTCTAAGAGTTATTTTGTCTCATTATGTTACACTTGCCCCGAGTTGGCCTTGCATAAGTGGTCTACATAATGAACCTGTCATCCAAAAGATGCTATTATTTGACTATGCAGCCAATTCCCTTAAGTGGACCTGCATACTTCAACCCCCTAACGGGTTTGTTAAATAGTGGTAACTTCACTCTTAGAAAATACTTCCTCTAATGCCCCCTAGCCCTTTTTTCATATCATCCCTCAGATTCAAAATTTATTAAGTCATATTTTACATGTTTTCCCCCATACATGAATGCAGTCATATGTTTTCAAACAAATTATTAAGGAATTGAGTCAATTTTTAATCCAATCGATCAAAGATATTTGACCTTAAACATTAGCCTTTTTATGCCCAACATGCATGACTTTAAACTGGAAAAAAAAGACAAGGGATCTTTGAACAGAAGTCAAGTCCCAGCTCACTAAACATACATTTTGTATGATTTAGGTAATATTGAGAAATTAAAAGAGGAAAATTTTGTGGGGTTATTTCTATCACCCTAGAAAAAATCAAACTATGCTTACTAGGCCCATTGGATTAGGTAAAATTAATTAAAGCAGGTAGAAAAAGAATACAGGTACAAATGATTGAAGATGAAAGTGATTTTCATTGATGCAAAAAAGTTAGAAGGACATCCATATATTTGAGTCTCTTCTATTTTTCAAGAATTAAAAGAGGCTTTCAACATAAATATTCATTTGATTTATGTAATTCCTAGATTCATCACCAACCACTTGGAATTCATTCATTCAATTGGATACAATAAGATACATAGTGATACTGACTCTTCTTGGAACAATTGTAAAAGAATGTTCATGTGTGTGGTTTGAGAAAATTTTTTACTGATCAAATAATGACTCTGTTTCTGTCCAAGAGACTTGAAAGATGGATACATGGATTTGAGAATGGAGAATTGGAAGTAAAGAGCCATTTGGAGAGAGTAATATTTTTAGATATTGTTTTAATGTCATGATAGTCTTCTCTCCACCATCCAACAGCGGAAAACATATCAGCCCTTGGGTTTTCTATTTTCATATCTACAAGGAAATGGCATGGAGGAAAAATTTGAAAGTTCACACCATTGTTGCTGCTCTTAATGAATAGCATAACCGAAATAGATGGATAACAGTGTGGGTGCATCTTGAGCATATAAGGTTTCAGATCTTGGGGCACAAGGGCTATGATGCATTATGAACGCCTTCTCCACTGTTCCGGCATTGAAAAATGATCCTGCAACTGAAACATTTGCTTAAGACAAGTTGTTGTAAGTCTGAAACAAAGAATGCAGGAGATAGTTCTTTAGCTCTGGAACGTTAACTCCTTGCGGATGACCATGGCCATATAAAGGTAGATAAATGCTCTGTGGGAAATTGACATGATACTTCTTCATGTTCTTGGCCAAATCTGGGAGAGTATTGTCGCATATATCATAATATTCAAGGCCAAAAATGTTCATCATGTCATCAATCCTTTGCTAGCCAACTCATCAGTCGATCAAATTCTTTTGGGAGCCATTGAATCTGCACAAATATCGAATAATTAACTTTTAAGTAAGTTGGTTTTTCATAAAATTTGTGAAGAAATTGAAAAAAAATATAAGGAATTAAGGCGCTCAAGTCTAATCTTGACGCGCAAGTCTAATCCGTTCATGCAAGTTTTACCGCACTAGTACTGGCGCGCAAGTCAGAAACAGACTGAGGAATCATGACCCAATGAACAGAAGTACGAACGAGTGAAAATCCAAGACACATGCGTGACGAGAGATCAATTGCGCGATGAGAATGAGAAGCATTTGAAAGATGGATACTTTGCATGAAGTGACTCCTATATTTTTAGGTGATCCAGAAACTTGCACGCTGCAACTTGAACGCTTCATACATGTACGCCACTGGCCCGTGTACCAAAGGCAATATTTCCCCAGGCGATACTCTTCTTAGCTCTGTATACTTACTGGCCTCAGAGCCTCCATGTCATCTCTCCTGATCCAAGAAGCCCCGGAGCCATGATTTACACCATCAACCCCCCTCCACATCTTGAACATTCTAGGATACTCGGTCCCAATTACATTTTAATCACGAGTGTCCCTTTTAAATACGTCCTTTCTGCATGACATCAAATGGCACGGAGCACATATTGGCTGACTGACGTAAGGATGCAAAGACCAATCATTAAACACACAGGGGAATGCCTCCAACAAAAAGAATTTTCACTGGTTTAATAATTCTCCTCGTCCTTACCGCACGACATTAAATTGCACGGTCAATCATCCTTGCTGCATGACATCAAAATGCACAGTATTGGCAATGAAAAAACAATGCCCCCTGTCCTTACTGCATGACATTAAAATGTACAGCCTCCTTTAATGGTGCTCTTCATCTTTACCACATGACGTTAAACTACACGGTCAAACCTTTCACGAGTTCAGTAAGGAATAGAGTCTTTTCTTTGTCCTTCAGTGCATGGGCCAGACCTGCACAAGCCACCGTCTCACACACACGTGAGAAGGGATTACTTTACCCATTCTCGAGAAGTTCAATCTAGATGTTCCCCTCGTATCCAGGAACCCTCTCATCAGAAACCATACTCTGTACTCAGAAAAAACCTAACTCTCATAAGCCACCCCTGGTGGTCCCGAATCTCAAACTTCCCTAAAGTTGGTTGGCTATTGGGGGAATAAAATCATTGACCTAGGGACACCTTCGCATGACTATGCATACCATTCCCTCAGCGTCTCTACATATTGATAGCCCTTGGCCCGTCTACCAAAGGCAGAACATCCTTAGGCAATGCTTCTCTTCGTACGCCTCTAGGCCTCTGAGCCCCCATGTCTATCCCAGGATTCAAAAACCCTATGAGCTACAGTTTACCAACCTCTTTCACAACCCATCCTGAAACCTAAAAATACTTAAAACCCTTAAAACCCTAACAAATGCTTGAAAGTCTAAAAAATCTTAAAACCCTCGAAATACCTAAAACCCCAAAAAAACATAAAAAACCAAAAAAAACTAATATATCTAAACACATTAAATACAATAAAACCCTACAAAACCTAGGAAAACCTAAACAAATAAAAAACTTAAATCCCCTTAAAATAAATAAAACACTAAAAGTCCTAATAATCCCTAAAATCCCAAAAAACCATAAAAACCACAAAACCCCCTAAAAACATTAAAAACCCTAAAACCCAAAAAAAATAATAAAAATAATAAAAACACACTAAAACTATTTATACTCATAATAATTTTTAAAAAACTCAAAGAAACATTACTAAACCTTAAAAACCCATAAAAACTCAAAACCCATAAAACCCACAAAATCCATAAAAATTTCTAAAAAACCTAAAAACATGTAAAAGTTCAAAAAAATATCTATAAATTCCTAAAATGTAAAAAACCTAAAAACCTAAAAATCCCTATAAAAATCCTAAAAATATAAAAACAATTAACACCACAAAAACATTAATAACAATATTACCCTATAACCCCTAAAAATACTAAAATATTAAAAACCCCTAAAAATAATAAAAACAATAAAAAACCATACAACCCAAAAAACCACTAAAAAATCTAAAAAATATTTAAACCTATACAAATGTTATAATAATATATAAAACTATAAAAACCCAAATTAAACTTAAAAAATGAAAAAACTAAATAAAACCAAAAAAACCAAAAAACCTCCTAAAACCCCTTAAATCACTAAAAATACATAAAAGACCTAAAAAACCTTGAATATTGCAAAAAAATACATGATAATTTAGAAACTCTGAAAACCCATAAGAAAACCTTAAAAACCTAAAAACACTTTGTTGATGCTCCTTTCTGTCATAGAGTACAAAGATTGACTAAGGGGAATACCTGAAGCAAAGAAGAGGGAAGATTCATCAAAAAATTGCAAAGGCAATAAGGTGGGAAACTATGCTTGTGCGCCAGCCTTGGGCGCAGAACTCACTTGCGTGCTAGACATGAGGTTCGCAAGTCACATGTGTGCCCAAAGTGAAATTTCGTCCAAACAATAAGTGGCCTATAAATACACCCTATCGGCCCCCCATTTTAGGGATGAAAAAAATCCAAAACCCAGATTCAAGCTCTGGTTTCCCAAGTCTCTGTCTGAAGTCTTTCGAACACTTATAAGGTAATTCATTACCTAGAATGGAATCTATAAAGAGGAAGAATAAGGCTTAAGTATTAGAACTCATAAATACTTGTGTGCCTAATTGTCCAACCCTTAAAGGAAATGGAGACACTTGCGCGCCTCCTTTTCCTCTCATGGAAACTTGTTCGCCGCCCTTCTGGAAGCATATAGGGATAATACTAAGGGCTTGAGCCAAGTCTCTCCCAATTATTACCTTATAGGTTCTCCATCATGCAAGTATACTTGCACGACGAGGACTCGCACACCCAAACAGGATTTGCGTGTCTGCCTCTTTTTGGGTGCCCCTCCTACCTATTCACCAGTTTTCTTCAAATCCACCATTACTCTTCAAGATCTATCCTTCAAAACCCTCTTCAAAGCCACTTATGGCATGGTTTCTTTGTTTTCATCCTTATCTGAAAGGAGTTCTGTGTAATATCTCCCAAAACCATGTGATTTATATAACTTTATATCACTATGGTAAGAGGTTACCTTCATTCAGCGTCATCCCTTAAGATGAGATAATCGTTGAAATGGGCATCCTTCTTAGGAGTAAGCCCTAATCATAAGTTAAAGTCCCCCTTTAATTTGGGCATCCTCCTTAGGAGTAAGCCCCAAATTAAGAATCTAAATCTCCATAAAACACAAATACCATTATGGACCCTATTAATGGTCATCGTCCTTAAGAGTAAGCCCTAATTCCCCCCCTAATTTGGGCCTCCTTCTCACGAGTAAGTCCCAAGTTATAAGTTCCCTTTAATTGGGAATCCTTCTCAAGAGTGAGTCCTAATCATATGTCCCTCTTAATTTGGGATTCCTTTTTAGGAATAAGTCCTAAGTTTAAATTCCAAATCTCCATAAAGCACAAATACCTTTATGAACCCTACTCATGGGATTCTTTCCTGAACTAATTCCTGATCTTCATTTACTTGGGCAGTCACACATACATAATCCCCATATCATTCTTTAAGACCGCATCTTTCATATCACAAATCGTCAGGTTTACTGATACCTCTTGTTTCTCACACCGAGTATGACTCACATGAGCTTAAAGTGTAAAAGTAACTACGACACATCTCTTGGGGCTATTAATCACACGTAAGCCCCAAAATTGTTAATAGAACTATGTGGACTTTGATCTCTACCTCAAAAGTAGAGTACATAGGAAGCCCTTCTAAGTTTCAAGCTCATAACCCATTAATTCTCATCCTTCCCATATGATTTTAACCTAATCTTAATTATCGAACTACGTGGGTTCTGATTCCTCTTCAATAAGGATACGTAGGTAGCCCATCTACGGGTACGATCCGAACTCCGAAATAATCCATGTCTTTCTAAACGGCAATAAACATCAAGTGCCCCACTGAGTGGAATTAAAACCAGTATGGTTATCATAATGATCAAAGGATTTATATATAATGTGTTTAAGGATACAATTGACTACGAATCTCTAATAAATATGAATGATTCTCTATCAATGAAGAACCTCAAATACATATAAAAGATTCTATAAATACCAAACCTATCAATCATTGATTTCCATCTAAATAAAAACTCATCTTCATGCTTGGTGAATTAATAAGGATTCATGAACATAACTTAAATCTATAAGAGAGTCCCGGAGTAGACAATAATTCCCCCTAAAAAGTTGTGATGAGTCTAACCTCCCATCCTCTCGACCAGTGAAAATTCACAAGCCTCATCAGTCCACAACTAATGAGCACCGACCTTTGGAAAGTAGGTCCAAATGGATATAGAGTCATTAGATGTTTCCGGTTCTACGAATAATCCTATTAGAAACTGATTTGAAATTGTGAACCTTAAACAAACAAGTTCATCCCCATTTCCTGAAGAAACAAAAAAAGGTGGACCCAACGTGAATCCTTAACCAAGTTAAAATGATGTTTTACTTATTTGTTAGGCCCCTATTAAACTCAATATGAGGGGAAAAAGCAGTCAATAACATAAGCGCTCATCCAAAAGATATAGTCTGGATATACTTATCTTGATTATGTCTGTTAAATCAAACATACAATCTTTTTCAAGATCTCTCTACAACACAAAATGGCTTCTTTAAAGTTCACACCTGTGAATCCTTTGCCCGCTACTCCTGCTGGATCCTCATCTGCTTTGAGGACAACATCACATATTTAGCATCTTCAACACTGGGTCTCGAATGAATTGGAGAGGGAATACCATCAACACTGTACCATCCTAACTCTGGAGTCGGCTCGAGAAACCCTCCAGGTTAACAACTCACCATAGTTGTTCAGACAGCGACGACCAGTGATCAAGAAGCAGGCGGTGCTAACCACCGTCTCCAAACATTTTTGGTCGTTATCCCCAGAATTCAACAACTAGTTCCTCCCATATTAAAAGGAGGTGAATGAAGAGGTCCCTTAAGGCCTCAGTTCAAGAAGACAAGATTTCTTCCCGAGGACTCCTATCAACAATCGTCACCGGACTTGTGCAGTAGTTCACCCTCAACATGATGAGGGTGTCAACTATAGGCATTTAGCTCAGGTTCCTCAGACCCGAGCATGCAAGATGAATCATCAGAGGTGAAATTCGGCCAACAGGGAGTAGGTTCTTACCTCTTCCCCCTCTGAATAAGTCCATCGACCTAACTTGATGGAATGAAATGAGCGGGCACACACACCCGTTCATTCTAATCCCACTGGCCACCAGACTCGTCTGGAAACAACCCACCAATCACGTTAGGAAATTATGATGGAGTACTATAGGCAGGCACTTACACTTGTTTATAATTCATCATCTAGTTAGCAAGCTCATCTGACTGCATCCAAATAAGTTTGCCAACCAAATATGGTGACCACCTGTAAACATGCACATACACCTACTTACAATCATCTATTCTGTTAGTAGTCTCATCTGCTAGTATTGAAAGAAACCTGTCAACCATACTTGACAGGGAACATCCAGAAGGCACATACACTTGCCAATGTTCATCAAGTCTACCAACTATCTTGTTTGGTAGCACCCAGAGAAGTCATTCGAAAAGCTCCAACGACAAATTTAGAGCAGACTCAACTCTCTGCCTCTATGAATAAGTACTATAAATATCTGTTGACGGGAAAAGGAGGACATGAGTAGGAACATACACCTACTCCAGACACAGAATGGACATATATTCCCATTCCGGCAGCTGATGTCACCAAGAACATTCTGAAAATGGTGAAAGAGCAGAAGAAAATCTCTACCCATATTCTGGATACATGTCAGAATATTATAACAACTTCAGTGACATCATAGGGAAAGAAACATAAATCTATCCCTATCAGTGGATTGAATCATCAAAATGTCACTTTGGAGAATATTCACACCTCTTTTCTAGTCCAGGAGGACTGTGGGGAATACTCCCCCATGTCCTACGGACAATCAAGTCGGGCACATACACCCGATTTGATTGGAGATAATCAACCTAAACTGGCCATTTCTCCTAATCAGGAACATACACCTGTCCATAATAACCACTTTCATCAACAAGTGGTTTCCAAAGTCAGTTAGAAGTTTTCTAAGAAAAATACTCATCCATCACAGTTGAGAAATAAAGAGCCAATCTACAATAAGGCCTTGCTCGATTCTGAAGTTCTTGATTCACTCAGACAATTGTCTATTACAACTCAAGGTTCTACTCTCTCATTTCCATATTCTGGAAGTAACAACAAAAATTATGAAGGTCTTCATCAGACATTTCCTCATGAAGTCTTTCTTCAGGACAGTTCGGTCGATCTCAAAGTATCATCTTCAGATTTGAGCCGCGATAACCCTCTGGATAAACCTCTGCGTGGCCAGAAGACCAAGGTGCAAGAGGTTTCATCTTTTGTTGTAACCCACCATGGTGGTCCTCCCAATGATGATAAATTTAGTTACAAAATTCCTCTCCACAGTAGTAATTCACATTGCCTGAAAAAAATATTCAAAGGACAATGCAGTAACGAGAAATCCCTCTTATCTTGAGGCACTTTCAAATGTGAAGCTAGTCATGTATGATGATTTAACGTTAGTGGGTGAAATACTTTCTCAATCAGAAGATATCCAGGGGAGTAGATCATTCTCCAAACCACCCCTGTGTAATTCATCTTCTAATTTAATAAATTAATTCTATACCAATATTGTTGAATATGATAAAGCAAAAAAGAATCGCCATCTTTGGTCTAATCAGGTAGAAGAATATTCATCGAATGATAAGGAGGAAGTTTTGAATATGAGAAAACAATTGGAGAAAGGTGAAATACCAGTCATGTTTTGGCATTTGGATGACTCTCAGTATGATATTCTAGAAATGTTGATAGAAGATTGTATTCATGATATTTTTCTCAACATATGGAAAACTCTTTTTCACTTAAAAGAGAAAATATTATCTTATGATGAATATGAAAATCATGTCAAGATAATAGAAGGGTTACAGTGCCAAATTGACTTGGCGTCTCTCTTAGTTTCCCGAAATCCAAAGGTTGAAAAGAAGAAGAGATCCCTTCAGCGTTCGTGCCTTGTCACGTTAAAAAGGATGCACCAGTTAATTACCAATGCCCCCATCTGGTATTCATATCTGGGGAAGGGGTGTTCATGGAGCATTGCATTTTACTGTGCTCTCTAGCCAACAAAGCCCACCAAAAGTGGTATCATACAATGTTATTGCCCATGGCTGGACACATCCAACTGGTTTGTGTGTAATTAGATGCTTTCTCAAGAACATGCCTCAACTAGTTCTTCCCAATGTTAGGAATATAAAGAACAAGTTGTCGAATTAATCTTGCATCAAGAAAATGAGAATATTGAACATGCTTCTCATTTAGAGTAGGCACATAATCAAGTGACAGAAGTGTCAGAAATAATCCAACGGTCATCTGAGCCAAATGATTTGAGTGGATATTGAATGATGAATCCGGCTAATTTCTGGACTAAAGTATGAAAAATCAAGAGAGATTTTAAGAAAGTCTCAGATGTAGCAGCTCAAGAGACACCTCATCTTGCCAGACTGGGGACTCTTTTAATCAAAACCTCTAGATCAACAGATAGGATTCGAGGAGTTGATCAGGAATAGTAGGAACAACCCTAGTCCACCAGACTGGGGACTTTTTCAAATTCTCAATCCCTTCCTCAACAAAAGTCAGTCTTCTCTCGATTAGGGAAGAATCCATAGGAGGAACTCAGAGCTAAATTATCAGAAGATTCCCTCTAAATTACAGCTCATCAAGAAGTTTTTGAGGGATCAACTAAACAAAAGGAAATGTCTCATAAAGGACATGGAAGAGGACAGTATCATAGAAATGTATACATAAGGGATGCAATGCGTTATGCATCGATAAATTTCATCAATACCATTGTCATTGATCCCCTAGAACATGAGGTTCACTCAGAGGAATCAGATGAAGAAGTTCATATTCAAGTGGCTATACACACAGAAATAAATGAAGAAGGTGTGTGTACCAGAAGCCAGACGGCTTCCCAGAGGCAAGATATTCCTTCGGGTAATGCCCTTCCATACTCCAGAAAGGCACATGCCAAGGAAAAGGGTAAAGTCAGGTTACATACCACCCAACCTCTAGAGAAGTCCAATCACTCTCATTAGAGGAATGGTTCGCACATCAGGAGGAAGAAATGAAGGAGTTAAGGAGGTTAAATGCATAACTACTTCAAGGTAACCTTCCTCCTAAGCATGATGGAGTTAGTCAGTCAATGGAATTTGTTTCAGCTACTGGGATGGATCAAAAGTATCCTCCTTTACAAGTACACCCTCACAAGTCTAATCCTATGGGTCGTACGTGACAACAACCGGCAGTACTACCATCAGTGACAGTACTGGTCGCTACACCCATCCAAACTCCAGTTCTTGCACCTGCATAGGTCCAAGATCAACAAGATGTTTCTCAAAAATTACTGACTACCATTAATTTATTAACAGTTCGGTTGGAATCTATGGATGGAAAACGTGCACATGTTCAACCGAAAAAGAAAGCTTACCCTGAATGGGTTGATGCAATCCGTCTCCCATCAAATTTTTTTAATACGACATTCCCAATTTTTAATGGATCAGGAGATCCAAAACAATACATAACACATTATGCTTCTCATTTTGACCCTATGATAGGAAATCCTCAACAACAAGAATCAGTTCAGCTCAGGTGTTTTGTGCAGTCATTATAAGGGTCTGCTTTTGTCTGGTATACAAGTGTGAAATCTCAGTCAATTACAGGGTGGGAAGATCTCCATCAATGATTTCTTCTTCAATTTAGCTAAATGTTTCCAAATACGACCATTTTCAATATTAAAAATTGTATGAAAATGGAAAATGAAAGAGTTTCAGATATCATTGCTCGATGGAAGGGATTAACATATTACTTAAGTTTAGAACTCCCTCAAGAAGAACTGTTTCCAATCTGTGTGGAAAATTTGTGTGATGAATTACGCATACCATTTATCCCTATGAAATATACAGGATGGTTTCGAGACATTAATTCAATCGATCAGCAGATTGAAGATTCTCTTACAAAGACTAAGGCTAAAACTCATGTAATTCCATCAGTTCCAAGAAGGAGAATGGGGAAAGTAGATACTGCTACAGTTATGCTTAAACAAGCACCTATACCTACTTCCAATTCAAAACCTTCATCTTATCGAAGGGATCACCATTCTGAGAGTTAATAACAATGATCACCTTGTCAATATGATCAATGAGATAAAAGGCAGAAATAGTTTGAAGATTTTAAGAAAAAAATTTATTCTTTCTAGAATGAACAAGTTCCTATCTAATTCATCTCAGCTCTGGAGAAAAATTTGGTTTAGTTACCAAGGCCCAAAAAGCCGAACAAGGAAATATATGAAGAACTTCCCAATTATTTCCCATTTCATTAGATTTTGGGATATCCCATTCAATAGTGTTTTGTCTTTAATGACCTCCTCTAAAAGATGGTGGACTCTAGACAAGTAAAATTGAAACATTCTTCAGCCTAGGTAGCATGTGTTACTACTACTGATCTAGAGAAAGAAGACGAATGGCATGAAGTGAAAAGAAAAAATGCGCAGAAATATGATGATTGGATTTTCAAGAAAATGATCAACAAAACTCATACCATTTTACGAACACAATTGAATCAACCAATTGTGTCTTTTGCTATGAATGCCACAGAAAAACCCCCTTCATCAAAAGGAAAATATTAAAAGAGGCGGCATAATTCGAAGAAAGAAGAACAGTCAGAAGAAGACGAGTTCGTATCAATGCCTAAATTGTCTTTGACTCTGGAAGATTTTATGATATCTAATTCAAAAGCATGGGCACGCCCCCCCCCCCCCCCCACCATACAGCACAGCCTGAACTATCTAATCAGGCAGAATCTTCATCAGATGAAGAGTTGATCTTTGGTTCTATTAACATGATTCATTTAACAGATCCTTATGACAGTCACAATTTCGATCATAATGATCTTGAGTTCCCTATATCAAACAAAGGAATTATAGGAAGAGATAGAGGTCTAGGATATAGGGGAAGACGTGGATATTCCAGAAGCCACTATTTTAATCTTACCCCTGCCAGAACTTTATATGTGGCTGAAAATCATGGAAAGTCCCTTCAACGGGCTCAACAGGAATAGGAAATTTCTTCCACACATGGCAGATTCAGTCCTAACATAGTTATTTTGGAAGATCGGTTAGAGGTCACACCTTCTTCCTCTTAGAAAATAAATAGACCTAGTTGGTCTAATCTGCCAAAGTGAGGAGTATTTACAACTCCTACCTCGATGTAGGATGCATCTACTTCCAAAGAATCAATTTCTATAGCACCTACGAAGCCACATGTTCCTATTGAGAAATGAAAACTTTTGGACCAAAAGTATGATCTCTTGAAACATTTTTCCCAAGTACCGACCAATTTATCAATTTTAGATGCCTTGAATCTATCAAAAGTTCTTCGGGAGGTGCTTATTGAGGATTTTTCAAGTCCTCAAGAATTCGAAACTGAAATTGTTGTGGATGAGGTTTACCATATAGAGAATGATCCTGCAGAATGCCATGCTGTGATATCTTTTACATATGAAGATGAAGATGATGTTGTGCATGGAAATATTATACCTTTGTATTTATCTGAAAAGGTCAATGATGTAGACATTCGATGAGCTTTCATTGATAATGGTTCAGGATTCAACCTCATCCCTATTCGTACACTTCATCGATTGAGCCTCATCAAATCTGATTTATCTACTTCTACTTTGATGTTACAAGGATATGATAAAAATTAACAAGAACCTCTTGGTAATATTCCACTCAGAACTAAATTTGGAGACCTTGTATCCAATCTAGATTTCATGGTTGTTCGTCATGACACAGCCTTCAGCATTTTTCTTGGAAGACCTTGGCTACATCAACATGCAGTTATACCTTCATCATACCATCAATGTCTCAAATATTATTTCAATGGTCAAATTGGAACATTGTATGGTGATAAAGCTCCATTAAAAACATGTGAATCTCAATATATTGAGGCATAATTCTATCACATGGAGGGAAAATAGATATTTATGACAAAGGTGGTTACCAATATTAATGCTCCATATGGTTTGGAAAAGATTCCAGTAAACCCATTCATACGTGTGAGTATAGATTATGTGTTACCTATCAATATAATTGATAGGATAGACCTAAATCCAAACACTCTTATGGAAACATCCATAATTTCAGTTATGGAAATCGAGCTAGACAGCATGGGAAAAATCTTTGATTCACCATGTAATGATGAAAGTTTAAATGGAGATGTCTTCATTTCATCTGGTGAAATCCAACAATTCTATACTTCAACAACCAGGCCAGAATAATTTATATCAATTTCATAGATGAATGATGATGTCGATTCTCAATCCATTGTCTCCTCTTTATTACACAAGGAAGATACTTCATCATCAATAGGGCCAAAAATGGTAGTCTCTTCTTTAAGATGTTCAAATTTTTTCATCTCCCCTAGTCATGAAAATTTTGCTTCATCATCTACTATGAAAGTAGAAACAAAAGAAGTAACACATATTAAAGAAGAAGAAGAAGATCTCAGAGATACTCCTCCAGCATTTGAAGAAGGTATCTCTACCACTGTGGATGAACTCAGAGAAATAAATATGGGTACAAAAGAATATCCACAACCCACTTTAATTAGTGTGGCCATGAATCTTGAAGAGAAAGAATTGTATATTTCATTTTTAAAGAAAAATTGAGATATATTTTCTTGGAATTTTATAGAAATTCCAGGTCTTGATCCCAATGTTTCCACTCAGCATTTGGGTTTTCCAAAAGAACATCGAGGATTCAAGAAAGCAGCAAGAAGAACACACCCAACTTATTCCTCCAAAATTGAAGCTGAAGTTGATAATATTATAAATGATAAATTCATCAGAAAAGTTCAATATCCCAAATGGTGGGCTAATATTGTACCTATGAAAAAGAATAATGGAAAAATTAGAGGTTTCATTCATTTCAGAGATCTTAATCACCATTGTCCCAAGGATGATTTTACAGTTCTGATCACCGAACTCTTAATTGATGCAACAGATGGCTACGAAGCTCTTTCCTTCATGAATGGATATTCTAGGTACAATCAAATCTGAATGGCTCTGGAATTTGAAGAATCTACAGCCTTCAGATCCACTCAAGGTGTGTTTTTCTATTGGGTAATTCCCATTGGCCTGAAGAATGTAGGTGCAACATATCAACATGCCATGCACCATATCTTCAAACCCTTTTTAGGTAAATTTGTTAAATGTTATGAGGAAAATTTGGTGGTTAAATCCAGAAATCTTTCTAATCACTTGGCTGATTTGGAAATCATATTCCACAAACTTTGACAACACAATTTGAAGATGAACCCCTTGAAATGTGATTTTGGGTTAACCTCGGGAAAATTTCTCAGCTTTGTTGTACGCCATTATGGTACCAAAGTTGATCTTGAGAATAAAAAATTAATCCTTGGTATGTAACCTCCTCTAAATTTGAAATAATTAATAGGACTTCAACGACACTTGGCCTATATTCAGTGTTTCATTGCCAATTTGGCAGGCAAGTGTTTACCCTTCACCAAATTAATGAAGAAGGGATTCACCTACCAGTGGAATGAATAATGTCAAGAAGCATTCGATATTATGAAGATATATCTCTTTAGTGCACCAGTACTGATGCCACCCATTTAAGGAAGACCACTTATTCTCTATGTGACAGCTTTATAGTGATCATTGGGTGCCTTCCTTTCCCAAAAGAATGATGAAGGGAATGAAAACAACCTTTTCTATCTTAGTTGGACTATTCTTGAGGCAGAAAATTGATATTCAAGTATTGAAAAGTGTTACCTAGCATTAATATTTGCAGTTCATAAATTGAGACACTACCTACAACATCATGAGGTCCAATTGGTATCTCGCAATAAACCACTCAAATTTATCCTTAGTCATCCAATGTTTATAGGACGTCTGCCAAGGTGAGCATTTATTTTGTAGTAGTTTGATATCCAGTATGTGTATCAAAAGGAAATAAAGGGCCAAGATATGGCTGGTTTCCTTGCTGAACACCCTTCAGTAAAAGATACATCTTTAAATATTGATCTTCCCAATGAGGAAGTATTCTCTATTCATGATAATCCTCAAACATGGGAAATGTAATTTGATGGTGCTTCCAGAAGTCCAACTGGGAAGAAAATGGATGATCCCAATTTCAACAAAGTTGGGTTATAAATTGTTCTTATTTCTCTAGAAATGACAGTGCTACCCTATTCCATCTTATTGTTTGGAGGCGGTACAAATAATGAAGCAGAATATCAATCTCTCATCATAGGCTTGGAATTGGAACTTCAGGCACAGGTGAAGCACATAAAGGTTAAAGGTGATTCAAACTTTGTAATCAAACAATTCAATGGGGAAAATTCCATCAGAAAATAAGAGTTAATCCCTTTTTATGATTACGTCAGTGAGTTAATGTCAGAATTTCCTTCATAAACGACATTTTCTTATGTCCCACGATCAAAAAATGACCATGCTGATGCACTGGCTAATGTAGCCACAGCCCTGGAAGATCCAAACTGGGAAGAAACAATCATCAATATTGCCCACCATCATACAGTTTCAACTTATTTTCAAATCAGAACAGAGTAAATCAATGAAATCAGTCCCATTTCTAAACCATATGGTCATACTACGGGATGGATGACAGCTATTAGAGAACACCTTCAAAATGGAACACTCCCACCTGATAGAGCTAGGAAAGAACAAATTCGGTGATGTGTGGTCAATTTTACTCTTTATGATAGCCCAAATCACCTAGAAAAAATTCTCTACAAGTGAGTTTTTGATGGAATTATCTTCAGATGTATTGATGGTGAAGAGAAAATGGATGTCATGAAGGAATTACATGCAAGAGTCTGTGGTTCCCACCTGTCTAGACATAGATTATCTGATCAAATTTAATGTCTTGGATACTTCTGGCCTTCAAGGATAGAAGATTTTGTTGATTTCACTATGAAATTTCATTCTTTCCATGTATGTGCCAACTTCATTCCTCAAACCCCAGAGTTTCTCCGTACAACAAAATATAGATGGCCATTTTCCACATGGGGAATGGATGTAGTAAGACCTTACCCTTTGGATACATCCAAGCAGTTTAAGTATATTCTTACTTCTACAGACTACTTTTCCAAGTGGGAAGAGGCAATACCTCTCAAGGAAGTTAGTTCTAAAATAATTGTTAGCTTCATCAAGTCTAACATCATTACCATATTTGGTGTCCCTCATACCATATTGACAGATAATAGCACCAAATTTTGTTCATCCAAGGTAAGTAAGTTGTATCAAGAATACAACATCAAATCCAACCATTCATCTTGGCATCATGCAGTAGCCAATGTACAATTATAATCCTTCAATAAGACCCTTTCAAACATACTGCAAAATATGGTGTATAAAGATATGAAATCATGGCATGATAAACTTTTTCATGCTTTATGGGATTATCATACCACAACCCACACTGCTACGCAGTCAACTCCATATTCATTGGTATATGGAACAGAAGTAGTCTTCCCCATTGAGGTTCAATTACCTTCGCTCAGAGTAGCCATTTGTGATTAGTCATCTACAGATGAACAATCTCAAAAGCGATTGGATGAATTGGAATGATTAGATGAAAAAAAATTGTGCACCCTTCCCCACTTGGATGTTTATTAGAATCAAATAGTGCGAGCTTTCAATAAAAAAGTTTGTATTTATTCATTCATTCAAGAAGAATTGGTATTGGTCCTCAGAACTCCAATGATACCATGAAAGAAGCCTCTAAATCTTGTGCCAAAATGGGGATGACCTTACTCAATAAATAAGGTCTACTCTAATGGAGCTTATTCTTTAATCTCAATAGATGGAGAACTCATCATGACTCTAACCAATGTAAGATTCTTGAAGAAGTATTTTTTGTAACACAAATACATATTCATCCAACATGACGTTAAATTGTGTTGTCCTAGCTACATGGTGCTAAAATGTGCAGCACTGGCCCATACATATGACCTTAAACTTTTTTAGTCCTTACTGCATGACTTTAAACTGCATGATCCCTTTTTTCCTTGCTACAGGACATTAAACTACTTAGCCCCTCATTCGTCTAACATGACATTAAACTGTGTTCCCTTTTTCATCCTACATGACGTTAAACTGTACATATTAATCCTACATGACGTTAAACCATACATATTTGTCCTTCATGACGTTTAAACTATGAAAGGGTCCCTAAATATGTCCTAGATGATGTTAAACAGTGCACACATCCTACATAACATTAAACTGTGCATCGTTAAGGTTGTTACTACCTCTTGTTTCTCACACTGAGCATGACTCATGTGATCTTAGAGTAAGCTTCAACCATAACACCTTCTTTGGGCCACTAACCACGCGTAATTCCTAACACCATCTTTAGATAGTCCTCAAGTACTACTCGATTATCAATTCATTCTTCAATCGAACTACGCGGACTTTGATCCTTACCTTCTAGGATGGGTACGTAGGAAACCTCCTGAGGTTCAAGCCCAAAACCAACATCTTCACATCGGTTCACCTCCATCTCATACGATGTTGATCCGTGAACCCCCCCCCCAAAAACCAATATTTTCACATTGGTTCACCATCGTCCTTGCTATATGACGTTAAACTATACAGTACTCCATTGTCCTCACTGCAAGACATTAAAATGCATAGCCATACGTCTTAGCTACATGATGTTAAACCATGCAGCATTGGTCTATGCATATGACTTTAAACTATTCGCACTTTGGTCATGTACGAAAATAAAATAAAACATTCTTTGACACCCTCACCCGAGAGGGAATCATTATTGACATTGATATCCAATCATATTATATTCCAAAGACTACGTACAAACATGGAAATGCCCGAACCCTTAATCTCGGATCCAACCATCATTGCACTAAAGTCCCCTTTCACCCTTCACATGTACGAACCAAATCTGTACCGAGGGTATTTTAAGAAAAATGTATGTCTTGATTACCATATTTATGGGATATGTAGGAATGTTCGAGTATCCCTTGAATCCAACCCATGTCTTTGGGCCTAACCACAAATTCCACTTTCGGTCCTTTGGCTGAAAAGTCCCCCTGCGAGCAAAAGAATTTGGTATCAAAACCCTGGTCTTTATTCTCATCAGGTTTATAACAAACACACAATGTGTCTCCCTCATTATGGTATGAACTCTACAACCTTAAACTATGATATCCTATATTCTCATCCCACATGACGTTAAACTGTATTTCAAGAACTTTGTATGGCTTGATTCCAATCCTTATGGGATACATAGTGAAGTACATCTCCTCAATTTAGGACTCAACCACAACATGATTATGGTTTGCATTGGTCTATGTATCTCCTTCATACATTGGACAATACCCATTTTGATGTTTCATACTCCTAACCTTAAATACTTCCAGATCTCCATAACCCTTTTCTTAACTTCTGGTCACAAAATGTTTGATACCTGGGAGTTCTTTTTCCTGACTATGCAACACATGCCCTTAGGCGGCCTTACATAAGTAGTCTACATAACGGACCTGTCATCCAAAAGATGCTATTATTTTACTATGAAGCTAATGCCCTTAAGTGGCCCTGCATAATTAAAACCCCCTAACAAGTTTTTCAAATATTGGTAACTTCATTATTGGGGGGAAATCCTCTTTTTTCCTTATTGTTCTTAACGACTATATGTAGGGATCCATAAAAAAATAGTTGTCCTTAACATACTTGTCCCATACTATTTTTCATGATCTGAAAGTATTCAAGTATATGGTTTATATTTCCCTTCACTACGTTTGGGTCAGAACTTCATAGGAGTGACATTCATCCAATTCTTTGACATTCTTGATTGGGAATATCCTCTCCATATTTAAGTACCTCTCTCCATATTACAGACTCTATGCCTTGGAAAATTTGAATCTCTATAAAACTTCCACTGGATTTTAGCAATAGAAAAGTAAAATTTCTAAGAGTTATTTTGTCTCATTATGTTACACTTTCCCCGAGTTGGCCTTGCATAAGTGGTCTACATAATGAACCTGTCATCCAAAAGATGCTATTATTTGACTATGCAGCCAATGCCCTTAAGTGGACTTGCATACTTCAACCCCCTAACGGGTTTGTTAAATAGTGGTAACTTCACTCTTAGAAAATACTTCCTCTAATGCCCCCTAGACCTTTTTTCATATCATCCCTCAGATTCAAAATTTATTAAGTCATATTTTACATGTTTTCCCCCATACATGAATGCAGTCATATGTTTTCAAACAAATTATTAAGGAATTGAGTCAATTTTTAATCCAATCGATCAAAGATATTTGACCTTAAACATTAGTCTTTTTATGCCCAACATGCATGACTTTAAACTGGAAAAAAAAGACAAGGGATCTCTGAACAGAAGTCAAGTCCCAGCTCACTAAACATACATTTTGTATGATTTAGGTAATATTGAGAAATTAAAAGAGGAAAATTTTGTGGGGTTATTTCTATCACCCTAGAAAAAATCAAACTATGCTTACTAGGCCCATTGGCTTAGGTAAAATTAATTAAAGCAGGTAGAAAAAGAATACAGGTACAAATGATTGAAGATGAAAGTGATTTTCATTGATGCAAAAAATTTAGAAGGACATCCATATATTTGAGTCTCTTCTATTTTTCAAGAATTAAAAGATGCTTTCAACATAAATCTTCATTTGATTTATGTAATTCCTAGATTCATCACCAACCACTTGGAATTCATTCATTCAATTGGATACAATAAGAGACATAGTGATACCGACTCTTCTTGGAACAATTGTAAAAGAATGTTCATGTGTGTAGTTTGAGAAAATTTTCTACTGATCAAATAATGACTCTGTTTCTGTCCAAGAGACTTGAAAGATGGATACATGGATTTGAGAATGGAGAATTGGAAGTAAAGAGCCATTTGGAGAGAGTAATCTTTTTAGATATTGTTTTAATGTCATGATAGTCTTCTCTCCACCGTCCAACAGTGGAAAACATATCATCCCTTGGGTTTTCTATTTTCATATCTACAAGGAAATGGCATGGAGGAAAAATTTGAAAGTTCACACCATTGTTGCTGCTCTTAATGAATAGCATAACCGAAATAGATGGATAACAGTGTGGGAGCATCTTGAGCATATGAGGTTTCAGATCTTGGGGCACAAGGGCTATGATGCATTATGAACGCCTTCTCCACTGTTTCGGCATTGAAAAATGATCCTGCAACTGAAACATTTGCTTAAGACAAGTTGTTGTAAGTCTGAAACAAAGAATGCAGGAGATAGTTCTTTAGCTCTGGAACGTTAACTCATTGCGAATGACCATGGCCATATAAAGGTACATAAATGCTCTGTGGGAAATTGACATGATACTTCTTCATGTTCTTGGCCAAATCTGGGAGAGTATTGTCGCATATATCATAATATTCAAGGCCAACAATGTTCATCATGTCATCAATCCTTTGCTAGCCAACTCATCAGTCAATCAAATTCTTTTGGGAGCCATTGAATCTGCACAAATATCTAATAATTAACTTTTAAGTAAGTTGGTTTTTCAAAAAATTTGTGAAGAAATTGAAAAAAATTATAAGGAATTAAGGCGCTCAAGTCTAATCTTGACGCGCAAGTCTAATCCGTTCATGCAAGTTTTACCGAACTAGTACTGGCGCGCAAGTCAGAAACAGACTGAGGAATCATGACCCAATGAACAGAAGTGCGAACGAGTGAAAATCCAAGACACATGCGTGACGAGAGATCAATTGTGCGATGAGAACGAGAAGCATTTGAAAGATGGATACTTTGCGTGAAGTGACTCCTATATTTTTAGGTGATCCAGAAACTTGCACGCTGCAACTTGCACACTTCATACCTGTACGCCACTGGCCCGTGTACCAAAGGCAATATTTCCCCAGGCGATACCCTTCTTAGCTCTGTATACTTACTGGCCTCAGATCCTCCATGTCATCTCTCCTGATCCAAGAATCCCCGGAGCCATGATTTACACCATCAACCCCCCTCCACGCCTTGAACATTCTAGGATACTCGGGCCCAATTACATTTTAATCACGAGTGTCCCTTTTAAATACGTCCTTTCTACATGACATCAAATGGCACGGAGCACATATTGGCTGACTGACGTAAGGATGCAAATACCAATCATTAAACACACAGGGGAATGCCTCCAACAAAAAGAATTTTCACTGGTTTAATAATTCTCCTCGTCCTTACCGCACGACATTAAATTGCACGGTCAATCATCATTGCTGCATGACATCAAAATGCACAGTATTGGCAAAGAAAAAACAATGCCCCCTGTCCTTACTGCATGACATTAAAATGTACAGCCTCCTTTAATGGTGCTCTTCATCTTTACCACATGACGTTAAACTACACGGTCAAACCTTTCACGAGTTCAGTAAGGAATAGAGTCTTTTCTTTGTCCTTCAGTGCACGGGCCAGACCTGCACAAGCCACCGTCTCACACACACGTGAGAAGGGATTACTTTACCCATTCTCGAGAAGTTCAATCTAGATGTTCCCCTTGTATCCAGGAACCCTCTCATCAGAAACCATACTCTGTACTCTGAAAAAGCCTAACTCTCATAAGCCACCCCTGGTGGTCCCGAATCTCAAACTTCCCTGAAGTTTCTTGTCTATTGGGGGAATAAAATCATTGACCTAGGGACACCTTCGCATGACTATACATACCATTCCCTCAATGTCTCTACATATTGATAGCCCTTGGCCCGTCTACCAAAGGCAGGACATCCTTAGGCAATGCTTCTCTTCGTACGCCTCTAGGCCTCTGAGCCCCCATGTCTATCCCAGGATTCAAAAACCCTATGAGCTACAGTTTACCAACCTCTTTCACAACCCATCCTGAATACAGTGGAACATCTCTGACAAGATTATCGAGGACCGGGAGAAGTCGTTCCATTCTAGATGATGTCCCAGCTGTATGACTTTAAACTGCACCAAGCCCCAACTGTCCTTTACGCTAGATAAATGCGTAGGACAGGAACCTTTCTTCCACAATCCTGATTGATATAGATGTCCTCAAAACCATTCAGATATCACATACCCTTTTCCAAGCCACCCCCTATGGTTTTCATAATTATCCAAGCCACCAATGGTGGTTTCCATAAGCCGGACTTTCATGAAGTCATATGGCCATCAGAAATGGAGAGTCATTGACTTAAGGACACCTTTTCCAGACTATTCATACCATGCCCTCAGTGGCTCTGCATATTGATCACCCATGGCCTATCAACCAAAGGCAATATTTCCTTCGACGATGCTCCTCCTACCTCTTTACGCCGACGCGGCTCCCATGCCTTGAGACATGCCCTGCATGTGGTTCAAATTTTAGCATGTTCCCCCATGTGCGTCTGAAGAGTATTGGGACATCTTTTACTCAGCTAAACCTCATTGGGTCCCGTTCCCCACTATATCTAGTCAAAACTATTCGACCTGAAACATCATTAATGATTGTCTTGATGGTGGGACTTTAAACTTCCCAAGAAAAGAGGCACAAAGCTTGTTAGGCCGAAAACCCGAAAGGGGCGACCTAAGAAAAAGTCGGGCCATAACTGCTGGGTCCACACTAAATGGGCCTAGGAAAAAATAGGGCATTAAAAGAAAAGACAAAAAGTTTGTGGAGCTTCTCTAAAAAATCCCAGCAATAGTCAAACTATGCTCGCTGGATCCCATGATCTAGGAAAAAGTTAGAGCTCGTTTTATTTTTTATCAATGGTTCTGAACTCTGATTATTCTATATTTGAGGAATTAACATATGAAGTGATCATGCCAAATAATTTCTATCATAGGAGAAGATGACAAGAGCACTTAGGAAAAACATTTCTTTATGCCATAACAATGTTTGTAGGAAGGGAATCCACATCCCGGATCCTCCTCTAGTGTGAAAGGTTGTTACAGGAAGTTTTCAGTAGATTCATAGAGTTGTATCAGGTGCTGTTGAGAATCCTTGATTGTTTAAGAGAGATTCTGGAGTAAGGCTATTTCATCTTCTGCACCATCCCACAACTCTTCTGCCTCCGGGGCCACCTTTGTGCTCGCCTTCATCTCCTCCTCCATCCGCCGCTCCCTTTCTTCAATTATGGTGGCAACGGTGGACTCTTCCTACTATAGCTGTTGTATCTCATTACTCAGCACCTCCAGGTGAGAACACTACTCAGTAACTTCTCTCCCAGGAGCCTCGCAACTACCTCAGCATGATCATGAGACTCTGTAAGGCAAGCTATCAAGTTGCATAAAGGTAGGCTTCGGACTGGGCAGCAAAAAAACGATATTCGAAACCACATAGCCTCTCTCGATCAGAAACCACCTACTTTACTATGTCATAAATACTGTGGTAGTCAAAGATGTCAAATCCAACCGGCATAAACATATTGTGCAGCTTCGGTAATCTGGACGACATCTTGGCTAGGGGCGTCTGAGAAATCAGTCTCCAAATTTTCTCCCAAGACCTTTGGCGAGAAGGTCAATGACTGGAGAGGACTTGTTGATGAGGCTCAGATTCACTCTCGGATGAAGATACATACTCAAGAACAAAATTCACCAAGGGGAGACCTGATGCGGCTTCATCCGAAAACTTTGGCACTGTGACAACTTTGCCCCCAGCAGTTGTGGTCATAGGCACAGTTGGGTCTCATGACACAATCATTGGTGCCAAAGGTTGTGGTCCTGAAGCCCGAGAGTCAATACAACAGATAAGTACCCCTAATTATAAAAGGGAAGAAAAAGGATTCAGTGGAAAGATATCAGGAAACTTATCCTAATCGTCAAGGCGTCAGCATCCTCAAGCTCGGAACTACCATGACAGCCTCTCGAAGAAGATGCCACATCTTTGAGAGGCAAGGGAGTCTGGGGAGCCCCCAGAGGGGTCCCGGACCTAAGGACATGCCCGAGGCCAGCAGCTTCCAAAGTTGTCCCCAAGCGGTCACCTACGAAGACCAAGATCGGGGAAATCACTCCCCCGGTAAACAAGATAATAGCCCGCTCTGGGTTTCCAACAATTGGGATAATGGCAGGCTCTTCCTCCATCACCGCGAGATCTATTGTTTCTGAGGTGGCTGGTCCCGTCGGATCTGGAGACCCCTTAGCGATCACGGGTGCCCCATTTTCCTCCGCAGTTGAAAGGGTTGTTTGATCAGAAGGAGTCTCGAACACCAGTAGTTCCTCCTCTGACGTACCTCTGACTAATAAAGGTGGGAGTAAAGAATCCATATCGCTGGCCCCTATAGTAGGGACCACCATATCGTCGCGCCCAGGCGTGGATACAGGTGATTCTGCATATGGCAAGGAGGCGGAAGGTATGACTGCTTGGGTAGTCGTAGCCAGATCCCCGAGTGGCCCTGCACCATACGCCAAAATAGAAAATGACTGGCAGAGTCAGAATATGCAAGTTGGAAATTGAGAAAACGAGAAGTCATGATTACCTTAATTCCCCTGTCTGAGTCGTTCCGATAAATGGAACGCCTGTTACCATCTTTAGATCTGCCTAGGGGACAGTTCACCCAGAATTCTGGGAGGAGATGGAGGAGGGAAGACCCTAGCTGGGTCTGCAATGGTTGCTTCCATGAGCTTAGCTACGCTGGGGGACCCCTCCTTGATGACCCCTGTGGGCGAAAGCGCATGCTCACCTACTGCGGTACCACAGGGAGTATACTCCGGAGAAGGAATTACCCCTAGAGATTCTCCGGTGCCCTGCAGAAAGGGAATAAACCTTATAACCTCCACAATAAAGGAGGAGGAAAGTCAGAATGGGCGAGCAGAGCAACCTCTTCTTCAGGGTCGGACAATTCTGCATGTCTAATCATCATGGACACCCGGGTGGTCCCATAGAGCTGGTTTTTAAGTGAGCGCGTGTATGCGTCCATTTCCTTCAATGACGCGACTATGTCACTAAAATCCTCTTCCAACTGAATGTGTGTTGGAGCGAAGATAACCCCAATACCTGGGAGCTCGAGATGGCTCATTTGGAGTGATTCCCAAATTTCTTCATATGAGCCCCTATCCCTCAGGTCATCCCAAATCCTCCATGTGTCTGGGAATGCGGCCGTAATGGGAACGACTAGCCTGGAAGGATCAGCCTGAGAGGGTTGGGCAGTGGCAGAGGCTGGTAGGGGTGCCAATGGTTGTGTTTGTGTTTTGTATCTCGCCACCACCCTAGAACTCTCTGGGGATACCTTTGGACGGGACCTCACAGGTAGGGAGGGGAATTCCCTTGCTTCAGCCAGGACAGGGAGATCATCGAAATCATCGCCCCCTGAAGAGTGGTCACTTCATTCCCCCTCCTCATCAGTCACTGGGTGCAGCATGGCCTGGACTTGGTGGGATAATACTTCATAACCCTAGCGTGCATAAATATAGGCTTTGAGATCCTTAAGATACCAATTGACCTGCTCTGGGTCCATGTCATGAAGGATGTAAATAGGGGCAGATATGTAGCTGAGCCTGTCAAATGCCACTTATGATTCTTAAAGATACTTCCACAGAGAACGGGGGTACTGGCTATAAAAGGATGATTGACCTTTGAATTCATCCCATTGGACCCAGGCCGTCAGGAAGGCAGCATCTGCAGGAATTACCAACCCCCTTCGGGCCGCTTCGAGGGCATGAGAGGATACACCTCTGTCTATTAAAATCTTCCCCAGAAGCATGGGACCAGTAGGGTGGCGAAGTATTTTTCCTGGCCTAGCTGAAGCACCATCCCCCTTCTGCTTCCTCTTTCCCTTTGATGGCTTGGGACTTGAGATGGTAGGCACCAATGTCCCTAGTTTGCCATTTGGGTATGATTGTACCAAGGAGTCAGCATAATTCTTAGATAAGAAGGGTGTGGAGTATGCAAGCATGGGGGTCATAATCTCGCAACTGGTATCCTCCTGGGTAAACATTAACCATAGTTGTCTGGACACCATCAAATGACGGTTCTCGCGGGCACCATTTAATGTGGGAGGACACAGTGCCTGGACGCAGCAAAATTATCACCTGAATCGGCAAGGCGTGTACCCCACGCAGATCAGTTCCCCGCCAATACGAGCTACCATAACACCCTCTTGGAGGGAAAAGAGGTATCCCTACTTGAAAAACTCCTCTATTATTGTATTCGTGATTACACCAATTGGGGAAGAAAAATGATGGAAATTGAAATGATCATAATTCGAGATTCGACTTGATAGCAGACGCCTGTTATGAACTGTCTATTGATTATCCTTATCTTGGGTTGCCCACTATTCGGGCATAACCCCACTGTTCAGTTGCTAGTATGGACAGAATGTGGTGCTCGGAATCTGAAGTGGGTTGATGAAGGTGTAGAAGTTCTTGATGTGTACGCCTTGCCATCCCCAGAGAATTTGAAAAGGGCTGGCCACTCGGTTTGGCCGGCTCCTGTCGGTAATATTACCGAGCAACTGATAAATCCTGGAAAGTACTCGAACAAATATGTTGATAATGTTAGTGGTATCCAATTTTTCCTCTATGAAAAAGGTAGAGACCCACACACCACTAGACTCGCGTACAAGCAGTATCCAGCCACTCAAAAACATGGCCAAGAATGCCACCAGACGAAACAGCCGATTGACATTCGAGACGAGCTCCCAGCCCCAGTTGTTGAATTGGCCTTACTCCAGGTTCATCCAATAGTTTCCCCTCTTCTTTCAGAACACCATTTTAGGGTAGGTTGTGAGCCTACGCGGAAGACCTAGAGACTAGATATCTCTGGAAAAATCCTTGATCCAATCGTGATACGGGATCAGTTGTCTCAGAGATGTATCTTTCTAATACTCCTCAAAACCAGGGAAAAGGTTTTTCGGAGATGTATCCTTCGAACGTTCTTGGGCTAGATCAATAAGCCACTTCACCAAGGGAGGGTTTCTCCCTTCATCGTCCCACACAGAAGGGGGAGGCAGGAATTAGTCATACATACCCCCAACAATGGGGACCCCTGAAATCTGAAAGATGTCCCAAAGAATAATTCCCACCTCCTCGTGGACCAGATGGAAGGTGTTGGTGTCCGGGCTCCAACGACTCATAATTTTCCTGGAGAGGGCTTGAGGCCAGTAGGTATAGGTTTGGGACACCCAGGTAGCTTCATACAATCCTACGACTTGCAATTCGGCCTCGAACTGCACACAACTCTGGTGGACCCAGAAGGGCCATCCCCAATCTAGGGACTTAAATGATCTTCCCGGCCGGAGGTCCCGATTCGCTGACCATCCATGCTGTTTGCTTACCATGGCATTGCGGGAAATGCTCTGATAGCAGTGAATTGTTCCTTCCTGTTGACGTTGTTCTCCTGTCGGAGATACTGGAAGGTGATTCCGCATAGATTTGACAGTTGTATCCCTCAGGGTAGGCTGCCTGGTGATAGGTATCAAGATCAGAGGGATAGTGGCAGTAAATACCCACGCTTCAGGATTATTATCACAGGATGGTACCGGAATCAGGGTATTTGACAACAAACCAAACCCATAGGCAAGAAGGCTATTAGAAAAGGGGTAATCCTACTATGAATTGGAGAGCAGGTCGGCAATAAAGGAAGATAGTGGGGAGTGGCAGATTCCATCTTGAATAGAGCTGGCAATGTCCTTCAGGCGTTGACTGCCAATTAAGAGAGGCTCGACGATAGTCCTAGGTGCAGAACGAGGGGGAACCATATTTTCTCCCTGTACAATGAAAT
This sequence comes from Viscum album, assembly GCA_963277665.1. NCBI lineage: Eukaryota > Viridiplantae > Streptophyta > Magnoliopsida > Santalales > Viscaceae > Viscum > Viscum album. The sequence goes on along the minus strand of OY728148.1, from coordinate 406,374,342 downwards.
CCAACAAATGGTTAGTCCAAAAATAATAAAACTTGGACAAAAAACCAAGTATGTTTAGAGGAGTCCATCCAAGATTCATAGAAAAATCCACAAGGAGACCTTGAAAGTTGGTTCATGATAACGACACCCAGCAAACCAACCCTGTGCGGAAGTAGTTCGCGATACTATGGCCTGCGGAGCATTGGCCAGAAATCCATGGACCAGGTTGCTACACGGAATTTCAATCCCGAATTTAAGTGGTTAAGTTTGAAAGACTTAGAAATTTTTAAAATCTCAGAAGATTTTAGTCCACGGAGCATCGAAACTGCGGAGCATCGAAATCGCAGAGCACCAAAATAGTGAAGCGAGTTCCTACACAGCCCGTCGTGACTTAATAAAAGTGTTAGTTCATGACTAGGATGTTGTTCCACAGATGAAGAATGACGTGAATGAGAAATAGTTCACAGATGTAGTATCCGGTTCGCGAACGATGTGTTTCACGAAGCAACAAGCACGTGGAGGCAGAAAAGTGAGGGAGAGCTGGTATTCGTGAAGAACCTGGTAGAAAACAAATGAAGGTCCCTCAGTATTTATAGGTGTGGTCCCCTACCGGGTCCACTTCCCAACCGCAACCCATCCGAGTTTCAGGACCACTCAGCATCAGAATAGTCTCCTCTTCGTTCCAATCATACACCATTCTGATGGGGGGATTTTGTGGGGTCCTGAAAAATCCGCAAAGGAGAATGATAATCCCCTTTAACTCAAGGGATATTCTACCCAATTTCCCCTCAAAAGGATTGGGAAAATGTGGAAAATACTCAAGGATGGCGAAGGATGAACCGGTCTGTAAACCTGTCTAATGTTAACGATGCACGGACGGTTCCGCAAAGTGTCCCTCCTCTATGGACCGTCGTCGTTTGCAAGATTGAGGCGGAGATCCTCCATGGTTGCGAGGCGGGACATGCGCCAACTCAGTTCACCATTCTGGACCACCCCAGCCACAAGCCGCATCAGCCGGCCTAAACTGCCTCCGCTGTCATTCGCAAAATGGAGGCGGAACCCTCCGCGGCCGCGAAGCATTCCCCGAGTTCGGTTCGCGGAGGAGATGCGCTCGGTGCTCACAGTGAGTCACGGATTGACCAAGTCAGCCGTAAACTGGGTTTCCGATCATGGGCCTCCACAAAAGTTGCCACATGACCACAAATACATCTCTTCCCCCACTCTATAAAAGGAGACTGAGTGGGAAGAGGAGGAGGATTCAGTTTCGGACAACTAGGAGAACAGAGAGGAGATCGGTCAGATTTAGGTGGAAGGATTTCAAAGGAAGGCTTAGGATTTCAGAAGTTCTAGTTCACAAACCAGAGCATGTATGAACCTAGGAACGAACTAATAAGGAACCAAAAATGAAGAATAACTTGGTGAACCATGAACATAAAATAACAAAGAAGAGACAACTGCGAACCAGGGTCACTCCACCAATGTACTCCCCATGGACCAGGGAGTTTATGCCTCTTTTCCGATCCACCGCGCCACGTAGCACCCTCCTGTGCGGGTGAAGCCCCGACCGACGAGCCTCCGGCCAGTGCCGCCCTTGGATTTCACTACTCGTGTGGACCCCTCCGCGTACCAACCTTGTACGCAGACTGAACCCGAAGCCGTGAACCCTCTTGGTTCGCAGGATGCCAATCAGTCTGCGGACCTTCCTTGTTCGCAGACGGCCAATAAGTCTGCGGACCCTCCTGGTTCATGGACGGCCAATCAGTCTGCCGCCCACCCAAGCTTGCGGATGACCTCACCAGCTGTGTAGCACTTACCTACGCGAAGGGCGCCAGCACCCACACCCTTTTGTGGCCTGCCAAAACCTTCGGGGTTCCCATTCCCCGAGCCAGGTAAAATCCTTCCAATTCCAATCCGGCCTGATCCTTCGCAACCTCCTCATTGGCCTACTCATTGGCCCCAAGCTGAGGCCTCCACCAGAGCCACCAGATCCATGTAGTGTAACCCTCGGGCGCATCAGCGTGCCGCTTTGAGTTCACAGACCCACGATAAACAGGGGCAAAGGGGTTCCCCAACCCTTGGGCGGATTCCCGAAGCATGCCTGGGTTCAAATTCCTACGGTAATGCTGGGTCTGAGCCTGAGAGCCCCCTTTCTTCCTCTACTCTCCAGGATAGGGGACTACACGCTTTGGCGTTCGGGCACTTCTCCCCTCCCTAGAGAGGGGGCGGCATACCCATCCGAAGGCAGCCATCCCCATGCACCTCGGTACTTCCCCAGGGAACAAGAGAGGTTACGGGCACAGGAGCACCCATTTCCCTCTCCCACTGCGCTTTTTCGCCATGGTCCTCCATCTCGGAGTAAGCCCCGACTTTATGGGACGCCCTCATGGGTAAGCCCCACTCCACTTCTCACAAACGCATCTTTCGTGATGTGATCATCTGTTCCCTGCCACCTCTTGTTTCTCACACTGAGCATGACTCACGTGGGCTTAGAGTAAGCATCGACCATGACATCCTCTTATACGCCTCCTCAGACTGTAAGCTCAAATCTATCACCATGGGCCTCCTCAGAGTGTAAGCCCCAATCCTATGCGAACTATGAGGTCTTTTACCCATGTTAAGGCATGGTACGTAGGAAGCCTCTCCGAGGTTCAAGCCCGATCACAGTCAAACCCCCGGGTCTATCTTCACGTCAGTTCTCCGACACCCCGATTCGAACTACGTGGACTTCGATCCCTATCTCCTAGGCAGGGTACATAGGTATCCTCCCTGAGGTTCAAGCCCAAAAATCGGTCGATCCGACTATCTTCACATCAGTTCACCGATCTGCTCCTAGCACCATCTCAATGAGTCCAAATTCTTCAGAGTCATTAATCCAATGAGGGATGGTAAACCTATGGCCTAAATGATTCTGGACCCCTACATTCAGCTGACCATTTCCAACCCGGAGAAATCTGTGGACGCTATGCTTGGGTATAAACCAAAGATTCACGAACATATGAATACATCTTAAATCTATAAGAGAGTCCCAGAACAGACAATAATTTCCCCCAAAAGGGTGTGATGAGCCTGACTTCCCATCCTCTCGACCAATGTGAGTTCTTAAGCGTTGCTGGCCAAATCGCCCAGCGAATGCCTGCCTTTGGAAAGCAGGTCCACGCGTCATCGGATGTAGAACCGTCGGGCGTTTTGAGACCCACTCGAAACAGCCCTAAAACGTTTAGAACTCAAAATTACAAAATTAACATTAAAAATTGAAATAAAAAATATAAAACCAAAAACAAAACCCATAAAAGTCCAAAAAACACTGAAAACTCTAAAAAATCCTTAAAAACCAAAAAAACAAAAATGAATCCCCAAAAACTCAACAAATATAAAAACCCTAAAAAATGGTAACCCCTAATTAAAACATAAAAACCAAAAAAATCTTCAAATCCCTAAAAACCTAAAAAACTCAAAAACCCTAAAAACCATAAAAACCAATAAAACCACCCAGAATCCCTAAATCACCTAAAAAATTAAAACACTAAAAATCCCTAAAAATCAATAAAAATGTAAAAAACCAAAAAAACAACAAAAAAACCTATGAAAACCTAGAAACCCTAAAAAGATAAAACACCTAAAAACCCTAGAAAATACCTAAAAGTCTCTAAAAACCACAAACCCCTAAAAACCTTAAAACCCCCTGAAACCCATAAAAACAATAAAAGATAGTAAAAACTCAAAAACCCCTTTAAACCTCTGAAAAATGTTAAAACACTCTCAAAAACCATAAAACCCCGAAAAACCAAAAAAAACCCTAAAAACCATAAAACCCCTAAAAACCCTAAAAACCACAAAATCCCTAAAATCTAGAAATAACCATAAAAGTCTTAACAAATCACTAAAAATATTTACAAATGTAAAATTATCAAAAACCCTTGAAACACTAAAGAAAAACTAAATAAAATAAAAAAAATTAAATCCCATTAATATCCTAAACAAATCTAAAAACACTAATAACCCTAAAATCCTTAAAAAACATAAACACCCCTAAAGAACATTAAAACCCTAAAACCACCTAAAATTTATAAAACCCATTAAAATAAATACAAACCCCTTTAAAACCCAAAAAACATTACAAAAACGACAAAAACCATTTAAAACCCAAAAAATCTCTAAAAAGATTAAAAAAACAAAACAATAAAAACCCAAGGAAAACTGAAATGATTCTAAGAACCCAAAATATCACAGGAATCCTAAAAATTCCTAAAAACACCTAAAAATGTAAAAAACACTAAAATGCTGAAAATAGTTAAAAAACATAAAAACACTTAATATCGCTAAAAACCATAAAAACTATAAAATGCTAAAAAACCCTAAAACCCTAAAAACCCTAAAGACCCTAAATCCCTAAAAACCTAAAAACCATAAAAAATGAATATATCCCTAAAAATTATAATAGACCCTAAAAACCATGAAAACCCCTAAAAAATCATAAAATCGTAAAAACCTTAAAACCCCTAAAAACCTAGGAAACACAAAAAACTCTAAAACCCCAATAAAACTGAAAAGACTAAAAACCCTGAAAATATCTAAAAACCTTAAAAACCCCATAAAACATCTAAAAATGATAAAACCCAAAACAACTAAAAAACCATAAAACCCTATAATCTAATAAAAACCCTAAAAATCCCAAAAAACCCCCCATTAAAATCCTAAAAAATTAATAAAAATCCAAAAAAATCAAAAACACGTTAAAACCTTGAAAATACCTTAGAAAACATTAAAAACCTAAAAAACCTTAAAACCACAAAAAACACTAAAACCCCTAAAAACCATTAAAACGTAAAAAAACCCCCCAAAATCCTGCTAAATCCATAACAAAACCCTAAAACCATAAAAATCTTAAAGAAGCTTTAAAAATACCTAAAAACATAAAAAACTCTAAAAATCTTGAAAACCCATACGAAGACCATAAAAACCAAAAAGCATTAAAACCCCTAAAAACATAAAAATCATAAACACCCTAAAAACCATAAACCCCCTAAAAACCTTAAAAACCCAAAAAATACATAAAAACCCAATAAAATCACTAAAAACTCTAAAAACCCTTTAAATTCCCAAAAAAATTAAAATACACTAAAAACATTAGAAAACCTAGAAAACTAAAAAAACCCAAAAAACCGAAAAAACCCAAACAACCCCAAAAACCCAATAAACCATAAAATCCCAAAAAACCAAAAAGCCAATAAAAATCCTAAAAATCACATATAAATCCCTAAAAACCTAAAAACCCTAAAAACCATAAAAACCAAAATAAAATATTGAAATACCAAAAACACTTTAAACCCCCCAAAACACTAAAAACTCTGAAAACCATAAATAATCCTAAACCCCTAAAAACCCTAAAATTCCTCAAAATCCCAAAACCCACAAAAATTATAAAAATCCCAAAATATCCCAAAATATTCTTAAGAACCTAAAAATTCCAAAAATCCCTGAAAAAACCTAAGAAAACATTAATACCTAAAAACACTTAAAACCCTTAAAAACTAATAAATTATAAAATCTGAAAACCCTTAAAATCTTAAATCACATATAAACCATACAAAAGTCTAAAATCTTAAAAATTCTCTATAACCCAAAAAACCCACTAAAAACTCTAAAACACTTTAATCCCTTAAAAATGATAAAAACTATAAAAAACCATGAAAACCCTAAAAGATTAAAAAAAAGAAAAAACCCATAAAAACAAAAAAAATATAAAAATCCTAAAATCCTAAAATCCCTTGAAACCACCAAAACACCTAAAACCCCTAAAACCCCATAAAAATACTAAAAATCCCTAAATATACCTAAAAACATGAAAAGCCCCTAAAACCCTTGAAAAACCCTAATAAAAACTTAAAATACAAATAAATAAAAACCACTAAAAATCCCAAATATGCTAAAGACCCTAAGAGACCATAAAAATATTAAAAACCATAAAACACCCAAAGACCATAAAAATCCAAAAAAACTCATAAAACTCAAAAAACCACTACAAAATCTAAAAACAAATTAAATCACTAAAACATTAAAAAATTCTAAAAATGTTAAACCCCTATAAAACTAAAAAAAGTATTAAAACCAAAAAAAACCATATAATGCCTCAAATTCCCTTAAACCCCTAAACCCTATAAAAATCCTTAAAAATAAACAAAAAGTTAAAAAACCTTCAAAACTCTATAAATCCCTAAGATATCCTTGAAAACCAGAAAATAGTTAAAATCCATAATAAACATTAAAATTCTAAAACTATATAAACTGTAAAGACCCTAAAACCAAAAAAACTATAAAAATCACTAAAACCATAAAAAATCTAAAAAGCCATAAAAACCCTTTAATCCTCTAAAACATTAAAAAAAATTAAAAACGATAAAACCCCAAAAAAACTAAAGAACCCCCTAATAACCTAAAAACCCATAAAACTCTTTAAAACCCTAAAACGCCTCAAAATCCCTAAAAACTATAAAACCATAAAAATCCTAAAAACAACTAAAAATAAATAAAAACCTAAAATACTATATAAACCAAAAAAAACCTAATAAAACCTTAAAAACCTAAAATCAAATAAAACCTCTAAAAACACTAAAAACCCTAAAAACCAAAACAAACCATAATGTCTTTACAAATCCCATGAAATCCCTGAAAACATAAAAAAACCCTAAAAACATTGAAAACCCATAAGAAAAAAAATTAAAAACCAAAAAATCATAAATCCCCTAAAAACCAAAAAAATACTAAAAACCTAAAAAAACCCATTAAATACACTAAATACCCTAAAACCCTTAAAAAATTAAAAACCTCTAAAATCCATAAAAATCATAATTTCCCATGAAAATAATAAAAACCACTAAAAACACTAAAAACCCATTAAACCCCTAAAAATGATAAAAACTCTAAAAACCATAAAAACCATCAAAACTCAAAAAAATTCTATAAAACCCAAAAAAATTATAAAAACTCTAAAAATAGTAAAAAAAACCTCCAAATCCCTTAAAACCCTATAAATAATAAATTTTTTAAATAATCCTTAAAAGTAACAAAAAAATAAAAAAAACCTAAAACCCCTAAAAAAACATTAAATACCTTAAAACACTAAAAATCCATAAAATCATAAAATCACTAAAAACCCTAAAAAGCCAAAAAAAATACCCTAAAACCCAAATCCTCCATAAAACCATAAACCTAGAAACCCATAAAACCTCTAAAATCACAAAAAACACTATAAAAATATTAAACCCCTAAAAATGTTAAAAATATAAAAAACATTAAACCCCTAAATAACAAAAATATCCATATGAACCCAAAAAACAAAAAAATCCATAAAAACCCTAAAAAACCATAAAACCCCTCAAAATTCATAAAAACCATAAAACCATAAAAATCCTAAAAAACCATCAAATCACTAAAAACATAAATATCATGAAAACCCTATGAAAACAAAAAAAACTGAAAACACCTTAAACCCTTAAGAACCTTACAAATTCTAAAATCCCTAAACTCTAAATGCACTAAAAATCCATAAAACCCCTCAAAATCCCTAAAAACACTAAAAACATTAAAAATCATAAAAAATACCTAAAATCGTAAAAAAATGAAAAATCATTAAAAACCTAAAAAACCCCAAAAACACTTAAACCCCCTAAAAATAAAAAACATAAAAAACCCTAAAACCCCTAAAGACCATAGAAACCTAAAAATCTATAAAATCCATAAAAATCCTTTTCATCCTTTAGAAACCCTAAAACCAATAAAAAAGAAAAAAACGAATAAAAACTATAAAAAAACCCTAAAACCCATAAAAACTCAACAAATCCTAAAAATTATGAAAACCAAAAAAACCAAAAAAAAACCACTAAAACCCCCTAAATCCCACAAAATCCATAAAACCTTCTAAAAACCGTAAAAATAAAAAAATATCCATAAAATTATATTGAAATGTAAAACCCCTTAAAAATACATAAAACCCTTAAGAAAACATTAAAAACATAGAAACACTTAAAACCCTTAAAGACCTAAAAACGCTAAAAATTCCAAACACACTAAATTCCCTGAAAATCCTTAAAACATTAAAATACTAGAAATCCACCAAAATTTGTAAAAATGGAAAAAACCCAAAAATCATGAAAACCCTAAGAATACCATAAAATCCTAAAGACACTTAAAACCACCAAAAAACCTAAAAATTTCTATAAACCATAAAATCCATAAAAATACCCGAAAACCCTCAAAACCCATAAAAAACCATAAAAACTTTAAAACCCCACAAAAACCTAAAATATACTAAATCACTAAAAACCCTTTAAATAACTACAAATGTTAAAACCCACAAAAACATTCAATACCATAAAAAACTAAAAAAACCAAAAAAAAACCCCAAAACCCTAAAAAATCTCAAAATACATAAAACCCTTAAATTTTTTTATAAATATTTACAAATACCTAAAAAACCAAAAAAGGTAAAAACCCTAAAAACCACCAAAAACCCCAACGAAAACCTTTAAAACCTAAAAATTATTAAAACCCCAAAAAATATAAAGAACACTAAAACCCCAAAAAAACCCAAAATCACAAAAAATCCCTAAAAACACTAAAAATAAATTAAAATCCTAATAAATCACTAAAAATACCTAACCACAAAAATCAATAAAAACCATTGGAATTCTAAAAAAACCCTTAAAAACCTAAAAATTCTAAAACTCGAAGACATTTAAAAATCCCTTTAAATCCCTAAAAACAGATAAAACCATTAAAATGCATAAAATTCAGAAAAAAAAAGATAAACCCCCACAAAAACACAAAAAACCCACTAAAAACTCTAAAAACCATTTAAACCCTTAAAATGATAAAAACACTAAAATCCCAAAAAAACTTTAAAAAAAATCCCAAAAAAGTTGCAAAAAACTTAAAAACATAAAAAAGATATAAAACCATCAACCCCCCCCCCCCCAACCACCATAACAACCGTAATTTCCAAAAAAAAGTTATCAAAATCCCCAAAATTGAATGAAAAACCCTAAAACCACTGAAGACACTAATAAAAACATATAAACATAAAAACACTTAAAACCCTAAATTACCAAAAATAAAAATAACCCAAAAATAACCCAAAAAACCCTAAAACACCTATAAAATAAAAACCCTAAAATAAAAAAAAATGAAAATCCATAAAGATCCTAAAATCCCACTAAAAACTCTAAAAACCCATTAAACCACTAAAAACATTAAAAACTCTAAAACCCATAAAAAATCCAATAAACATAAACAGAAAACCTAAAACCCAAAAAAAATCTTAAAACCCTTAAAAATCAAAAAATACCCTAAAACCCCCAAAATCACAAAAATCCCTAGAAAAACATAAAATTTCTAAAAAACCAAAAAAATCCCTAGAAATGTAAAAACCCCAAAACCCTAAAACCCAATAAGAAAACCTTACAAACCGAAAAAATAAAAAAAGACCTAAAACACGCTAAAAACTATAAAACCCATTATATCCTTAAAAACACTAAAAACCTCTAATTCCCTAAAAACCCATAAAAATCATAAAATTCACAAAATAAAAAAAAACAAAAAAAAACCCCTAAAAACCCTGAAAACATGTTATAAAACCTTAAAACACTAAAAACACTTAAACCCCCTAAAAACCCTAAAAATGTTAAATACCCAAAATACCCTAAAGGATCTGGATAACTCTAAAACCCCCTAAAAACATAATAAAAGAAGAAAACTAAAAACCCATAAAACCCCTGAAATCTACCAAAAATAATAAAAACCATTTAATCCCCTAAAAAGTTAGAAAAAAATCCAAATACCTAAAAAGGACCTAAAAATAAAAAAAAACCCAAAAACCTAGAAAACAAAAAATACCCTAAAACCCATGATATTCATAAAACCCTAAAAACCATAAAAATATTAGAAAACCCTAAAAATCCCTAAAAACATAAACACCCCTCAAAACCCGAAAAACCCCTAACAAACCCTTAAAAGCATAAAAAGACTTAAAACATCAAAAAAACAAAAAAATTCTCTAAATCAATAAAACCCTTAAAGCCCATAAAAATCCCTAAAAACCCTCAAAATCCCTAAAACCATAAAATCCATAAATATCCAAGAAAACCTTAGAAATTACTAAAAACTAAAAAACCCTTAAAACCTAGAAAACCCCTAAGAAATTTTTTAAAAATAAAAACACTTATAACCCCTACAAAATATAAAAAATGGAAAAAACCTTGTTAAAATCCAAATAACTATAAAAATCATAAAAAACATAAAACCCCTAAAAACCATAAAAACATAAATAATCATAAAACTCTAAAAAATACAAAATAATTAAAAATTCATTAAAACCATAAAATTTTAAAAAAAATACAAAAAACGCATTAAAATCATAAAAAAATTATAAAAAAATGAAAAACATAATAACCCTCAAAATAAATAAAAACCATAAAAACCATAAAAACCCAAAAAAATCCCTAAAATCCCCAAATTCATAAAAATCCTAAAAACCCTACAACCTACACCCCTCAATTTCTAAAAACCTCTAAAGACCATAGTAATCATAAAAATTTTAAAAATATCAAAAAAGCATAAAAACTAAGAAAAATCTTAATACAACCTAAAAACACGTTTAACCCCTAAAAGACTTTAAAAACAATAAAGACCATAAAATAAGTCTTAAATCCCAAAGATCCCATAAAAATCATAAAAACCCCTAAAAATATAAAAACCCCCTTAAACCCATTAAGATCCCAAAGACCAATAAAACTCACAAAACTCTTTAAACCCCAAAAACATTAAAAATCTAGAATACATAAATCCCTAGAAACATAAAAATAAATCCCAAAAACCAAAAGAAACCATAAAATACCTGGAAACCATAAAACCTGAAAATCCCTCTAAAACCCTATAACCCTATAACCCCATAAAAATCTTAAAAAAACTACCAAAATCCTTAAAGTTAGAACCACACAAAATATTAAAAATCTCGAAGAAAACCATAAAAACAATTAAAACACCTAGAAACCCACAAAATGCTAAAACCATAAAAAATCTAAAACCCCCTAAAACCTTAGAAAGCCTAAAAATAATAAATTAATAAATAACCACAAAAAACTATAAAAACCCATAAACCCCCAAAAAATATTTAAAGATGGTATAAAACCATAAAAAAATTAAAAAAAATGAAAAAACACCTAAAACCCCACAAATACTATAAAATCCCTTTGAACCCAAAAAACCTGCAAAATTCAAAAAAACCTATAAAACCATAAAAATATTATAAATCCCCAAAAATCACTTAAATCATATGAAAAACTAGAAATCTTAAAAACCCATAATAATAACTTAAAAACCTAAAAAAAATTTAAATGCATAAAAACCTAAATAATTCTAAAAAACATTAAAAATCATAAAAATCCTAAAAACACACCAAATCCCTAAAAGCCATAAAAATGAAAAAATCCATAAAAACCCTAAAAATTCCTAAAAACATAAAAACATTAAAATCCCTTAAACTCCCTATGAAAATCATAAATACATAAAAACACCTAAAGCCTCTAAAACCTAAAAAGTCTAAAAAATCTAAATGGACCAAAAATCAGAAAAAAACCAAAAAACCCCTAAAAAACATTAAAACCCAAAAAATTAAAAAAACTCTAATACCCGCTAAAAAACTACATACCCATTAAATCCGTAAAAACAATAAAAAAATATAGAAAATATTAAACCCCCTAGAAACTAATAAAAAACTAAAAACCATAAAACCCTAAAAACCTAAAAAAACCCTAAAATTCCCTAAAACCCGAAAACCCATAAAACTCTTAACACATTTAAAACGATTAAAAAAACTAAAAATACTAAAAAACCTAAAAACTATAAAAAGACCCTAGAAACCATAGAAATCAATAAAACCAACCCCCCCCCCCAAAAAAAATAAAAAACCTAAAAACCCATAAAAACACTAAATAGCCAATAAAAAATCTACAACCTCTAAACCACTAAAAATATTAAAAATTTCTAAAAAATTTAAAAACCCTAAAAGAAAAAATATTTTAAATCCCCAATAAACAGTAAATATTTTCAAAATCCCTAAAAACTGTGAAATCCATCAAAATCATTAAAAATATTAAAAACTATTAAAATTATAAAATTCCCTAAAATATAAAAAACCATAAAAATTTTGAAAAACCTTAATTAAACCCTTAAAATATAAAAAACACTTAAACACCCAAAAACCCTAAAAAAATTAGAATCCTTAAAAATTCATTAAAACCATAATACACTAAAACCCTAAAACCCTTAAAACCCATAAATACCCAACGAAGCCACAAAACCCTAAAAATCCATTTTAAATTAAAACCAAATTAGACACCTAAGGACATTAAAATACTCCAAAACCCATAAAACCCAAACAAACTAAAAAAAACTCTAAAAAATAAAATCCATAAAAATCGTAAAACCCAAAAAAATCATTAAAATCCTCAAAATAAAAAAAGCTAAAACCCCCCAGAAAACTCCTAAAATCTATAAATGTTCTAAAAATGTAAAAAACCTAAAAACCCAAAGAAAACCTTAAAAACCATAAATCATTTCAAACCCCTAAAAACCATAACACACGGAAAACCCCTAAAACCTGTAATGTAATAAAAACCTTATAAGCCCCAAAAACACTAAATCCCCCTCAAAATATTAAAAAATCCTAAAAACTTTTACAACGCTAAAAATATTTAAATATCCCTAAAATTTTAAGAAAAAAACACAAAAAATCATAAGAAAACCATAAATATCTAAAAACATTTAAGGATACAAAAAACCAAAAAAGCTAAATACCATAAAAAACTATAAAATTCCCAAAAAACCATAAAACTCAAAAACCGCCATAAAACCCCTAAAAACCAATAAAAACTAGAAATCCCATTTCAATCCATAAAAAACATAGAAAACTCTAAAAACCATAAAATCCCAAAAAATTTAAAAAACCTTAAAACCCAAGAAAACATAAAACTCCTAAAAACTCTCTAAATCCCAAAAAAACCATAAAAACCCCAAAAAAATCCTAAAAAATAACCAAAAATAAAAAAAAAATATAAAAAATCCTAACACCCCTAATCAAAACATAAAAATATAAAAAAATTTAAATTTGTTAAAAAACATGAAAAATATAAAAACCCATAAAACCCCCTAAAACCGTGAAAAAACGTAAAAACCATAAAAACCGTCAAATTACTAAAAAAACCCTTAAAAATCCCAAAAAAAATTAATATATCCTAAAAACATGAAAATTCCTAATAAAACACAAAAAAAAACACTTAAAACCCCTATATACATAAAAATCATAAAACCCTTAAAAGAACCTAGAAACCTTTAAAACTGCTAAAACCTTTACCATAAATATCACTAAATACCCAAAAGACAGCTAAAACCAGGAAAGCCCTTAAAATCTGTAAAAACCCCAAAAACACATAAAAACCCTAAAACCCACTAGAAACTTTATAAACCATTTATGACCAATTTTTTTTAAAATATCTAAGAAAATATAAAATTTATAAGAAATACTCAAAAACCTACAACATCAAAAAACCAAAAACCCCAAAAATGCTAAAAGCAATAAGAACCCTAAAAATGAAAAACCCCAAAAAAATCCCTTAAACCGTAAAAAAATATAAATCCACCAAATTAATCCTTAAAAACCTAAAAAAACATAAAACCGCTAATAATAATAATAACTGGTAAAACCCCTAAAACAATAAAAAGATCCTAAAAGACCCAAAAAAGTAAAACCCCCTAAAAACATAAAAACACTGAAAACCCATAGAAACCCAAAAAACAACTAAAATATCTAAAACCCTTTAATCACCTAAAAAAATAAAAAAACTCTAAAAACCTTAATACCACTAATAACTAAAAAACCCAAATAAGCCCCAAAAAACAATAAAAACCTAAAAATTCCCACCCCACACACAAAAAAAACCCCCAAACCCTAAATACCATAATAATCCAAAAACCCCAAAAAATCGCAAAAAAACCTAAAAAACCATAAAATCATTGATGATCCAAAAGAAAAACATTAAAATCTAAAAATAAAAAAACCCTAAAAATCTTAAAAATGATAAAATCCCTAAAATCCCTAAAAACCCAAAAGCCCCACAAATCCCTAAAACCCATGAATATCCAAAAAAATACCCAAAATCCATAAAAACCTATAAACCCCTAAAATCCTTGAAAAACCTATGAAACCCATAAAAACAGTTAAAACCACTAAAAAACATAAAAGAATTCTAAAAACACTTAAAGACACACAAAAATACCTAAAAACCCAAAAATCACTAAAAATCAAAAACCCTAAAAACATTTAAAAATCCTAAAAATTGTAAATACTCTAAAACCCCCTAAAAACTCTAAAACCAATTTAAACCAATAAAAGCATTAAAAACACTAAAAAACCTTAAAAATCATAAAGAACTAAAAAAACAAAAAAATTCCCCAAAAACAAAAAACCCCTAAAAATCCTAAAAATACTTTAAACAGAAAAAATCCCTGAAAACCCTAAATACTAATAAAAATCCTAAAAAATACCAAAAAAATTCCAAATTTTTTAAAAACACCTAAAAACACTAAAAAACGTAAGAAAAACTTTAAAACATAAAAACACTTAAAACACCAAATAAAAAAAACATTAAACCCCTTAAAAGCCCTAAAAGAAAATAAAAATCCCTTAAAACCTTAAAAACCATAAAAACCCTAAAAACCACTAAAAACTGTAAAACCCCTTTAGAACCCTAAAAATGTTAAAAAACACTAGAAACCTTAAAACCCCTAAATACCCTAAAACCCCTAAAAACCCATACAAACCCATAATAATCCTAAAAAATCCCGCGAAACCCCTAAAAACATATAAAACCTAAAACAACTGAAAAATTTAGAAAATTTTAAAAAACGTAAAACATAAAACCCCTAAAAGGCTAAAAATTTATAAAAACTATAAAAATCATAAAAACACTAAAAACAATAAAACTCCATAGAACCTTAAAAAACCCTAAAACCCATAAAAACACTAAACACCACTAAAAACTAAAAAAAATCTTCAAAACCCTAAAAACGTTAAAAAATATAAATATAAAAAAAATTAAGAAACACAACAAACCCCTAAAAACTCAAAAAAAATCATTCAAACCCTAAAACCATAAGAACCCTAAAAATCCAAAAAAAAACCCTAGAATCCATAAAAATGCTAAAAAATACATAAAAATCCCTAAAACATTAAAAATCCAAATAACTCAAATATATTTAATAAAACAATAAAAACTAAAAACACGTAAACCACTAAAAATGTGAAATTTAAAAAAAAACCCTAAAAACATAAAAACCCAAAAAATCTCAAAATCCCTAAAAACCCAAAGAATACATAATAATACAAAAAAAACACTAGAAATCACTAGAAAAGTAAATAACCCTAAAAACTCTAACAACCCTTAGAAAGACCTTAAAAACCTAAAGAACATAAAGCCCCTAAATACCTATAAAAAGATAAAACCCTAAAAGACCATAAAAATCATAAAATCCTTAATGGCCCTAAAACCAATAAAAACCAAAAACCCATAAAAACTCAAATAAAAACTTTAAAATCAATAAAAACATTAAAAAACTCTAAAAAATCTTTAAAAGCATATTAAACTAAAAAAACTCTAAAATCCTAATATACCATAAAACCCTACAAATGATAAAAACACTAAAACCCAAAAATTAACTGAATGCCCTAAAAACTATAAAAAATATTCAAGATATTATAATTCAAAATTTTTTAAAAAATCCTATTAACCTTAAGAAAGACTAATAAAACCATAAAAATAAAAAATATACTTAAAACCCATAAAAATCTAAAAACACTAAAATCCCAAAAAACCCAAAAAACAGTAAAAACCCATAAATCCCATTAAACCCCAACAAGTCATAAAAAATATTATAAAAATAAGTTAAAATACTAAATTTTAAAAGAAACTCAAAAAAACCATAAAACCCTAAAAACACAATCCAATCTAAAAGACCATAAAAGCCCTAAAATCCAAAAAATCTTAAAAATATCTAAAAACCCAAAAAAGATATAGAAACCTTAAAAAGTACCTAAAAACATAAAAACCCATAAAAAACAAGAAAAAACCCTAATAAAACCTTAAAAACCTAATAAATTTAAAACACCTAAAAACTCTAAAACCCTAAAATCCCAAAAAACCCAAACACCCATGAATAGTCCCAAAAAACCCAAAAATACCATAAAAAACTATGAACCATAAGAATCCATAAAATGTAAAAAATTATGAAAACCATGAAACCCCGTAATAAAACTCGAAAAACCTAAAATAACATAAAACCCATAAAATCGTTAAAATTTAAAAAATCCCTAAAAACATCTAAAACCATAAAAAATAGAAAAACCAGAAAAAATCCTAAAAAACCATAAAGGCCCTAAAACACACTAAAAACTCTAAAAACCAATTAACATCCTAAGAACATAAAAACCTAAAATGATCTTAAAACCCTATAAATATAGAAAAAACCATAAAACACTAATAAACCATAAAACACTAAAAACCCTAAAAAATTGTAAAACACTAAAAATCTATAAAAATTCAAAACATAGGAAAAATCAAAATAAAATCCATTAAAATCCCTCAAAATGTAAAAAACCCAAAAAAAACAAGGAAAAATCCTACAAAAACCTTAAAAAACAAAAAACACTAAAAACCCTTAAATCCCCTAAAAATTGAAAAACCCCTAAAATCCTTAAAAATCTAAAACACAAAAAGATTCCTGAAAAATTCAATAAATTTTAAAAATTCATACATGACCTGAAAAACCCTAAAAAATATTAAAAACCCCAAAACACATAAAAACACTAAAAATGAAAACAAATCCAGAAACCCAAAAACCTTTGAAACCATAAAACCCATAAAAATCATATATACTAAAAACCAATAAATAGCCTAAAACCACTAAAAATATAAAAACTTTTAATCCCCTAAAAACATCAAAAACTATAAAAATAACCTGAAAACTCTAATATCTAAAAAAACCTTTAAAAACCAAATAGACCATAAATATCGTAAAAACCCTAAAAATCCAAAAAACCTTTAAAATTTTAAAAATATTATAAATCCTTATAAATCCTTAAAAACTAAAATATCCCTAAAATCTCGGAAAACAACTATGAAAACATTAAAAACCCAAAAAAACATAAAACCCCAAAAAAACCTAAAAACGCTAAAAAACTCTAAAAGAACATAAGCATACCATAAAATCCCAAAAGACCCCTAAAAAACATAAAAACCCTAAAAATTAAAAAAAACTAGAAACCCCACTAAAAAACATAAAACACTTTAAACCATTAAAGTTTTTTAAAAAAACACAAAAAACTTAAAAACATAAAAAAAATCAAAAATCAAAAAAACATAAAAACATAAAATCACTAAAACCCCTCAAAATCCATAAAATCCCTAAAAACCGTAAAACTCCTAAAAAACCCTAACCATACCTAAAATCATAGAAAACATAAAAATATTGAGATAACATAAGAAATCCTAAAAAACCAAAAAAATATAAAACCCCTAAAAAAATCTAAAATTGCTAAAACCACTAAAAATCCAAAAATATCTTAAAACCCTCATTATCCCTAAATCCAAAAAAAACATAAAAATTATTAAACAAAACAATCAAACCCTAGAAATGTAAAAAATAATAAAAACCTTGAAAACCACTAAAAAGACCTTAAAAAAATAAAAACTTCAAAACCCATAAAAACCTAAATAACTATAAAACATCTAAAAACCCTAAAAACTCTAAAATCACTAAAAACCATAAATACTGCAAAAATCATTAAAAACTTAAAAACCCATAAACCCTTAAAGAACCATGAAAATTTTTAATAAACCTTTTAAACCCTCAAAATCATAAGAAACTCTAATAGACATTAAAAACAACAAAATACTCAAAAAACCCTAAAACCACAAAAAAACCATAAAACCACTAAAAACCTAAAACCCAAAATACCCAAAGAATCCCTAAAAAACCTAAAAATAATCAAAATCCTAATAAATCCTTAAAAATTCCTAAAAACATGAAACACCCAGAAAAACAAAAAAAAACCCTAATAAAACCTTAAAAATAATAAAAATACTTAAACCCCCTAAAAACCTAAAAACATTAAAACCCTAAAAATTCAAAAAATCAAATACAAACATTAAAACTATAAAACCCAAAAAACCTTTAAAAACCTAAAAAACTAAAAAATTCCACTAAAAATATAAATCACCTTTATACCACTAAAAATGTTAAAAACTCTAAAAACATAATAACTCCTAAAAAACACAAGAATTTCTTAAAACCCCCAAATAATCCCTAAAAATCACATAAAACACCTAAAAACCTAAAATTATAAAAACCCTAAAAACCATAAAAACTCGAAAACTCAAAAAATAATAAACCCCACTAAAAACCATAAATAGAATAAAAACAAAAAAATACCCTAAAAATTATAAGAACTCAAAAAACCTTATAAAACCTGAAAAACCTTTAAAAAAACCTTAAAAACCCTTAAAACTTAAAAAACCCTAAATCCCTAAAACCATTAAAAGCTAAAAAACCCTTAAAATTGGTAAAAACCATAAAATATCTAAAAATTCCCTAAAAATTCCAAAAAGACTTAATAAACAAAGGAAAACACTAAAAAGCCCTAAAAATATAAAATCATTTTAAACTCCTAAAAAATGATAAAAAATCCAAAAAATCATAAAACCCTAAGAACACACAAAATCCCTAAAATACCTAAAATCCTTAAAAATCCAAAAATAAAACCCAAAAAAACCTTAGAATATAAAAAACACTAAAATCCTTAAAACCGTTATGAAAACCATAAGAAACTAAAAAATATCAAAACCACTACAAAACATAAAAACACTAAAATCCTAATAAACCAATAAAATTGTTAAAAACCATAAAAGTCTTTTAAAACCCTAAAAACATTAAAAATCTTAAAAGTCCTAAAGTTTTTAAAAATCTAAAAAATGATAAAAAAACCTAAAAACCCATAAGAAAACCTTAAAAAACTAAAAACATATAAAAGTACTTAAAAATTGAAAATAATAAAAATATGAAAAAATAGCTAAAAATGTAAATAAACCTAAAAAACCAGAAAATGTTAAAAAACTATAAACCCTTAAACCTCCTAAAATATTAAAAAACAAATAACCTAAAAAATAACCAAGAAACCTAAACCCCTAATATCCATAAAATCCCCAAAACACCTTAAAATAATCAAACCCATAAAAACCCTAGAAACCCACTAAAATATCTAAAACTATTTGAACCAATAAAATGTTAAAAATTAATAAAAAACCTTAAAAACCATAAAAACGCAAAAAATCATAAATCCTCTAAGAACCATAGATACTGTAAAAATCTATAAAAACCCCAAACCACAAAAAAACACTAAAAACCCTCTATACACCAGAAATGTTATAAATCTCTAAATACCATAGAAAACTAAAAACTCAATAAAATCATTAAAACCTAAAAACGCCATAGAAACCCTTAAACCGAGATAAAACTAAAAAACATCAAATTCCTAAAAAACCCTAAAAACCAATAAATCTTATAAAATAAAGAAAATCCATAAAAACATAAAAAACCCTAAAAAACCTAAAATTCCCAAAAAATAAATTAAAAAACTAAAAACACTTAAAACCCCTAAAACCCAAAAATGGGGAAAATATTCTAAAAACACTAAGAATCCCTCAAAACCTTAAAATACCTAGAAACCTAAACAATCCATAGAAATCCCAAAAATCCCTAAAAATCCCTAAAATCTTAGAAGTCCCAAAAAAATCTACAAACCATAAGAAAACAGATTAAAACCTAAAAAACCACTAAAACATTAAAACCCCTTTAATCCTATAGAAAAATAAAAGGAAGAAGATGGAGGTTGTCTCTCCTGGATATTCTCTCGCACAGGAATCCCTTTGATTCCCTCCTCAGTGTGCTTCCTCTGATGTGGAGTTTCCTTCTTGGCTGCATTGGGTTCTGTGGCATTGGATCCCACAGTGTTGTTACTTCCCTTAGCGGTGAGGCTCTTCTAGATTGGTGGTGTGCTTGCAATCTAGATTTCTCAAGTGTTGGATTTGGTTGATGGCTTCAACTTTTGTCGACTAGGTCAGATCTAGTCTCCCCAGCATACAATGCTTTATGTAAATGGAGGAGTGGGCCAGATCTGGTCTTTCTCTAGCACTGATCTTCCTTGACATGGTGGAGCTGTTCAGATCTAGTTTTTTCATCAGGAGGAGATATGTGATGGTGTGAGTCAGATATGGGTGCTTTGGGATGGTGCATTGTAGATCTCTATCCATTCGGCTTCGATGGACCTCTATAGAAACCTCTGGTGTGCAGTGGGAGCTGACAGCATTCTTCGTATCCATGGTCCTTTCTAGCGATACTTAGTCCATAGTGGGAAGTCTTGGCTTTGGCATTCTTGGAATCTGTGTGGGGTGCCATTGAACTGGTTCTGCTCAGGTCATCACATGCTGGAATGATTTGTGGACTTCAGAGCAGACGTAGGTTCATTTCTGGGACCCTTTTTTGTTACTTGATGTTGATGCTGGTCTGGATCAGAGTTGTGTTCTAGGTTCCTTGTTCGGCTGTGGTGGTTACTCCACGAAGTGTTCTGGGATTAGTATGGTGCTAGTAGATGGTAATGGAACAAGGTGCTGGATGTTGTCTACACTTGGTGTGCGATCTCTAAGTGGATATAGAATTAGATTCTTTATGGGTTTTCCCAAGGATTTTTTGGGTGTTGCAGATTGGTCCCTAGCGAGAGGGATACTGGTCCTGTAATTCTAGTAGTGAAGCTAGATGTGAAATGCTGGATGAAAATTACTAGATGTTGGGTCTTGATTGGTTTGTAGGGGACAGTTTCTGGTTATTGGGCTGTTGGTTGTTGTTTGCTTATTATAGAGGAATTGTATGATGTAATGCCGCTACATGGTCTGAGTTCCGGTTGGGGTGTGCGGATGAATCAGTTGTGAATTGGTGGTGGTACTGGTTATTGGTTGTGGCTGTTCTGCACGAGATGTTTAGTCCAGAGGAGATGGATGCTTGGTTAAGTCATGATTGTTATGATGATTGCTGGAAAATGAGATGTGGTATGCTAGGGGGATCTGTCTAGGTGGTTCTAGATTGGAATTTGAGCTATTGGATGTTTTTTTCTGCTTGGCTAGAAGGAAAATCTTTCCCCTGAAAAGTGTTAAAGGAGATGTTGATGCTGAAGTCAGTGAATGCTGGAAATTGCGATGCTGGATGCTGGTTACTACTTAGCTGGGATCTGAAGGTGGGTTATTGAATTTTCTACTGATGGTTTTGATGCTACTAGATGTTGGTCATTGATTGGATAGGAGGTGATGTTGGGGACATTTCATTTTTTTCTTTGATTGGGTTTGTGTGTTTTTTTTGTTTTTCTTTTTTTTTGGGTCTTTGGGTTTGGGGTTGTAAAGGGTTTTTGGGTGCAGGTCATTTGACCCCTCCCCTCCCTTGTCTGCTGTGTCATTTTTCTCTAATTAATTTGGGGGGTGGGGTCGAGAATAGCCTGACCCTCACATCTTCCTTTCCATAATAAAACATTAAAAATATAAAAACACTTAAAAACTATAAAAACCTAAAAAACACTAAGAACACTAAAAAACCTATAAGAACCTAGATTCCCTAAAAACCCCTAAAAACCATAAACCCCATAAAAACTATAAAATACCTAAAACCCCATAAAAAATAAAAACCACTAAAAACTATAAAAACCCTTTAAACCCATAAAAAGATAAAATAATCTAAAAACCATAAACCCTGAAATACTAAAAAAATTAAAAACCCAAAAAACCATAAAAACCCTAAAACCCAAAAAAACACTATAAAAACTAAAAATACCTAAGAATATAAAAATATCAATAAATCATAAAAAAGACATAAAATCCTTCA
The DNA here is from genome assembly GCA_963277665.1 of Viscum album. NCBI lineage: Eukaryota > Viridiplantae > Streptophyta > Magnoliopsida > Santalales > Viscaceae > Viscum > Viscum album. The sequence goes on along the minus strand of OY728148.1, from coordinate 406,352,331 downwards.
AAATGTAAAAACCCCTAAAAACCATAAAAACCTTAGAAAACTCTAAAAACCTAAAAACACATAAAACCCCTAAAATGAAAAAAATGATAAAACCCTATAAAACCTTAAAATCCCTAAAAACATAAAACCCCTAAAAACATTTAAAAACACTAAAAACCCATAAGACCCATAAATACCCACTAAAAACTCTAAACCACATTTAAATCCTTAAAAATGATAAAAATATAAAAAACCAAAATAACCGTAAGAAACCTAAAAGCCCCAAAATCCCAAAAAAAACATAGAAACACAAAAAAAAATTAAAAACTCTCAAAATCCAAAAAAAACCTAGAAAACCATAGAAATTTATAAAATCCATTAAAAATCCCAAAAAAAATTAAAAAACCCTAAAAACCAAGAAACCCCTAAGAAAACATTGAAAACATAAAACCTCTTTAAACCCATAAAACCTAGAAAAATTTAAAACCCTAAAAACCCATAAAACACCTAAAATCCCTAAAAACACTAAAAAATAAAAAACCGAAAAAATCCATGAAAATCCATAAATATTTAAAAAGCCCAAGAAATATTGTAAACTACTAAGAAATATTCAAAAACCTAAAAATACTTAAAACATCTGAAGAACCAAAAAACGCAAAAAATCCCTAAAAACCCCTATGAGACCTAAAAAACACTAAAAACCATAAAACCCCTAAAAACCTTAAAATCCCAAAAAAACCCATAAAAACCACAAAACCCACTAGAAACTCTAAAAATACTTTAACCCCAGAAAATAAATAAAACACTCTAAAACCCATAAACCCCTTAAAAACCCCAAATCCTCCAAAAAACTAAAAAAAACTAAAAACCCATAAAACCCCATAAATATACAAATTACCTAAATATCACTAAAAACATAAAATCCCCTAAAAACCCTGAAAACAATAAGAAAATAAAAAAAATATAAAAACACTTAAAATCCGTAAAAACCTAAAAAATTCTAGAAACCCTAAAACTAGTAAAAACAATAAGAACTCATAAAAACATTAAATACCCTCAAACCCATAAAAACCCTAAATACCATTAAAATATCTAAAACCCCTTTAAACCTAAAAAATTTGAAAAACTCTAAAAAACATTTAAACCCAAAAAAATTCAAAAATTTTCTAAAACCCCCAAAAATCCATTAAAACCCTAAAAACCTAAAAGATCCTAAAACCCCCCAAAGCCCCTATAAATTTTAAACACTTAGAAATACCAAAAAATATAGAAAAATTTACAAACTTGAAAACCACCAAGAAAGCAACAAAAACCTAAAAATATTAATACATCTAAAAACATTAAAATCACTAAAAAAGTAAAAACCCTAGAACCCAAAAAATCCTAAAACTATAAAAATCACAAAAAATCCTAAAAACTGAAAAAATGTGAAAAAATCCCTAAAAATCACAAAAAATCATAAAAGACACTAAAATGACTATGAAAACCTTAAAACCCTAAAAACACATAAAAACCTAAAAAACCTAGAAAATTCTTTAAACCATAAAACCCAAAAAAACAAAAACCCTAAAACCATCAAAATACCTAAAAACCCAAAAAACAAATAAAAACCCTAAAAACTCAAAAACCCCAAAAAATGAAAAACAACCCAAAACCATAAAAACCTTAAAACCCCTAAAAACCCTAAAACACCTCAAAATACCTAAAAATCCTAAAAATCCATAAAAATACCTAAAAATTTAAAACCCATAAAAAATTTGAAGAATTATAAGAAAATCATAAAAACCTAAAAATGAAAAAAACACTAAAAACCAGAAATCCACTAAAAACCCTAAAAACCCTAAAAAACCCGAAACCCCTCAAAATCCCCACAAACCCTAAAAACCAATAAAATCCTGAAAAGGAAATAAAAATAACTAAAAAATGTAAAAGACACTATAAACCCTGAAAACCCGTATGAAGACCTTAAAATCCAAGTCATGCTTAAACACCAAAAAACCCTAAAAATGATAAAACCCCAAAAAACACTAAAAACTAAAAAAAATCCTCTAAATACCTTAAAAAATCTATCACAAACCTAATAACCAAAAAAATCACTAAAACACCTTTAAAGCTACAAAAAATTAAAAAACATTGCAAAATTATGAACTCTAAAAACTCAAAAACCCCCGAAAATCCAAAAAAAACCCGTAAAAACCAAAAAAAATCTAAAAACTGATAAATCCAAAAAACAAGACACAAAATTTAATAAAAATCCTAATAAAGTAAAAAAAATATCCCTAAAAAACTAAAACACTAAAATCCCTAGAAAACCCCAAGAAAAACTAAAAATCCTAAAAACACTTAAATTCTAAAAAACCTTAAAAATGATAAAAACACCGAATAACCCTAAACCCCTAAAAACCCAAAAACCTCTAAAAATCACTAAAAACCATAAAAACCCTAAACTCCTAAAAAAACCCTAAAAACCCAAAAAACGTAAAAACCCTTAAAATTCCTAAAAACCCCTAAGAAACCCTTAAACATTAGAGACATTAAAGACCAATAAAACCTTAAAAATGATGACAACCCTAAAAACCTTAAAATCTTAAAATCAAAATAGACCATAAAAACCCATTAAAAATAAAAAAAAATCCCTACAAACCCATAAAAACCCAAAATCCCACTAAAAATATAAAAAACCCATTAATCCCCAAAAATTATTAAAAACTCTAAAAATACATTAAAAATCTAAAAACAAAAAAAATTTCTAAAACCCAAAAAAAACTATTAATATCCTAAAACTCTAAAAATCCCTACAAATAGTCAAATCCCCTAAAAACTGTAAAACCCATAAAGATTCTATAAAATTAATAAAAATATCTAAAAACATATAAAACCATAAAAACCATGAAAACTCCAAATGAAATAATAAAATCAAAAAAAAACTTACAACTCTTAAAAACCTAAAAATGCTAAAACCCTAAAATCCATAAGAACCCTAAAAACCCTAAATCCCCCTGGAAAAATAAAATATCATAAAAAACCCTAAAAACCCACTATAAAATCTAAAAAACCTATAAAAAACCAAATCCTATAAAAACCCAAAGAAAATAAAACCCCTAAAAACTACAGAAGACCCTAAAACCCCCGAAACCATAAAAAAAACCCTAAAAACCTTAAAAAACCCAAATACTCTAAAACCCCATAAAAATAAATGAAAATTACTAAATATTATTAAAATAGTAAAAACTATAAAATGATGAAAAACCACTAATCAAACATTAAAAACCAAAAAACCCAAAAAACCCTAAAAAACCTAAAAATGCTAAAAAATGTAAAAACTGGAAAAAACACTAAAAACAAAAAAAACATTAAAAACATTAAAAAAACATGAAACCCATAAAAATTGTAAAAACCAAATCAAAAGTCAATACACCCTTTAAACCCATAAATTCAATAAAATCCCTAAATTTCCTAAAACATATAAAAACATAAAAAACTCAAAAATCTGAAAAAACCATAAAACCTTCAAAATCCCTAAAATCCCTAAAAACCTAAAAAACCTAAAAAAGACATAAAAAATCCCTAAAAACATTAAAAAAACCTAAAACCCAAAAAAAACCATAAAAACCCCTTAAAACCCAAAAAATACTTAAAACCTAAAAAACCTACAAATGATAGAAACCGTAAAAACCCAAAAAATGAAAAAAATAATCAAAATCCATAAAAAATAACAAATCATAAAATTCCATAAAAATCCATAAAATTATCTAAAAACGTAAACAACCCTTAAACCTATAAAAAACCCAGAGAAAACAATAAAACCTAAAAAAATTAAAGACCCTAGGAAACCTAAAAAATACCCTAGAACCCCTTAAAAGACCCTAAAAACCCAAAACCCCTAAAATCCTAAAAACCACTAAAAACAATAAATATCAATAAAATCCCCATAAAATCCCTAAAACCCCTAAAATCACTAAATAATCTAAAAATACATTAAACCCCTAAATTTCTAAGAACACTAAAAAATCTTAAAACCCAAAAAAAACTAATAAGACACAAAAAACCCAAAAAACCGAAAATCATAAAATACCTAAAACCCCAAAAACCCATAAAATCTTTTAAAAATACATAAATATCCCTAAAAAGAATAAAAATCATAAAAACTCTATGAAAAACTAAAAAAAATATATACACATAAAATACCTAAAATACCTAAAAACACTAAAAACAATATACAACCCCAAGAAGACCATAAAACCCAATACCCCTAAAAACCATATAACCCCTAAAACCCTTAAAAATCCAAAAAACCAATACAAACATTCAAAACCACTAAAATATATAAAAACATGTTAAACCACTAAAAACATTAAAAAAACTAAAAAACCTTTAAACATCTAAAAAACTCAAAAATACACTGGAAACCCAAGAAAACTCTAAACCCCATAACAACCTAAAAACCCCAAAAAACTCTAAAAATCCTTAACAACAACAAAAACCCTGAAAATCATAACAATACATATATATCCCTAAGAACATAAAAAAACCATGAATACCCTGAAGAAAACAATTGAAACCTAAAGAAACATTAAACAGTTAAATCCTAAAGGGATAAAATCATTAAAAATCATAAAATCCATAAAATCCATAAAATTCCTAAAAACCCTAAAAATACCAAAAAACCATAAAAAATACTAAAAGAAACCAAAGAATCCCTAAAGCTGTAAAATAAAAAAAAAACCTAAAAACCCTTAGAAAATCTTAAACCCAAAAAAACACTTAAAACTTATAAAAAACTAAAAAAACACTGAAATCCTAAAATCCCAAAAATGTCATAAAACCTGAGAAGACTAAAAAATCATAAAATACCTTAAAACCTTTAAAACCCCTAGAAACCCATAAAAACCCTAAAAACACTAAAAAATCCATAAACCCAGTAAACACCTAAGAACGTTAAAAACATTAAAAATAACTAAAAACGGAAAATACTCAAAAAAACCCCAAAACCAAAAAAAACCTAAAACCCTAAAACCCAAAAAATCCCTAAAAACCATAAAAACCCATAAAAATAAAAAAACCAAAAAAACACTAAAAATCTAAAAAATTGTTGAAATTCTAAAAACCCAAATAAAACCTTCAAAACCTATAAAATTTTAAAACCCTTAAACCATAAAAATTCAAAAAACCCAAAAAAACCCTAAAAATCCCAAAAAACCCTAAAACCCCTTTTAAATCCTAAAAATCCATAAAAACCATAAAAACATAAAAGACCATAAAACCATGAAAACTCTAAGAGAACCTTAAAAAACTAAAAAACACATACCCCCCCCCCCCACATAAAAACTCAAAAAATAATAAAAAAACCCCAATAACCCCTAAAAACCATAAAAACCATAAAACAAATAAATACACCCTAAAAACAAAAAAGTCACTAAAACTCTAAAACCACTTTAAACCACTAAAAACGTTAACAACTCTAAAAACCCATTAAACCCATGAAAACTCAAGTAAACCCAAAAAAAATCCAAAAAACCCATAATAACCCTAAAACCCTAAAACCCTAAAAATCCCTAAAAAAACCTTAAAAACCAATAAAAATCCCTAAAAGTACATAAAACATAAAAAATCCAAAAAAACTAAAAATAACTAAGAAAACCTTAACAACCTAAAAACACTAAAATACCTAAAAACCTAAAAAATCCAGAAACACCAAAAGACCCCAAAACCACTAAAAAACCATAAAAACCCTACAAACAATTAAGATCCTAATAAATCCATAAATATTCATAAAAACTTAAAAACCACTAAAAACCATGAAAATTCCATACAAAACCTTAAATACATAATAACACGTAAACCCCTAAAACCCCAAAAAATGAAAAAAATTCTAAAACCTCATAAAAGGTCCTTGAAAACCTAAAAACAAATAAAACCTATAAAAACACTAAAAAACCTTAAAACCCCTAAAAATCCAAAAAAAAATCACAAAAACAAATAAAAACTCTAAACACCCATTAAACTCCAAAAAATGATAAAAACTCTAAAAACATTAAAAAATAGAAAACTACAAAATCCAAAAACCCCAAAAAACCACAAAAACTCTAAAAACCATAAAACCACACAAACCCCTAAAAACCATAAACCCCCCAAAACCCTAAAAACCATATAATCCTAAAAATACTATAAAATCCATAATGATATAAAAACCCTGAATACCCAAAAACCCTATGAAAACCTTCTAAACCTAAAAACACATAAAAACTCTAAAAATATTAAAATGAAAAAACTCCTAAAAACTCCTAAAACCCCTAATAACTCCTAAAATTTTTAAAAAACCACAAAAAAATCATAAAAACCCATAAAAGATGAAAATCCCTACCCCCCCCCCCCACAAAAAAAATTAAAACCCTTTAAACGCATAAAAATGTAAAAAAACTATAAAAACCATAAAATCCCTAAAAACTAAAAAACCACAATACAAGAAAAATCCCTATAGAACCTAAAACCCCAAAATATGCTACCCCTAGTCCCTAAAAACCCTATAAAACTGTAAAAATCCTAAAAAATCACTAAAAATCATGGAAACCCATAAGAAAATCCTAAAAACCTAAATACAATTAAACCCACAAAAATACCTAAGACGTTCCAAAAAACCAATAAACCTTTAATCCCTAAAAAAACTAAAAACTATCAAATTCCTTAAAAACCCTAAAAACTAAAAAAATCTAAAAAACTATAAAAGTAACTAAAAATGTAAAAACCCCTAAAAACTCTAAAAAAACCTAAAAAACCTTAAACAAAATAAATACACTTAAAACTTCTAATACCCTAAAAATGTAAAAACCCAAAAGACCATAAAAGACCCTAAAATCCTTAAAAACTATAATACTACAAAAAAACATTAAAACCCTAAAACCCCATAAAATCCTAAACCCCAATAAAACACTAAAAACCCTTTATAGCCTAAAAACATTAAAAAATAAAAAAACATTATAATTCCCAAAAAAAACTCAACAAACTCCTAAAATTCTAGAAAAACAATAAAAGTCCTAAAATCTTCACATTTAGATTTAGTTCTATTCGGAGGAAGATCTTATTCAGTCCTGATCAATGGTTCCTCGCAGGTGTGATGCCGCTATCTTTTCCATCTTCCAGTGGAAATTTGATTTCTATTTGAATCATGCTTCCCCACTGATGGCCAATTGGGTAAGGTTTCCGGAGCTCCCCCTACCCTTTCAAAACATGCCCATTATTAATATGCTGGAAAATTTGGTTAGAATATTTCTATGTGTGGATGGTAGAACTAGGGCCCTCTATCATCCAGTCACTCTGAGGGTCTGTGTTGAAATTTATGTCTTGAAAGATCCAGTCGGCTTTGTCTATATTTAAATTGGTGAAGAGCTTTGGTTGAAGAAACTGGTGGTGCTTGAATCATGGGTGAGCTATAGTGTATTGTTCTATACTCTTGGCCATTTGAAAAGGGACTGCATATGTAGTGGTGGTGTGATGGTTGGGCTTGTTCGTGAGGTCATCTCTCCAAAGTTGGGCTAAACATTGGAGCTTGAGGTCAAGAAAGATGAACTTCAGGATGCTCTGCTGGATGTTTGGAGGGATGCCAGGGTGGATGAAGGGGGATCACCCCCTCTGTAGGGTGCTGATGGTAAACTATCGGTTAAGGAATTTTTCAAGAAACTGAAGGGTGACTTGGGACTGGGGGGTGATGCCCCTCCTGATTTGGGGGGTGGTGCTCCTGGTGAAGTAGGGTCAATGGTCTTACAGGCTGATCTTGTCAGGTACGAGAGCATGATATCAAGACCAACTTTCTATGGGGTGGAGAGGGAGACTTCGTCAAGCCCTCCAGCAGTTGTTCATGGAAAACATCATGTACCAGAGTTGGTTTTAACCTCTACTTGGTTTGCGGGATTTGATCCTTTGTACATGGTGGGAATAGAGGAAGGGGGTCAAGTGGGTCAGGAACTACAGGATGTGGAGGCTAAGATTGATTCTGATGACCTCCTGGATGCAGATCTACCTTCCTTTTGTGATGGATCGAGGGTCTTGGGAGCAAAACACCCATGCCACTGTGCATTCACTGGATGAAGTACTGACTAATGCTGCTATTCCTGGAGATGGTAGGAGTGGTTTCCCTTAGCCCGAACAGCAGTCTGATAGCCTTCATGCTGATAGGAGGATTATTGAGCAGCCTGATCCGAGCTATGCTTTTTTTATGTTCGAGCAATTACCCCCTGTGTTGAGCTGTCTGAACTGATTATGTTGGACAGTTCGGAAATCCCTCTTGATCAGCATCAAAAAGAGATCTTCCAAAATACAGACCTGCAAACGGTGGTCTTTCCTAGGGATGAGAATGATTAACACATAATGTTAGGAGAAATTTTTGGGGATTTCGATGACCTTATGTACGCTAGATTGGCTAAGATCAAGAGGGAGCAGGCGATGGTGGGTCTTCTTGGTTCCTCTATCTAAAACCATAAGAGAAAGTCATGGTCTGTCCCTGGATTTGGCAAGTAGGGAGACATGATTGTGCCTACTTCTACAGGTCACCAAAAGGACAAGGCGATGAGTGCTGATGATGTGGTTCAAAGAAAGAGGGTGGAGAAGAATATACCTCATATGAAATGGAGGGAAAGGAGGGATTACTCCTCCCTTCCTAGGCCAATGGCTACCAGAGCCTCCTCCAAGGCTAGAAAAGGTGAAGGAAATGCCCATAGTAGGGGAGATTGGTTTGGAAAAGCGAAGCTGAATGTGGAACTCAAGAAGTATTATGAAGCCTTACTCAAGCAACATGAATCTTCTAAATGGGAGTCGGTGGATTCAGATGCTTCCTCTAGCTATGGTGCTGATGGAGATCCTTATGGGGATGGTGAATTTGGTTGCTAGCTGTCTTTTATTTTGTCTTTTGGGTCTTTTGGGATTTTGTGTGTGGGGTTTTTTACTTTGGTGTGGGTCACTTGACCCCACCCTTCCTTGCTTGCTTTCTTTTTTTCTATAAATATTGGGGGTTCAGGACTATTCTGGCCTTGCACCTTACTTTCTAGAAATCCTTGACACCTAAAAACACGTAGATCCCCTAAAAAGATAAAAAATGCTAAAAATCCTAAAAACCATAACCCCCTACTCCGAAAAAACTTAAAAGCATTTAAAACCCATAACCCCCACCCCCCCCCCCACTCCCAAATAAACTCTAAAAAAACATTAAACCCCTATTTTTTTAAAAAAACTCTTAAAACATATATACTATAAAAAAAATTAAAAACCCCGAAAACCCAAAAAACACCTAAAAATCCTAAAAAAACCTAAAACCCCTCCAAATACCCAAAACCCTAAAAAAATAAAATTCCTAAATTCCCTAAAATTCCTTAAATAAAAAAACACTAAAAAGTTAAAAACCTAAGAAATCTATAAAAACCCATAAAAATCCTAAAAATCCTTAAAAATCCAAAAAAATGTAAAAACCCCTAAAAACCCTAAAACCCCATAAGAAATCCTTAAAACCCTAAAAATACTTATAACCCCTAAAATACCTAGAAAATTTAAAGATCCTAAAATGACCCTAAAATCCCTAAAACACTCGAAAAACCACAAACACCCCTACAAAACATTGAAAACCTTTAAAACCCAAAAAATACAATAAAAATATAAATACCGTTTAAACAAATAAAACATTAAAAAACTCTAAAAAATTATCTCTTAAAAACTCAAAAAACCTTAAAACCCAAAGAACCCAAAAAAACCATAAAATCCCAAAAAGCTATCAAAATCTTTAAAATCTATAAAAATTCCTAGAAACCATAACAACAAATAAAATTAAAAAATCCCCAAAAACATAAAAAACAAAAAAAAACCCTTGAAAAAAATTAAAAACTGGAAACACTTTAAACACCTAAATACCTACAAAATGATAAAAACCATCAAAACCCAATAAAAAAAACCCCTAAAATCAAAAAAATCACTAAAAACTTTAAAAACCCATTAATCCCCTAAAAGTGTTAATAATGTGAAAACCATAGAGCCCTAAAAACTAAAAAACCTCATAAACCCCCCAAAAATCTATAAAAACCCTAAAAATCATAAAAACATGAACGGAACTAACAATCATTAAAAATTAAGAAACCCTAAAAACTAAGAAAACAATTATGAAAAAAATAACAACCTAAAAACAAATTAAACCCTTAAGCCCCTCAAAATTTAGAAAAATAAATAAAAACCCTAAAAACACTAAAAACTCCGAAAACCCTAAAAACACTCAAAATCCAAGAAAACCATAAAAAAATAAAATACTAAAAATAACTTGGAATCCCATAAAACATAAAAAACTAAAATACAAAAAACCCCATAATTAAACCATAGATACCTAGAAACACTTAAAACCCATAAAAAAATAAAAAAATGCTAAAAACCCTAAAAACACTAAAAGTCTGTAAAATCCTAAAAACTATAAAACCCCTACAAACATTAAAAAAAATAAAATCCCATAAAAAACTAAACAATCTAAAACCCTTTAAACCCCTAAAAAGAAAATAATATAAAAACATAAAAAAATAAAATATCCTTGAAAACCCAAAAAAACCAAATAACCAAAAATCCCTAAAAATCCCAAAACACCTAAAAATCCCTAAAAATGATAAAAACCCAAAAATCCCAAAAAATCTCTAAAAATACCTAAAAACATAAATACACCTAAAACCCTAGAAATCATAATAAAACGATAAGAAAATCATAAGAACCTAAAAACACTTAAAACCCCTAAAAACCTAAAAAATGATAAACCCCAAGAAACCCCTAAAAAGGTCCCAAAAAACCTAGAAAACCCAAAAAACCAAAAAAAAAACATAAGACATTAAAACCCTAAAAGGACCATAAGTCCCCTAAAACACCACTAAAAACTATAAAATCCCTCTAAACTCCAAAAAAACATTAAAAACTATAGACACATTGAAAACCCTTAAATTTTTAAAAATAGTAAAACCCCAAAAAACATAAAAACCATAAAACTCGTAAAAAGCCTTTAAAACCCTAAAAAATCACTAATAAAATTAAAACCCTAAAAATGTATAATAACATAAAATTTTCTAAATAAATTGTAAAAAACAAAAAGAAACATTAAAAACCTAAAAACTATTAAACTCCCAAAAAACATAAAGAACCCTAAAAATCCTAAAAATACTTAATAAACCATAGAAACCCTAAAAATAATACCACTCCTAGAAACTATAAAAAATCCTCAAAACCTATAAAACCCCTAAAAACAACTAAAAACTCCCAAAATCCATTTTATCCCTAAAAAATTAAAAGATAAAATAATATTTAAAACTCTTTAAAACTATAAAAACTATAAATACATAAAAAGATCATAAAACCCTAAAACCCCAGAAGCACTAAAACCCATCAGTATCCCTAAAACCCATAAAAACCATAAAACCTGAAAAGCACTAAAAGATCCTAAAAAGATAAAAACCCTGGAAACCCCAATTAAATCCTTAAAAACCTAAAAATACTTAAAATCCCTAAAAAAAATAAAAACACTTAAACCCTAAAAACACTAAACACTAAAAACATTAAATATATTAAAAACATTAAAACCATAAAAATAATAAAAACCCTAAAAATACCTAAGAAATAAAAAACCATAAAACCCCTAAAAATACTAATAATTCCTTAAAACCCTTAAAACAAAAAAAACACCAAACACAAAAAAAAAACAAAAAAATTAAAAAAAACCCTAAAACCCAAAAAATCTTGAAAAACAATAACCCTTAAAGCCCCCAAAAAACCCAAAAATCGTTAAAACCCACTAAAAACTCTAAAAACCTGTAAACCCCTAAAAATATTAAAAAACACTAAACAACCTTAAAACCCCTAAAAATAAAAAACACCATGCAACCCAAAAAAACTATGAAGACCGTAAAAACCCTCAAAACCATAAAAATATTTAAAAACACTAACAAACCACACAAATTCAAAAAAAATCCCTCAAAATCCCTAAAAACATAAAATCCCATAAGAAAACCTTAAAAAATTAGTAAAAATACTTAAATAACATAAAAATGCTAAAAACCCTAAAAAAATTAAAACCTTAAAAACCATCAAAAACCATAAAAATGACAAAAAACCCCAAATATTATAAATATCCTAAAAATACATAAAAAAATAAAACACCATAAACCATTAAAACCTCTTTAAAAACCATAAAAACTAAAAAACAATTGAAATCCCTAAATACCTAAAAATAGTAAAAACCCTAAAACCCTAGAAACCATTAAATCCCCCTAAAATAATTCTAAACCCCTAAAAATCATTAAAAAAACAAATCCCTGAAAATCCTAAAATGTAAAAACCCCTAAAATCCCATAAGATAACCATAAGACCAAATAACAATATGAACCCTTAAAAACCTAAAAGATTCTAAAACACCTAAAATATCCTAAAAGTAACCTAAAAACACTTAAAACAAGTAAAAATCATAAAATCCATAAAACCTATAAAACCATAAAAATATCATAAAACCCTAAATACCACTAAATTCTCTAAAACCCTTTAAACCACTAAATTTATTAAAAATCTTTAGAAAACATTATAATCCCTAAAAACACTAAAAACTATAAATCTTACAAAACCATACATACCCTAAAACCATAAAAACCATAAAACACACAAAATTATTAAAACACCTAAAAACCATAAAAATCCTTAAAATTAACTAAAAAGTAAAATATCATAAGAACCCTAAAAACCATAAGAAAACATTGAAAGCGTAAAAAAACTTTAAACCCCTAAAAACGTAAAAATTCGAAAAACAGTAAAAACCCATTAAAGAACCTAAAACCCCAAAGAAATAAAAACACCTACGAGCATTAAAAAAACCTAAAACCCATAAAAACCATAAAAAAGACTAAAATATATAAGAAACCCTTAAACTCCTAAAATTTTTAAAGTACTCTGAAAACCATAAGACCCCTAAAAATGAATAAAACCCAAAAACCCATAAAACCCTAAAAATAATTAAAACACCCCAAAATCCCTAGAACCCCTAAAACAAAATAAAAATCCTGAAATCATAATAAATACATAAAAAATGAAACCACTAAAAACCTATAAAACCCAAAATAAAACATTAAAAATATAAAAAACATAAAATCCAAAAAAAACCTAAAAATTATAAAATCTTTAAATCCTTAGAACCTTAAAACCCTCACAATTCCTTAAAACCCTTAAACCCATAATAATTCTAAAAATTACCTAATAATACCTAAAAAGATAAACAAAATCCTAAAACCTATGAAACCCATAAGAAACCCTAAAAATATAAACACACTTAATCCCCCTAAAACCTAAAAGACGCTAAAACCCATAAAAGACCAAAAAATAAGAATAAAAACCATAAAAAACATAAAAACCATAAATCCCCCTAAAAACCATAAAAAACACAAAAACCCCATTAAAAGTAAAAAAGCACACTAAAAACTCTAAATCCCACTAATCCACTAAAATTGTTAAAAACTATAAACCCGTAAACTCAAAAAAAACTGAAAAAAACCCAAAAATCCTAAACATCCATAAAAAACCTAAAAATCTCTTAAAACCCAAAAATACCTATTAACCAAAAAAACACATAAAAATTATAATGCCCCAAAATCCAAAAAAATGTAAATAAACATAAAAACATTGAAACCCCTAAGAAAACATTAGAAACCTAAAAAACATAAAACCCATAATAACCTAAAAATTCCTAAAAATCATAAAAGACTTACAAATAATAAAACCCCCCTAAAAACTGATAAAATGGAAAAACCCATAAAACACCTAAAACCCACTAAAAACTCAAATCCCTTTTAAATGCCTAAATATGGTAAAAAAACTAAAAAAACCTTACAAACTCTAAATAACCCTAAAAACCATAAAAAACAATAAAACCCCTAAAAACCCTAAAAAAGTAAAAACCCTAAAATATTAAAACCATAAAAACTCTAAAAATATTTAAAACCCCTAAAACTAAGAGAATCCCTAAAAACCCACTAAAACTCAATGAATGTTTTAAACCCCTAAAAACGTTAAAAACACTAAAACCCCTAAGAAACACAAAAAACTCGAAAAAAACTAAAAAAACCCCATAAAACATTAAAACCACTCGAAATCCACAAAGACCATAAGAAAATCATAAAAATCCATAAAAATTCCCTAAAATCCCTATAAAAGTTAAAAATCCTAAAAACACAGAAAACCTATAAAAACTCTAGATTAGATTAAAAACTTTATAAACTTTATAAACCCAAAAAAACATTAAAAACACATAAAAATCATTAAAACCCTAAAAACACAAAAACCCAAAAAAAATAAAAACTCTATTACCCTAAAAGCTCTAAAACCCATCAAAATCCCAATAAAATCCAACAAAATAAAAAACCCAAAAATAACTAAAAATACTTAAAAATGTAAAAACACTAAAAACCCTAAAAATCCAATGAAACCATTATAAACGAAAAAACACTTAAACCCCTTAAAAACCTAAAAAATGAGTAATACCCTAAAACATCTTAAAACACTAAAAACCCTAAAAATTGTAAAAACCATTAAAATTTTAAAATACCCCAAATACCCATAAACCCCTTAAAATCCACTAAAAACTCTGCAAACCCTTTATACCCCAAAAAATGTTAGAAAACTCTAAAAAATCGGAAAATTCCCAAAAAAATCAAAAAAATCTAAAAACCCAAAAAACATTAAAACCCCTGAAATCCCTGAAACCCCACAAAATCCCTAAAACCCCAGAAAACCAAAGAAATCTTAAAAACCCATATAATCCCTAAAAACATAAAAACCCCTAAGAACCTTGAAGACCCCTAACAATACCTTAAAAATATAAAAACATTTAAAACCCCTAAAATCATAATAAATTATAAAAAACAAAAAAACCATAAAAATCAAAAAAAACATACAAACCCTAAAAAATATAAAAAACGAAAAAATTCCATGAAACCCCTATAAACCAAAAACACTCAAAAAACTATTTAAACCAATAAAATAATAAAAAATATTAAAATCATTTAAAATCTGAAAAACAAAAAACCCATATAAAACCCCAAAAGAAATAAAAACCCTAAAAATACAACAAAACCCATTCAAACCCTCAAAATATATAAAAAACCTAAAAACACATAAAAATCCTAAAAAGACATATAATCTCTATAAACTTTTAAAAACCATAAAAACCTATAAACATAAATCCTCTAAAAACATAAAAAAACTCTAAAACCACAAAAAATATGAAAAAACTAAAAACCATAACTCCCCTAAAAACATTAAAAACCCCTAAAACCCCATAAAAACCCTAAAACCAATAAAAACTCTAAAACCCTTTAAATCTATAAAAAATTAAAGAACACTAAAAACAATTAAAACACTAAAAAACAAAAATAAACTCCAAATACCTAAAAACCCGTAAATACCCTAAAATGAAAAAATACCCAAAATCCATAAAACCATAAAACCCATAAAAACCTTAAAAAATCCTTAAAATCACAAAAAACATAAAAAACCAAAAAATCCTGAAAACCTTTAAAAATCTAAAAAACATAAAAATACTCAAAAACCCTAAAAATCATAAAAACACAAATACCCTAAAACCGATAATAAATCGTTCAAACCCTAAAAATCCCTAAAACCCATAAAAACTCAAAAAACCCATAAAAACCATGAAAACACACTAAAAACTCAAAATCCCTTTAAAACCCAAAAAACTAAAAAAATATAAAAACCCATAAAAAAACGAAAAAAACCATAAAATAAAAAATAATAAAACCACCAAAACCCAATAAAAACCATAAAATACTTCAAGATCCCTAAAACCCCCAAAAAACCATAAAATCACAAAAAATGCCTAAATATCAATAAAAATATAGAAAACCCTATAAACCCTGAAATAACCTCAAAAAACCTAAAAAACCTAAAAACACATGAAACCCCTAAAAACCAAAAACACTAAAAATAATAAAACCCCTAAAAAATATAAAAACACCCAAACCCCTAAAAAACCAAATAACCCATAAAAGCATTTAAAAAAACTAAAAACTCCAAAAACACTATAAACCCCAAAAATCATTAAAAAATAAAAACTAACCTTTAAACCCGAAATACTAAAAACCCCCAAAAATCTCAATAAACCATAAAACCACTAAATCCCCTGAAAATCCTTAAAAATCCAAAAAAAATAAAATGCCCTAAAATCCCTAAAAAAATAAACACCCCTAAAACCCTTAAAAATCCCTATGAAAAGATTAAAAACTAAAAACACATAGAACTCCCTGCCTAACCTCAAAAATAGTAAAATCCCTAAAAACCTTTAAAACACCTAAAACCCCATAAGAACAATAAAAACACTAAAAACTCAAAAAATCACATAAAACTCTAAAGAAAATTTAAACCTCTAAAAGTTTTCAAAAAAACTAAATAACCTTAAAAACCCTAAAAACAAAAAAATCATAAAAAACCAAAAAAATAAAAAAAAACCCTAAAAACACTCAAAATACATAAAAACCAAAAAAACCATAAAAACACTAAAAACATCTAAAAATTTAAAAACATTAAACCTTGAAAATCCCTATAAATACCTAAAAACACTTAAAACCCCAAAAAACAAAAAAAATTTAGAAATCCTGAAAAACCTAAAACCCTAAAAAATTTCAAAACCACTAAAAATATAAAAACCCTAAAAACCTAAAAATCCTTAAAAATGTAAAAAAACCTAAAAACCAGGAAAACCCTTTATAAAATATTAAAATCGAAAAAAAAAGTTAAACCATCAAAAAAATATAAATATGCTAAAGTCTATAAGAACCTTTTTAAAACCCTAAAACCCATAAAACCCCCTTAAAAATCCAACAAACCCATAAAAACCGTAAAACCCACTAAACACCATAAAACCCTTTATTCCCTTAAAACATTAAGAAAATATAGAAACCCTTTAATCCCCAAAAATTCTCAAATAAAAAAATAAAAACAGCAAAAATTATAAAACCCCAAAAATTCCTAAAAACAATCAAAATCCCTAAAAACCATAATAAAGAAAAAAATTCTAAAAAATAATAAGAAATCAATAATAACATAAAATACCTAAAAAACTTGAAACCCTTAAAAACAAAGAAAAACATAACACCCCAATAAATCTCAAAAATGCTAAAAACCCGACAAAATCCTAAAATTCTATAACAACACTTAAACCCCTAAAAACTTTAAAATCCCTAAACACCTTAAAAACCATAAAAAATATAAAACCCCTAAAACCATGAAAATAAAAAAAACCATTTAAACCCCTAAAACCGTTTAAAAACTCTAAAAAATATTTAAACCCCTAAAAACTTTAAAACCTATAACTCCCAAAAACTGTTAAAACCCTAAAACCCATAAAATCCCCTAACACCACTCAAAATATATAAAACAAAAAAAAATCATTAATCACCCTAAAAACATTAATGACCATAAAAACCATAAAAACTACTAAAAACCTTCAAAAACTAAAATCAATTAAAAAACATTAAATCATAAAAAATGAAAAAAATGATAAAAAACCCATAAAATCCCTATAAATTCCTAAACATCCTCAAAATCCCTAAAACCCATAAAAATCCTAAAAATTACATTAAAATCCATAAAAATGTTAAAAGACTTAAAAAATATGAATAATACTAAGAAAACCTTAAAAACCTAAAAATGTATAAGAACCCTAAAAACCTAAAACCCAATAAAAACCCTAAAAAAACATAAAACTCTAAAAACATTAAAATACTAAAAATCCCTAAAAACTCCTAAAAAGCAATAAAAACCATAAAAAAGATGAAAAAATTCAAAAAAAACCTAAAAACTCCAAAACTGCCCTAAAAACCCATTGAAAAACATAAAACCTAAAAAATAGTTAAGACCCCTAAAAACATAAAAAAAAGTCCAAAAACCCCTAAAAACCAAAAAACCCCTAAAAACATTAAAACCCAAAAAAACTAAAAAACAACTAAACATTATAAAACCCCTTAAACACAAAAAAAATTAAAACTCTAAGAACCAATAAAATCCTAAAAAAATAACCATAAAACCCCAAAAAACCATTAAAACCTTAAAACCCCTAAAAACCCTAAAAACCATAAAAACCCTTAGAATCCCTAAATCCCCTAAAAACCCATAAAATTTATAATAAACCCCCAAAAACCATGAAAGCATAAAAAAACTAAAAACCCATGGTAAAACATTAAGAACCTAAAAATAGTTAAAACCCCAAAAAAAACTAAAATTATTAAAACAAAAAAATCATAAAATCACAAAAAAAAACCATCATATTCCATAAAAATCGTAAACAATCACTAAACCCCCTAAAAATGTAAAAAACATAAAATCTCTAAAGACACCTATGAGAACCTTAAAAACATAATAAATCATAAAAACCCTAAAAACCTAAAAATTCTAAAGGCCTCAAAAGACCCTAGATGTCATAAAAACCCTTAAAAATAATAAAAATCCCTAAAACCCATTAAAAACCACAACACACAAAAAAAAAACAATAAAACCCTTTAAAGACCTCAAAACATTAAAAACTCATAAAAACCTTAAAAACTATATAAAAAATACCAAAATAACAATAAAACCCTAAAACCCCTAACAAAACCTAAAAGCCCCAAGAATCCCTAAAAACCCTAAAAACCAAAAATACTACTAAAAATCCCATAAAAATTCCTTAAAACATAAAAACACTAAAACCCTTAAAAATCCCTTAGAAAATGTTTAAACCCTAAAAAAACTTAAAAATACCAAAAAAATATAAAAAATGAAAAAAACCCAAAAAAACAAAAAAAAACAAAAAAAACTCCTAAAAACCTCAAAATCCATAAAACCCCTAAAAACCATAAATTTCCTAAAAATTTCATAAAAATACCTAAAAATGTAAAACCCCCAAAAAAACCCTTAAAACCCCTAAGAAAACAACAAAAACCTAAAACACTTCAAATTCCTAAAAAACCTAAAAATGCTAAAAACCCACAAGAAACCCATAAAAACCCTAAAAACCCTAAAACACCCATAAAACCCCAAAAAACCACTAAAATCTAAACAAACCTTTCAATACACAAATAATATTGAGAAACACAAAAATAACATTAGAACCCCCGGAAACTAAAACCCTAAAACCCCAAAAAAACATAAAAACACTAAAAACACAAAAATTCTTAAAAAATAATAAAGAAGATAATAATCCTAAAAATCCCTAAAAATCACAAAAAACATCACTAAGAACTATTGAAAAACCTAAGAAAACATTAAAACACAAAAACACTTAAATCCCATAAAAACCTTAATAATGGTAAAAACTCTAAAAACCCTAAAAACCTAAAAACATTCAAAATCCCTAAAAACCCTAAACAAACATAAAATCCTAAAAAACCATATAAATCCACTAATATTTAAAAAACACTAAAAACCCTAAGAAAAACATAAAAACCTAAATTCACTTAAAACCCCAAAAAAACCTAAAAACACTAAAAAACCTAAAAATCCTAAAAACTCTAAAAACACAAAGAAACCCTAAAATTCATAACACCCCTAAAAATAAATAAAAATCCTAAAACCACATAAAACCCTAAAAACACAATAAAAATAAAAAATACCATTTAAATCCCAAAATGTTATAAAATTTAGAAAACGTAAAACTCTAAAAAAAACTCAAAAAAACCCTAAAACCCAAAAAAACTATAAAAAAATTAAAATCTTAAAAACCATCAAAATCGATAAAAACAACAACAAATATAAAAATCCTAAAAAATCCTTAAAATCTATAAAAATATAAAACACCCAAAAATCCATACAAATCCTTAAGAAAACCATAACAACCAAAAAACGACATAAAATCCATAAAAAACTAAAAATGCTTTAACCCATAATTTTTTTTAAAACCCCTAAGAATCCATAAAACCACTAAAAATAGTAAAAATTATCAAAATCCCTATAATAAATAAAAACATAAAAACCCCATAAATCCCTAATGACACATTATATATCCAAAAAACCAAAAACCACTTAAAACACCTAAAAATAAAAAATTCTAAAACCTTAACCAGAACCCAAAACCCCATAAAAACAATAAAAACCAACATAACATAAAAACCCCTAAAAACCATAAACACTCTAAAATCAATTAAGACAATAAAAACCATCCAAACCTCTTAAGTCATTAATATAATATAAAACATTAAAATCATAAAAAACACAAAAACCCCTAAAAAGCAAAAATCCATGAAACTATAAAACCCTAAAACCCCTAAAAAACTAAAAAATCCCAAATAACCATAAAAAACTAGAAAAATCCTAAAACAAGCACTAAAATTAATAAAAATGTAAAACACCATAAAAAAAATGAAAACCCCTAAAAAAATCATAAAAACTAAAAAAACATAAAACCATAAAACGTTTAAAAACACAAAAATCCCTAAGAACACTAAAACCTTAAAGACCCTAAAATCTCTAAAAAATACATAAAAATCCTCAAAAAATCCTTATATATATAAAAACCTAGAGAACATAAAAACCCATAAGAAAACCTTAAAAACCTAAAAATTATTAATTATCCTATAAACATAAATATCAAAAAAACAATAAAAAAATCATAAATGCTAAAACCCCAAAACCCTTGAAACCCTAAAAACTGTCAAAACCATCAAAATCCCTAAAATCCTTAATAGACCAAAAAAATATTAAAAGGACCTAAAACTACTAAAAACATATAAAACCCATAAAACCATAAAAACAATAAGTAAATCATAAAAACACAAAAAAAAACTTGAAATGCCTAAAAACATAAAAATGTTTAAAACAATAAAAAACAGTAAAACCCTCAAAATCCCTAAAAACCCTTGAAATCATAAAAATATTAAAAAAACCCCAAAAAATCCCTAAAGACAAAGAACCCTAAAAACCTTAAAAACCCTAATAAAACCTTTAAAAGGTAAAAACACTTTAAATCCCTAAAAATGATAAAAATGATAAAAACCATAAAAATCCCTTAAAACCCTAAAAATATTTAAAAACAAAAAAACCCATAAAACCATAAAGAAAATAAAAAATATAAAAACCCATTATACTCCGCAAAATACTAAAAAACAATAAAACCCTTAAAAAACATAAAAACAAAAAAACCAAAAAAACATAAAAAACACTAAAAACACTAAAAACCCTCAAAATCAATTGAAACCCTATAAAACAATAAGATTCCAAATAAATTCATAAATTCCAAAAAAACAAAAAAAATACCAAATCCTTGGAAACCCCTAAAAAACATAAAAAACAAAAAACACATAAAACCCCTAAAAACCTAAAAAACACTAAAAACCCTATAAAACCCTAAAAATCATAAAACCCATAAAAAGTTTTAAAGAACCAAAAAACACATAAAAAGAATAAAAATCTACTAAAAACTCTAAACCCCATTTAAACCCCTAAAATTTTAAAAACTCTAAAAACACTATAAAACCCTAAAAACCTAAAAAACTCCAAAAACCCAAAAAAACCATTAAACCCCTAAGACCCTAAACACCCTAAAACCACACAAAATCACTAAAACCATGAAAACCATAAAAGTAATATAAGGATCTAAAACCCATAAAAAATAAAAACCCCTAAAAAACCTTAAAACCCCCAAGAAAACCTTAAAAATCTAAAAGACCTAAAACCCATAAAATCTAAAAAACCGAAAAACCAAAAAAATCCCTAAAACCCTGAAAAACCCTTAAAACACTAAAAAATTATACATAACCAGATTAATACATCATAATCCTTGAAAACAAAAACCCACCTAAATCCCCTAAAAACACTAAAAACCATAAGAAATCCTTAAAATCCAAAAAAACACATAAACCCCCTAAAAACCTAAAAAACACTTAATCCCAGGAAAACCCTAAAACCCTACAAATCCTAAAAACCTTAAAAAAACCTAAAACCAATAAAGTTACTAACCCCCCCCCCAAACACTAAAAATTATTTTAAACCATAAGAATGTTTAAAAATCAAGAAAATTTAATCCATAAAAAACACAATAAACCTTAAAACCCCAAAAAAACCAATGAAACCAAAAAACCCTAAAGAACATCAAAATACTTAAAGACCCTAAACCCAAAAAAAATAAAAAATAACTAAAATACCTAAGAACATAAAAACCCATATATATCCTAAAAAACCTAGTAAAAACATAAAAACGTAAAAAAAATATAAAACACCTAAAAACCTAGGAAACAATAAAAACCCTGAAAAGAAGCTAAAACCCCTAAAAAACCAAAAACTCCCAAATTCCCTATGAACCCTAAAACCATAAAAACCCATAAAAATCATAAAAACCTATAAAACCCATAAAAATCTTTAAAATAATGAAAAACCCTAACAACTTAAACACAAAAGCCCAAAAAAACCCAAAAACATATTAAAACCCTCAAAATACCTAAGAAACATATAAAACTATAAAAATCCTAAAAAATCACAAAAGTATTCCTAAAAACATAAAAAACTAGTAAAACCATGAAAACATTCAAAAATATTAAAAAAATAAACACTTAAAAATCGTAAAAAGTGGAAAATACTATAAAAAACCCTAAAACCTCTAAAAACACAAAAAATGGTCAAAATACCTAAAAACACAAAAATGTATAAAAATCCCAAAAAAAATCTCTCAAAATCCATAAAAATGTTAAAAACCTTAAAAATTTCAAAAACATTAATAAAAAATTAAAAAACAAAAAATATTTAAATCCTTAAAAAACCTTAAAAATGCTAGAACCCCTAAAAATAAAAAAAACAAGAAAAAACCTACAAATCCTTAAAAACATTAAAAACCACATAAAAAATAAAACCCATTAAAAAATCTAAAAAAATATAAAACCCTAAAACCATTAAAAACATAAAAAACAATTAAAATCCAAAAAAGACATTAAATACCCAGAATTACCAGAAGCCATAAATATCCTAAAAACCCTAAAAACCATAAATCCTTCCAATCCCTAAAGATCCTAATAAAAAATAAAAAACCTAAAAAATCCCTAAAAATACCTAAAAAATAAAACCCCTAAATACCCTGAAAACTCAAAAAACCCTAAAACCCCCAAAAACGCCATAGAACCCCTAAAACCACCAAAACATCTAAAACCCTCAAATCTTTAAATATCCAAAAATTCACCAAAAATTCATTCAAACGAAAAAAAATCCTAAAAACCATGAAAACCCCAAAGAAAAAATTAAAAATATAAATTCACATAAAACTCCTAAAATAATAAAAAATGTTAAAAACCCAAAAAACCCTTAAAACCCATCAAAATCCTAAAAACCCCTTAAAACACTATAAACCCAATAAAATCTATAAAAACCATTTAAACCCCAAAATATGTTAAAAACTCTTAAAACCATTAAAAACTCAAAAACTCAAAAAAAATCATTGAAAAAAATATATATATAAAACCCTAAAAATCTAAAAAACCCATTAAAATTCATTAAACCCTAAAAATAATAAAAATCCTTAAAAATCAAAAAAAAATACCTAAAAATAATAAAACCCTGAAAAAATCTTAAAAATAAATAATAAAATAAAACCACTTAAAACACCTAATACCCCAAATAATGCTAAAAACACTAAGAAACCCTAAGACCCAAAAAACCCTTAAATCCCCCAAAACCTCTAAACACATTAAAAAGAATATAAATCCTACAAATACCCAAAAAACAAAAAAAACCCTCAAAAACCTAAAAACACATAAAACCATTAAAAACCTAAAAAAAATAAAAACCCTAAAAGAAACCCTAAAAGACCGTAAAACCCCTAAAATACATAAAATACCTAAAACCTAAAAAAACAAAAAATACCCTAAAAATACCTAAATGACATAAAAGCACCTAAAAACTAAAAAACATTAAAACCGCTTAAAAACCATAAAAACTCAATTAGAACCCTAAAAACCCATTCAAACCCTTAAAAATTTTAACAACTAGAAAAACATGAAAAACATGAGAAAAACTCCAAAAACCCAAAATACCTAAAAAACAAAAAAATCATGAAAAACGTTAAAAACCTTTAAAACACTTGATATTGAAAAATACGCTAAAACCATAAATATCGTAAAAAAGTTTCTAAAAATTTTGAAAAACAAAAAAAAACTTTAAAACTCTAAGAAAACCATAAAACCCTTAACAATCTAAAACCACTAAAAACTTTAAACACCCTAAAAGCTCTAAAAACATAAAAAAACTCAAGATCACCAAAAAACTAATAACCATAAAAATCCAAAAAAATCCCAAAAATCCACAAAACATAAAAAACCCTAAAAACCTGAAAAACATTAAAAACCCCTAAAAGCAAAAAACTCTTAAAATAACTAAAAACCTAAAAATATTAAAACCCCTAAAATAAATGTATAAATACACTAAAATCCCAGAAAAAATAAAACACCTGAAATCAAATAAAAATCATAAATAAATTCCTAAAAATAAAAAAATGTTGAAAACCCTAAAACCCGTTAAAATATTATAAAATTGTAATACCCGTAAAAATACTATAAACCCTAAAAATTCCTAAAATCTTCAAAATCCAATAAAATACAAAGAAACAGTAAAAATCCTAATAAAGCCCAAAGAATCCTTAAAGAATGTAAAATACCGAAAAACACTTAAAACCCCTATGAAAACCATAAAAACCTAAAAGCACATAAAACCCATAAAAACATTGAAATGATAAAGACCCTAAAAACCATTAAGGAACCTAAAAACTCTAAAACAATAAAAAACTCCTAAAAACCATAAAAACCCAGTAAATGCATAAATACCGTAAAACCCACTAAAAACTCTAAAAAAACCATTAAAAACCCTAAAAATGATAAAAATCTATAAAAACCCATAATAACCAAAAAAATACAAAAAACCCCTAAAAGTCCCTAAAACCCAAAAAACCAAAAAACCCAAAAAACACTAAAAACCATTAAAATCCCTAAAACCCCAAAAATCATAAAAATCCTAAAAACCCTAAAAATCAGTATAAAATTAAGAACCGTTAAAACCCATGAAAACCCATAAAAAACCATAAAAATCATAAAAACCCAAAAACACTTAAAACCAAAAAAAACATAAAAATACTAAAACCTATAAAAGGCCCTGAAAACACATAAAACCCATTAAATCATAAAAACCTTAAAACCCAAGAAAAATCTTAAAAACCACTAAAAACTATAAAAACATTTCAAATCACAGAATGTTTTAAAAATATTAAAAAACCTAAAACCTATAAATATCTCAAAAAATCTCTAAAACCCCAAAAATTACCCGAACCTTAAAAAAACTAAAAACTGTAAAAACCATCAAAACCTTAAAACACAAAAAAATACTAAAAAAATTAAAAAATCCATAAAAATACCTAAAAAATCTAAATACACTAAAAACCATAAAAACCTAAAAACAATTAAAACCCATAAAATAACATAAAAATACTAAAATCCTAAAAATACCCTAAAACCAGAAAATCCCTAAAAAAATATTAAAATCCCTAAAAAATTAAAACCCGTAAAAACTTATATAAACACAAAACCCACTAAAAATTAAAACAACCATTTAAACACCTAAAAATGTTTAAAATAATAAAAAATCATTAAAACCCTAAAAACCCAAAATAAAATCCTAAAAACCCAAAAATACCATCAAAAACATACATCCCCTCAAAATACCTAAAAATACTAAAAATAAATAAAAATTATAAAAAATCACTAATGTTCCTAAAAACATGAAAACTCTAAAATCCCCTAAGAAACCCTTAGAAACATAAAAACACTTAAAACCCATAAAAACCAAGAAATCCTAAAAACCATAAAATCCCCAAAAAATAGAATCCCTAAAATTTTATAAGAACCAATAAAATCACAAAAAACTATAAAATCTCTTTAAATTACTAAAAATGGCCAAAACTATAAAAACCATAAAAACCATAAAAAATATAAAAACCCATAAACCCCAAAAAATGAAAAAATAAATCTAAAACTCCTAAAAACCATAAATCCCCTAAAAACCCTCAAAATTCATGAAAACACATAAAAACCATAAAAATATTTAAAAACACAAAAAAAACTCTTAAAATGAAAAAAAACCCCTAGAAACATTGACAAATATTAAAAAAACATTAACATCCTAAAAACACTTAAAACCCTAAAAGTCTTTAAAAATGCCAAAAACCTAAAAGACCCTTAAAACCAAAAATACCCTCAAATTCCATAAAAACTAAAAAACCATAAAAATCAAAAAATAATCACAAAAAAATCAAAAAACAAAAAAAATATCTAAAAAACATGAACAGCCTTAAGAAACCCATAAAAACCTAAAAACACTTAAAACACCTAAAAATAAACAAATACAACATAAAACCTAAGATGAACCTAAAACCTGAAAAAAGAAAAGAAAACATCCATAAATCCTCTAAAACCATTACATACCTAAAATACCATAAAAACATAAAACCTAGTAAAAACTCATAAAATGCTTTAAACCCCAAAGAATGTTAAAAAACTCTAAAAAACATAAAACCATAAAAAACTAAAGAAAACCCTATACCCCCCAAAATCATAAAAACCCAAAAAACACTCAAAATACAAAAAAAAATATAAAAAACAATGAAAATCCAAAAAACCCTAAAGTACCTAAAAATTCCTAAAACAAAAAAACTTCTTAAAACCTTAAAAACCCCAAGGAACCACTAAAACCCTTTAAAAACTAAAAAATACTAAAAACCCTAAAAACCCTCAACATACATAAATATCCTAAAACCCCTAAAAATCCTAAAAAATATCAAAAAATAATTAATATTATAAGAAACCCTAGAAACTCTAAAAACCCCAAAGAAAACCTTAAAACCTGAAAACACAAAAAACTCCTAAATACATAAAAACACTAAAGTCCGTAAAAACCTATAAATAGACTCCAGAACCCATAAATCCACCTAAAAACCATAAAAACCCTAACAACCTTAAAAACCCCCAAAAACATAAAAAAATGTTACAAACCACAAAAAAAACTAGTCAAACCATTTATACCCCTAAAAATTAAATAAACTATAAAATTCTTAAAATAGTCAATAAAACCCCTAGGAAACCAAAAAAACATACAACTTATAGAAACCCTCAAAATCCATAAAACCCATAAAACCTAAAAAAATCTTAAAACTACTGTAAAAATCCTTAAAAACATAAAAACCCCCGAAAACCCCTTATAAATCTTAAAAATTATAAAAACAATAAAAACAACTAAAAACCCTAAAATTCTAAAAACATAAAAACACTAAAAACCCTACGGAACCATAAAAACAATAAAAATCCCTAAAACCCATAAAAAAAATAAAATATGTGAAAAATATGTAAAAATATAAAAACCCTAGAAACCTTGAAAACACTAAGAAACCCTTAAAAACCAAAAAACACATAAAACCCTTAAAAAATAAAACATGCTAAAAACCATAAAAATGTAAAAAAAAATCAAAATCTTAAAAACCCTAAAGACCAAAAAGACCCTAAAAAGGTAATAAATTTTCCTAAATACCTAAATTCCCTAGAACTCTAAAAGACCCTAACAACATTAAGACCCCATAAAACCCCATTAAAAGATAAAAACCCACTAAAAATACTAGTAACTATTTTAAACCCTTAAAAAGATAAAAAAAACTCAAAAAATTATTAGAACCCATAAAAAATAAAAAAAACCCTAAAAACAACAAAGACCATAAATTCCATAAAAACCATCAAAGTCCCTAAAAACTATTAAAACATATAAATCATTAAAAATTACTAAAAATACCTAAAACAATTAAAAACCATAAAAACCCTAAAAAACATGAAAAATTCTATAAAAACATGAAAAACTAAAAACACTTAAAAGCCCTAAAAACTAAATATTTATAAAAACATTTAAACCCCATAAAAATACACTAAAAATCTAAAGATCCCAAAAAACAATAAAAACCCATGAAACCTTAAAAACCCTAAAAACTCATAAAAACCCAAAACCACTAAAAACTCTAAAAATCCTTTAAAAAAATAAATTTGATAAAAACACTAAAGTACATTAAAAACCTAAAAAACTAAATAAACATCAAAAACCCAAAAAACCCAAAAACCACAAAAAACACAAAAACACAAAAAATCCCTAAACACCCTATATCCCAAAAAACCCTAAATAAATCCATAAGAATCATTAAAAATGTAAAAACCCATAAAACATTGAAAATTCCAACGAAACACTTAAATCCTAAGGAAACTAAACCACTAAAACCAAAAAATGATAAAAACACTAAAAAACACTAAAATCCCTAGATCCCCCAAAATAATAAAAACTCTTAAAAACCATAAAAATCATTAAATCCCCATAAAAAATTAAAAACCCCCTAAATAAATAAAAACCATTTAAAACCCTAAAAATGTTAAAAATATTATAAAAACCATAAAAACCTTAAAGACTCCCCAAAATCCCAAAATCCCTATAACCATATAACCCTTAAAAACATTAAAATACCTAAAAACCAAAAAAATCAAAAACAACCAAAAAATCCTTGAAACAAAAACCTTAAAACCCCATAAATCCACTAAGATAACCATAAAAACAAAATAAAATTAAAACCCATATAAAACCTAAGAAAATTAATACTCTAAAACCCCATAAAAATACAGAAATCACTAAAACCCTCAAAAAAATAAAAACCCTAGAAAACCATAAAAATACTAAAAACGCCACAAATATTCCTAAACAGATAAAAACCCTAAAACACCTGAAAATCATCAAAAAGAATAAAAAACTAAAAACAGTTAAAAACCCTAAAAACATGAAAAAAATGGAAATCCCTAGAAACCCTAAAAAGGACCCTGAAACTATTAAAAATCCCTAAGACCATAAAAATAATAAAAACCCTAAGAGCCACTATGTGTATAAAAACTCTTTAAACCCATAAAAATGTTTAAAAAAACTCTTCAAAACTCAAAACCCATAAAATATAAAAACCACTAAAACACCTACCAACCCGTAAAACCCCTCAATATCCTTAAAAACCATAAAATCCAAAAAAAATACCAAAATTTTTAAAAACCCATAAACCACTGAGAAACAGTAAAAACCCTTAAAAAATTAAAACATATAAAACCCCAAAAACATAAAATCACTAATAAACCTAAAAACCCCTAAAAACCCCTAAAACCCCACAAAATCACTAAAACCCTCAAAACTATAAAAATTTTAAAAAATCGAATAAAATCCCAAAAAAAAGTAAAAATCACAAAAAAAACCCAAAAACCCCTAAGAAAACCATAATATATATATATATAACCCCTAAAAACTTAAAAATAATGAAAACCATAAAAGACAATAAAAAACTAAAACCCATAAAACCCCCTAAAATATAAAAACCCCTAAAACCCCATAAAAATAATAAAAACCTACTAAAAACTCTAAAACCATTTTAATTCGTAAAAATGTAAAAAACTATAAAAACCCATAAAACCCATAAAATGAAAAAAAACTAAAAAAAACAATAAACACCCTAGAACCTTTTAACAACCCTCAAAGTTTCTTATAATCCTAAAAAATTAAAAATCCAGAAAAAATCTAAACCCACTAAAACGTAAAAATCATAAAAACCCTGAAATCCCATAAAACCTTAAAAACCAAAAAACACTTAAAAACCAGTCAAAACCAAAAAATTATAAAATGACTAAAAACATTAAAAACCTAAAAACCTAAAACACAAAAAATAATAAAATTATTAAAGCCCAAAAAACCCTACAAATTCTAAAAAAACCTAAGACACCAAAATAACTCAAAAAATACTATAAACCCCTGAAAACATTAAAAAACTCTAAAAACCTTAAAATCCCTAAAAATGAAAATAAATATACCTAAACCACTAAAAACACATAAAATTTATAAAAACATAAAATGCCTAAAAATCCCTAAAGGCGTAAAATTCCATAAAAAACCAAAAAATTAACTAAAAATACCAAATAATGTAAAATACTAAAAACCATAAAAACCCATAGAAAACCTTAAAAACATAAAAATACATAAAATTCCTAAAACTTAATAAAAAAACTAAAAAACTAAAACCTGAAAAACCATTAAAAAAACTAAAACCCTCAAAAACCCTAAAAACCATAAAAATCCTAAAAAAAACCCTAAAATCCCTAAGAATTAAAAAAAACCGAAATACATAAAAACCCCAAGAAAATATTAGAAACATAAAAACACTTAAAACCCATAAAAACATAAAACACTAAAACCCTAACAAACCCAAAAAGAACATAAAATCCCTAAAACCCCTCAAAAACCATTAAAATGCTTTAAACCGTAAAAGATCCTAAAACACATAAAAACACTAAACAATCACTAAGAACTAAAAAACCCTTTAAACCCCTAAAAATTAAAAATACTATAAAAAACGTTAAAACCCTAAAAAATCTAATAAACCCTGAACCCCAACCTTAAAACCCCTAAAAACTCTAAAACCCCATAAAAATACTCAAAATCCCTAAAACCCTAAAAATTGTAAAATACCTAATATAGGCCTAGAAATCCCTTAAAACGAAAAAAACATATAAATCCTGAAAACCCCCTAATAAAAACTTAAAAACCTTAAAACACATAAAACCCCTAAAACACTAAAAATGCTAAAACCCTAAAAAAATCATAAAATACCAAAAAACCCTCAGAATCACAAAAAACCCCATAAAAATCCTAAACATGCTTAAAAATACCTCAAAACATAAAAACCTAAAAACACTTAAAACCCCTAATAAAACATTAATAATAATAATAAAACCCCTAAAAATCTAAAAAACGCTTAGAATCTTAAAACCATAAAGGATCCAAAAAACCCAAATGACAACAAAAACCCAAAAAAACATATAATACATTATAAATCTAAAAATTCCTAAAATCCATATAAAAATATACACTCTGAAAACCCTTTAAAACCCTAAAATTCTTAAAAATCTCAAAAACCATTAAAACCCTGAAAATTCAAAAAAAAAAACAAAAAACCCCAAAATTACATAAGCATCCTAAAATACTCTAAAAACATTCAAATTCCATAAAGACTCTAAAAACATAAATATATGAAAAAAATCCCAACATTGCTTAAAAACCCATAAAAACTAGGAAAACCCTAAGAAAACCTTAAGAACATAAAAACACTTATAACCCCTAAATATGAAAAAAAATCTGAAAAACAATAAAATCCATAATAGACCCTAAGACAATAAAATTCCTTAAAACCTCTAAAACCATAAAAACATAAAACCCATAAAACCCTAAAACAGAAAAAACTTTGAAAACCCTTTAAATCACTAAAATATTATATACTATAAAAACCCTTAAATACCCTAAAAACTAAGAAACCCACAAAACCCAAAAAAAACATAAAAACTCTAAAAAAACAAAAAACCCCTAAAAACCTAACAATCACTAGAGTCCCCAAAAACCATAAAAATTATAATAATTCTTAAAAAATAAATAAAAAAGTGAAAATACCTACTAACTCTAAAAACCCCTAAGAAACCCGTAAAAATATGAAAACACTAAACCCCCCCCCCCCCAAAAAAACCAAAAAATCCTAAAAAACCTAAAAAACCTACAACCCCAATAACCCATGAAATTATCAAAATCCCAAAAAACCCTAAAAACCGATAAATATTCTAAAAAATACCAAAAATCCATAACAACGTAAATAAAACTGAAAACTTAGAAAACCCCTTAATAAAATCATAAAACCCAAAAAACAGGTAAAATCCCTAAAATGCCTATAAGACCCAAAAATTCCTAAAAACCCATAAAACCTCTAAAAGTGCTGAAAAATACTAAAAAATAAAAAAATCATTTAAAACCCAAAAATGTAAAAAACTCTACAAGCACTTAAAACCACTAAAACTAAAAAAATAACCTGATAAACCTCAAAAAAATATAAAAAACATAAAACCCATGAAACCACTAAAACTCATCAAAATCACTAAAAACCATAAAAATCCTAAAAATAACTAAAATCTAGATGAAAGTAATATCACTAAAAACCACTAAAAAAACCCTAAAAACCAAAAAATCATAAAAGACATAAAATTTATAAAAAAACAAAAAACCCCGTAAAATCTATAAAAAACCAAAATATCCATTAAAATCCTAAAAAACCCCTAAAAAACCTAAAAGATAAAAAACCCTAAAAAACATGAAACCCCCAAAGAAATCATTAAAACCGTAAAACTACATAAAACCCCTAAAACATAAAAACTCTAATATCCCTAAAAAACTAAATAAGATCCTAAAAATGCTAAAAATCTCTAGAAACCATTAAAACCACTAAAAACCTTAAATCTATTAAAAACCAATAAAATTACTAAAACAAATGAAAAACTATAAAAACATTTTAAATTCCTAAAAATCCTAAAATGGACTATAAAATTATTAAAACTCTAAAAAACATAAAAACCCCTAAAACCCAAAAAACCCCCTAGAATCTCTAAAAACATAAAAAAAATCCTCAAAACCCAAAAAAAACCATAAAAAACAAAAAACCCTGAAAAACAACACAAATGTAAAAAACCCTAAAATCCATGAAAACCGTTTAGAAAACCTAATAACCCTTAAAAACCTAAAATCAATTTAAACCCCCACAAAACTAAAAATTGGTAAAAAGCCTAAAAACCCTAAAAGACCCTAAAAACACCCAAAACCCATAAACACCCATAAAAAACCTTTCAAAACCCATTTAAACCCTAAAAACAACTAAAAACTCTAAAACCATTTATACCCCTAAAAACATTAAAAAACTCTAAAAAACTTTAAAAAAAACTAAAAAAATTAAAACTAAAAGAACTTTAAAACCCCTATAACACAATAAAACCCATTCGAATCCCTAAAAACCCTAAAAACCATAAAAATCATAAAAGATCCCAAAAAATCTCTAAAAATATAAAGAACCCAAAAGACACATAAAAAATGAGGAAAACCTAAAAAACCTAAAAACACTTAAAACCCTAAAAAACCAAAAAAACTCTAAAACCCCTAAAAACCTAAAAATCCTCAAAATCAATAAAACCCTAAAAACCAAAAAAAATCCTAAAAATCCCTAAGAATCCCAAAAAACATAAAAAACATAAAAACCTTGAAAACCCATAAGAAAACCTTAAATCCCTAAAAACACTTAGACCCCCTTTAAAACCTAAAAATACTCTAAGATTCGTAAAAATTACTAAAAGACTCTAAAAATAGTAAATACCCATAAAACCCCATAAACCCCCCCCCCCCCCCGAAAACATATAATAACCCTAAAACCATTAAAAATCTAAAAAACCATTGAATCCCTAAAATTTTTAAAGAAAACTTTACCCTATAAAACCCCTAAAAACTCCACAAACCTCTAAAAACACAAATAATCATAAAACCCTAAAAACCTGAAAATTTCTAAAAATGCTAAAAACCGTAAAATTATAAAAAAACAATAAAAAAACTAAAATATAAAACCCCTTAAACCATAAAAAAACCCAAAGAAACCCTTAAAAACCTTAAAACACTTCAAACCCATAAAAACCTAAAAAAAATAAAGACTCTAAAACCCCTAAAATTCTTAAATCCCCTAAAACCCATCAAAATCTCTAAAATCTCTAAAAACCCATAAAATTTATAAAAAAGACCAATAAATGACAAAAAATGTAAAAACCCTAAAAACATAAAAAAACATAATGACATATTAAAAACATAAAACACTAAAAACCCTTATAAAGTTGAAATATTCTAAAAATGCTTAAAACCCCTAAGAAGATAGTAAAAACCATAAAAATCCCCAAAACCCCTAAAACCCATAAAAACAAATAAAACCCATAAAACACAAAATAAATCTCCAAAATCCCCTAAAACCCCTAAAAAAACACTAAAACTCTTAAAACCATTTAAACCCCTAAAATCTTAAAAACACTAAAAACATTAAAAATCCTAAAAAATATATAAAATCATTAAAACTCTAAAAAACCCAAAAAAATGAACTCTCAAAATACCTAAAACCCCTAAAAACATAGAAATACACTACATAAAAACTACCCTATACCCACAGTTTAAAACAGTGGGAATGGAACCAAAAACCATGGGTACAGGCTATACCCATTGTTTTCGGAACTGTAGATGTGGGAGGTGTCAGTATCGCTCTGAGGTATAAATAGGGTTTTAAAAATTCTATACCCATGGTTAGGAACAGTGGAAATAAGTATACAGAAAATTTTCCACCCTATCAACAATTTTATACCCACAGTTCTCAAACTATGGTTATAAAATTTTAAAAAAAACTCTGGACAGATTCAAACCCAAGATCGACTCTTCACAAACGACACACCTAACAACTACCTCACATACTATTATACATATATAAATATATATTTACTTATATATATTTTTATAAGTTTTGGATATAGGAGGAAAATGCGGGTAAAGGTTTTCTTGTGGAAATATTGTTTTTTCCAACGAAAAAAATTACATTTCACTTACGTGGGAAAGCTATAAACACATTTTTTTTAAATTGTGGGTATATGTCTTTAAAAAAACATATACACATGGTTTTCAGAAAAACTTGTGTATAGGTTTGACCTATAACCATGTTTTAAGAAACCTGTGGGTGTAGGTTTGACCTATACCCATGGTTTTTTTGAGAACCATGGTTATAGGTTTTGAATAGAACCCTATAGACATGGTTTTTCCAAAACCATGGGTGTAAGTGGGAATTTTCAAACAATACACATAGTTTACCAAAACCATTGGAATAGGTTCTTAAAAAATCCCTATACCCATGTTTTTTGGAAAAATTTGGGTATAAGGTCATTTTCCAGTAGTGATAAAAAACCTAAAAAACCCCATAAAACCCCAAAAAACTAAAAAATATATAAAAACACTAGAAAACCGAAAAAAAAAACCTAAAAGTATAAATAAACCCTAAAAATGAAAAAAAAAATCCTAAAAATCCCTAAAAATTTAAAAAATGTAAAATATCTTAATACTCTATGAAAACTATAACATAACATTAAAAACCTAAAAACACTTAAAAACTTAAAAACACAAAAATGATAAAAACATTAGAATCCCTAAAAACCTTTTAAAACCCATAAAATCACAAAAAACAGAAAAATCATTAAAAATATAAAAAATCATAAAAACCCCAATGAAAACCATAAAAACATAAAAAAACATAAAACCCCTAAAAACCTAAAAATGTTAAAAAAAACCTAAAAACCCTAAAAACCGTAAATACACCCTAAATCCCCTATAAACTAAAAAAACATGAAAACCGTAAAAACCCCAAAACCCCTAAAAACCACTAAAAATATGAAAACCCTTGAAACTGCTAAAAATGAAAAAAAACAAAAACACTTATCAAAACCTAAAAATCTCAAAAAAATCCTAAAACCCAAAAAAGCCATAAATCCTCAAAAAACCTAAAAAATGAAAAATCCCCAAAATCCCTAAAACCCCAGAAACACCATATATATCCTAAAAATCTTTAAAAATAAATAAATGTGTAAAATAACACAAAAAAACTTAAAAAAACCGATGAAAACCTTAAAAACACTTCAAAAGATAAAAAAATATTCAAACCCCTAAAACCCTCAAAATCACCAAAAACACCAAAAACTATAAAAATTATATAAATCCCAATAATGAAATAAAACATAAAAAACCCATAAAACTTTGAACACCCCTGAGAAAACCATAGAAACCTAAAATCTCATAAAACCCCTAAATACCTAAAAACACTAAAAACCCTAAAATCCCAAAACACCATAAAAATACTAAAAACAATATAAACCCATTAAACCCCTAAAAATGTTTAAAAAACTATAAAACCCCATAAAACACCTTTAAAACTAAAAAAGCATACAACCAAAAAAACCACTAAACCAAAAAAAATCATAAAAACCCTCAAAATCCCTAAAACCCCTAAACACCCTAAAAACTGAAAAAAATCCAAGAACCCTAAAATTTTCTAAAAACCTTAAAAACACTAGAAACCCTTAAAAACTTTTGGGTGGCCTTAAAAACCAAACAAAACATAAAACGCCTAAAAACCCAGGAAATTATAAAAACCTAAAAAACTCTAAAAATACCTAAATACCCAGAAAAACTCACAAAATACCTAAAAACCAAAGAAATCATAAAAAAAATAAAAACCCCTAAAAATTCTTAAAAAGGTAAAGAACTCTAAATCCAAAAAAACCCAGAGAAAACCATAAAAACCTAAAATCAATTATAACCCATCAAAAACATAAAAAACTAAAAAAACAATAATTCCAATAAAATCCCTAAAAACCCTAAAACCCTCAAAATCCCTAAAAACCCTAAAAACTGAATAATCATAAAAAAGAAATAAAATTTCGTAAAATCATAAAAACCCTAAAAACAAAAAAAAACTTAAAAATGAAAATACTTAAAACCCCTAAAAAACTCTAAAAACCCTAGAAACACTAAAATCTCTAAAAATACCTTAAATACCCTAAAAACCCCTAAAAACTCTTGAACAATTAAAACCCATAAAAATCTTATAACCCTAAAAATCACAAAAATTTTAGAAAACCCTTTAAACAACTAAAAATATTAAATAACTCTAAAAAATATAAAATCCTATAAACTCAAAATCCCCATAAAACCCCTAAACCCCCTAAAAACCCCATAAAAACCTAAAAACCATAGAAACCCTAAAATCTCTCAAAATCCCAAAAAACCCATAAAAATAATTAAAATCGTAAATAATCCCCAAAAATACACAAAAATCTAAAAACCTCTAAATATCCTAAAAACCTTATGAAAACCATAGAACCCAAAAAAACACCTTAAACCCCTAAAAACATAATAAATAGTATAACGCTAAAAACATAAAATAATCCTAAAAACCTCAATGTCCCTAAAAACCCAAAAATCTCTAAAATTCTTTAAAAAATTCAAAAAATGTAAAAACCCTAAAAACCCTAAAATCCATGAAAAACATTAAAATAATAAAATATTTAAAACCCCTAAAAACCTAAAAATGATAAAAACCAAAAAAGAACCAAAAAACCCAAAACCCGCTAAAAATAAAACCCCTCAATATCCTTAAAAACCATAAAAATAATAAAAGTCTTAAAAAATACTTTGAAATACAAAAAAAATTAAATACTACTAAAAACTCAAAAAAATCCCAAATAAATATGTAGAAACATAAAAAAATCAATAACCATAAAATCCTAAAGAAATTATAAGACCCCTAAAACCCTAAAAAGACCCTAAAAACCACTAAAACCATAAAAACCCCACTTAAAACCTAAAACCAATATAAACCTAAAACCCACTCCAAATTCCAAAAACCCTTCAAACCCCAAAAATTTTATTAATATCCTTAAAAAATATTAAAAAATATAAAAAACTCAAAAAATCTTGAAAACCCTATAAATCACCAAAAGCGGTAATAAACCCTAAAACCCCTAAAATCCCTAAAAACCCTATAAATACAAAAAAACATTAAAAAAACCTAAAAATATAGAATCCCTAAATATTTAGAAAAACCCTAAGAACACCTTAAAAACCTTAAAATAGTTAAATCCCTAAAACCTAAAAAACTCTAAAACCCAAAAAACCCTAAATCCCTAAAAATCTAAAAACCTCAAATTCCATAAGAGCCCTAAAAACTATAAATGCCTTAAAAATATCCAAAAAATTAAAAAGCCCTAAAATCCTTGAACTCCCACAACAAAACCTTAAGAATATAAATACACTAAAAATACCTAAAAACCAAAAAATGTTTAAAATAATAAAGATGCCAAAAACCCCTTAATACTTTAAACCCCACAAAATCCACAAAAACCCCTAAAAACATTAAAAAAACATAAAAACCCATAAACCTTTAAAAAATAAATCATTTAAATACCTTTAAATCCTTAAAAAAATGAAACTATAAAAATAATTAACACACTAAAAAATTTCAAAAACCCTAACATAAAAACCATAAAAACCCTAAAACCACTCAAATTCCATTAAAACTCTAATAACCATAAAAATACTTAAAATCCCTAAAAATATCTAAAAACATAAAAAATGATAAAAACCCTGAAAAAATACTGAGAAAAAATTATAAACCTAAAAACAATTAAAACTCCTAAATAATAATGAGACAATAAAAACCCTAAACTCGCTAAAACCCATAAGTATCCCTAAAACCAAAAAAACACTAAAAACCCATAAAAACCCTAAAAACCAACTAAAATCTCTAATAACACATTAATCACATAAGAATGCTTAAAAATATATAAAAAACCTTCAAAAACCTAAAAACTAAAAATTCCTGAAATGCATAATAATATAAAACCCAAAAAAGTAAAAAAAACCTCTAAATCCCTAAAAACCCTAAAAAATCATAAAAAATCAAAATATTCTAAAAAACCTGAAAAACGTAAAAAAACACTACAAATCATAAAAAACCTAAAAAACTAAAATAATTGAAAATATTTTAAACCCCTAAAAACCAAAAAAACACAGAAAACCCTAAAACCCCTAAAACCATAAAAAATCTAAATACCCAAAAAATCAATTAAAACCATTAAACCCCATAAAATTCATAAAAAAAATCCCCTAAATCCCTAAAAATGTAAAAAAACATATGACCATAAATATCCCTATGAAATACTTAAAACATAAAAACACATTAAACCCCTAGAAAACTTAAAAATTCTAAAAACCATAGAAATACTAAAAAGACCCTAATTCCTTAAAAACCCATAAAAACCAAAAAAATATAAAAATTTAGAAACCCCAAAAAACCTATGAAAAACCTAAAAATAATAAAAACTATAAAAACCATTTAAATTCCTAAAATCATTAAAAACTATAAAAATAATAAAACCCCTAACAACTCAAAAAATAACCCTAAAACACAAAAAAAAACCAAAATACCCAAAACCCCTCAAAATCACTAAAAATTGTAAATGAACTTGAAATACTGAAAATACCTAAAATCCTTAAAAACCAAATAACATGTAAACCCTTTAAACCCATAAGAAAACATTTAAAATATAAAACAACTTAAAACCCCAAAAACCTTAAAAAAGGGAAAAAAACCCTAAACAAACTTAAAAACCCTAAAAACCCCTAAAAACCCAAAAAATACCTAAAAACCCAAAAAATCATAAAAACCTTAAAAACCTTTAAAATTAAAAACAACATAAAATATCTTAAAACCCAAAAAAACCACAAAGAACCATAAAACCTGAAAACACTTAAATCCCATAAAACCCCAAAAAATGATTGAAACCCCTAAAAGAACCCAAAACACTAAAAACCTCAAAAAACCACAAAACCCCCAAACCCCTAAAAATCATAAAAACTAATATAAACCCTAAACCCACTAAAAACATTAAAACCAATTTAAACTTATAAAAATGTTAAAAACCCTAAGAAAACCATTAAAACCCTAAAAAACTCAAAAACCCCTAAAACCAAAAAAAAACATAAAACACCTAAAAACCCTAAAAACTGTAAAAACCCTCAAAATCCATAAAAACCAAAAAAAAACCTAAAAATGTCTAGAGAATCCCTAAAATTTCAAAAACACCTAAAACCTAGAAATTGTTTTAGAAAACAGTAAAACCCAAAAAACCTAAGAAAACCATTAAAAACCTAAAAAATCCTAACACCCCTCAAAATTCCTAAAACCTCTAAAATTCCTAAAACCCCTCAAAATCCCTAAAACCTTAAAAATCCATAAAAATCTTATAAAATCCCTAAAAATACCTAAAAACATAAAAAACCTCTAAAACCTCGCAAACCCTATAAACATTAAAAACCTAAAAAACAATTAAAATTTACAAAATCTCGAAGAATAATAAAAACCCTTAAATACCATAAAAAACCTAAAAAAATACTCAAAATCCCTAAAAACCCAAAACAAATCAAGACATAAAAATCTCTAAAAATCTCTAAAAATGTAAAAAACCTCAAAAAACCCTTAAACTCTCTAAGAAAACCTTAAAAAAATAAAAACACTTAAATCCCCTAAAAACCTAAATACCCTAAAAAACCCTAAATGGCCCTAAAAACACTAAAACCCCATAAAAATCATAAAACCCTAAAAACCCATAACACCCTCAAAGACAACTAAAAAATCTAAAAACCCCTTTAAAGACCTAAAAATGTTAAAAAAACTCAGAAAAAATCAAAAAAAAACCGTAAAACCTCAAAAAACCCTAAAAACCATAAAACCATAAAAACTCTAAAAACCTTCAAAAATCCTAAAAACAATAAAGACCATAAAAATCATTAAAAACTATTAAAAATCAATAAAAACATGAAAACCCCTAAACCTCTAGAAGACCCCTCAATATCATTAAAAACCTAAAAAACATAAAAATGTAAAAAACCTAAACAGTTAAAAACCCTATAAACACTTAAAAAGAACAAAAAAACATAAAACCAATAAAAATAAAATAAATTAAAAAAATAAAATTTTCTAAAAACCTAAAAAACACTAAAATACACCTAAAAACTCTAAAAAACCGTTTAACCCCCAAAAATGATAAAAACACTAAAAAACCTTCAAACCCCAAAAAACACAAAAAAAATCCAGAAACCTCAAAGAAACCCTAAATCCCCCATAACCCCTAAAAACCCTAAAAACCCCTAAAAACCATAAAAATCTTAAAAAACCTAAAAAACTCTAAAAACAGAAAATACCCTAAAAACCCTAAAAATCCTATGAAGACATGAAAACCCTAAAAAAATAAAAACCACAAAAATAATAAACCGTAAAAAATTATAACATCCCTAAAAACACTAAAACCCTTTAAAATCCTTAAAACCCTAAAAACCATAAAAATTATATCAAATCCCTAAGAATATCAAAAAAGTTAAAAACCCTAAAAATATTAAAAACCCCTAAGAAAGCCTTAAAAACTTAAAAACACTTAAATCCCCTAAAAATCCTAAAAACACTAAAATCCCTAATAAAACATAAAAATACCTTAAAACCCAAAAATATATAAAAACAACAAAAAACATTACAAACCCAAATACCCATAAAACCCCTAAAACCCACTAAAAATTCTAAAACCCCTTTAATCCCCAAAAAATTAAAATTCAAAAAAAAACCATAAAACCAATTAAATTTTCAAAAATAAAGCCCTAAAACTCAAAAAAAAACGTCTTTAAAACCCTTAAAGCCTTAAAAATCATAAAAATCATAAAAAGGCTCTAAACGTCACTAGAAAATTAAAAAAACATTAAAAACCCTAAAAAACCCGAAGAAAACTTTAAAAATCTAAAAAAACATTTAAACCCCTAAAAACCAAAAAAACTAAACACACTAAAATCCTAAAGACCCTCAAAATTCCTTAAAACCCTAAAACACCATTAAAATACTTAAAAATCTCTAAAAATCCATAAAATGTGGAAACCCCTAAAACCCTAAGAAAACATTAAAAACCTAAAAATGCTTAAAACACCTAAAAACCTAAAAACCCTAAAATCATAAAAAGAAAATAAAAACCATAATACCCCCTAAAAACATAAAAAACCCTTAAAACTATAAAATACCATAAGAAAGAAGATGGCGGATCTGGTGACTCTGGCGATTCTGGCAATTCGGCTCCCTCGCGATGGCGGCTTCCTCCCAGGCTGAAGACGATGGAAAATGAAGCACCTTTCCCCTCTACGGGGGAGGATCCTCTCTCAGAGGGTATCTCTTTGCTCTCCTCTACTGACTTGTTACCCTCTTTCCCAAGAACGGTGCTCTGCCCGAAGGTTCTGGAGGTTTTTGAAGGTTGCCCGCAGCTTCCCCTCTCGATTCGGGAGTTCAATGAGGCTTCGGACCTACACTACTTGACTCTGATTGCAAGCTTCCCGATGCGGTGACCCCCTATTGTCACTTTCGACAGGTTCGTTTCGGATTTCTGGAATCTTAGGGCTCGGGCGACTGTGGGCCTGATCGATAGATCCCACATAATGATCCGCTTTTCCACGGAGGAAGACCTGGTCCTTGCCTGGTCAGCGGCTCCTCAGTCATGCAATGGTGCTCGATTCTCCCTCTTTCGGTGGAGCTTTGATTTTTATCTGAAGCGGAGTTCCCCGATTGCTGCTACATGGGTGAGGTTTTTTGAGCTTTCCCTTCCCTTTCAAAATATCTCTATTATTTCGATGCTTGGGAATTTGGTGGGGAGGTGCATCTATGTGGATAGTAGGACTAGGGCCCTTTGTCATCTGGTGGAACCAAGGGCTTTTGTTGAAATCGATGCTTCGAAGCATCCTGTGGATGCTGTCT
Organism: Viscum album; assembly: GCA_963277665.1. Taxonomy (NCBI): domain Eukaryota; kingdom Viridiplantae; phylum Streptophyta; class Magnoliopsida; order Santalales; family Viscaceae; genus Viscum; species Viscum album. The sequence continues at coordinate 406,310,018 of OY728148.1, read as the reverse complement.
GGATTGCAGTGGGGGAAGAACTCAGGTGGAGACAGCCTGTTATCTTTGTGCAATGGCCAGTTTTCTGCTCATCTTGTTGGAGTTATGGGCATAGTGATCACTCTAGAGGCTGCTCTGGCACTGTCAGGGGTGGTGGTTCTATGGTTCGCATGTCTTCTGATGAGATTATCCTCCCTCTGGCGGAGGTGAAGGAGATAGAGGAGGTAGCTTCCTCCCAACCTATGAATGATGATGTTCCCTACTCATCTGCTTTGCTACCTAGAAGTAATTTAGAGGTGGCCCTGATGGATTCGGGTGGCTTCATTGTGAGTCTGGCTGGAGGTGCTGGTGTTTCGGGAAATGCTGATGAGAAGGAAGTGCTGCTGGCTGAGAGGGATAATCAGGCTTTTGCTGAAGGTGTTCATTAGTGTGGTGACTCCCCTTCAAAACAGACAGACTTAGGGAAGACTGTTGTGATGGGTGTCTTGAAAGGAAATGTGGAGGAGGCCTGTGCTATGGATCTGGATCGAGATGGTATAGCTGGCTTGAAGGTCAATGAGATCACTGCTGGATCCCTTCTAGAAATTGAGGGGGCTGCGTTTTCTCCAAACCACTTCTAGGTTGCAGCATTGGCTGAGCCTGTCATGGTGGTTGTGCTAGTGGCAGATGCTGTGAAGGGAGCAGTGGTTTCTCAGGGTCAGAATACTGGGGATGAGTGGAGCTTGCCTTCAGCTGAGGAAAAGTCTAGGGCGGAGGAAGAGACCTGGATCTCCAAGGGTCCGCACATGAACTGGCGTGATGCCCCCCTGGTCCTGTCCGGGTGTCCTGACATGGGGCCTGGGTTATCTCCTCCCTCTGACAGCACAAGCGGTGCTGAGGATCCTCCCAGTGACAAGTGCTTTATCCCTCGGCCCATGGACCTGCAGAGGGCTATGGTCCTCCATGGTGTCCCCTCTACTGAAGATTTTTGTGTGCAGCTTCATGAGATGGAGTGGGTTGAACGAGAAAGGTTACCGCTTGAGGATGAATCTGAGAGGCTCGGGGAGAGGTTTGCTGAGGGTGATCGCTGGATAAATGCTGTTATGACCAGGTCAAAGGAGAAAAGAACCAGAGGAGGTGCTGAAACTCCTGGGAAAAAATGAAACAAAGGGAAGGCACCATCGGCTGTCAGTGATGGAGTCACTTGTGCGAAGGCGGGTGTTGCAACTGGTTCCACTTCCGCCCCTCCGAGATGAAGGCGGAGGAGGGACTACTCTACCCTCCCACGTCCCATGGAAACTAGAGCCTCTTCACGAGCTGTCAAACTCAATCTAAAGGTGAATAAGAGAGAGTGGCTTTAAATGTCTGCAGAGCAAGAAAAGGCTAGGAGGAAGCTGATATCCAGGCTTGGCATGCAAGAGGATCTTGAATTTGGATGGGACTCAACAGACGTGGGTGCTAAGTCAGATTTCAGTTTTGATGATGTGGAAGACGGCTTTGGTGTGGACATGGGGATTCGAGGTGCAGAGCTGGAGGATTTTGGTGGAGATGTTGACTGATCCTCCCCTTGTGTGCTCTCCCTTCTAGTCTCTTGAATTGTTGTTTTTGCTTTTTTCTTTTCTTCCTCTCTTTCTGTGGCCTTCGGGATATGGTCGTAAGGGGTTTTGGGTGTGGATCGATGGATCCCTCCCCTTCCTTGTCTGCAGTGTCTGTGTCTTTTCGTTTAATAATATTTGGGGGGGTCCCAGGAATAGCCTGGACCCGAGCCTTCCTTGCCCATAAAATCCCATAAAAACCCTAAGAACAACTCAAAACTCTATAAAATATTTAAACCCCTAAACAATTTAAAACACAAAAAACCTTAAAAACCTTGAAAAACACAAAAAATCAAAAAACCCAAAAACTACAAAAACCCTAAAAACATGAAAAAAACCAAAAAAACCAAAAAACCCATAAAGTCCATAAAAATCCATAAAAAGTCCTAAAAATCCTTAAGAATTTAAAAAACCTTTAAACTCCATAAAAATCCTAATAAAACCTTGAAAACCTAAAAACACTTAAACCCCTAAAAACCTAAAAAACACTAAAACCCCTAAAAGAATAAAACCCATAAAAACAATAAAAAACCCTAAAACCCAATAAAAACTATAATATCACTAAAAAATTAAAACCTTTAAAACCCTTAAAAATGTCAAAAAAAATTAAAAACATAAAACACAAAAAAAAAATCAAAAAAACAACCCTAATACCCAAAAAAACATAAAATCCCAAAATCCTAAAATATCACAAAAAATACATTATTTCACTTGAATGTGGGGTTATTCCTAATTGCATTGATTTTAGGGGTTAACTGGTGTGAAAACCCTATTATCATGTATAATATCTTCAAAGGAAGGCATTCCTTTGATGGTTTTGGCCAATGACACTTATGAAATCAAATTGGTCGAGGGGATGGGAAGTTGGGATCATCACACCCTTTATGGGGGCTATTTCCTATTTTAGGATTCTCTTAAATATTTAAGTCATTTTCATGAATCCATTGTTATTACCATGTGTGTATATTATGTATTACCCCATGGTAATGATCTCTCATCATTACATATAGATTTGAAATCCTCTCTATGTATCTGAGGTTCTCTATCAATGTTACAGTTTTTATGTATCTATTGATATCCATCGATGTAACCCATTTGTTGATAGATCTGGCATTATTAAATCATTTATTGGAAAAAAAATTAGTTTTAAGCCACGTGATGGGTCACTCTGGGGTTTAGCATCATGCAAAAAGGTACAAGAGCTTCTTTATGTTAGGATTGAACCTATAAGATGGGATTTTTACATATCCTCATGAGACGAATCAGAACCCATTTAGTTTAGTGTTGATTAACTAGACACGTCACCTTTTAAGGTCATTTGACAAGTACCCAACCATGTAGTTTGACATCATGCAGAAAGGATATCCAAGAAAATGATTTCCTAGTCAATGATGGTGGGGGACTTATGTTGAAGTGTCTCGAGATAACTAGAAGATATATAGTCTCCTTGGTGGATAGTATCCAATAAAGAATATAGCCCATATAACATTTGGGTGGATTTGGGTGTCGGGTTTGGACCTGAAAGAGGCTTCCTATATATCCTAGTTAGTTGGGAATAAAATCCCTCATAGTTGGGTTTGAGTTGAGACATACACATTATAGGAGGCTCATTAAGGGGGCATGATTAGGTCTTATGCATGGAAGCTCCCCATTTTTCACTACTTTATTAAGAATATGGCCCTTTAAAGGTTAAAGTACAGTTTTGGGATTTATACCATGTGGGAGGAACATTTGAGTTTCTTTTGGATCATGTGTATGTTATTATCACCACCAACCTATAAGCCCTATTGAGTCATGCACAATGTGAGAAAAAAGAGAAGGAAGGGGATCTATAGATCACACATCCCACTCCTTCTGTTGATGGATGTTTTTGAATCCCAAAGGTAGAGGGATATATGGGATTGAATGTGACCATTACTTCTATTTTTTTCATATAATGCATAGTCACATTTGGTGATATATTTGGATACATCCTAGGTGGAGGTGGAGAGAAGAAAAGGTACTTCCTCCTACAAGAAAGGGTATGGGCTTACCTTAGGAGGAGTGCCCTAAAATTGGTTCTAACGAAAAGAGATGAATGTTCAACACTTGCCCTCATCAAAGGTAAAGGAGAGTGGTTCCCCTAAATCCCATGAATTCATAGGATCATGTGAGAACCTAGAGGTCGTATCCCGCATTACCATAGGAATGCAGACTGAAGGTCATTCTGATGGTCTGCCTTATTATTGGGGTCACCCACACAACCCCACTTACCATGGGTATGTAAACTCAAAGAGATATGATGATGTGCATGATGGTCCATTCATATATGCCTGGTGTCTTTGGAAGGGGCCTTGGATTAATCTCGTTAGATTGGTTCATAGAAGGTCCAACATGGGGGATGTTGACATTTCATAAGGTAATTATTGGACCCAAATAGTAGAACACATTAGGATATCCCATTCTATGTAGATTTTCTTATGTGGGATAAGGTTCCCACTCTGTATCATGATTCTATTTTGGTAATGGGGCCATTTATGTAACATGTTTCTACACAGTTCTGGGATCTTTTCGTGTATCATCTTTCTACACGAAGTTGAGCTCCATCCATATAGCATATTTCTATGCGGGGTCAAGTTTCTATTGTGTACTAATTTTCTACAGGGGGTAGGTTTCCACCTGCATAGGGTTTTTCTATATGGTATTCTTGTTTGAAAATGTTCCATTGGTTATTCACATCGCAGGAAGTATTCAACAAAGGATTTTGATTCTTCATACTTTTGTTTGATTTATTTTATCCTCTCAAATGACATGTGGTGGGTTTTACGTAGGTTGAATTGTCAAAGTTTCATTACAAAATTCAGATGTGTCTCTCTTATTCCATACTTTTACATATCCTCCTTCCTATCCATTTTTTAAACCCCCTCAGGGTCTATTTATAGAAGAGTCAAGGGATCAGCTACCAGCATCACTGATCATCCACAGTGGCCAAAGGAGTGTCTTTTTCGGAAGACCATGAGGGACTTAGTCAGTAGGGTGCTTCCTTTGCAGGAACAACCATCCCAACCCAGCCCTGAAAATTACATTTTTTCATTTTTGGGTGTCAATTATAATGCCTATTTATATAAATGATTTAGTTTATGGGAACATCCATTTTCAAGAGTGGAAATCATATCCTCTGTCCACAAATATCTTAACCTTTTTTAGGTTCCACCCATTCCACACTTTTCGTGAACCATCTTTGTTTGTTGGTGATTCACAGAGTGTTATAATTCCATGTGGAGTGGATGTCTGTGAAGGTATTTTGGCTTTGTGGTCTCACCCCTTCAAACATTTCCTTTTATCTTATTCTTGGTTTCTTCTCCACCATTTTTCAAATTTATCAAAACCACTCAATATTATTTTCTATCATTTCATGACTCAACAAATACCCACCATCGTAATGGGTTCCTATCATGATGAAGTTGAGGTTATTCTTATGAAGAAATTGATCCTAATTTGAATCATTTTTTAGTATATAGGTGGTCTTATAGGAGGGGACTATGCCTATATGTAGGGGTGAAACTCAATTTTCATTTAATGATTCACTCGAAGAACTCGGTTCTCCTACAAATCTTCAACCATATACAGCTTCTGAGAACTGTCTCTTTTGTGGAAACCCTCACCCACGAACTATTTTTCAACACCCGCAAACTTAAATTTTTAGCTTCAAGTGGAAATTCTAAAACTCTACATATCATGTGATTTCCTAACAGATTCAAGAGTTTTGTAAAATATCACTTCAGTGGACAATGATTCATTGGAAAAATCCTTGTGGATGAGTGTCTTCATAGGATGTTAGTTTGAAAAACTTCAGTCCATTTCCAATAAAATTTCTCATAATTTATATAGTCTATTGCAAGGAAAAAAATGAATCTATTTCTTACAAATTTGACCAGAAGAATGGATATGGTTGAGAATATTGAATATGATATCCAATCTCACATCATTACTTTGGAGGTTACTATTAAATATCTCTATTCACTAGAACTTATGAACTACTCACTATCTATCTGATTTCCGTTTTATAACTACAGACTCCAAGATGATTTCCCCCTTCCATCAGTCAGCAAAAATCATCCCTCGACTTGGTTGAGATGTCTCAGGATCACTCATGAGTGAAAATTCTTGCTATAGGGGAAATTATGTTTGGCTTGTATCAAGAGAACACCTTTATTCTAAATGGATCTATGTGGGTGAAAACTAATTTTCATATCCATGACACATCGTTATAATTTTTTATCTAGGATTACACACATATTTTCAACCTCTCGTGAGTTAATCCCAATGGAGGCTGTATTTCTAAATGGTATTTATGATCTGAAGTGATCTTCTCAGATGAAAGGGACTGGGCATTTTTGGGTGCACCAAAACTATTTGGAATTTCTCAAACAATTTTATTTTGTCAATTTATACCAGGAAGTCTAGACTTCTCAATTTGAAATTTATTCACCAGGTGAGATACTTCTTTAACTACATAGTCCCTGGTGTTAATGCACTAATCCCTTACACTTACCACATGGTGAAGTGGGAATTAGTTTTTTGGATATCTATCAGCTAGGAAAACATCCCATCCTTGGTAATATGTATAATGAATTCCTACCAACAACCAATACCTAGGAGAATTCTGAAAAATTATATCCACTAGTGGGAGATTTTTTTGTCACATCAGAGACACTGCATGGTCAGCCCCTCCATTCTCACTCAATCATTTCATTTTAATATTAGATAGAGTTGTTTTTTTTCAAGTTAATGGTCCAATGAAAAATTCTTCTACAACCAAACTCATCCAACCCAACAGTCATGATGAATTCTAGGTTCTTACTTCTATACACTTGAGGAAATTAATTACACTACATGGAGTTATGATACCTTATTAGATGTATCATTTGAGATTATATTAGTGGGTTTCTTCTCCTTGATCCTGGGAGGATGACATTTCTATTCTTGTGATGTCTTTACTGGTGTTAGTGTTTGAACCCTGATGATGGAATCCACATTGGAAGAGTGAATTTCTATCTTCTTATCCATACCCACCCTTTCACATATTTATGATTTCTTGGTCAGATACATGAATTAATATCTCAACATCATCTTAGTATTACATTTAAATTTATGTCTGGATGGATGGCAGAGCATTACCCATGATATGAGTAGTAATATACTGTAATGATTCCTCATTCTGGATTCTTCCTTTCCCTTATCAAAATTGCTGATGTTCTCCCCAAATCATTTAGGATCGAAAACATGATTGATCAATTTAGTTATTTTCTTGTTTTTCTTTTACCCCTTACCCTATACACCATGGAGTAGTGGTAGATGATAAAATGGGATCTTCATGATATTATTCCTATGTTATTGAATAGTGATATGTATTCTTACCTAAATACATAGATATAATAACCATTTCCAAGCCTTATACTTATTATAGGTTTTCTATGAAATTTAGATTCTTGTAGCATGTCGCATTTCTCCCAATTACCTGGGTTAAGAGGAATTGCACCCAATGATTCTTCACCAATTATGGCTGATGATAATGTGTGAGTACTTTAGTATGAAAATCATTATACATCCCACATTGGATTTAACATACTTGTTAGGGAATTAAGCTCCGAGGTAGGTCACATACTATCTTGATGGAGTACTGGTGAGGTCAGTTCATTGAGTGCATAAACCATTTATTGCTTCCAATCTTGTACCAATTTTTCCATGTCCTTCCACTCCTACTTGAAGAAGAAGTTACTTTCATCGACACATGCATTTAGAGGGATCCTCCACCACACTTCATACTTCTATGGATATTGAATTAGACCCTATATATTTTTCTAACACTATCGACATTCCCTATGAGGTTGTCCTGAGCGGAACAACATCGGTTATTCATAAAATTGAACTCAATCCTATATGATTAGTCACTAATATTCAACCACCTATAGAGATGGAAGATTTCCCCATATGAGTGTCTCAATTTAGGGATACTTTATCCACCATAACTGCAATTCTAGACTATATACCCATTGTGACAGAGGAACCACACCGAGGATTTGGTGCTGTTAGTGAACACAGAGTAGGGCGGAGATGAGCATGTCATCAACTCTACACTCTCACTGATGAGACTCTCATAGCATAATTTTCTAATAAAGTAGACACCTTACATCAACTTTTTGTTGATTTAGGATCAAGAAACATTAACTATAATCTCCTACACCTCCTTTTCCACCAGATATCCATAGCTCGAGAAGCCTCGACTACCTGTTAAAGCATCCTTTCTCAGTTTAATGCCTCTCATCATTAGATAGAGTCCATATAGGATATTCCCATCGAGTTGCACAACTTTATGGATAAATAAGTGAATTCTAATGACCAAATGGTTTCCTGGACTGAATATTTATGGGAGTGTGAGGCTCATGCATCCATAATAAAATCACATCTTTCATCGGTGAGTGAAAATTTTAAATCCATCAAATAGAAGAGTTAAGGATTTAGGTTCATTATTAGAAAAATCCATCAAACAAGAGAATCTGGTGATGAGAAAAGGTCTTCTTCGGAATATACCCTTGATACCCTACATCAAATAGTTATAAATTTTCTGATAAAAAAATAGAGATTTATTGTAACCATTTGGGTTATTCCATGCTCTTTCTTTTTTTATATCATGGAGAGACTCCAAGGTGTGGATATTTCTCTATAATTTATTAAATGGAATGAAAACTCAATTTCTCTCTAATACACATCCTTTTAATTTTTTTTTTAATTTAAATTAGCATATAATGCTTTAATTTTTTCCTATTCTAAGGGGATCAATGAACATAGTTTGAATATTTCTAGGGTTACATGAAAACCCCTAAAAACATTGTTTTTTTTCTATTATAATCCTAATTTTTGTGTGATCCCATCATGATATGGACTTATCATGTATAAAATGAAATTTTATTATGCCTACCTTGGTGATTTTTTGACCTAACAATCTTTGTGTCTCTTTTTTTTATTGATTGATATTTTTTTAATCCATGAAAAGTAAAAATCTAGTGAGATCGTAGTCAAATTTTATCCAGAGTTCCCTTTTCTGGTTTTCCACCTAGAAGCTTTTGTGTATCTTTTCTTAGGAATTTTAGAGATTTTCAAATTGAACCAGCATTTTTGATGTTTTAGTTTGATCAACTTTGAACCTGAATTTTGGGGAGAGGGCCCTAATAGGGTTTATTGGCCGACATTTCCCTAATATTTTTCAGACAAGAATTAGTGATTTTCATGGCCCTTGTTATATTTTTTTTGTAATCCAAAACATGATATGGGGAAAATATGTGAGGAGTAACTATAATAATGGTTTCCAATGCGATGTTCCTGGGGGAGTATGGGGGTAGGAAAAGTCTCTCCTAGTGATAAATTTTCCTTTAGTTGATAGGCCTTCTTTGTGGGAAACATATATAGATCCAACCAGGGAATATTTTGAAAATCAAAAAAAGATGTGTACCCATGACATTGGTATTTCTGTATATGATGGATGAATAATTTTATAGTAATTCATATTTTTATCTTTTTTTTGTATGGCCATAGTGGGTGGCCTATCAAGAGGGAGATGTCAGAAAAGTATGAAGGAATCTATATCAACTTTGATCATAAATGGGAAGCCAATCCTACAAGAATATAGATTGTGAAAATTATTGTTTAAGCATGGTGAATTTTTAACATCATGAAACTAGGACATGGGTGGTGTGGTTTAATGTATTACTACCAGGATATTCAAGATTTTAAATTTTTAAGTCACTTTACTCTAACCATGGGGTAAATGATTCTCCATTTTCATGGAAGAATGGATAATAATGTTTTATCATCTTTATTAATGAGGGGTTATAAGGTTGTAAAATTAATCTAGGGGGTTTCAAAATCCAGGGATTGATGTCGGATGTAAGCATAATTGGGTATACATATGTAGGAAAGCCTCTCATGAGGGAAATTGTATCTCTAATTGATAGGAATTTTTTTGTGGGAAACTTATGCAGAGCTGACTAGGGAATATTGCGCATAGTAAAACCATGTTTTCCCCAAAACATTGGCCCTCCATATCCCATGGACATAGAAGGTTATGGAGATTTATACCTTTCCATATGTAGATTTTGGTTTGTGAAAGGTGGTTGCCTAAACATTAAATGGTCATTTCAAGATGAAATTTCTAGAAAATAGGTAAAGTTATTTCCCCTATGCAGGTATGAGAATATTCCCTATATCATTCATAAATATGTATCAGTATGTAAAATTTCATTCTTTTTGTGGCTGGACCTAAGATTGGAGAATTAGTTTTCACTACCTATCCTGAAAGGTAGGGAATCAAATCATATATAGTTCTTGGAATGTTCCACATGCAAGTATGACCCATACACTAGGAATGGTTTTTGTAATCTTTATTTCAGTTGGAATAATTATTGAACATCATGAATCACTACATATTCCATAAGGGAAAGAATAAATCCACACATAGTTCTTGATATAAAACATCCTACATAGGTCTGGTCCATAAATTGGGAGGAATAATATTTTTAATTTTGGTGTGGTTAGACTAGGATATAAGAATCCAAACATCAATAAATATCTGGTTGGTGTATGAATCAATAATTATATAGTTATTAATATCATGAATTTTTAGTATCATTTGATTAAGACATTTTTCATGAAGCTTAATGTCATGTGATGATGGAAAATTGGGTTCTTTTAGTTTAAGGCCATACAGTGAGGACCACTTGTTATAGAAATTGTGATTAGATGGAGGATAATTGGGTTGGGATGATCTAAAATTCCTTGAACATGAGTGGGGAGGAAAGTTTAAACCAAGATTTTAGGGATTCTTGGATCAGGATAAATGATATGGGGCATTGAATTCATTGGGGGCATACAGGGGTATGAAAATACTCTCATTAGGATGAATTTATCTCTGGCTGATAGACCTTTTTATGGGAAACTTATGCAGATCCAACTAAGGAATATTTTTCATTTCCAAATAGAGGTGTCTTGAATACATTGTCCCTTCATCTCTGATAAAGAGAGAGATTTATGAAGATCTAAAATCACCCAGGACATTGAGTTTGATTAATGGAAAGGATGTGTCTAAGAATGTAAGAAACATTCGGTCCATGATTTTCCATGGAATTGGAAATTATCTACATATTTCTAGCTCATACATAGGGTGAGAATTTCTATTTCCTTGATGGATCCCTGAATAAGGGACCCAAATTCGAGATCTTCAACATAAATTTGCATGCGGGATACCAGGACATTTTTTTCATCATGGATGGGACTAGGAAACAAGGTCTAGGCATCACTACATATCTCATTGGAATGAGAATCAAGCATTAAAAATTTCTTAAGATCCCGTGATATTTTACGTCATATGATAAGCCTAAATATGAAATGACATGAATGAGGGGAAATTATGTTTCTAGGTCAGGGTATAAGACTCAAATGTTGCTAAGGTTGTTTCTGGTGAAATAATTGAGTCATACGGTTCTTAAAATGGTTCCCTATATAGCACTTATCCTTACACTATAAGTGAGGGTTTTTTTATCACTAGTGACCTTATATTGGAGATTCAGTCATCACTATGTATCTTGTTGAAGCAAGAATCAAGACACATGTAGCTCATAATAGGAATTTTCTAGGAAGGTCTGATCTGTATTCTAGGGAGGCATTTTCCCATATCTACGGCTGGTCCTTGGACATGGGGTCTGGGAATGACTATGTATCCTATGTGGATAGGAAGAAAAATTTTCATTGTTCTTGAACACATCATGGTAGATGAATGATGATGACGATGATTCCCTTTCATATGAGGAAACTATAGTGCCATGTATTTTAGAATCATACAGTGAGGACATGGGTGTTAAAGTTATACAAAGGATGGTTTTATAGACCAGTAATAAACATAACCCTGATGTGATGAGAGACCCTGAGCCCAAGGTCTAATATAAAAAACATCCCATGAATGGGAGGAAATTTGTAGCTGGTCATGACATTCAGAGTCTAGTAATCACTACGTATCTCATTAGAATGATAATTAAGCCACAAATAGTTCTAGATAGGAATTATCCACATAGTTCTGACCCATATGCAGAGGAGGGAATTTTCCCATTGTTCATGGATGTTACCAGGATATAGAGTCTGGGAATCACTACATATCTCATAAAAAATGAAAGTAAAGTCACATGTAGTTCTAGAGAAAGAGAGTTCCTATGTGGATCTGGATTTTATGTGTGAATATATGCATTTAAAATTTATCCTATATAGATCTAGATCATGTACGAAAAATCATTTTTTAAAATAATTTTCCCCTTTAAGATTAATGTTATGTGGTACAGACATTTTATGTGTAGTTTAACATCATGTGGTAAGTATGTTGATCACTCGACATGATAGAAAAGGCATATTATATCACACAGTTTAACATAATGAGATCATGAAAATAAATCATAGTTTATATTCCTAGAGTTTGGACCGTATGTACAGTTTATCATCATGTGGTTAGCACAATGGAATCATAGTTTAATGTCATATTGTAGGGATGAACTCCATAAAGTTTAACATTATGATGTTAAGATGATAGACACCATGCAGTTTAACATCGTGCAGTCATGATGTTACTTCCTACAATTTATCATCATGAAATTGGGATGATTACTTCCTTTAGCAACATGAATTATTTCTTCAATAACCTTTCACTGTTAGTAGCTGTAATGAGTTTTCCATCCATTGAGATCAATGAATAATCTTTGTTAGAGTAGACCTTGAGTATGAAATAAGATTCCTCTCATATTGGATCCAACTTTGGTGGTTTCTTTTTTAAGTATCATTATAGTCTTGAGGACCAACACCATTTATACTTCAAGGAAATACCAGAGTCAAACATTTTTTATTAAGGACTGTGTAATTCAATTTTGGTGAACTTATAAATGGTGTAGATTATGTAATCTATTTTCATCGAGTCTCCCTAATTCATATAATATTTTCTTGGATTTATCATCTATAGATAGTTGATCATATATGGAAACATCGATTGAGGTCAATTAGAATTTGATGGGTAGGACCGCCTATGTCCCATCTACTAATGAGTATGGGGTTGTCTAAGTGGAAGTGTAAGTCTTTGTCTAGTAGTCCCATAAGGCATAGAGGATTCTTCCTGGCCATGACTTTTTTCCCTTATCAACCATCTTCTGGAGTATATTGGATAGGTTTCTATTTAAGGTCTCTATCATCCCATTATCCATTTCATGATAGTGGGATGAACATATAGTCTTGATACGATATTCCATATAGTTTCTTCAACTCAGAAGAATATAAATTGTTGTCATTTTCTTTTAGTATTGTTTGAGGGACACAAAATATAGTGATGATGTTGTCTTTCACAAAGCTAACAATGTTTCTTTCCCCAACCTCTTTAAGGGGCACAAAATTTTCCCATTTGGAAAAGAAGTTAGTTTTTGTAAGGATGTACCTGAATTTCTTATCCATAATAGATGTATATGGTCCCATGATGTTCATTCCCCATATATAAATGGCCAAGAGTTCTTGCATATGTGAAGTAACATAGGGGTTTAGTGGATGAAAGTGGCATGAACCTAGAAGTAATGGCACTTCTTGGTGAAGTTTGTGTGATCCTGCATTATAGTGGGAAATTAGTATCTTATCTTTCCAATTTTATGGGAAATCATGGATCCTGATTGGTGTCCACCATAGGCTCAAGTGTGAACTTTTTTCATGATAACATCAGTTTCTTCACTATCAATTCACCTGAGAAGGACACCATCAAGGACCCATTTATAGAGGAAATTTTTTTTACTTGTTCCATCATATAGAAAAAAATTAATTTCTCATATTTGGATTTTCTTCCTTCCATCTCTATCTGTTAAGGGCTCTCCCTTTCAAAGTTACTCTATAATGGGTGTTATACTGTTGGTTGTAGGACCATATGACTCAAGTACATGGTTGATCTAATTTGTTTCTTCCGTTTTGGCCAGAACGATTGGTGAGACCATCTAGCAGCACGCAATGCTGATGACCATTTCATCTCGGTCTGGATCAACAAGAGCTATAGATGTATTTTCCAATAAATCTTCCTATGCATTTTGCGATCGGGGGGAATGAGTTAATGTCAGATATGAATGGAATTATGAAATTATTCCTCATACATATTCTAAGAAGGGTATTAGTTCTACTAGTTTGATAGCATAATCATCATTAACCTACTTTATGACCAGTTCTAAATCACCTTTTATCATCAAGTGTTTTACTTGTACTTTATGTGCCAACTCTATCCCTACAATGAGAGCCTGATATTCTTCTTAATTATTTTTGTACCCCTATGATATTAGGAAGGAGTAATGAAGGACTAACTTTTCTAGAGATATGAGTATGACTCCCATCACCACTTTGTTGAGATTGTGGTCTTCCATCTGCTTTCCCATCAGGATTCTGGATGAATCGTTAAAATGAATCTCCCATATATGGGGGTTCTCTTGAATTAAGAAAAACTATTCTTCAAAAAGTTCAATATAAAATGAATTCAATTCTTCTGAGGTATTATCTTCTATGAAATCAGATAATTAATATCCTTTGACAGCATTATAAGGAATAAATTGGATTTCAAACTATTATAGGATGATAGCCTACCATGACAGATGTCCAAGAAACATTGTACAACTGAGAATTTATTTGAGTGGGTTGCTACGAGAGACCAAATGGACCTTATGATGCTACTGATAGTGCCTCAATTTTTGGACATCAATGATTATATACAAACATATTTTCTCAGTATATGAGTAACGATTCTCAGCATCAATCATGGTATGGATAATATAATAAAGGTTTTTTCAATGCTGGTGTCATTCTTCTATGCACGGAAGGAACCTATAGATCATTCCAAGGAAGTCTCATACAAAATGATTGGTCCTCCTTTTATGGAGATATTAGCACCAAAAAAATTAAGATATATTTCTTGAGAGTAAATAATTCTTTCTAAAAAACATCATTACATTGATATGAAACCCCCTTTTCATCAACCTATTAAAGGGAAAACATTTTTCTGCAAGGATGGATATGAATAAACGAATGTAGTACAAGTGTCCTTAAAGTCCTCTCAACTCAATGAGATTGCGAGGAGGTGAAATTCAAAATAAATCCTTTGTCTTCTCAGGGTCGACTTTATTGCCATGATTCCATAAAATAATGTCAAGAAACATTCCTAAGGTAAAGCTAAAATCACATTTTAAGGGGTTCATTTTCAAACTATGTTGTCGAATTTTTTGTAGACTATTAAAAGACCTTATAGGTTGTTTTAGCATTATTTCTATTTAACTTCAAAGTCATCAACATAACATTTCATGAACTTTATGATGAAATACTTAAAGATGTGATGCATGGAATGTTGATATGTAGAACTGGTATTATTCAAACCAAAGGGAATTATCTATAGAAAAATACTCCCTAGGGGACCCTAAGTCATTGGATTCTTTATCTTCTTTTTCCATTTGGATTTTCTATCCTGAATAGTCTTTCATGAAAAATTGAGCTTGATATTTGGCAGTTTCATCGATCAACAATTCTGTGATAAAGACTGGGAAATCATCTTTTGGAAAATATAGGTTGAGATATCTGAAATCGATACAAACCCAAAATTTTTCCATTCTTCTTTTTTAATGGGACTATATTGGACATCCACTTGGGATATTGGACCTCCCAAATGAAGTTGTCTCTAATGATCTTGTCAAATTGAGACTTAATTTTTGAAGCATGTTTTGGTTTCATCCTTCTGGATGATTGTTTATAGCCCTGATGATCTTATGGGTGGAAAAGGTGTTGACTGGTTACATCATGATTGAGGATTTTAATTTATGTATAGTTCAAGGGGAAAACATCTCAATTTTTCCTTAGGAAGTAGGTTTTTACCTATTCCTCTTCATAATACATGGATACACTAATCAAGGTGGGTTATGGATCTTCTTTAGTACCCAGATTTATTTCCCTGAGGTTAGTAATTGCGGTAGAGATGCCCTCCTAAAATGTGGAAGGGAATACCTAAGGTCTTCCTCCTCTTTCAATTCCTCTTCTTCATTATCATATTCTTGTTCGTATGGGGAAAAATTCTTGAGATAATCTCTTCATATTTGGGATAAGAGTTAAAATATTTTTGTTTAGAAGATGGAGAGGATTCTTCTAAACCAACTGAAAGTGGGGGGGTTTTAGAGGATCGAGTAAAGGATAGAGGAGTTTCTTCTTTAAATTATTACTTAGTGAGTGAGGAAAGGGTTTCTTGGATCTATGAGGATGGATTGAGAAAATTTCCATTCAATTATTCACCATTGTCTTTGGAATCATAATATTCTTCAATGTTTCTAGGCTCAGTGACCATGACTGAAATAATGAGGACAATTGAACATGAATCTGGATTTGGAATCACACAACCAACCCAATAGATGGGTACTAAATATTCTTCACTAAGCAATTTGAAGGTATCAACTGGGGTCATTTCCAAACTATTTGTGGTGGTGAACCAATCAGTACTATTGACTAAGGGTTTATTCTCTTTCCATTGATATAATCATATATCAATATAGTGTGACTCGTATGATTCGAATGGGGGCATATTAGTTCATAATGCACTAATTTTTTCATAAATGAAATATTTCATTCTAGATGGTATGAAGAGGGAATAACTACATGTCTATACAACCAGATCCTCTATAGTAAGATATAGAAGGCCATGTTTTTTTGAGTGACTAGAAATTATTAATCAGGCACAAGGTCTCTAAATTGTGTCTTGATATTGATTTGGACCAATGGATTATTATTCGTTTTTTCATATCCTTGAAATGTTTTGGAGAAATGTGATAGATTATTATTTGTATCCTAACATGTGAACTGTTTACACTAGAATGATATTATTTCTGGAGCCATTGTCAATGAAAACTTTTGGAACATAAACACCATTTATCTTGATGGAAATATACAAGGGTCCAATTTTCACTTGTATAATGGCATATTCATCTTTATTTGTGAAGTAGATAACCACGTTACATTCTTCAGGATCATTCTTTTTTCGATAGACTTTGGTGGAGGAAACATCATCTTCAAACACATGGAGGCTTGGAAGAGCCTCTATGAGATCCTCCCTGAGTTCATTTTACAAACTCAGGGCATCCATGATTGATATTTTTCCTAGTACAAAATCCAATTTTTTTAGAATATCACACTCTAGGTGTAAAGGTTGGTGCTTCCCCATTTGGGGATGGTCTTTCACAATCTCTTTAGGGGATTGATAATTAGATAAAGATTCGTTGGATTCAGTAAAAAGATATAGAGGATCTTTCATTCTCTATGGATTGGTCTAGGTAGGTTTACTTGCACGTTGAGGGAGATTAAACACCTTTTATTCTTCTAATGGATATTCCATAATGATTGGTCTAGAGTGTCTTCTGATAGGTGCGTGGGGATTTGACTGTTCATGTTGGGTCTGATGAAGGGCTCTTCCATGAGTTTCTATAACATTGATGGTTTGATCATGGATGCAGCCATAATATTTTTTTCTTCCATGGATACATCTTTCATGGTATCCTTGGATTTTATGTACTATTTCTCTGGTTCCTCGATTGGGTATGAATAACTCTATTTTATATCCATACTCTTTATCAGATAAGGAATCCATAAAGTGAATGAAATTAATGGATCCAAATATCAACTCATCATCTGATGATGACTCTTCCTGATTGATTATTTTTTCTGGTTCTTTTTATTGGGGTTGTGCCTGTTATTTCAGATATGATGGTATAAAAGATGATAGGGTCAATATTAACTTTATCCTTGACATAGTTTCTTCTTCTTGCACTTGATCCTTGCCTTTTTGGTCATGCTTATTTTTGGATGGTCAATTTCTGGAGGGTTGTGGGGTTGATTAGGTTTTCTTTGTTATGGTAGGAGACTATTGATTCATAGTTGGTTGTTTCAACTATTCTTGGATAATACCATGAGTTTTGTTTATTATCTTTCGATTCATCCAACTATCGACCTTTTTTTATTTCCTGATGACAACTTCTTACCACTCATCTCCTTCTTAAGGGGAAGTAGAGGATACATATGACACTTGTTCTAGCATTGGTACTAGTTTAAATTTCTCAAAATCTATCATTTTTTAGGATTTTTATAAATAAAAAAAATAAATGGATAGTGTGTCCTAATATCTGGTTGAAGGGACAACAATCTGGCCGATCATCAAGACCCACCTCGTTAGCCCTTTTTAGCTTTATTGGATGGGGAAATTGTTGTTCACGGTGGATATAAAATAAAATGGACATGATCATCTTGGAATAAGTAAAAAAATTCCTTTATTCATTGAATTGATTTCTCATAGTTCCCCTCCACTCATATTATTGAGGTGATAATGTTGTTGAAGCCTAGGGGCCTACACAATTCGATGAAGTCCTTTGGACTAGAGTTGGTGTAGGGTACGGTTTAGGCATAACGGAGGATTCTTTAACTCTTCCCACTCTTTTTCCCGAGGCTGGTGGGGATACCCGAGACTTGATCTTAGTTTTTTGTATGGATTATTTTATTCATTGGGAAATAGAGGAGAAATACCATAACCCACTTTTATATTTCATCAGGATGAGTAGAGTTCACAACTCATCATAGAGGTTTTCGATTCACATAGAAAGCATCTCATCTTGGGGGAGTGGCCATTTCAAAAGAGTAGGTCAACCATTTCTATCAAGAAATGAATTCTAAGAATCTATCATTCTCTCACTGTTTGTTGTTTGAGAGGTCACTGACTACTGTTTTTAGAAGTGTTGACCTGAAATGGAAAATGAACTACCTTCATATATCCTCCCATACTGATATTGACCGATTTAGAAAACTGGTGTACCATACAAAGTCCAAACCATGCAGTGTTTTCCCAAAGCATGTGAGTTACACTTCTTTTTGTTTCTATGAGATTTTCATCATGGGATCACAATAATATGCATAGTGCATCCTATATTGTTTCGGGTCACCTAATAAATTGAATATTGCGAACATGGGACTCCTAAAATTTGGTGGTGGTGGAGTTATACTCACCCAATTAGGGTGAGGTTTCTGTTTTGGTTGTTCCCATACATACCTCTCTTCCATGGATTCTATTCGAGCTACCAATGACTCAATTGTATTGATGATACCTTGATGCATGTATTATTGAATATGAGTTTGGGTAGGCATACTAGGGGGACAGATTTGTTGTGCGTGTTCTAATGGTACTTGAGTTGGATATCAACTAGGGGAATCTTTTGTGGATTTGACTTATCATTATCTATTTTTCTCTTTAATGGATGGAAATATTGATGTTTTTCCATGATTAGATTTAGGTAGACTAATGTTCCCAACCCTATATTGGGCGGACATCCTAGAATTGATTCATTTGCCGAGATATACCCTTATGGATGAGGTACACCTACTAGAAGTGTACATTGAGGCTCTTCCCGTGGAGCAAATTCTATAGGACTACTTCCTCAAAGAATCTCAGCATTGATTTTCCTCAAAACTTTTATTTCATCCTTATTCGGAGAAAATATCTCAATGAGTAGAGGGATCTAGTTATAATTGGTGTGATGAGCTAGGTCATATGTGTCCTTGATATTATTTTTTTCTTTGTTAGGTATTTTTGGAGGAGGTGGAGGAAGATTGATTGGGGGAGTACCCAAATTTTGGGAGACCCTTGGTTTCTGAGTAAGCACACATTCATTCTCAGTATGGATTAGATTTAGAGAGGATCCATCATCTCCTTTTTCTTTTAAATTTTCAACATTTTCAATTTGTTTCATAGGATTGAAATTCATGATGTTCACCAATACATATCGCATTGTAGGTGGCGTACCATTCGTTGAATGGTAGGGTTGTTTTCATCATTTATTGGATCTTCTCCTTCCATTATGATATTGTTTTCAAGATTATTCAAGAAGAGTAACACAAAGTGAAACTTTACATGACCTTGTTTTATTCCTCCCTTAGTGGGGAAATGACTCATGAGATAAAACCAAATGTGATACCTCTCTACATGTCATCCTCCCCAAATGGGAAAATCTGTTTTCCAATGGGTCGGGGTTGAGGTAAAAATACACCCCGCCCTTGGTGATGGGTTTTTTATATTTCCCTTGTTATTGTGCCTCTACCCATATTTATTTCTCTTATGGGGGAATTTTTTGTTAAAAATTTCCCATCCCTATAGGTTGGTGATGATCTCGTACTATGGTAGTTGTTGTCGTAATTTCCTCTTTCTTGATCTCTCACATTCATGTTCGAGTTTTATCTTGATATGATGTTAGTTATTCAAGATAACTATTTTTTCTAAGGAAAAAAGAGTTATTGAATACTATATTCCATTAGGAGACAATCCTAGTAAATGCTATTGGTTTCCTAGTTCATAAGTTTCATGATTTCTTTTTATCGTTAGGGCTGATGCTTTTGAGACTTACTCGAGGCTGGTTCTTATCGAGAATAACTTATTTACGGGAGAGGTATTTTATTTTATCATCATATTGGGATAATGAAATTACATGATTTCATTTCTAATGGGATATAGTGAATGAGATGTGGGGTAAAATGAAAATCTCCACACTCTCCTTATCCCCAAATATGAACAACAGACTGGGTGTTTCTGATGAGACAACACAACTTATACAGTGCATGGAGAAAGGTTAGGTGGAGACATTTATTTTACCACTCATATTGTGGTCATCATGTAGATTGAAGGAAATCCGTGTTTATTTGATTATAAATCTCTCCAAATATTTTGAGATGGTCTGTGTACCCATTATAGGGTAGGAATTTTGTTCACAATTGGTGGAGAGTTGTCCAAATATTGAGACGAATGTTATATATACATTATTCCAAAAAATCTATTGGTATATCAAAATATGAAATGGCTGTGGGAAAAAAATAACATTATTTAATCCCTAGATAATTGTCTACCCCTGAGAAATATATCCTTTTGTTCTTCCTCCAGGTACTCTTCTACTCTGTCTATCCAACATAGATGTTTCTTGATGATCTGTTCACAAGTAGCGAGGTAACTAGTGGTCTCATTGATATGTGAATGGTATGGGGTGGATTAGAATATGATAATTTCCATAATTCATCTCTTGGTTGGGAAATAATGTCTCTTGTAACAGATATGGTATCTAATGTGTTTACCCCATCCCTCTAAGATCTTCTACATATGTGGGATTTCATGTATTTTATTTGTCAAGGGGAGGACCTTCCTACTAATATAGATCTTGACTATGGGGAGGGCCTTTATAGTTGTTTACACAAGGATAAGTACTACCATAATAGATTGATTTCCAAATGTATGTGGAATTCAGCATGGAGGATGAAAGAAAGGGGAGGATGTTCTTTTTGAAATAAGACGTCCCTACAGGGAGGACCATCATTGTTGGTGTTGCAATAGTGAGGACTGTCATTTTATCTTTTTTTCAACTGTAGGGAGAATTTATGTAGAATATCCCTATGGAGGATCATCAGGGTTGATGATAGTAAGTAGAGGACCCTCTTAATGAAATAAGAAATCACTATGGGGAGGACCTTCGTAGCTTGTGCCACAATGGAGAGAACTACCATCATTGCTTGATGTTTGAATGCAGGAATAAGTTTTACAGCATAAACATTGGATAGGACCATCAGTGTGGACGAAAGTAAGGGAAGGACCTTATTTTTTAAATATTATTTCATCACTGGGAGTAAATTCCCAGTTGGTTTCATAATGGTGAGGACTACCATCATAGCTTGATGTCCTACTATAGGGATAATTTCTACAGTGTATACCCTAGGAAGGACCAACATAGTGGATGAAAATAAGGGGAGGTCCTTTTTGTTGTTAAATAATAAGTCCATAAGGAGGGATACCATGACACTCATCAGGATAAATGATCTCATGATCAATTATTTCTTATCCCTGAAGTAATCCTTCATGGTATATGCTTTGGGGAGGGACCTTCAGAGCTACTGGTAACAATGTTGTGAGGAGAACCTTCACAAACGATATGGACACTTCCATAATTTGGTAACAAAGTGGTAGGATCCAAATCCACTAAGAATAAGTTTCTCATAAAATCAAGAACACCATATTCCATCAGAGTAGGTTCATGAGTTGGTTCTTCATTTTCTATTTTCCTTGATCATAATTTTTTGTGTTGGTGTTCTCTTATGGTTAACTGGGGATGATTGTTGTAGGTGATGACCTTCATAGATGGGTTACTGTTTAAGTGTCTCCAGTGAGGTTTATGAGATATATAATGAGCATCTTGAATTCTAGTATGGATATATTCCTACGATGGAATGGCCATTGAAGTGAACTAATGTTGCCTATTTGGAACAAGTATTTTTTTCTCAATCTGATTGTCCATTTATCATAGAATATGACTAATTATCCTCCTGGATGGTAGTATGGATGAAATTATACTTTGTAGTGACCACCTTATTTTGTGGATGAGTCACCCTAGTTAGAGAGATGGGGTTGTGGACCTGACTCCTTTCTATTTCCACAGATGTGATTACGTCTTGACAGGTCTGGAGGTTATGGTTATAAATTGATGTATGATCCTCCATTATTTCTAGGATATTTTGAGAGAAACTTTTGATGTAATATGGATATATTCTCATTCCAATGTCAGTGTAGGAATATATACCTGCCCTAGTCCTTTGTTTCCTGTCAGTGGGTACTACTAGTTCTCCTGTGTGGGGGAAGAGGAATGAGTCTTCCTCGGATTTATAGAAGGGATATTCCAGATTATTTCTATGGTTTCCATCATATTTTATTGATGGGATTCATATTTGAAATTAGGGATTTGATTCTTCTCGTTTTCTACCCAATTTGGATGGAAGTATTGATATAAATCCTTAATAATTTTCATATGACTGTAATTGATTTCCACCGTATTTAACTGGTGGGCTTTATATTTGTGAGTATGGATTTGTGTGTACTCATTGACCACCATTTTATTTGAGTTATGGGATTTAGAAATGTGCAAGTTATATGAATTTTCCAGTTTTTTTCCATCCTATTTAGATGACAGGATTGGTATGTATTAGCATGATCTTGCATCTACTCATAGCTAGTTTCTTCTCTTTTTGGCTGATGGGAATAACGCTCATTGGAAGGAATTTTTATCAGCCTATAATTTTATTCTCCCTACTTACATTATGGGTTTAGAGAGGATTAGTAAGAAGTTTCTCTTACTCATAATTTTCCATCATGTTCACATGGAAGACTTCATTAGATGGAGTAAAAATATATGTCTCCTAATAGTGTGTATTCATATCTGAATAGAGGATTTATTTCTTAGGAACCAGGGTGATGACATGTTCCTGATTATATTATTTTCTCCCTTAGTGGGCTACCCATGGATCCTGGGTTCATTTTCCCTTAGCAAGGGATCCCAAGGCAATATCCTCCATAGGGATAGGATATTTGACCACATGATGTTTAGGGTGATGACTTTCAGTAGAGGACCTTGAGAGGGACCCATGTGCAGTAGGGATGAAATCTTTGGTGATGACTTCATAAGACACCCTAATATAAGGTAGGAACTCATTGTCCCATTCTAGGAATGGGACCCTAAAATGGATAGATATAGCTAGTGGTGCTTCCTTATTATGGACCACCAACCATCATTGATCAGATTATTGATAGGGCTTCATGTCCTACTTAGATGCCACCAAGGTAGGGGTAGTACCCTTCTGCTGGTACTCTTGAACCAGTATATTCAAGACCCAGTATTGAAGATGATCGGTGGGTGATAGATTCTAGTACTTTTTGGAGGACTTGACTAGTGTGTTGGATGAAATGTGTGTCTGTGAAAACTTGTGAGATAACATTGCATTGATGGAATCTCTGATGAGTGCCAGAAATTTATGTGACACGTACAAACAATAATACCCCTTGAATTTAGCATCTCATGACCTCATTCATGATTAAAGTTCTTTCTTGTCCCTATTCCATTTTGGAGGTGAAATGGGCCTGAGTCTAGGTAACACCGCCACCTCGGTTAAGGATTCATGTCGAGTTCAACATTTTTGTTTCACTTGATGATGGATTTATGCTCGATTGGGTTGATTGTAGGGGTTAAATGGTGTATAATCACTAATATATGGTATAATATCTTCGAATGATCTCCAATTGGTTTCTTCATGGAGCCAAAAACACCCATCGACTCCCACATCCATGATTCATGTACCTAATTTCAAAAGGAAGGCGTTCATTGGATGACTTGGCCAATGACACTTACGAAATAACATTGGTTGAAATGATGGGTTTTTAGGCTCTTCACACCCTTTGTGGGGGAACTATTTAATATTATGGGACACTATTATAGATTTAAGTCATGTTCATGAATCCTTGGTTCATTCCCCAGTGTTTATATTATGGATTACCCCATTGTAACGGTCCCTCATTATTACTCAGAGATTCGGAATGATATTTATGTATATGAGGTTCTCCATAAATGTTACCCTTTTAGGGATTGATCAACGATTATTTGGTCATTTATTGGGAAAACATTGGTTTAATCCACATGATGGGGTTCTTTGGGGTTTACCATCATCTAGGAGGGACAAGAGATGTTTTGATGTTGGGATCAAACCAATAAAATGGTATTCCTACATATCCTTATGAGTGGAATTAGAACCCACGTAGTTCAGTGTCACTTAACTGGACACATCACACTCTAAGGTCATATGAAAAGGACCCGAACATGTTGTTTAATATCATGTAACAAGGAAATCCAGGCAAAACGTTTCCTAATAAAGGATGGTGTGAGACTTATGCCAAAGAGGCCTGAGATACCCAGAAGATATATGATCTCCCAAGGGGATATGAACCTACTAAGAATATGTATCAGACAACATTAAGGTGGATTTTGGTGTGAGTTTTTGACCTCAAAGAGGTTTCCTATGTATTCCAAGTAGTTTGTAATCAAATCCCCCATAGTTCGGTTTGAGATAGGACTTAAATTTTAGGGGAGTCCCATTAATCGTTCATGATTGTGGATTACGTATCGAAACTTCCCATTTGAGGGGATTTGATTGGCACTTAAACCATGTGGGAATCCCATATGAGTTGTTGGTTGGGGATTATGACGGAAGCTTCCTATTTGGAGTTACTTAAATGGGAATATGGACCTTTGAAGGGTGAAGTATATTTTTGGAACTTATACCATGTGGGAGGCCCATTTTAGTTTCTTTGTGATCATGTAGATGTTATGATCACCACCAACCTATAAACCCATCTTCATCATGCTTGGTGTATGAAACAATATGAGGCAGTGGATCTAAAGATCACACGTCCCACTCCATCCACTCATGGATGGTTCGGGATCCCAAAGTGAGAGGGGGAGAGGGGGTTGAATGTTCCCATTACCTATATTGTTTTCATATCCTAGGTAGTCACATTTGGTAATCTATCAAGATATGTCCCAGGTGGAGGTGAAGAAGACAAAAAGTACCACCTATTACAAGAAAGGATATGGGATTACCTTAAGTGGATTCCCCTAAAATTGGTTTCACAAAAAAGGGTATAATGTTCAACATTGGCCCTCATCAAAGGGAAATGCCAATTGTTCCCCTTAATCCCAAGAACAGGGAGGTTCATGTGAGTACCCTAAGGTCAAAAACCTCATTACCATGGGAATATAAACTCATTTTAATTCAAAATCTCTTCCTTATTGTAGCAGTCATCCATATGACTCCTCTTTCCATGGGTATGTAAACTCAAAGGAATATGACAATGGTCCTGATGGTCCTTTCATACATGTATAGTGTCATTTGAAGGGGCCTTGTCCTGGTGTCATTAGACGGGTTTGTGGAAGGGCCAACATGGGGGCTGATGACATGACAGAACAGAATGATTCGATCTGGATAGGGGAATTCATTTGGATACCCCATTCCTTGTAACATATTCTTACATGGGATGACGTTCCATATGTGTAGCATGTTGCTATGCAGATAAGGGGACCATCCTCATAGCATTTTGCTACATGGAATTGGGTTTGATCTACGTAGCATGTTGCTATGTAGAACTTAGTTCCATCTGCGTAGAAAATTGCTACATGGGGTTGATTTCCTCCCACAAAGTGATTTCCTATGTGGGGTAGGGTTTCTCCCACATAGTTTTATTCTATGTGGGATGTTTTTTTTTTCAAAGGGTCCATTGGTTCTATGCCTCATGGGAAATTTTTCCAGAATGTATTTTGATTTTGAGAACTTCCAATTGATTTATTTTATCATCCTCAATTTCATGAGGAATGTTTTATCTAGGGGGATCGTCAAAGTTTCATTTGAACATTTTAATGTATTTCTCTTCTTCTGTACTTCTGTGTATCTTCCTTTCTCTCTACTTTTTTTAAGTCCCCCTTAGGGTATATTTATTGAATAGTAGAGGGACCAGATATCGGCATCACTGGTCATCCACAATGGGCCACATATCATCTTTTTCTGGATCCCATGATGGACTTAGTCATCAAGGGTTTTCTTTTGCAGGAACTTCTATCCATGACCAACCCTACAAATGACCTTATTTCATTTGTATGGTTTAACGATACCGCCTCTCTCCACAAAAAAAATTATTTCACAGGGTTCATTCTTTTTCAGGAGAGGAAATCACCACCTCTTCCTGCAAACTTCATTACTTATATTGTAAGTGTCATTGGTTCAAGCCTTTTTGTGAACCTTCTTTGTTTGTGAAATCTATGTGGAGCAGCGGAACGCCATGCAGAACAGCGATCCATTAAGGGATTTATACTTCTCGGTCGCACCCATTCAAACATTTCCTTCAATATTCTTCTTAGATTTCATTTCAACCCTTTTAAAATTTATTAAAACACATTAATATTTTTTGTGGTTATTTCAGGACCCAACATCCATCAAAATCCCTAAAAAAACTAAAAACCCATAAAAACTCTAAAAACTCTAAAAATCACTAAAAATGTAATAAAACCTAAAACCCAAAATACCCCAAAGAAAACCTTAAAAATAAAAATAATTAAAACCACTAAAAAACCTAAAAATGATAAAAACCCAAAAATCTAAAAACCCCTTTAAACCCTCACCATTCCGAAGAACCCTAAAAACCTTAAAAATATTAAAAACAATCCATTAAAATCACTAAAAACATAAAAAACCCTAAAATCGTTGAAAACCCCTAAGAATACCTTAAAACCTAAAACACATAAAATCCCTAAAACCTAAAACATATAAAACCCCTAAAAACTATAAGATGCTAAGAACCCTTAAAAT
This sequence comes from Viscum album, assembly GCA_963277665.1. Classification (NCBI taxonomy): domain Eukaryota; kingdom Viridiplantae; phylum Streptophyta; class Magnoliopsida; order Santalales; family Viscaceae; genus Viscum; species Viscum album. Next base: position 406,283,148 of record OY728148.1, on the reverse strand, counting down.
TCCCTAAAGCCCCCTAAAAACCATAACACCATAAAACCCATAAAAACCATAAAAAGTATAAAAACCATAAAAACAAAAAAAACTAAAAAAAACCATTAAAACACAAAAAAAATATAAAACTCTGAAAAACCTTAAAAACTCAAAAAAATTAATTACCCAAAAAACAATAAAAAAACTAAAAACCCTAAAAACTGAAAAAACCACAAAATTCAAAAAACCCATAAAACCTTAAAAAAATTAAAATATACCTAAACATCCATAAAATATTAAAAAACAATAAACACTTGAAAACCCCCTAAGAAACCCTAAAAATGATAAAAACACATAAAACCCCTAAAAACCCTAAAAAATACCGAAACCCCTAAAACCCTAAAAATCCACAAAACCTTCAAAATCCCTAAGAAACGTGAAAATACATTAAAATATAAAAATATCTTAAAACGTATGAAACCATAAAAATCCTAAAAACCCTAAGAAAACCTTAAAAACCTCAAAATAATTAAAACCCCTAAAAACCTAAAAATGGTAAAACCCTAAAAACCTTAAAACCCATAAAAAGTCCAAAAAACCATTAAAACCCCTAAAAAGTTATAAGCCTAAAAACCCATAAAAACCCCAAAACCACTAAAAACTCTAAAAATAATTTATACCCTTAAAAATGTTAAAAACTAAAAAACATTAATGCCCTAAAAATTAAAAAAAATTAAAACCCAAAAAAAATCATAAAATCCATAAAAACAATAAAAACCCTCAAAATCCCTAAAAACCCAATGAACAATAAAAATAATAAAAATACATAGTAATTCCTAAAAATGTAAACAACCCTGAATCCTTTAAGAAAAGATTAAAACCCTAAAAATTCTTTAAACTACTAAAAAACTCTAATACCCTAAAACCCTTAAAATATTAAAACACCTAAAAATCCCTAAAATACTAAAAATCAATAAATATCCTTAAATATCCCTAAATATCCCTAAAACATAAAAATACTAAAAACCATAAAAAACCCTTAATAAAACCGTAAAACCTTAAAAAACTTAAAACCCCTAAATTAAAAGAAAAGATAAAAACCCTTAAAAGACCCTAAAACTTTAAAACCCCTAAAAGCACAAAAAAAGCTTATAAACCAAAAAAATCACTAAAAACTCTAAAAACCATTTAAACTCTTGAAAATGATAACAACCTCCAAAAAACCAAAAAACCCCAAAAAACCCTCAAATTCCCTAAAGCCCAAAAAACCATAAAAATAATAAAAGAGAACTAAAAATCCCTAAAGGTGAAAAAAAACCAAAAAATACTGAAAAAATATAAGAAAACCTTAAAACCCAAAATCAATTAAAACCCATAAAAATCTAAAAACCCCCAATAACCTATAAACACACTAAAAATCCACTAAAACCCCAAAAAACCATTCGAACCTCTAATAACATTTGAAAAATATAAAAAAAAACATAAACACCTAAAAACTCAAAAAAACCCTATATCCACAAAAAACATAAAATCCCTAAAAATCCTTAAAACCCTCAAAATCAGTACAAACCCTAAACACCCATAAAACTCATAGAAAATACATAAAATACCTAAAAAAATACCTAAAAACCCTGAAAAAGCCCTTAGAAATCCTTAAAATCCTAAAAACACAAAAAACCCCTAAAATCCCAAAAAACGCTAAAACCCCAAAAACCCCTAAATACATGTAAAACCATAAAACCATAAAAACATTAAAAACCGTAAAAACCAAAAAAAACTAAAAAACCACTAGAAACTCTAAAACCATATTAGACCACTAAAAAATGTTTTAAACTCAAAAAACCTAAAACCACTAAAAAACACTAGAAAACCAAAAATACATAAAAACTATAACAACTTAAAAAACCAACAAATCACTAAAAACCATAAAAACCATAAAAATCCCTAAAAACCGTAAAAACATAAAAATACTGAAAAACCTGAAAACCCCTAAGTAGACTTCAAAAACCTAAAACACTTAAAACCACTACAAAACCAAAAAAATGGTTAAAAAACCTAAAATCCTTAAAAACATAAAAAAACCATAAAAACCCAAAAACACTAAAAAAAACCCATAAAACCCTACAACCCACTAAAAACTATAAAAACCAATTAAACTCCAAAAATGTTAAAAACTATAAGAAACCTTAAAACCCATTAATAACATAAGAAAACAATAAAACCTAAAAAAATAATTTAAACCCTAAAACCCCTCAAAATTCCAAAAAACCATAAAAATCCTAAAAAGGACCTAAAATCCCTAAAAACATAAAAACCCATAAAAACATGAAAACCCCTAAGAAAACCCTATATACCTAAAAACATTTAAAACCCCTAAAAACCATTAAAATGATACAAACCCTAAAAAACCAAAAAAGAACCTAAAAACCATGAATAATACTAAAACCCATAAAACCACCTAAAACCTTAAAACCATAAAATCTCATAAAAACCCTAAAATCAAGAAAAAATATAAAACCCTTTAAATTCCTAAAAACTCTAAAAATTCTAAAGAAACCAATAAAATCCAAAAAAACAAAAAACTAATAAAAACCTTAAAAATCCCAAATATCTCTCAAAATCACTAAAAACCTAAATATCCCTAAAAATAATAAAAAATGCCTCAAATCTCCAAAAATGTAAAAAACCCAAAAAACTCTAAAAAAACATAAGAAAATATTAAAATCCTAAAAACACGTAAAACCTATAAAGACCTAAAAATACTAAAAACCCAAAAAACCTACCAAATCCCTAAAAACCCTAAAAAACATAAAAACCCTAACAATTCCCTAAAACCCATAAAAATGTAAAATGTAAAGACCTGTAAATTTCAAGGAATTTTTTTTTTCTTAATTTTCTTTGGAATTTTACAAGAACGCAGTTTCTGACGGTGCCTGATTCCGAGGCCCGGTGTGCCCGGAATCATTTTCCGATGTTTGGCTCGGGTACGTTCAGTGAACGGACGAGCGGGTTTTTCTAACTTTTGAACCGGTGCCCGGAATCGAATTCTGAGGGCACCGATGAAATCGCAGCGTCGGTATTCGCTTAGAAACGCCTCTTCCGGAGTTGCGTTGCTCGGGTGTGGTTTTTAATTTCGGGCTTAAAGTTAAGAAATAAAATAATTTTGCGACAACTTTATTTTATTTCACTTAAGCCACTTGGAAGCCACTAGAAGCCACTTAAAGGCGGCTTGAACTGAGTTGAACTAGATAGGATGCTATCCAGAAATATCCTACCCCTTGGTAGGATATTTGTGAGGTGGGGCCCGCACGAGCCCCGCCGTTTCTTTCCGCTATGAAATGCACCCGTGAAAACCCGTCTTAATGAAAGTCAACCGACGCGTTTTCTAAATTCTTAACAGACCATTTAATTGGGCGGTTTATTTCGTGAATTAAATGGGCTGTTTCTTTCATGAATTAAATGGGTCGTTTCTTTCGTTGAATTAATTCAACGAATTGATGGATCGTTTCTTAACCAGTTTTTCAAATTCGTTGGCGTAATAATAAAATAAGGCCAATGCTTAACCTCTGGTTATTTGCGCTTGAGAAGATTTGAGAGAACCCTCGTAACTTCTTCTCCCTCGCGAAGAACGCGAAGAACGCGAAGAACGCGAAGAACACGAAGAACGCCGAACCCAGAAATCGACGACGCCTTCGTCCGAGACGTTCTTCCGATCTCCGATCTCCGATCTCCGATCACCGACCATTTGAGGTGAGTGATTTTGGATTTCCGCTCAAGGTTCTTTTCTTTTGGTTTTAAACACAGACTTAATTAATTATAATTTAAATCTGTTGTTCTTGGTTCGTTGAGTTCGCCGACTCAACGTCGGTTTCCGCGACGACGCGATGCCTCCCCGCGACGATGCGACGATCCCTCTCTTCCGCGACGATCCTTTCCGCGAAGAACGCCCGCGCGCGACGATCGACGAGGTAGGGATTTATTTAGGAAAATTACCCCTTTTTAATTTTCCCGTGAACGTTATTTGAAAATTAAAAAGTCGGTTTCAAATGAACAATTTTATTTTAATTAAAATTGTCGGTTCATGTGTTGAACAATTTCTCCCGGTTGTTTATCTCTAACGCGGAGGGTGCGGGCCAAACGAACACGGCCCGACGACCCTCCGTCGTTCTTCGTTTTGTGCGGATTTGATGGTCGACGACGGAACGTGCCGCAGGGGACGTTTGACGATCCCGCAGTAAAGAACGGATCCCGGGAGGAGCAACGGCGCAGACGGGAAGGAAAACGGGCCACCGGAGCAACGCCGGCGGCCCGCGGAAGTTGCCGGTGGCGCGGGTCACCGGCGCGGCGGCCGGAGGCGGCGGCGCCCCAGCGCGCCGCCGGACGAGTCCGTCGTGGCTGAAGCCGCAGCGGCGGCGGCCAACGGACCCGCGGCCACGCGGGTCCGGTTCGTCCAGGCGGGACGCGGCAGAGCCGCGTCCGCGGTTCACCAGCGCCGCCCGCACGCGGGCCGCGGTTTCTTCTCAGGCCGCGGGTCGGCGCCCGCGGCTTCCACCCGCGCCGCTCGGCCGAGCCGAGCCGGACCGGCCCTGGTCGGGCCGGGCCGGGCCAACCGGGTCGGACCCGGTTCGGGCCGACCCAGGGGGGGTCGGGCCGGGTCCGCCCGGGCCCGTACCCCCCTTCTTCGGACGTTTTCGTTCAAATGCCCATAACTTGAGCTTCGTGACTCCAAACGACTCGCCGTCAGCGGCAACCCGATCCTTGGATCGAGACGGTCATTTCGATATATCGCACTCAAGGTTTCGGAATACTTTGAGTTCGGCCAGGTTGGTTCGTACACGAGACCAACCGGGCCCTCGGAGCGGAAACGCTCATATCTTGAGCTACGGACGTCCGATTGACGTGCCGTCAGCTTTGTTGAATTCCTCTAAGTGAGACGGATCTTTTGGCATACTTCGCCCAAGGTTTGGACGCAGGTGGAGTGCGGTCGGATTGGTTTTTCCTTAAAAACCAACCGGGCCCCTGGGACGAAAATGCCAATATCTCTCAGACCGGGCGTCCGATTGACGCGCCGTCTGCGAAGTTGAGTTCCTGTTGACGATACGGAACTTTTGGATACATCAACTTCGGACTTTGTGTCAGTTGATTATCAGCCTCTCGGCTCATGGAGCGGACCCTCCCGAACGAGCTTGCTGTGTGCGGGAACCCTAGTGCTGGCTGCGACTGCTACTTCGACAGCGACGACCGTGCAGAGATCCTCAGTGGACTGTGGTGACGACGGTGCAGAGATCCTCCGTGGACTCCGACGACGACCGTGCAGAGATCCTCAGTGGATTGCGGCGACGACTGTGCAGAGATCCTCTGTGGACTCCGACGACGACCGTGCAGAGATCCTCAGTGGACTGCGGCGACGACTGTGCAGAGATCCTCAGCGGACTGCGACGACTACTGCACTCAGCGATCCTACGTGGATCAGTGCTACCGGTCCTGTGTGGGCCCGATCCTGTGTGGGTCCGATTCTGCGTGGGTCAGCGCTCAGCGGTTCTGTGTGAGCCAGCGCCTACAGGTCCTGCGTGGGCCCGGTCCTGTGTGGGCCCGATCCTGTGTGGGTCATCTCTCAGCGGTTCTGTGTGAGCCAACTCCTACAGGTCCTGCGTGGGCCCGATTCTGTGTGGGTCACTGCAAGGTTAGTACTTATCGATCCTCCGTGGGTCCGACGACTTAGATGGTTCAATGATCATCTTTATCGTCATCCGAAGAAGTATACCTGTGTGAGCTGAATCTTGTGTTACTCTCCTTTGTGGATTGTGTTGAGCTATCCTGTGTGGATTTACGGTTTACTCTCCTTTGTGAATTGTGTTGTTCTATCCTGCGTGGGTATGCGTTTTGCTTTTCTGTGTGGAATGGGTTGTGCTTGGGCTCGGACGTTGGATCCGAACGGGGAATTGCAGACTTAGGTATATGTATGGGCATATACCTAAGCCGTGTCAGATGTTACTTCGTGATTGCATCTCTTTTCGTGATTTATCCTTTGTGGATTTCGGGAGACCTTCGGGGGTCTCGGGGTCCCTACTGAGTAGCTTATACTCACCCCTGCACGGGCTATGCCCGCACTTCGTGATGTTGGTTGCAGACGACGGACAGCGCTGATCGTGGAGGAGGCGTGCGGAGCAGGACAGTACCTGGAGGTGGACCACTGGGCGGGACGTACTCGGAGCGGTTAGGTGGACCCGAGGAGCAGTGGAGGCTATCTGTACCCACCCTTCAGGTGGGACTTCCAGTGGACGGCTCGACGCTGCAGTTTTTCCTTTCAGTTGCTATTTTTCCTTTCAGTTGTACTTTATAGTTGGGCTTGTATTTCCGGCCCCTTTTTACTTTCAGCACAGCTTGTACAGTTTTACTTAGTGTTTACTTTTCCGCTTTCTTACTCTGTGGTGCTTATTTACTTTTCAAAGGCAATGCCTTCCCTTTTTGTTGGGATTTATGCCTTGGTGCTAGTCGCCAGCCCCTGGCCTATGGAAGGCGGGCTTGGGGTAGTCACGGCACGGGCCCCGAGGACGGGTCGTGACAAATTGGTATCAGAGGTGGTCGGTTCTACCGCAGACTCTGATCTTTCTTCTATGTGAAGCAATAGTGTTTAGTGTATTGAGTGTGGTTATCAGTCCAGGGAGTCCAGTGTTGGTGCGGCGGCCGACGTATCCATACACCAGGACCCTGACTTCTGATTTACGACTTAATGAATGAAAACATTGATTGCATGTGTGTTTCAAGTTTTCGTTGTGATTACTTGTGTCAGCTCACCAGGTATACTGTTCTGACCGTGGCATACTTGTTTCCTTTTCAGGATGGCACGACGACAGCAGCCATCTAGGGTTCCCAGGGTAGGGTGCGACGACAGCCCGCCGAGCGACGAGGCCTCGGTACAAGGCCCGTTGACAGCAGAGGCACCGGCCGTACCTTTACCCGCGGAGCCCCCGATGCTTCCAGCACTGGCAGCTGACGACGCACGACGCCTTGGAGCTCTGCACGAGTTCCAGCACCAGCGACCACCCAGGTTCCGTGGGGAGTCGGACCCCCAGGCAGCCGAGGACTGGCTGGAGGCGGTCGTCTGAGTTTTCAGGCTAGTGAGGACGCCAACAGACCTCATGGTGATCCTCGCGGCGAGCCTACTGCACGCAGCAGCCGGACGCTGGTGGAGCCTGATTCTCCAGGTACACAATGAGGCCACCCTCATCTGGACGGACTTCGAGAGCCTCTTCCGCTCAGAGTTTGTCCCGTCCACCCTCCGAGCGGTGCGCATCCAGGAGCTTCTTCAGATGCAGCAGGGCAGCTTGACGGTCGCTCAGTACGCGGCGAGGTTCACCGACCTTTCTCGGTACTCGACAGACATGGTACGGGACCCCTTCTTCCGGGCCCGGACCTTCGAGCAGGGTTTGAGACACGAGATCAGGGCATCGCTGATCTCCCTCAGCATCCCGACCCAGGCAGGAGTACTGGAACGAGCCCTCCTGATCGAGAGCTTCCTGGCTGAGTCCACAGCGAGACCCACCGCAGGGCGGCAGATAGCGGAGTCTTCGGCAGCTGGTAGTCGGCGGATGAATCAGGGTTCTAGGTGGACCAGACCTTCCGGCAGGCGACCTCGGGACACTGGCTCAGCAGTGCAGGGCACCCGGCCCGGAGCCAGCCTTCCGAGAGGCAGACAGTGCTACGAGTGCGGCGGGCAGGGCCACATGGCTCGTGATTGCCCGACCCGTCGTACTGAGGGTCAGCAGACGGTGGAGGGGCCACCCAGGTAGAGGCAGAGTGTCGACCGTGGCGGTCCGCAGGGAGGAGGCAGACGAGGCAGAGGATCTGGCCGAGCAGCAGGTGGTGGGCGACGCTTTGAGGCTCTGCCACCACCACCACCAGGAGGCCCGCCCCAACCACAGGGAGCTGGCGGGCAGAGACAGGCTCAGCTCCAGGCAGCGGAGGCCTACGACCACGGCGCGCTAGAGATGATTCGAGGTACGATCTGTGTCTATTCCACCCTTGCTGCAGTTCTGATAGACACAGGAGCGAGTCACTCTTTCATAGCCACTGCCCTTGTTCGGAGCTCGGAGATTCCGACAGAGCCGTTGGCTCGATCCTTACGGCTAGAGACTCCTACGGGAGCAGACTCGACGATTACGCACTGGTGCCGGCAGTGTGAGCTTACTCTAGGAGGCGAGAGCTTCAGCTGGGATCTTCTTGTAGCAGCATCGAGGCCTTACGACGTCATCTTGGGCCTGGATTGATTATCTACGGTCCATGCTTAGATTGACTGCATTAGGCGCAAGATGCGATGTGTGCACACCGATGGGAGCAGGTTCACCTTCACCGGCGAGAAGGGATCCTTAGCAGCACAGGATAGACTCACGCAGAGGAGAGGTCAGCCCATCACTCATCAGTTGGCTAGCCTCATCCTGGGAGCAGTTGACGTGTGGAGTCCCAGTTTTCCTGCAGTGGTGGATCAGTACGCGGACGTCTTTCCCGACGACGTTCCAGGACTACCTCCTCGCAGAGAGGTAGACTTTTATATTGACCTGTACCCTGGGATAGCCCCGATATCCACTCCAGCATATCGGATGGCCCCCGCTGAGCTTCGAGAGCTGCAGGTACAGTTGGAGGACTTGAAGGGCAAGGGGTTCATCTGACCCAGTGTTTCGCCCTGGGCTTCCCCGATTTTGTTCGCCAAGAAGGCGGACGGGAGCTTGCGACTCTGTGTCGATTATCGTCGCCTGAATCAGGTGACAGTGAGGAACAAGTATCCGCTACCCAGGATTGATGACCTCTTCGACCAGCTCAAGGGAGCACGGTGGTTCTCGAAGATAGACCTCAGGTCAGGCTATCATCAGCTCAGAGTTCGAGACGAGGATGTGCAGAAGACGGCCTTCAGGTGTCGGTATGTCCACTATGAGTTCTTGGTTATGCCTTTCGGTGTGACCAACGCTCCAGCAGTGTTCATGAGCCTCATGAACAGGATCTTCCAGCCATACCTCGATCGATTTGTCGTGGTCTTCATCGACAACATTTTGGTGTACTCGACGATGGAGGAGGAGCACGCCTACCACCTGCGTGTTGTACTAGACACACTCCGAGAGCACCAGCTTTATGGAAAGCTCTCAAAGTGTCAGTTCTGGTTACGTGAGGTCCACTTCTTGGGGCATGTCATTTCTGAGGCGGGAGTTGTAGTGGATCCCGCGAAGATCGAGGCAGTGCTAGCTTGGGAGCCACCCAAGAGCATGACAGAGGTGCGGTGTTTCTTGGGCCTAGCCGGATACTATCGAAGATTTGTGCCGGACTTCTCCAGAGTTTCGGCCACACTCTCAGCATTGACGAAGAAGGGGAAACCCTTCGTGTGGTCAGACAGATGTCAGCAGAGCTTCCAGGAGCTGAGACAGAGGTTGACCAGCGCACCTATCTTGAGGTTGCCTGAGGAGGGAGTTGGATACGTAGTCTACTGCGATGCATCAGGGACCGGACTCGGGTGTGTCCTGATGCAAGAACGAGCCGTGATTGCCTACGGATCTCGTCAGTTGAGGCCTCATGAGCAGAACTACGCTACCCATGACTTGGAGTTGGCAGCAGTGGTCTTTGCCCTGAAGACATGGCGACACTATCTGATGGGCGAGCGCTTCACAGTCTTTTCTGACCACCAGAGTCTCAGGTACATCTTCTCTCAGAAGGACCTGAACCTGAGGCAGCGGCGATGGCTCGAGTTCCTCCAGGACTATGACTTTGAGATAGTCTATACTCCTGGGAAGGGGAACGTAGTGGCTGATTCCCTTAGCAGGAGGACGGGCATCCAGCTACTTGAGGAGGCGACAGAGCAGCTAGCCGCTTTTCAGATATCTTCGTGGATAGAGACGGAGCAGCCTTCCTTCAGTCTCTCATAGTCTCTCCTCCACTTCTTCAGCGGGTCAGAGAGGCATAGCATGGGGACGTTGACTGTGAGACGCGGCGTGCACAGATATCCTCGGGACAGGCACCTGATGGTTTCTCCCTTGGAGTAGAGCACGATGTCCTTTTCAGAGGACGTACCTTGGTACCAGTCGCCTTACGAGAGGAGGTGATGAGAGAGTTTCACACTTATCCTTTGGCGGTACATCCTGGAGTGGCGAAGATGTACCAGGATCTCAGACGACAGCATTGGTGGCCGGGCATGAAGAAGGCTGTGGCAGAGTTCATTTCACGGTGCCTCACCTGCCAGTAGGTGAAGGCAGAGCATCAGGTACCAGCAGGTTTGGTACAGCCCTTGGTGGTCCCGGAGTGGAAGTGGGACGGGATATCTATGGACTTTGTGACTGGACTTCCACGCACTTCCAGAGGTCACGATTCCATTTGGGTGATTGTTGACCGACTCACCAAGTCGGCACACTTCTTACCCATCCGAGAGCAGGGCACAGTGGAGAGCTTGTGGCGTCTCTACGTTCAGGAGATTGTACGACTTCACGGTGTGCCATCGACTATCGTCTCCGATCGGGACACTCGTTTTACTTCCCGGCTTTGGAAGGGGTTGCAGGAGGCGTTCGGGACGCGACTACGTCTGAGCACCGCCTTTCACCCTCAGATGGATGGTCAGGCGGAGAGGACCATTCAGACTCTCGAGGACATGCTCCGCGCATGTGTCCTCGACTTTGGTCACAGCTGGGAGGACCACCTACCCTTGGTGGAGTTCGCGTAAAACAACAGCTACCACTCCACCATCGGGATGTCACCCTATGAGGCGTTGTACGGCAGGCCTTGCAGATCACATTTTTGCTGGACAGACCCTGGAGAGTCAGCACTTGTGGGACCAGAGATGGTCCGGGCCACGACAGAGAAGGTCCAGGTCATCCAGGAGCGGATGAGGACAGCACAGAGCCGGCAGAAGTCATATGCTAACAGGAGGCGGAGGCCACTAGAGTTCGAGGATGGCGACCACGTCTTCTTGAGGGTCTCACCTCGACGTGGTTTGAGGAGATTTGGCCGAGGCGGCAAGTTGTCTCCACGCTTCATCGGACCCTTCCAGGTCCTCAGCAGGGTTGGCGAGGTGGCTTATCACCTGGCTCTGCCACCTCAGTTGCACCGGGTGCACGACGTCTTCCACGTATCCTAGCTGAGGAGATACGTGCACGACCCGACGCACATCATTGACTATGGGGAGCTAGACGTGGATGATGGAGCGACTTTTGCGGAGGTCCCAGTGGAGATTGAGGATCGACAGGAGCGGGTCCTACGTGGGCGATCGATTCCTCTTCTGCGCATCAGATGGCAGCATGGGAACCTTCAGGAGAGCACTTGGGAGCGGGAGGCTCAGATGCGTGCTCAGTACCCACATTTGTTTCCCTAGTTTTTGATGTATCTTTACGGGGACGTAAAGTCCTGAGGTGGGAGTAATGTAAAGACCCGTAAATTTCAAGGAAATTTTTTTTTTCTTAATTTTATTTGGAATTTTACAAGAACGCAGTTTCTGACGGCGCCTGATTCCGAGGCCCGGTGTGTCCGGAATCATTTTCCGAAGTTTGGCTCGGGTACGTTCAGTGAACGGACGAGCGGGTTTTTATAACTTTTGAACTGGTGCCCGGAATCAAATTATGAGGGCACCAATGAAATCGCAGCGCCGATATTCGCTTAGAAACGCCTCTTCCGGAGTTGCGTTGCTCGGGTGTGGTTTTTAATTTTCGGGCTTAAAGATAAGAAATAAAATAATTTTGCGACAACTTTATTTTATTTCACTTAAGCCACTTGGAAGCCACTTGAAGCCACTTAAAGGCGGCTTGAACTGAGTTGAACTGGATAGGATGCTATCCAGAAATATCCTACCCCTTGGTAGGATATTTGTGAGGTGGGGCCCACACGAGCCCCGCCGTTTCTTTCCGCTAAGAAACGCACCCGTGAAAACCCGTCTTAATGAAAGTCAACCGACGCGTTTTCTAAATTCTTAACAGACCATTTAATTGGGCGGTTTATTTCGTGAATTAAATGGGTTGTTTCTTTCGTGAATTAAATGGGTCGTTTCTTTCATTGAATTAATTCAACAAATTGATGGATCGTTTCTTAACCAGTTTTTCAAATTCGTTGGCGTAATAATAAAAGAAGGCCAACGCTTAACCTCTGGTTATTTGCGCTTGAGAAGATTTGAGAGAACCCTCGTAACTTCTTCTCCCTCGCGAAGAACGCGAAGAACGCAAAGAACGCGAAGAAATCGAAGAACGCCGAACCCAGAAATCGACGACGCCTTCATCCGAGATGTTCTTCCGATCTCCGATCTCCGATCTCCGATCTCCGATCACCGACCATTTGAGGTGAGTGATTTCGGATTTCCTCTCAAGGTTCTTTTCTTTTGGTTTTAAACACAGACTTAATTAATTATAATTTAAATCTGTTGTTCTTGGTTCGTTGAGTTCGCCGACTCAACGCCGGTTTCCGCGACGACGCGACGCCTCCCCGTGACGACGCGACGATCCCTCTCTTCCGCGACGATCCTTTCCGCGAAGAACACCCGCGCGCGACGATCGACGAGGTAGGGATTTATTTTGGAAAATTACCCCTTTTTAATTTTCCCGTGAACGTTATTTGAAAATTAAAAAGTCGGTTACAAATGAACAATTTTATTTTAATTAAAATTGTCGGTTCATGTGTTGAACAATTTCTCCCGGTTGTTTATCTCTAACACGGAGGGTGCGGGCCAAACGAACACGGCCCGACGACCCTCCGCCGTTCTTCGTTTTGTGCGGATTTGACGGTACACGACGGAACATGCCGCAGCGGACGTTTGACGATCCCCCAGTAAAGAACGGATCCCGGGAGGAGTAATGACGCAGACGGGAAGGAAAACGGGCCACCGGAGCAACGCCGGCGGCCCGCGGAAGTTGCCGGCGGCGCGGGTCACCGGCGCGGCGGTGCCGGCGGCCGGAGGCGGCGGCGCCCCGGCGCGCCGCCGGACGAGTCCGCCGCGGTTGAAGCCGCGGCGGCGGCGGCCAATGGACCCGCAGCCGCGTGGGTCCGGTTCGTCTAGACCGGACGCGGCAAAGCCGCGTCCGCGGTTCACCAGCGCGGCCCGCACGCGGGCCGCGGTTTCTTCTCAGGCCGCGGGTCGGCGCCCGCGGCTTCCACCCGTGCCGCTCGGCCGAGCCGGACCGGCCCTGGCCGGGCCGGGCCGGGCCAACCGGGTCGGACCCAGGTCGGGCCGACCCAGGGGGGTCGGGCCGGGTCGGCCCGGGCCCGTACCCCCCTTCTTCGGACGTTTTCGTTCAAACGCCCGTAACTTGAGCTTCGTGCCTCCAAACGACTCGCCGTCAGCGGCAACGCGATCCTTGGATCGAGACGGTCGTTTAAGTATATCGCACTCAAGGTTTCGGAATACTTTGAGTTTGGCCGGGTTGGTTCGTACACGAGACCAACCGGGCCCTCGGAGCGGAAACGCTCATATCTTGAGCTACGGACGTTCGATTGACGTGCCGTCAGCTTTGTTGAATTCCTCTAAGTGAGACGGATCTTTTGGCATACTCCGCCCGAGGTTTGGACGCAGGTGGAGTACGGTCGGGTTGGTTTTGCCTTAAAAACCAACTGGGCCCCTGGGACGAAAATGCCAATATCTCTCAGACCGGGCGTCCGATTGACGCGCCGTCTGCGACGTTGAGTTCCTGTTGACGATACGGAACTTTTGGATACATCAACTTCGGACTTTGTGTCAGTTGATGTATCAGCCTCTCGGCTCGTGGAGCGGACCCTCCCGAACGAGCTTGCTGTGTGCGGGAACCCTAGTGCTGGCTGCGACTGCTACTTCGACAGCGACGACCGTGCAGAGATCCTCAGTGGACTGCGGCGACGACTGTGCAGAGATCCTCCATGGACTCCGACGATGACCGTGCAGAGATCCTCAGTGGACTGCGGCAACGACTGTGCAGAGATCCTCAGCGGACTGCGACGACTACTGCACTCAGCGATCCTACGTGGATCAGTGCTACCGGTCATGTGTGGGCCCGATCCTGTGTGGGTCCGATCCTGCGTGGGTCAGCGCTCAGCGGTTCTTTGTGAGCCAGTGCCTACAGGTCCTGCGTGGGCCCGGTCCTGTGTGGGCCCGATCCTGTGTGGGTCATCTCTCAGCGGTTCTGTGTGAGCCAACTCCTACAGGTCCTGCGTGGGCCCGATCCTGTGTGGGTCACTGCAAGGTTAGTACCTATCGATCCTTCGTGGGTCCGACGACTTAGATGGTTCAATGATCATCTTTATCGTCATCCGAAGAAGTATACCTGTGTGAGCTGAATCTTGTGTTACTCTCCTTTTTGGATTGTGTTGAGCTATCCTGTTTGGATTTACGGTTTACTCTCCTTTGTGGATTGTGTTGTTCTATCCTGCGTGGGTATGCGTTTTGCTTTCCTGTGTGGACTGGGTTGTGCTTGGGCTCGGACGTTGGAGCCGAACGGGGAATTGCAGACTTAGGTATATGTATGGGCATATACCTAAGCCGTGTCAGATGTTACTTCGTAATTGCATCTCTTTTCGTGATTTATCCTTTGTGGATTTTGGGAGACCTTCGGGGGTCTCGGGGTCCCTACTGAGTAGCTTATACTCACCCCTGCACAGGCTATGCCCGCACTTCGTGGTGTTGGTTGCAGATGACGGACAGCGCTGATCGTGGAGGAGGCGTGCGGAGCAGGACAGTACCTGGAGGTGGACCACTGGGCGGGACGTACTCGGAGCGGTTAGGTGGACCCGAGGAGCAGTGGAGGCTATCTGTACCCACCCTTCAGGTGGGACTTCCAGTGGACGGCTCGACGCTGTAGTTTTTCCTTTCAGTTGCTGTTTTTCCTTTCAGTTGTAGTTTACATTTGGGCTTGTATTTCCGGCCCCTTTTTACTTTCAGCACAGCTTGTACAGTTTTACTTAGTGTTTACTTTTCCGCTTGCTTACTCTGTGGTGCTTGTTTACTTTTCAAAGGCAATGCCTTCCCTTTTTGTTGGGATTTACGCCTTGGTGCTAGTCGCTAGCCCCTGGCCTATGGAAGGCGGGCTTGGGGTAGTCACGGCACGGGCCCCGAGGACGGGTCGTGACATAAAAAACCCTAAAAAGCTTGAAATACCTTAAGAAAGCCATAAAATTCGATAAATTCTTAAAACCCATAAAACACTAATAAATTCTAAAAACCAAGGAAACCCAAATAGTACATAAAAACCCTAAAATCATAAAACCATAAATTTCCTAAAAACCTAAAAACCCCTAAAACCCCATAAATCCCCTAAAAATCACTAAAAATTTAAAAAACCTTTATACCCCTAAAAATGTTATAAAACTCTAATAACTTTAAAAACACTAAGATACTCAAAAAAACTAAAACCCATAAAAACATAAAAAACATAATACCCCTAAAAACTATAAAAATCTTATAACGAACCTGAAAATCCATAAAAACCTAAAATATATTAAATCCCTAAGAACCCATAAATGATAAATAAAAACCTAAAAACACTTAAAACCAAAAAAACCTAAAAAGTTCTAAAAACTCTAAAACCCCAAAGAAAACCCAAAAACCCCCCTAAAAACCTTTAAAACCCATAAAACCCACTAAAATCTTGAAAAAACCCTTTAAAACCAAAATTTTTTAAAAAAAACTCTAAAAAACGTTAAAACACAAAAAAACCCAAAAAAAACCCCTAAAAACCTTTAAAGCCCCTAAAACCCACTAAATTATCGAAAAAACCATTTAAAACCTAATTTTTTTTTAAAAAACTCTAAAAAACATTAAAACCTTAAAAAAATAAAAAGTACCCTGATAACTAAAAAACCCTAAGAAACCCTCAAAACCCTCAAAATCCTAAAAACACATAAAACCCTAAAAACTTAAAAACCCTAAAAACGTAACAAACCCTAAAATCACTAAAAAAACCTTAAAAACATTAAAAAAATAAAAACAATTAAAACACCTAAAAACCAAAAAACACTAAAGAACCTAAAAACATAAAATCCCTAAAAAAACACTAAAGCACCTAAAAAATATAAAATTCCTAAAACCCCCTAAAACCCATCTAAATCCCAAAAAACCATTAAAATCATAAAAAACTCTAAAATGTAAAGAATCCTAAAATCCTGAAAACTCTATGAAAACCATAAAAACCAAAAAATAATTAATACCCCTAAAACCCTAAAAACTCTAAAACCCGACAAACCATAAAAGGATTTAAAAACCCTAAAAACATAAAAACCCCTATAAACGTAGCAACATTAAAAAATCATTAAAACCCAATAAAAACTATAAAAACCCTTTAAACCCCTAAAAATATTTAAAATTCTAGAAGACATTAAAAACCCCTAAAAATAAAAAAGAACCCAAAAAACCATAAAAACCTTAAAAATTAGTAAAACCAATCAAAATCCTTAAAACATTGAAAACTATAAAAATCCTAAAAACTATAAAAATCACTAAAATGGTAGGAACCCTAAATCCCTAAAAACTCATAAGAAAACCTTAAAATCCTCAAAACATATAAACCCTCCAAAAAATATATAAATACTAAAAATATTAAGCAGGCTAGAACCCAAAAAAAATCCTAAAAACACCAAATTTCTGAGGACCCCTAAAACTCCATTAAAATCATAAAATATCACTAAAATCCCTAAAACATAAAAAACTGAAAAACTCTGATAACCCCTAAGAAAACTATAAAAATTTAAAAACACGAAAAATAAATAAAAACCTGAAAATCATTAAATTCCCAAAATCCCTAAAAATACCCAAAGAAACCCTAAAACCCAAAAACCCCATAAAACAACAAAAACCCAAAAACCCCAAAAACCCCAGTAAAAACTCTTAAAACACTTTAAACTCATAGAAAAGTTAAAAAAACTAAAAATACATAAAACCACTAAAAAAATAAAACCCCTAATTGCCCAAAAAAAATAAAAACCCTAAAAACCTTCAAAAAACCTTATAATCCGTAAAAACCCAAACAAAATAACCTAAAAAATATTAAACATACCTAAAAATTTATAAAAACCCTATAACCTCGGAAAACCCTTAATAAAAAATTATAAAAATCTAAAAAAACATAAAACCCCTAAAAAACAAAAAAAAAATTATAAATACCCTAAAAACACTAATGTTCTAAAAATACATAAAAACCCTAAAAAATCACACAAAAATACCTAAAAATACCTAGAAATCAATTAAAACATAAAAACCCTTAATAACCTAGAAAACCCCTAAGAAATCCATAAAAACCTAAAAACACTTAAAACCCCTAGAAAACATAAAAATTATAAAAACCCTAAACCACCCTAAAAATCCTAAAACCAAAAAAGCATAAAACCCCTATAAACCTTAAAAAACCTAAAAACACATAAAACCCCTATAGATCACTAATATATATTTAAACACTTTTAACACAAAAATTTTAAAAAACTCAACAAACATTAAAACCCCTAAGAAACTAAAAAAATTATAAAACCCAAAAACCAACAATACCCTAAAAACAACCAAAAAACCATAAAAACGCTCCAAATCCTTTAAAAATCCTAACAACTATAAATATCCTAAAAAATAAAAAAAAATTCTAAAAAACATAAAAGCCCTAAAACCACTAGGAATACCGGAAAAACAAAAAAACACACTTAAATCCCATAAAAGAATAAAAATTCTAGAAAGACTAAAAACCACAAAGAATACCCTAAAACCATAAAACCACTAAAAATGAAAAAACTCTCAAAATCCGAAAAAACACTAAAACTTTATAAAAACCCTAAAAACCCACATGCACTAAAAATGATAAAAACATTGAAAACCATCAAATAACTCAAAAAACATCTATAAACCCATAAAAACTATAAAAACCCTAAAGATGCTAAAAATCCCTAAAACCCGTTGAAATCCCTAAAAACAATAAAAATAATAAAAAGACCTAAAAATCTCTAAAAATGTAAAAAACCTTGAAAACACCAAATAATACCTTAAATACCTAAAAATTTTAAAACCCCTAAAGTAATAAAAAATCCTAAAAACCTTAAAAACCCAAAAATCCCTAAAAACCCTAAAACCGCTTAGAATCCCTAAAAACCATAAAAACCATAAAAATCATTAAAATGGCTAAAAATACCTAAATAAATAAATTTCCTCAGAAACCCCTAAGAAATACTTAAAACCCTAAAACACTTAAAACCCCTAAAACCCCCAAAAACTCTAAAACCCATAAGAAACCAAAAAAATAACCAAAAAAGCAAAAACCAAAAAAACCAAAAAAATTAAAAAACCTAAAACCACATAAAAACGCGTTAAAGTGACTAAAAAATCTAAAAAAATTATACACTTAAAAGGACCATAAAACCATAAAAAATCATCAAAATCCCTAAAACCACAAAAAATTCATAAAATAGAAACAAAATCCATAAAAATCCATAAAAACATAAAACCCCTAGAAACCCTAATAATCCCTATGAATATCATAAAAACCTAATAACACTTAAAACCTAGAAAAAACTAAAAAATTATAAAACCCCTAATAAACCTTGGATATCTCTAAAAACAAAAAAAATCATTAAAACCCCTAAAAACCATTATAATTTTTAAAATGCATAAAAATCCAAAAAAAAAGATTAAAATCTCTATAAACACTTTAAACCCCTAAAATTTTTAAAAACTCTAAAAAATATTGAAAACCATAAAACCCCAAAAAAACCAATAAACCTAAAGTACCTAAAAACCCTCAAAATCCATGAAAACCAAAAAACCATAAAAATACTATAAAATATCTAGAAATAACTAAAAACAAACAAAACTATAAGAACCCTTAGAAAACATTAAAATCTTTAAAAGCCTAAAAACACTTAAAATCCCTAAAAACCTAAAAACACTAAAACCCCTAAAAACCATAATACACCAAAAACTATAAAAATCTAAAAAAACTATTAAAACAAAAAAAATCACTAAAAATCACTAAAAACATAAAAATCCAAAAACAGAAAAACCGCTAAAAATGCATTAAAAGCCCCTAAACCATATAAAAACCCCAAAAACCTTAAAAACATTATAAATCCATAAAAACCCTGAAACCAATAAAAATTGAAACATACATTTAACCCCCTAAAAATTTTAACCATCTATAGAAGCCGTTAAAACCCCTAAACAACTCAGAAAAAACTCCTAAAACCCAAAAAAAATCATAAAAACACTAAAAAATCGTAAAACCACTCAAATTGCATAGAAATATTAAAAACCCATAAAAATTTATAAAAACATAAAAAACCCTAAAATAATTTAAAAAAACAAAGAATACCATAAAACCCAAAAAACACAAAAAAATCCCTAAAGACATAAAAAATTATATAACCCCTAAAAATCCATAAAACCTTAAAAACCACTAAATATAACAAAAAATACTTAAACTCGATTTAAATATAAAACACCCTAAAAACATTGAAACCCATAAGAAAACATTCAAAACCTAAAAACACATAAAACCCAATAAAAATTAAATAAATGCTTAGATCCGTAAACCCCAAAAAAACCAAAAAACACATAAAAACTATAAACCCCAAAAATCCCATAAAACCGTAATAAACATGTAAAAACTCTAAAATTACTAGGAACCCATAGTAATGTAAAAAATAACTAAAAAACCTTAAATACTATATAAAACTCATAAAAGAGTCTAAAAACCCCAAAACCCATAAAAACCCTAAAAACCTTAAAACCCATCAAAATCTTTAAAAACCCTAAAAACCATAAAAAACATTAAAAATACCTAAAAATTCCTAAAAATTTGAAAAACCCTAAAAAGATGAAAACCCCATAATAAAACATTAAAATCCTAAAAACACTTAAAACCCTAAAAACATGGAAAACAATAAAAACCCAAAAAAAACCCTAAAAGCCCTAAGAACCCTAAAAATCCAAAAAATACCTATAAACCCTAAAACCCATAAAAATCTCTAAAAATACCTAAAAATAAATCAAAACATAAAAACCCTGGAACTCCCTCAAAACCCATAAGAAATACTTAAAAAATAAAACCACTTAGATCCTCTAAAATCCTAAAAAATGATAAAACCCTCAAAACCCCAAAAAACTCAAAAAACCCCTAAAACCATAAAAAACCCTAAAAATGTTGAATAACCCTAAAAATTTATAAAACAAATAAAACACTAAAAACCCTTTGAACCCATTTAAACAATAAGAACTCTAAAAAACCTTAAAACCCCTAAAAGACTCAAAAAACCCTAAATTCTCAACAAACCATAAAACCCCAATAACCTTAAAAATCCTAAATACCTAAAAAAACCTAAAAACCCTAATAAACAATAAACATTCTAAAAAATCCATTAAAATCCCTAAAATTTTAAAAAAACTTAATACACTATAAATCCTATAAAAAATGAAAACCTAAAAGCACTTAAAACCCCTAAAAACCTAAAAAAACTATAAATATTAAAAATTCATAAAAACCCTAAAAATTTTAAAAATGCTCAAAATCCCTAAAAACTATAAAAACCTATAAAAATAATAAAAACCCATAAAATCCCTAAAAAGGTAGAAAGCCAAAAAACCCTAAAAACCCCAATGAAAAAATTGTAAACCTAAAAACACATAATATCTTCAAAAAAAGAAAAAACTATAAAAACTGTTTAGAACCCAAAAACAACGCTAAAAACATAAAACCCCAAAAACCCCATAAAAATCCTAAAATCCACTAAAAACTATAAAAACCCATTAAACGCTTAAAAATGTTAAAAACTATAAAATACCTTAAAACCCTAACAAACTCAAAAAAACCCTAAAAACCCAAAAAAATCCATAAAAACCTAAAAAACCCTCAAAACCATAAAAATGCCTAAAAACCCTAAAAACCATAAAAATTCTTAAAATCCAAAAAAACATAAAAAATACTAACTATCATAAGAAAACATTAAAACCCCCAAAAATAAAAAAAATTATAAAAACCCTAAAGGCCAAAAAAATCCTAAAACCATAAATACCCCTGAAAACCTTAAATATCCTAAAAATCCATAAAACACATAAAAATCACTAAAACACTAAAAACTCATTAATCCCTTAAAAGCGTTAAAACACAATAAAAAAACATAAAACACTGAAGAACTAAAAACCGCTAAAAATAAAAGAAAACCATAAAAACTTTAAAAACACTAAAAAAACCACCTCAAAATCCATAATAAACCCAAAACCAAAAAAAATCTAAAAAATCCCAAAAATTGATAAAAATGAAAAAAACCTGAAAAAAATTTAGAAACCTAAAAAAAGTTAAAACCACTAAAGACATAAAGAACTATAAAAACCCTAGAAACCTCTAAACCCCTAAAAAATCCTAAAAACCCTAGAAATACCTAAAAAATAAAAACACTAAAAATCCCTAAAATCCATAAAGATATGAAAACCCCAAAACACCCTGAAAATACCTTATAAAACCTTAAAAAAATAAAAAAAACTTAAACCCCTAAAAACCTATAAAACACTAAAATCTCTTAAAAAGATAAAGGAATCTAAATCCCTATAAACCCATAAACCCCCTTAAAACCATAAAAACCAAAAACCCAATAAAAACATAAAAACCCTTAAAACCCTTAAAACATTAAAAATCCCCAAAACTCATAAAATCCTAAAAGCCTGAAAAAAACCCCACAAAACCATAAAAATCCTATAAAACCTAAAAAACCTAAAACCCTCAAAATCATTAAAAACCCCAAATACCCATAAAAATCCTAATATGCCCTAAAAATCCCTAAAAATGAAGAAACCCTAAAAATCATGAAAATACCTACAAAAAGATTAAGGACCTTGAAACGCTTTAAACCCCTAAAAAACTAAAAACAGTAGAAACCCTAAAAATATTATAAAATCCCTAATAAATTGAAAAAAAAACCTTATAAATCTCTAAAAACACTAAAGACCCTAAAAACCCAAAATAAAATCCTTAAAATCCTTTATAATGTAAAAAAATCATAAAAACCCTAAAAACCCCTATGAAAACCATAAATACATAAAAACAATTAAAATTGCTAAAAAACCTAAAAAATATGAAACCCCTAAAAGACCCCCAAAAATGGTAAAACCTTTAAAAATTATAAAACCCCTAAAAACCTTAAAAAACCTAAAAACTCACAAAACCCTGAAAACACCACTAAAACACTAAAGACTCATCAAAACCAAAAATGTTGAAAACCCTAAAAGACATTCAAATCCCTAAAAACTAAAATAACCATAAAACCCTAGAAAACCCATCAAAACTCTAAACCCCTAAAACTCGAAAAACCATCAAAATCCAAAAAAACCATAAAACTCCATAAAAATTAAAAAGCCCTGAAAATTCCAAAAAAATGTAAAAATCCCTAAAAACCCTTAAAAACCCTAAAAACCCTTAAAAACATGAATAATTCAAATGCCTAAAGCACAAAAAAAAACACTAAAAACCCAAGAAAACCTGAAGAACTATAAAAACCCTAAAATATATGTAAATCCTTAAAGACATAAAACATAAAAATCCAAAATAATCCCTAAAAATACATAAAAACATACAAATCCATAAAACTCTAAAAACCATATCTAAACCTTAAAAACCAAAAAAATATTAAAACCCATAAAAACAATAAAAATTATAAAAACCCAAATAACCCGTAAAATCCTAAAAACCCTAAAAATCCATAAATATCCTAAAAAATCCCAAACACCCCATAAAAAGGTAAAAACCCTAAAACCCCTAAAAATCCTTCAAAACACTTAAAACCAATAAAAACATAAACAATGGTAAAAACCTTAAAAATCCCATAAAAATCCTAATACCCCTAAAACCCATAAAACCAAGAAAAACATTAAAAACCCAAAAACCCTAAAAACCACCAATAACTCTAAAAACACTTGAAACCCCTAAAAACTTTAAAAAATATAAAAACCATATAAATCTTAAAAAACATAACCCCCCCCCCCCCCAAACATAACAACCCTAAAACCGTACAAAATCCATAAAAACCTAAAACCCATAAAAATCCTAAAAAATCACTATAAATCACAAAAAAATTAAAATAACCCTAAAAATCATAAAAAATCTTAAGTAAAAAAATAAAAACCGAAATACAAATAAAACGAATAAAAAATATTAAAATGCTATAAACCATTTAAAATCTCAAAAAGACCCTAAAACCCTAATAAGTATAAAAACTCAAAAAAACATTAAAAACCCTAAAAACCACCCAAACACTAAAAATACACTGAAAAAACATAAAACCCATTTTAACCCCTAAAAACATTAGTACACTAAAAAACCTTACAAATCCTATAAAAACCTGAAAACCCAAAAAATCATAAAAACCTTAAAACCCAAAAAAACCTTTAAAATCCAAAACAAATCCTTTATTATCCCTAAAAATATAAAAACCTCTAAAAACCTGAAAAACAATTATAAAACCCTAAAAAACATAAAACACTTAAAATACATAAAAATGTAAAAAATGATAAAACCATAAAAATCACTAAATACACAAAAAAACAATAAAACCCTCAAAATTTCTAAAATCCATAAAAAAAAATCAAAATCATAAAAAATCTTTAAAACTCCATAAAAATGTAAAAAATCCAGAAAAAAACCTAAAAACCCTAAGAAAACATTAAAAACCTAAAAACACTTAAAACCCCTAAAAACTAAATAACATTAAAAACCCAAAACCCATAAAAGACTCTAGAATCCATAAACTCCTAAAAAATCTAAAAATCCCTAAAACCATTAAAAAATATTAAAAACCTGTAAAACCCCTAAAAACTCTAGAAAATCATTCAACCCGTAAAAAAGTTAAGAAACTCTAAAAACCATAAAACCCTATAAAGATAAAAAAACTCATAAAACCTAAAAAAACTTAAAACCCCATAACCATAAAAACACTAAGACCCATAAAAATGCATAAAACATTTAAAACCCTAAAAATTCCAAAAAAATAACCCCTAAAAACCATGAAAAACTTTTAAACATAAAACCACTTAAAACCCCTAAAAACCCAAAAAATACTAAAAATCCTAAAAACTATAAAACCCCTAAAACAACCAAAAATACTTAAAACCCTAAATTATATAAAAATCAAAGAAATAATTCAGAATCAGTAGAAATTTAAAAAAAATAAACCCTAAAAACCCATAATAACATAACAACACACAAAACCCCAAAATCCTTTAAAAACGCTAAAACCCTTAAAACCTCTAAAAGACCATAAAGAACCAGAATCCTCATAAAATTCATAAAAATTCTATAACATTAAAAACCCAGGAAACCCATAAAAAATAAAAACTCTAAAAACAATTTAAACCCTTAAAAACATTAAAAACTCTAAAAAACACAAAAACATAAAAAAAATAAAAAAAACCATAAAATCCCAAAAAACCAAAAAACCCCTAAAAACTCTAAAAACCCACAAAATCCCTAAACATGTAAAAATATATAAAAATACTAAAAGATCCATAAATATTCCTAAAATCATAAAGAATCCTTGAAAACCCCTAATAAAACCTTAAAAACTTAAAAGCACTTAATACTATAAAACACTAAGAAAAACTAAAAACCCATAAAAACCATAAATCTCTATAAACCATTAAAATCCTAAAAATCCATAAAAACCCTAAAAAGGTAAAAATTCTAAAAATCAATTACACCCCTAAAACCCTAAAAAATCCTAAAAACCCTAAACCTCTAAAAATCCATAAAACCCATAAAAAGATGTTAAAATCCTAAAAAAGATTTAAAAATTCCTAAAAAATTAAAACCCCCTAAATCCCTGAAAAACCCTTACAAAAATTGTAAGAAATTGAATAAAATTGAACCCACTAAAAGCCAAAAATAAACTAAAAAAACTTAAAACCAATTAAAACCCTATTAAACCTAAAATCTATAAAAATACATAAGAACCCCAAATAACCATAAATATCCTTAAAAATCTTTAAAATCCCTAAAATGAAAAAAACCTTAACAACCCTAAAATCCCTAAGAAAACCATAAAATATAAAACACATAAAATCCATAAAAGACTAAAAATGATAAATACCATAAAACATCAAAAAAGACCCTTAAAACACTAAACCTCTAAAAACTATAAAACCCCTAAAAATCATAAGAAATCATAAAAAACCATAAAACCCCTAAAAATCCACCAAAAACAAAAAAAACCTTTAAAAGCCTAAAATGTTAAAAATATCTAAAAAACCTTAGAAACTCAAAAAAACATAAAATAAAACAATTAAAAATCTATATACACCTAAAACTCCTCAAAATCCTTGAAAACTATAGAAACCCATAAAATACCAAAAAAGGACCTAAAAATATCTATAAATGTAAAAATACCTAAAACCATTTAGTAAAAATCAAAAATCTAGAAACAATTAAAACCCTTAAAAACCTAAAAGATGCTGAAAACACTAAAAAAATACTGAAAATTTTTCAAAATCCCTAAAACCCCAAAAAACCATAAAAAACCTAAACACCCTAAAAATCCATTAAAATGTAAAAAAACGTAAAATAATTAAAAATCCCAAGAAAATGTTAAAATACTAATAAAACATAAAACCCCTAAACACCTAAAAGCCACTAAAAACACTAAATGACCCTAAAAATTTAAAAACCACCCAAAAACCCAAAAACCACTCAAAACATTAAAATACCCTGAAAGAATCTTAAGAACCATAAAACCACTAAAAACTCAAAAAACCCTATAAACCCCAAAAAATGTTAAAAAACTATAAAAACATTAAAAACTCTTAAAAACTCAATAAAACTACAAAACCCCCAAGAAACCTTAATATTACTAAAAACCATAAAATCCCTAAAATCACTCAAAAACCTTAAAAACCCCATAAAACCATAAAACTTCTAAAAGGCCAAAAAATCCCTAAAATTTAAAAAACCTTGGAAAACAGTATGAAAACCTTAAAAAATGACATAAAACCACTAATAAAACAAAAAATAAAAAAAACCTAAAAAATATTAAAAACCCAAAAACCGCCCTAAAAACTCAAAATCCCTGAAACCACTAAAAACCATAAAAAACTAAAAAATCTATAAATCCCTAAAAATGTAAAAAACCTTAAAAACTCAAAAAACTCTTAACAAAACCATCAAAACCTAAAAACACTCAAATCCCCTAAAAATCCTAATAAACATTAAAACCCCAAAAACCCCAAAAACCCTAAAAACCCTAAAAACCATAAAGAACCTGAAATCCCATAAAACCATAAAAAATTCATAAAACTACAACAAACCGCTAAAAATTTTAAAACCATTCAGACACCAAAAAAAGTTTAAAACTCAAAAATTAAATTAAAAATCCTAAAAACTCTAAAATCCCAAAAAAACTAAACCTAAAGAACCTAAAAGTCCCTAAAAACCCAAGAAACCCTAAATTTCTAAAAACCTAAAAACAATAAAAAACCTCTATAAACGTTAAAACCCTTAAAACCCCATAAAATCCTAAAAACCATTAAGAACAATAAGAACCATTGAACCCCTAAAAATACTAGAAACCTCCAAGATCCTTGAAACACTAAAAATTTAAAAACCCACTAAAATCCAAAAAAACCATAAAACCCCTAAAAATCATAAAAACCAAAAATATATATAAAAACCATATAAAAAAATAAAAAATCATAAATACCCTGAAAATCCTAAAAAAACATTAAAAACCTAAAGACTCTTATGACCCCTAAAACTAAAAAAAATAGCCTAAAAACCACTAAAACCCCATTAAATCTCTAAAACCATAACAAACCCTAAAAACCACAAAAAAAACTAAAAATAAATAAAAACCCTCAAAAACAAAAAAATTATAGAAACCAATTATAACCCTAAAAATGTTAAAAACCACTAAAAATATTAAAAACCCTATAAACACTAAAACCCAAAAAAAAAACAAAAAACTCCTCAAAATACCTAAAAACCAAAAAAATCATAAAAATCATGAAGAATCACTAAAACTACATTAAAAACATAAAAACCTTTAAAAACCCTGAAAGACCATAATAAATCTAGAAAAAATTTACAAACACTAAAACCCTCTAAAAACAAAAAATTCTATAAAACAAAAATAACCCAAAAAAATCCTTAAAGTCATCAAAACCCATAAAAACCATAAAAAACCTTAAAACCCCATAAAACCCCTAAAAAAATAAAAACACTAAAACCCTTTAAACCTCAAAAAATGTTAATAAACTAAAGAAAACATTAAAACCCTAAGAACCATAAAAATCTAAAATATCCCTAAAAATAAATAAAAACGTAAAAAAACTAAAAACATTGAAAACCTCTAAAAAACCCTAAAAACCCTAAAAACACTTAAAACCACTAAACACCTAACAAACTATAAAAACTCTAAAAACTCGAAAAATTCTCAGAGACACTAAACCCGAAAATGCACTAAAATCCATAAAATCCCTAAAGGGATTAAAACACTCAAAACACATAGAAGCCCTAAAAACAACTTAAAATTTTAAAACCCCTTTAATTCCCTAAAAACATTAAAAAACTCTAAAATTTTTAGAAACCCTAAAAACTCAAACAAATCCCTCTCAAAACCCAAAAAATTCATAAATCCCCTAAAACCCCAAAAAATAGCCTAAAATCCTACAAAATCCCTAAAACCCTAAAAAACCATAAAAACCATAAAAATTTCCTAAATTCCCTAAAAACATAAAAACCATTAAAAATAATGAAAACCACCAAGAAAACCTTAAAAACCTAAAAAATTATAAGCTATAAAAACACTAAAAACAATAGAAACACTAAAAACCCTAAAACCACTAAAACCCCTCAAAATCCCATAAAATCCTAAAAACCTATAAAAAACCTAATAATGCCGTAAATATCCCTAAAAACATAAAAACCCCTAAAAACATTAAAACACCTATAAAAAACATAAAAAAATATAAAAATATAAAACCCCTAAAAACTAAAAAAACCCTAAAACCATTAGAAACCCTAACGACCCCAAAACCCCAAAACCCTAAAAACCCATAAAAAACCTTAAGCAGCTCAAAACCCCTAAACATGTATAAAAACCATAAATATTACTATAAACTAGAAATAAACTTTATAATTATAAAAAATTAAAAAATATAAAAAACCGTAAAAACAAAAAAAAATATAAAAAATCTAAAACTCATAAAAACCATATAAACTCCTAAACACTAAAAACCCTCGGAAATCCCTAAAACCTGTAAAACCCAAAAAAACCATCAAACCCCTAAAAATTACTACAAACCCTAAAAATTATTAATAAAACCATAAAAATTGGAATTCACTTAAAACCCAAAAAAACCTAAAAAATGCTAAAAACCCTTAAAAACCCTAAAAACCATAAAAACACTAGAAACCATTAAAATCCCTAAAAACATTAAAAAACCATAAACAACATAAAGACCTTAAAAATAAATAAAATCTCTAATAAACTATTAAGCCCCTAAAAACAATAAAAAAACTCTGAAAAAAGTTTAAAAACCCTTAAACTTGAAAATCCTTCTAAACCACCAAAAAACCATAAAAACCTAAAAACACTAAAAATCCCTAAAATCCAAAAAACAAATAAAAATATTAAAAAATCACTAAAAATGTAAAAAACCCTAAGAAAACAATAAAAATCTAAAAAGTCTTAAAACCCCCAAAAACCTAAAAACCCCTAAAATCACAAAAAACCCTCAAAATTCCTAAAACCCTAAAAACCAAAAAAAACACTAAAATCCCTAAAAACGTAAGAAAACCAAAAAACCCCTCATAAATTCTAAGAAAACATTAGAAACCATAACAATTAAAACCCCTAAAAACCTAAAACTCATAATGCCATAAAAAACCCATAAAAAGAACCTAAAACCACTATAAACCCCTAAAACCCAAAAAACCCCCCAAAATTTTAAAAAATAAAATTCCAAAAATTGAAAGAAAAACTAGTAAAAATTAATAAAACCCATTAAAACCCAAAAAGCATTGAAAAAACTCGAAGATACCTCAAAAAGCCAATAAAACTAAAAAAAATTAACAATATTAAAAAATCATAAAAAAACCAAAAAAAACCCTAAAACCCCTCAAAATCCCAAAAAACTCTTAAAACCCACAAAAATATTGAAAACTATAAAAATCTATAAAATCCTAAAACAACCAAAAAACCATAAAAAAACTAAGAAAATCATAAAAATATAAAAACACTTAAAACCCTTAAAAACCCTTAAAACCATAAAATGATAAAAATACAATAACCCAAAAAACCAAAAATCCCTCAAAATCCCTTTAACCCCAAAAAATCCCCAAAAACCCCAAAACCCCTCAAAATCCTAAAATCCACTAATATACTTAAAAACATAAAAAAATAGTAAAACCTCTAAAAAACCATGAGATAAAATTACAAATAGACACACACTTTAAACTACTAAAAACATGAAGGATTTTAAAAATATGAATGCCCCATAAAAAGACCCAAAAACCCTAAACAACCATAAAACCCCTAAAAACATTAAAAACCCTAAAAACCTATAAAACTAGTAAAAACACCAAAAAACAATTAAACCACTAGAAATGTTTAAAAACTCTAAAAAACCATTAATTCCCTAAAAACTAAAAAACGCTAAAAACCCAAAAATTCATAAAAACAATAAAAACCCTAAAAACCTGAAAATCCATAAAAACCCCTAAAATCTAAAAAAACATTAAAATCCTTAGGAATCCATAAATATTTATAAATCCCTAAAACCCTTGAAAACCCCTAAGAAAACCATAAAAACCAAAAAACAATTAAAACTCCTAAAAACTAAAAACAACTAAAAACCCTAAAACTCTAAAACCCCTGAAAAACCCTAAAAATACTCAAAATTCATAAAACCCTAGAAACCGATAAATATCCTAAAAAACCCAAAAATCCGTTAAAATGTAAATAAAAATAAAACCCCTAAAAATTATAAGAAATCATTAAAATCCTAAAAAATGTAAAAACCCTAAAAACTGAAATTGTTAAAACCCTAATAAACCCCTAATAATACCCAAAAAATACTAAAACCCCAAAAATTCATAAAAAACAACAAAATACCTAAAAATACCTAAAAAACAATAAAACCCATAAAACTATCGAAAAACCTAGAAAACTCTTTAAAATTATAACAAATACTAAAAACTATAAAAAACCTTAAAACCCCCAAAATACTCAAATAAATCCTAAAAGCTCAAAAAAATTTAAAAAATCCTAAAACCCTTAAAAACACTAAAACCCATTAAAATCACTAAAAATTCCCTAAAATCACAAAAAATGTAAAATACACTAAAACCCTAAAAATACATTAAAAATACCTTAAAAACCTAAAAAAACAAAACCTCCTAAATACCTAAAAAATTATACAAAACATAAAAAACCCTAAACACCCTCAAAATCTCTAGAACCCTAAAAACCATAAAAATCTATAAAAGACATAAAAACCCATAAAAACCTAGAAAACAATAAAAACATGAAGAGCCATAAGAAATCCTCAAAAACCCAGAAACACTTTAAACCCATAAAAAAAAGATAAAAACCATAACAAGATCCTAAAACTTAAAAAACAAAAAAAACCCATTAAAAACCAAAAAAACCCTTAAAAACCATAAAAACCATAAAAACCTATAAAAACCCTACAAACATAAAAAACTCTAAAAATTCTTTAAAACCCAAAATTTATAAATAACTATAGAAACCTTCAAAACCCTAAAAACTCAAAAAATACCTAAAAACCCAAAAAAATACAAAAAAAACCCTTAAAACCCTAAATATATATAAAAACCTATAAAAAACATAAAATTTCCCAAAAAATCCCAAAAATGTAAATGTATCGAAAAAACAATAATAAAACCATAAGAACCTAAAAAAATTCATAACCCAAAAAAACCATAAAAATGCTAATGTGCCAAAAAACCCAGAAAACCACAAAAACCCCAAAAAAACAATAAATCACCTAAAAATCTTAAAAACCAAAAAACCCATAAAATCATTTAAAAAATCAAGAAACCCAATATAAACCTAAAAACATTAAACCATCTAAATACCTTAAAACCCTAAAATCTAAAAACCCAAAAACCCCTAAAAATACCTCAAAACTCTTAAAACCCCTAAATAATCATAATATTATAAAGATCCCTAAAAATACATAAAAATGAAAACGACCACAGAAAACCCTTATGAAATCTTTAAAAACCTAAAAACACTTAAAACACTTAAAAACCTAAATACTATAAAAACCAAAAAATGATTAAAAATAATACTAAAACCCTAAAAATCCTAAAAACCCCCCAAAACATTAAAAAAATCATAAAAACCCTAAAAACAACATAAATTAAAAAAACCATTAAACCACAAAAAATGATAAAAAACTCTAAAAACCCTTTAACCCCTAAATTCCTCTAAAAAAATCTATAAACAAAAAACCAATAAAAATTATAAAACCCATAAAACCCCAATAACCCTCAAAATCTATAAAAACATAAAAATCCAAAAAATAATATAAAATACGTAAAATATAAAAAACCAAAAATAAACCAGAAAACTTCTAAAAACCTTAAAAACGTAAACACACATAAAAACCCTAAAAACATAAAAAAAATATAACCCTTAAAGACCAAAAATCTAAAAAAATATAAGAAACCAAAAAAACTCAAAAAACCCTAAAAACCAAAAAAAACCATAAAACCCAACAAACCCTAAAAGACCCTAAAACCCCTCAAAATACATAAATATCCTAAAAATTACAAAACCGAAAAAAACACTAAAATCCCAAAAAATATAAAAACCCTTAAAAACATGAAAACCCCTAAGAAAACCATAAAAACCTAAGAACATTTCAATCCCTTGAAAACATAAAAAGGATAAAACCCATAAAAATCCTAAAAGGCCCTAAAAACACTGAACACCCCAAAAAAATATTAAAAACCCCTAAAAACTAAAAAAATCATAAAACCCCATAAAAACCCTTAATACCCACTAAAATTTCTAAAAACACTTTAAAGAACAAAAAACATTAAAAACCTATAAAACATTAAAAACACTAAAAAATAAAAAAAAACCCTAATAATAAAAAAAACCATAAAATCCCAACAAACCCTAAAATCCATCAAAATCCCTATTAACCCTAAAAACCATAAAAATATTAAAAATTCCCTTAAAATAACTAAAAACTTAACATATAATAAGAACTTTTAAAACTACTAATAAAAACTTAAAGCCATAAAAACAATTAAAACCCCAAACAATCCTGAAAAACACAAAAAATCTTAAAAACCTGAAAACCATAAAAAACATAAAAATTCCCTATAAATATCTTAAAATGAAAAAAAACCCTAAAAACACAAAAACTAACTACAAATATAAAAAACGTAAAAAAAATTAAAACCCTTAAAAATATAATAACTATAAAAACCTCTAAACACCCTAAACAACCCTAAAAATCCTAAAAACACTTAAAAACCATAAAACCCCATAAAAATATTAAAAACCTAAAAAATCATAAAAACACTAAAAACCACTAAAAATTATAAAAACCCTATAAACCTCTAAAAATGATAAAAACACTAAAATTCGCAAAATCCCTAAAAATACCAAAAAAATCCTAAAACCCTAAAAATCCATAAAAATCACAAAAACCCTAAAAACCCCTAAAAATGCTCAAAATCCATAAAACCCCTAAAACCCCATAAAAATAAAAATAAAAACTCCCTATAAATCCCTAAAAATGTAATAAAACCTCTTAGAAAACCATAAAAATCAAACTAACATAAAACACCTAAAAATGTTGAACATTGTTGAAACCCTAAAGATCCTATACACCTAAAAACACCAAAAAAAACCTAAAATCCATAAAAATCCTAAAAATCTAAAAAAAAATCCTTAAAAATGTAAAAAAAACCTAAAATCTTTGAAGGTCCCCCAAGAAAGCATTAAAATCCAAAAACACTTAAAACCCTAAAAAACATAAAAAACACTATAACCCCTAAAACACCTAAAACCTCTAAAACCCCCAAAACACCTAAAACCTCTAAAACCCCAAAAAAGGTCCTAAAACCCCCTAAAATCCATTAAAATAACTAAAAACATAAAAAATCCTAGAAAAACTGAAAAACCACTAAAAAAATATAAAAATCCTTTAAACCCAAAAATATTAAAAAATATAAAAAAATAAAATCCATAAAAAACTAAAAAAATCCCCCAAAACCTAAATACATAAAAATAACTAAAAACAAAAAACCCATCAGAATCCCAAAAAACCTTAAATCCATAAAAATCATAAAATTCCCTAAAAAAATATTTACACATAAAAATACCTAAAAACCCCTAAGAAATCCATAAAAACATAAAACACTTAAAACCCCTTCAAATTTTAAAACCACTAAAACCCTGTAAAATCCCAAAAAACCCCAAAAATATCTAAAATCCATAAAAAGAATTAAAATCTAAAAAACCCAAAAAATACCTAAAAACCCCTAAAACCACAAAAAACACAATGAAAACATTAAAAACCTAAAAACACTTAAAACCCTTAAAAAATCTAAGATACTAAAAACCCCAAAAAACCATAATAGACCCTAAAACCAAATATAAAAAAATAAGAACCCATAAAAACCATAAAATCCATAAAACACATAAAAACCATATAAGACCATTGGAATTTCTAAAAACCCATTAAATAAATAAAAAGGTCAGAAACTTTAAAAAACCTAAAACACCTAAAAACTGAAAAAAAAAATTGAAACCAAAAATCCAAAAAACCCTAAAAACCTAAAACCATTTAAAATCCCAATAAACCCACAAAAAAATAAAAAACTAAAAAATTACCTAAAATCCCAAAAAAGGTAAAAAAACCCTAAAAACCTTGAACACTCCTAACATTTCCCTGAAAACAAAAAACACTTTAACCCCCCAAAACCTTAAAATACTAATAATCCAAAACCCTAAAAAAATTAAACACTCCTAAACCCTTAAAAATATTAAAAATCCATAAAAACCCAAAAACCCATTAAAAAATATCAAAAATTATTTAAACACATAATAACATTAAAAAATTATAAAAAACATAAAAACCCCAAAAATCTCAAAAAAATCCTACAACCCAAAAAAAAACAAAAACCTAAAAACCTTAAAAATCCTAAAAACCAAAAAATCACTAAAAACCATAAAATTATTAGTGAATCCCTAAAAATCACTAAAAACATAAAAAAACCCAAAAAACATGAAAAACACTAAGAAAACAATAAAAATCCAAAAAATCTTGAAACCCTAAAAACCTAATAAACTCTAAAAACACTAAAAACCAATAAAAACCCTAAAACCCTAAAATACAAAAACAATAAAAAAAATACCTAAAATCCATGTAAATCATAAAAATACCAAATAATCCCTAAATAACATAAAAATTTAAAAAAACCATGTAAACCCTGGAGAAAAATTAAAAATTATAAAAACACTTAGAACCCTTAAAAACATATAAAATCCTTAAAACCCCAAAAAAATCCTTAAAAGATCCTAAAACTCATAAATCCCACAAAAATCTCGAAAAACACTAAAAAATTATAAAAAATCAATAAAACCCTAAAATCCTTAAAAACATAAATCCCCTAAAAACCACAAAAAATCCTAAAAAATCATAAAAACCAAAAAATAATTAAAACACCTCAAAACCCTAAAAGATGTAGAAAACCCAAAAAACCCTAAAAAACACCAAAAACCCTAAAATCCCAAAGAAACCATAAAAATCCAGAAAAATAATTTTAAATACCTAAAAATCATAAACATTCATAAAAATCTGAAAAATCATATGAAACATTAAAAAAACTAAATACACTTTAAACCCTTAAAAATCCAAAAAACTCTAAAAACCCTAAAATAACCTAAGAACCCTAAAAACCTAAAGAACATAAAATCCATAAAAACACATAAAAATCATAAAACCCACTAAAATTTATAATAACCCTATAACCCCCTAAGAATGTCATAAAACTCTAAAAAGCCTTTAAAACCCTAAAAAATACAAAAACCACAAAGAACCCAAAAAAATCATAAAATCCCTAAAAACCATAACTACCTCAATATCCCTACAACCCGTTAAGATGCTAAAACCCTTAAAATTTTTTAAAAACACAAAAAACTAAAAAAAACAATGAAAACCATTAAAACATAAAACACTTTAAACCCTAAAAACCCTAAAAATGCTAGAAACACTAAAACCCCCCAAAACCAGTAAAAAGCATCAAAATACTGAATCCCCCAAAAACCATAAAAAACCTAAAAGGCCCTAAAAAAATAAAAAACCAGAAAACCCCAAATAAAACATTAAAAACATAAAAATAATTAAATTCTATAAAAGTCCTAAAAACATTAGAAGCCATAAAAGGCATAAATATACCCTAAAAACACTAAAAACTCATATAACCCCAAAAACCCTAAAAACCCTAAAAACCCATATAAACCCTTAAAACCAACTAAAAACTCTAAAAACACTTTAGACCCCCAATAACATTAAAAAAATATAAAATAATTAAAAATTATAAAAAACTCAAAAAAAACCTAAAACCCAAGAAATCCCTAACAACACTAAAAAACCGAAAAACCAAAAAACCTCATAAAACCATCAATATCTCTAAAAACTATTAAAACAATAAGAAACCTAAAAAATACCTAAAATATATATAAACATAAAATATAAAAAACACCATGAAAACATTACCAAACAAATAATAATTAAAAACCACTAAAAAACAAAAATGATAAAACCCATAAAAATCCAAAAAATAAAAAAAACCTTAAAACTCAAAATATCTAAAGACCCTAAAACCCATAGAAATCCTAAATAATCACTAAAATACCTAAAGACCATAAAAACATGAAAACCCAAAGAGAAAATTAAAAACTCAAAACACATAAACCCACTATAAAATATAAAAAATACTAAAACCCTAAAAAATTATAAAAACCCTAATACCCCAAGAACTATAAAAACTTCTAAAAACCTTAATAATCTTAAAACCCAATAAAAACACCTAAAAACTCGAAAATACATTTACAACCACAAAATTTTAAAATAATCTAAAAACCATTAAAATCCAAAAAGACTCAAAATCCTCTAAAACAAAAAAAAACTATAAAACACTTAAAAACCATAAAACCACTCAAAATCCCTAAAAATCCAAAAAACCTAAAAATACTAAAATTTCTATTAAAAATTTACAAAAACAAAAAAACACTAAAAACCCTAAAACCACTAAAGACACTATGAAAACATTAAAAAAATAAAATCACTTAAATCCCCTAAAACCCTCAAAATTAATGAAACCCTAAATAACCCTAAAACGACTGAAAACCCCAAAAAAATCATTAAACCCATTAATAACCCCAAAACCCATCAAAACTATAAAACCCATTAAACACCTAAAAACATTAAAAACAATAAAAGACATTAAAATATAAAAAACATCAAATAATCCCTAATACCTTAAAAACAATAAAAACCTAAAACCATAAAAATTCAAAAAACCCACAAAATCATTAAAAAAACTCAAAATACTTAAAAACCCTAAAAACACATAAAAATACTAAAAATACCTAAAATTACTAATAATGTAAAAATACATAAAATAATGAAAATCCCAAAGAAAACCTAAATAAACTAAAAACACATAAAACACCTAAAAACATAAAAAATTATAAAACCCCTTAAAAGCTATAAAACCCCTAAAAATCCCTAAAACCCCTAGAAAATCATAAAAATTCATAAAAACCCTGAAAAAACATACAAATGTAAAAAATACTAAAAACCTAGAAAATCCCTAAGAAGCCCATAAAAATCTAAAAAAGCATAAAATCCCTAAAAACAATAAAGATGCAAAAAAACTAAGAACATGAACAAAGTCCCTAAAACCATAAAAACCATAAAAGCTATAAATAAACTAAAAACCCACTAAAAACTAAAAAAACCCTTTAAACTCCTTAAAATGTTAAAAAACTCTAAAAACCATAAAACCCCTAAAAACATTAAAACCCCTAAAAACACAAAAAACTATAAAAACCCTAAGAAAATGTAAAATATATCAAAATACATAAAATCCCAAAAAAACTATTAAAATTCTAAGAACCCTAAAAAATACCTAAACACATAAAAACCCTAAATACCCTCAAAACCCCTAAGAAAAATATAAAAATCTATAAACTCTATAAATCCCTAAAAAACAAAAGAAAAAATGTTGTTGCCCTCTTCTAGTCTCTTCCCCCTGACGCGGCGATCTCTAGGGTTTCCTCTTAGAACCCCCTTCAGAAGCATTGTTGATATCTTCTAGTTTGGGCCTTATGATGCTGATGGAGTTTTGTTCGAGTGGTCTTCTTCCCTAGTGCAATTGTGGGAGATGAGGCAGATGCTTGATGGTGACAAGATCTGGCGGTTTTGTTCAGGCAAGGGTGGCGACGGCTTGACCTGGATCTTGTGGGGAAATTGATTGGATTCAGAAGATCTGGATTCTTCTCTTCCTCAGGCATCATCTAACTTTTTGTGGTACCTCCTTTGTCATCGCAGCATCCTTGGTCAACTCTCTAGGAAGTGGGGATCCTCGTCAATAGGGATCATCCTTGATAGATCTTTTGGTGGAGTGGTCAGATCTGGTCATTAGGCGGCATCGCAACTTCTTGTATTGTTCGGATTCAGGAAATTTGGGAGGAATCACGACATGATGTGGTTTTGCGGTAGAGATCTGGGGTCTGGTTTTTTTGGTGGATTTTCTGAATTTATGATGGTACAAGGAGAATGGTGATCGATTCTTCTTGGGGGCCTTCTAGTTCTACTCAGAGTTTGCAGGAGGCTCATTTGAGGTTTTGTTATTGTAATGGATCTTGGTGGACTCTCCGGAATTGTGACTGATTTTGGCGTATGGTGTTTGATGTTGTGATGGTAGTTTTAGGCTTTGCTCAGAGGATGCTGGAGGTGCAGATGAGATCACTTTGGCATCGGTTTGTGCAGAATTTGCAGGTTTGTATTTCTAGTTTTTCGGATCTGTTTCATGTTTATGATGAAGGGGTCTTTAAGTTGTGTTGTGTTATGGATGCTATATTTGACTTTGGCCTTCTGTGTTGTGGATGGTTTGGTTTTGAATCGTTGAAGGTGCTGGATTTTGGTAATGTTGAGTGGCGCTGGAAGTTTTCTTGCCTCTGGGTGCTGCAGATGGGTTCTAGGCATGGGTGATGTTTCCATGTGTTCCTAAATGTGATATTAGGTGTGAAATGATGTAATTTTATGGGATATGTGGTTATGGTTACTCAATTCTTAGTTGTTGGGTGATTGTTGCTACTTTGTTGGGATGTGGTGAAAGATGTTGGTGCTTGGTGATGGTTGTTGCTTCACTGTGAGGTGTCAAAGGTGATACTTATGACTCTGATGCTGGTGATTATGTGATAATGGTAGAGGATATTCTTGGAAAGGATGTGATGGAATATGAAAATGGTTATTGGGGCTACTGGTTGCTTTTTGGCTATGATATGTTGTTGGAGTTGCTTCTGATTTTCTGTTTTTTATGGTTTTGTGTGTCTTTAGTGTTTTTTGGGGACATTTGGGTTTTTTGGGGGTGTCCAGGGATTTGGTGTGGGTGGATTGACCTCACCCCTCCCTTGTCTACTATGTCTTTTTCCTAATAAATTTTGGGAGGTTCAGTAATAGCTTGGCCCTAAGTGTTCCTTGCCCTAAAAAACGAAAAACACTAAGATCCCTACAAACCCAAAAAAAAATATAAAAACCCCAAAAACCCTTCAAAATCCATAGAAAACCCAAAAAACCATAAAATCCGAAAATCCATAAAAATCTATAAAAACTTAAAACACCTTAAATTACATGAAAACCCCTAAGAAAACTTTAAAAATATAAAAACACTTAAAACCCCCAAAAACCTAAAAACACTAAAACTATAAAAAATAAAAAAAAGATCCTAAAACCATAAAAACCGCTTAAGTCTATAAAACCCCTTGAAACCCAAAAAAATCCTTAAAAACTCAAAATACCCAAAAAGCTAAAAGAAACCCTAAAAACCCTAAGAAGCATCATAATCCCTAAAAACCATTAAATTCCTAAAATGAACCCTAAAAACCCCTAACAACATAACAAAAAAATAAACCTAAAAACCCATAAGAAAACATTAAAAATATAAAAACACTTTAAATCCTTAAAAATACTAAAAACTCTAAAACCCTTCACCCCATAAAAACTTTTAAAATCCATAAATCCCTAAAAAACACTAAAACACTAAATACCCTTTAGACCCCAAAAATATTTAAAGACACCAAAACACCTTAAGAACCCCAAAAACACCAAGAAAAACTAAAAACACAAAAAAAAACCCATAAAAACCCAAAAAAACACAAAATAAATAACCAAAAACACGAAGAATATCTAAAAACATTTAAACCCATAAAAATCCTTAAAATACCTCTAAATCAAAAAAATAAAACCCCCTAAAAACCATGAAAACTCATGTGAAAACATTAAAAACATAAAAACACTTGAAACCTCTCAAAAACATAAAAATGGAAAAACCCCTAAAAACACATAAAAACCCTCAAAATACCTAAATGATATAAAAACCATTAAAATCCTAAAGAATACCTAAAAGGAAAAAAAAACCTTAAAAACCATAATAACCTTAAGAGAAGCAAAGATGGTGGCTTCGGAGCTCTCGTGATGGTCTCCCTCCTTCTCAGCATGGAGGTTGACGACAACATATCCTATGGCGTGATCAGCTTCGCCTCGCCCTGCTCCCTGGCCAAGGGAGGTGGTGGTTGGGTCCTCCTCGCGGCTTCCCTCTTCTCCTTCTTCTGTTCCATCTCAGCCTCCTCACTTTCCAGAGATTGATGTCTTCCCTAAAGTACTACTCTGTGAGAATGGGGTTCCTTCATTCCAGATTACTTCCTAGAATTTCTCGATGGCCTCTGCACTTCTGGATCTCTCACTGGTGGCCCGATTTGGGAGGGTTCGACCCTCTATGGATGATTTTAACAGGTTCGTCTCCTCTTCTTGGAATCTCTGAGATCATGTGGTTGTAGGCTTGCTAGATTCTTGGCACTTTCTTATTTTCTTTAGGAATGAAGATGATCTTGTCTCTGCCTCGGCTTTTTCTCCTCAATCTTTTGATGGCCTTCATTTTTATTTACTATGCTGGAATTTTAATTTTCACTTGCATCATGATCCCCCAAGTGTGGCTTTGTGGATTACCCTTCCTGGTCTTGCCCTTCCCTTCCAAAATCCATCCATCCTCCATATCATTGGTAACCTCATTGGTATATTTTTGTGTATAGATGCTCAGACAAGTGATGATTATCACCCGGCTGCGCTGAGGATTTTTGTTGAGGTGGATGTGTCTATTTCTCTAATTAATACTGTCTATGTTGAGATTGAAGGTGATCTAAGGTGGAATTAGGATGTATGATTTGAATCTTGGGTGCCTTTTCGCTCATCCTGTCAAAGGTTGGGCCACTATGCCTCTTCTTGTAGGAGTGTTTCCTCTATCAAATCTGCTCCATCTGATGGTTTGCTAGCTATTGTGACTCCCGAGGGGGGAATCTGGAGTGCAAAATGAGGGTCTTCCAACTGGAATAGTTAGTCAGCCTCTAGCTGCAGAGCAGGAGGTTTTTGTGGTCGGGGATGTTCTGATGAAGGCTGATCCATAGCCACTCTCCAATCCAAGGATTTGTGATGTCATTGATAGGTTGAAAAATGATCTTATAATAGTGGGAATTTTGGGAGTGGTGAAACCTGGGGAAGGAGTCATGGTGCCGACTGGATCTTCTCCTAGAGAACTGGAGGTGGTTGGGGTCTCTGGTGAAACTTTGTTACAAATGATGCAGTTGAGGGTGTCCCCTTGTGCAATATGTTTGATGTCTTGGATTCAGAGGAGCTGATTCAAGACCAGTACACTGTCCAAGTAAAGATGGCTGGTGATTTTGATGAGAAAGATGAGCAGAATATCTACCCTGGTCCCCGATGAGATGTTTGTGAGGATATGGGAAAGGGGCTGCAGGTGGTGGTTCCATCTGCTGGTAATGAGGAGGCACCTGCTGGTGACTTTGTTTATCAAGAAGGGGAGGATACCTGCCTTGGGATTCAGAAAGATTCTTGTGAGATTATGGGCAAGGAGGTGCAGGTGGGGGAACCTCCCTTTGGCAATGAGAAGTCGTTCGTGGGCTCTGATGTGCATGTCCTTCTACTTGGAAATGTGGCTAGTGACAACGTTGAGCTTTCTAGACAGGCAGTGGTAGAAGGCGAGGTAGCATCAAGGGGGGCGGTTGGGGACGATGGCTTTGAAGGTGTGGCTGGTTGCTGGTCCACGGTACTGGTTTCGAACGTGTATGAGGTGGGGAGGGAGAGGGCGTCTAGTACTCATCCCTACCATGTGTCTGAGCAGGGGGTGGAGGTGCAGGTTTCAGAGAGTATGCTGGAGGAGGTGAATGGGCAGGAGATAGTGGATAACTTGGAGGGGGAAGCTTCTCAAGAGGTCGCACCTGAAGCAAGACAAGGGTGCGGTCAGAGGAAGGGACTTGGGACAGGGGACGCCCCTGAACATAGGGGTGATAACTTGCAGGAGGCAGTTCCAAGGGATGAGGGGATTTTTCAGCTGGCTGATAAGCCTGACTACCTGGCCAGGCATGGAGATGAGGGGGCGGTCCTGCCTGGGGGGATGGGAAATGGCCTCTGGTTTCTGTCGAAGGGATTTCAGAAATACCTACCTTAGTGGCTATAATCTTGCCTCAGCATGAATCTTTTGTTGAGTGCTCCCTTAATCAGGAAGCTTCTTATATCCCGGATCAAGTGCATGGAATGGAAGTGGAGGAGCGCTCTTTTGAGATCAAGCAGGCCAACGGGGTGGATGATGGTCCCACCTCGATCTCCTCAAAGAGGAGGTGAAGGCGGGACTACTCCACTCTCCCCCGACCCATGGTTACTCGGGCTTCTTAAAAGGTGGTTAAGCTGAAAGTCAAGGTTAATAATCAAGAGCAACCACTTTCTCTGGAACAAAAGAAACAGAGGGAGATGTTTCTGACGCTCCTCAAGATCAATAAGGATTATGAGTCAGGATGGGATGACTTTGAATCCTGCATTAATGATGCGGCCTCTGGATATAGTGAGGATGGTGATCCTTATGGTGTGGTTTTTATTTCAGACTTTGGTGGTGACGTTGACTGATCTGTTTTTCTTTCTTTCTATGTTTTCCTTTTGATTTCTTTTTTTTTGGTCTTTGGGTTGCGGTTGTAAAGGGTTTTTGGTTGTGGGCCTTTTGACCCCTCCCCTCCCTTGTCTGTTGTTTCTTTTATTTATAAATTTGTGGGGGCTGGGAATAGCCTGACCCTCGAATCTTACTTACCCTAAAAACCCTAAGAAAAATATAAAACCCTAAAAACACAAAAACCCCTAAAACCCTAAAAATGTTAAAAACCCAAAAAAGCTAAAAAGATATTAAAACCCTAAAATCCCCTACAAACCATAAAAACACATCAAAACCTTAAAAAATCCACAAAAAACTTAAAAACCCTAAAACCCATTCAAAATAATAAAAACCATTTACACCCAGATAAATTTTAAAAAACTCTAAAAACATTAAAAAATATAAAACTCAAAAAACCCCTAAATCTACCAAAAAATCCTAATACCCTAAAAAATCATAAAAACCCACAAAATCATTAAAAACCCTAAAAACCTATAAAAATCATAAAAACTCCATAAAAATCCATAAAAATGTAAAAAATCCTAAAAACCTCAAAAACCCTAATAAAAAAATCAAAATATAAAAACATGTAAAAATCCTTAAAAACCTAATAAATTCTAAAAACACTAAAAACACTAATAACCCTAAAACTCTCAAAAATCCATAAAAATCTCTAAAAACATGAAACACCCTAAAGCCCAGGAAAACCCATAATAAAAAAATTAAAATAC
This sequence comes from Viscum album, assembly GCA_963277665.1. Classification (NCBI taxonomy): domain Eukaryota; kingdom Viridiplantae; phylum Streptophyta; class Magnoliopsida; order Santalales; family Viscaceae; genus Viscum; species Viscum album. The sequence goes on along the minus strand of OY728148.1, from coordinate 406,240,247 downwards.
ATAAAACACCTAAAACCCCAAAAATCCTAAAAAATTATAAAAACCCTAAAAAACCAAAAAAGACCCCAAAACCTTAAAAACCACTAAAAAACCCAAAAAATCTATAAAAATGATAAAATCCATAAAAATAATTTAAAATCCCAAAAAACACCTAAAATAATAAAAACCTGTAAATCCCTAAAAACCCCTAAGAAAACCTTAAAACATAAAAACACTTAAAACCCCTAAAAACCTAAAAAACACTAAAAATCACAAAATCTATATAACCCCTAAAACCCTCTAAATCTCTAGAAAACCTAAAAAACATAAAAATCTTAAAAATTCCCTAAAAATCCTCAAAAACCTAAAAACCCCTAACTCCCTGGAATTACCTAATAAAACCTTCAAAATAAAAAAACACTTAAAATCCATAAAAACTAAGAAACTATAAAAACCATAAAAGACCCTCAAAACCCTAAAGCACCCAAAAACCATTAAAAACCTAAAAACCCAAAAAAAAAATTAAAACCCCTAAAAACACTAGAATATAAAACCATTTAACCTCCAACAAAAGTTATAAAACTCTAAAAATTCTTAAAACCATAAAAAAATTGAAAAAACCCTAAAAACACAAAAAAACATAAAAACCCTAAAAATCTATAAAACCACAAAAAAACATAAAATCCTAAAAGAGCCCTAAAAATTCTTATAAACATAAAAAACCCTCAAATCCCTGAAAAACTCTAAGAAAACCTTAAAAAAATAAAACCCTTAAATCCCCTAAGAAACCAAAAAAAATCTAAATCCCATGAAAAAACCTTTAAATCCTAAAAAAACATAAAAAAACCAAAAACATCCCAAAAAATAAAAAAACAAAAAAAAACCTAAAAAACGCTAAAAATGTAAAAAATATTAAAAACCCATAAAACCCATAAGAAATCCAAAAAAACTAAAAACAACTAAAACTCCTAAAAACTAAAAACAACTAAAACTCCTAAAACCTAAAAAATGATAAAAACCACAAACACCCTAAAGAGGCCCCAAAACAATAAACACCATATAGACCCCTAAAAACCATAAAACCTTAAAAACCCAATAAAACTCTAAAAACCATTTAAACCCCAAAAAATGTTAAAAACTATGAAAAAACTAAAAACCCTTATAAACTAAAAAAACCAAAAAACCCATAAAAACATTTTAAAACCAGAAAAACCAAAAAACCATCAAAATCCCTAAAAACCAAAAAACACATGTAATTCCTAAAAAATATATGAAAATTCCAAAAATATTAAAATACCATAAAAATCCTTAAAACCCCTAATAAAACCGTAAAAACCTAAAAAACATAAAACTCCTAAAAATAAAAAAATTTGTAAAAAATGCTAAATAACCCCAAAAAAACCTATAAAAATAATAAACACTCAAAATCACTAAAATTTATAAAAACCCTTAAAATCATAAAAAATTCCTAAAACACCTAAAAACATAAAAACCCTTAAAAACCCAGAAAATGGTAAGAGTACATTAAAAACCTAAAAACACTTATAATCCCTAAAAAACCTAAAAATTCCAAAAACACTTAAAACCCTAAAATGCCCTAAAAATAGTAAACCCCCCTAAAAACCATAAAACCCCTACAAACCTTAGAAACACTAGAAATGTATAAAAACTTTAAAACCCCAGTAAAAACTTTAAAAATCATTTGAACCCCTAAAATTTTCAAAAAACTCCAAAAAACATTAAAAATCCAAAAAACATCATAAAACCATTAAAACGCAAAAACCAAAAAATCCAAAAAACCCCAAAACCATCAAAATCCCTAAAAACTGTAAAACCCATAAAAAATATAAATGATCCCTACAAATAACTAAAAACAAAAAAAACCCTTAAAACCCTTTAAAACATAGAATAAAACCTAAAATTCAAAAAATTTCTAAAAAACCTAAAATCCTAAAAAATACTGAAAACCCAAAAAACCCCTAAAACCTTAAAAACCCATAAAATCCCAAAAATACCCTAAAAATCACTGAAAAATATTAAAACCCGTTAAAACCATAAAAATTTTAAAAACTATACAAAAACATAAACCCTTAAAATCTAAAAAAACCATAAACCCATAGGAAAACCATAAAAAACCCTAAAACCCTAAAAAATCAAAATCCTTAAAATACCTAAAAATAATAAAAAATTTAAAAAATCACTAAAAACACTAAAAATGTAAAAAACCATAAAACCATGAAAAACTATAAGATAACCTTAAAAACATAGAATACATTAAATCCCTTGAAACTAAAAAAATGCTAAAAACCTTAAAACCCATAAAAATCCCTAAAACCCCGAAAAACCAATAAAATCTTTCAAATCCATAAAAATATATAAAATAGAAAAAACTAAATAAAAACCTAAAAAACGCTAAAAAAATAAAAACCTAAAAGGTCCCTAAAATAGTAAAACTCCCTAAAACCCCTAAAACCATTTAAAAACCTACAACCCCATAAGAACTCCCAAAACCCATTAAAAACCCCTAATAGCCATTAAAACCCTAAAACATTAAAACCCCTTAAAACATTAAAAACCAAAAAAACCAAAAAACCAAAAAACCATAAAAACCCCTAAAAACCCTCAAAATCCATAAAACACTTAAAACCGTAAAAAATCGGAAAAATACCAAAAATTCTCTAAAATCATAAAAACCCCTAAAATTCCTAAAAACTATAAGAAACCCTTAAAACAAAAAAACACAAAAAATTCCAAAAAAACCCGAACAAACTCAAAATCCATAAAAACTCATAAAAATTCAAAAAAACCCTAATATTCTATAAAAATGAAAAAAATCCAAAAAAATCCAAAAAAATCCTAAGAAATCCATAAAAACCTAAATTCACATAAATAGATAAAAAACCTAACAAGCTAAAAAGTCTAAAAAACCCTAAAAAGACCCCCCAAAACCTTAAATCCACTAAAATCCATAAAACCCCATAAAATATTAAAACCCCATAAAAACTATAAAAACTTCTAAAAAACATAAAAAACTCTTTAAACCACTAAAAACATTAAAAATGATAAAAACATTAAAAACCCTATATAACTTAAAAAACCCTAAATCCCCTAAAAACCATAAAACCCCTAATACCAAAAATCCCTAAAAACCATAAAAATCCTAAAAATTAACTAAATATACCTAAAAACATAAAAAAATCAAAAACCCTAATAAACCTTAATATAAATTTAAAAATATAAAAACACATAAAACTAATAAAAATATAAAAACTGATAAAACCCCCAATACCACCTCAAACATTCTGAAAATACTAAAACTATAAATCCCTCTAAAAATCATAAAAATACCTTAAAACAGATAAACCCTCAAAAGCCACTAAAAATTAAAAAAACATTTATACCCCAAAAAAATGATAAAAACTCTAAAAAATATTAAAACCCTTAAAAAATATAAAAAACCCAAAAATCCATAAAAACATTAAAAACCTAAAATACCCAAAAAAACACATATGAATTCTTAAAAACCATAAAAATCCCAAAAAACATAAAAAACCATAAAACCGTACAAAACCCAAAAAAACCTCGAATTAACCTAAGAAAACCATAAAATACTAAAAAGTCCCCAAACCTCTATAAAACTGAAAAATAATTTAAATCCCTAAAAACCCTAAAACCTATAAAACCCCTCAAAATACCTAAAAACCTAAAAAATGATAAAATGCCTAAAAAAGCACTGAATATCCATAAAAATGTAAAAAAACCCTTAAACCCCTCAAAAATATTAATAAATCATCAAAACCCCAAAAAAATAAAGCCTTTAAAGACATAAAAAACATTAAATCCGCTAAAAAGACCCTAAAACCCTAAATCCACTAAATACCAAAAGAACTAAAAAAATTAAAAAACCCAAAACACCCTAAAAATCCACAAAAAACCTAAAAACCTTTAAACACCTTGAAATGTCAAATCATTCTAAAAACCTTAAAACCCCGAAAAAACTTAAAACAAAATAGTTAAATCCCCAAAAACATAAAAACACTAAAGACCCTTCAAATCCATAAAAACACTAAAAACCCATAAAAAACCTAAAAACATAAAAAACCATAAAAATATTGAAAACCCCTAAGAAAAAAAATGAAAACCTAATAACACATAAAACCCATAAAATACCTAAAGGACGCTAAAAACCCTAAAACCCCTACAAATCCCTAAAAACCTAAAACCTGTGAAACCCCATAAAAATTATAAAAATACCTAAAAATCTGAAAAACCCTAAAAATCTTGAAAAAGCCTAGTAAAAAATTAAAACCATAAAAACCCATAAATATATAAAAACCATTAAAAACCCTAAAAAGTCCATAAAAACCCGAAAAACATAAATACCTCTAAAAACATTAAAAATAATAAAACCCCATAAAAACCATAAAATAACACTAAAACTCTAAAAACACTTTAAACCCATAAAAATGTTTAAAGACTATATAAAACATTAGAAACCATAAAAACTCGAAAACCCCCTAAAACCAAAAGAAATAAAAACCCTCAAACTCCCTAAAAATCCTAACAAACCATAAAAATTCTAAAAAACCATAAAATTCCCTAAAAATCTAAAAATGAATAAAACCCCAAATAAACGCTAATAAAATTATAAATTCATAAAAACACTTAAAATCCATAAGAAACCAAAAAATGATAAAAACCGTAAAAGAGACAAAAAACCATAAAACCCCCTAAAACCATAAAGACCCTTAATACCCTTAAAAACTAATAAAAACCTTAAAATCCACTAAAAACTCTATAAACTTTTTATACCTATAAAAACATTACAAAATCTAAAAACCAATAGAACCCAAAAAAATAAAAAACCCAAAAAAACTCCTAAAAACCAAAAAATCCTAAAAAAACCTAAATAAACATAAAATATTAAAAATACCTAATAAACCAAAAAAACGTAAAAACCCATAAAAACAATAATAAAACCAAAAAATATAAAACCTCTAAACCCCTAAAAACCTAAAAACCCACAAAAAACCTGAAAAAACCTAAAAACCATCAAATTATCTGAAAAAAATAAAATAAAAAAACCCTAAAAACCCTGAAAACCCCTAAGAATGTCATAAAACCATAAAACCACTTAAAATCCTTAGAAACCCTAAAAATAACCAAAAACCCAAAGACCCATAAAGACCATAAAAAAACCTAAAATCCTAAAAACCCGTAAAATCCCATAAAAACCCTAAAAGTGAAAAAACTATAAAACCCCTTCAAGCCCCTAAAAACATTAAAATATTTAAACATTAAAAACTTTAAAAACTAAAAAAACCTAAAAAACCAAAAAACCAAAAAACCCAAAAAACCAATAAAACCCTATAAATCCCCAAAAACCCTACAAACCAAAAGAAATCCTCAAAACCCCTTAAAATAACTAAAACATAAAAAATCCAAATAATCCCTAAAAACCCATAAGAAATATCTAAATACCAAAAATAATTAAAACCCTTAAAAACCTAAAAAGGTTAAAACCCCTAAAAATGTTAAAAAACTAGAAAAACCCTTTAAAACCCAAAAAACTCAACAAATTCCAAAAAACACATAAAACAATAAAACCCCTAAAAATCCTAAAAAATACAAAAAAAATCACTAAAAATATTAAAACACAAAAAATCCTTGAAAAAAAATAAATCCTTAAAAACCTAAAAACACTTAAAACCCCTAAAATCCTAAAACTAATAAAAACAATAAAACCCTAAAAACCCTATGAAAAAACAAATTGAGGATAAGAGATGGAGGGTAACTCCCTAATATCTCTCTCTCACTAGACGCATCTTCTAGGGTTTCTCCTAGGTTCTTCCCACAACTTTGGTGCTGGATATTTGGTTCTTTCTGGTTCTCGGCAAAGGTCTTCTCGGGTTGCGCTCTTCGATCTCAAGGTGGTGGTGCTCTCCTTTTTTTGGCAGCCTTGGCTTTCCTGAATGGTGACTTTGTCTGGGTCTTTGGCTTCTATTACCTTCTAGAAGTTTACCCTTTTCTGGTGTTTTTGGGCTTCAAAGGCTATGAAGGTTGTGAGATCTTTTGTAGCTTCAGATCTGGTCATTTTGGAAGGCGACATCGCTGCTTTTCTACCTCAAATCGGGGCCAATATTGCAGATCTGAATTGTCCACATTCAGGTCAATGGTGTCACGAGCCTCAAATAAGGATAAAACAGAGGCACAATCGGCGATCAGTCTTATACCATGGGATCTCATCATGGTTGTTCTTCAAACCTGAAGCCTTTTCAGATTTAGTTTCCTTTGTGGGTGGTCCCCGCTGCCTTTGTCATGTCACGGCCTGGGCTCTTCAGGTGCCACCATTCAGACACCTCTCAGGTAAATTCTTATGGATTTGGGTTTTTTTTATGTTGTATGGATTTGGTTGGATACTTCTCCTAGGATGTGGCATGAGGTACAACTTTATTTTTTCCTTTTTTACTGGTTCTGATCTTTTGGTATGACTTGGTGCTCGAGTGTTTCAATTTTGGTGGCTCTAATTCTTGGAATATTGTTTCTGGACTCTGAGTTTGGCTATGGGGAGGGTTACTATCATGTTGTCAGTTGGGAGATGTTGGCTACAGTTTTTTGGATGTTAGATATTGATTGGTTTAAAGGTGATGGATACTTTTCTGGTTTTTGATAATTCAGTTGCGTGTTTCTGGTGCTCTCCGATGGGTTTGATGCGAGGTGATTTCTGGATCTGGATCTGATTAAGGAGGTTCGGGTGCTGCGGAATGGTCCTGGTTGGGGGGTGTAGGTGGTCCTATAGTGCTATTAAAGGCGATGTGTTGGATGATGGCTGGTTAAAGGGTCCTGGTTTCTGTAATTTTAAGATATGGATGCTGTCTTTGATGAGGATTTTTGGTTGCTACTTGTGTGTGTTGTTCTTGGGTCAGTTCTTCCTGGGTTGGTGTTGCTGGAAGCCAGCTTTTGGTGGTAATACTGATGCACGGTGTTTGGATAATCTGCTAGGTGATTTTTGGATTTGGATGTTGGGGTGCGGTTGCTCATTGTTGTTGTTCCCCTTGACTCGTGCATCCACCTCTACTCTTGGTCCCCTCCCTATCACAATGGACTCCATCTTAGTCAGGTATGATGGAGCATGTGGCGGTTTTGGGATGGTGTTGGTGGTTCAGCTCGGCGTAAAGGGGGCATATTGGCGGGCGGCAGTTTTAAGTGGTGAAGGCATGGGAAGATCAGTTTGGAGTTTAGGCTAATGGTTGTATAACTTGGTATGGTGATGAAATATGGTGGTTCTATGGCAAGGTTTTTGAAGTGCTGCTGATATTGTGTTGATGAATGTTGATGAAGTTTCTATTGATGGTTATGGTGTTGTTGGATGAGAGGTGCTGAAGCTGCTGCTGTGTTTGGTCTTTTGTGTCTTTTTATTTCTTTGTTCTCCTTTTCAGGATTTCTTTTTGGGTATGGGTCGATTGACCATGCTCCTCCCCAGTCTGTAGTGTCCTCTTTTTCTAAACAAATTTGGGGGCGGGGGGGGGGGGGGGGGGGGGCAGGAATATCCTGGTTCCTGCATCTTCCTTTCCCAAAAAACCATAAAAATCCCTAAAACCCTCAAATTCCTTAAAACGTTAAATAACCATAAAAATATTTTAAAAACCCTAAAAATCCCTAAAATCGTAGAAAATAATAAAAAGCCTGAAACCCCCTATGTAATCCTTAAAATCCAATAAACACTAAAAACACTAAGAACCCTAAAAGATTCTAAAAACACTAGAAGATCCCCAAATCCTAAAAACATTAAAAGTGCCTAAAACCATAAAAAACCAAAAAGCCCATAAAAAGCCCATAAAAAGCTTAAATATCCATTAAAAACTATAAAACCCCATGGAACCCCTAAAAAAATAAAAAAACCTAAAAAACATAAAACCCCAAAAAACATAAAAACCCAAAAAACTATAAAAACCCTAAATACCCAAAAATCCCCGAAAACCATCGAAATCCCAAAAAAACCTTAAAAACCATAAAAAGACTATGAAATCCATAAAAATATCTAAAACATAAAAAACACTACAACCCCCAAAAAACACTAATAAAAAACTTAAAACATAGAAACACATAAAAAACCTAAAAACTAAAACCCCCAAAAAACTAATAAACCCTAAAACCCATAAAACGATAAAAACATATAAAGACCTTAAACCACTACCAATATATAAAAACACTAAAAGAGACTAAAAACTCTAAAATCCATTTAAACTCCAAAAAATGTTAGAAAAACTAAGAAAACATAAAACAATAAAAACTAAAATAAACCCCTAAAACTCGAAAAAACCATAAAAACCATAAATACCATCAAATACCTAAAAACTATAGAAACACTAAAAAACCAAAAAAAATATAATAAATAAAAAAAACCTTAAAACCCCTAAAAATGTAAGGAACACTTAAAAACCCTAAAAATAAATTAAACCCATAAAAATACTAAAAACTGCTAAAAACCCTAAAATCCCAAAACCCTCAAAATTCCTAAAAATCATAAAAATTCTATAAAATCTAAAAAAACCCTAAAAACGTAAAAAGACCCAAAAAAATTGAAAACCCCAATGAAAACATCAAAAAACCAAAATACACTAAAAACACCTAAAATGTATGAAGAATGCTAGAAACCCTGAAAACCCTTAAAAAGACCCTAAAACCCAAATAACACCAAAATCCATAAAAACACTAAAAACCTTAAAATACACAAATAACCATAAAAACCCTAAAACCCCATCAAAAATATAAAAACTATTAAACACATAAAAAACATTATAAAACTCAAAAAACCCTAAAAATACAAATAAATTAAATAAAATCTTTAAAAATACTAAAATCCCTTAAAATCCCTAAAAATAATAAAAATCCAAAAATTATCAAAAAAAATCATAAAAAACCCTAAAAACTTTGAAAAACACTAAGAAAATCTTAAAAACCAAAAAAACATTTGAATCCCATAAAAAGGAAAAAAACTCTAAAACCCCTATAAAACCCAAAAACCCCTAAAAACCTAAAAACACCAAAAAACCCTAAAACCCCCAAAAAACCATAAATATCCTAAAAAACCCTAAAAACCATAAAAACCGTAAGAAAACATTAATAACCTAAAAACATTTAAAACCACTAAAATCCCAAAAAACATAAAACCACTAAAACCCTAAAATCCCAAAAAAACATAAATCCACTAAAACCCTAAAATCCCTCAAAACCCCTACAAACCCTAGAAAACTGTAAATATCCAAAAAAATTCATAAATAACCTTAATAACATAAAATCCCATAAAAACCCTAATAAAACCTAAAAACACATAAAACAAATAAAAACCTAAAATATTATAATACCCCTAAACACCCCCATGAAACCCTCAAAATCCATAAAAAGACCCAAAAAACTATAAAAACCCAAAAATCCTTAAAAAATCTTAGAATTGAAAAAAACTAAAAAAACCTTAAAAATATAAAAACACTTAAGCCCCATAAAAAACATAAAAATGATAAAGATCATAAAACATAGAAAAGACACTAAAACCCCTAAAACCCATAAATAATAAAAACCCCTAATAAACTGAGAAACTCTAAGAACCCATAAAAAACATGAAAACCATTAAATAATCTAAAAACCCTTTAACTCCCTAAAATTTTAAAAACACACTAAAACTAACTAAAACCTATAAAAACTAAAAAAAACTCTAAAAACAAAAAAACCATAAAACCCAAAAAACCTTAAAAGCCCGAATACCCTAAAAATCTAATGAAATGTAAAAAACCTTAAAAACCCTGAAAACCCATTAAAAAACCATAAAAATCTAAAAACAATTAAAACCCATAAAACCCTAAAAAATATAAAACCCTTAAAAACCCCTTAAACATAAAAAACCCTCAAAATCCATAAGAACCCAAATAAAACATAAAAATTAAAAAAAAAAGATGTAAAAATACCAGAAAATGTAAAAAAATACTAAAAAACCTTAAGAAAACCATAAAACCTCAAAACACTTAAAACCCCTAAAAAATAAAAAACTAGAAAACCCTAAAAACCTCAAAGACCCTAAAGATCCGAAAAACCCCTACAAACCATAGAAACCCCAAAACCAATAAAAACCATAAAACCCCATAAAACCCTAAAAATAGAAAAAAAATCCAAAACCCTTTAAACCCCTAAAAATGTAAAAAACTCTAAAAACCTAAAAAAAATCAGAATAAAACCCAAAAATCCCAAAAAAACAATGAAAACACAAAAAAACCCTAAATACCAAAAAACCCCTTAAAATCTATTAAAACACTATAAATTAGTAAAAACCTAAAAAACCCAAAATTTCCCTAAAAACATAAATACCCAACAAAAATTCCAAAAACCATAAAAACTAAAAACACATAAAACCCCTAAAACTATAAAAATTATATAACCCCTAAAAAACCTACAAACTCCTAAAACCCTCAAAATCCATAAAAATAGTAAAAACAACAAAAAACTTAAAAATTCCTCAAAAATCCTGAAAAAAATAAAAAACCCTACAAACCCTGAAAACCCCTAAGAAAACCTTAAAAACCTACACACACTTAAAACCCCAAAAACCTAAAAAATGATGAAAACCGTAAAATATCCTAAAAATGCTAAATCCCCTAAAACCCATTAAAACCCTAAAAACTATAAATACCCAAAAAAATCCATAAAAACCTAAAACCACTAAAAACTATTAAATCCCATTAAACCCATAAAAGGTTAAAAAACTCTAAAAACATTAAATACCCTAAAAACATTAAAAAACTATAAACTGAAAACAAATCATAAAACTCTAAAAATCCAAAAAAAACCCTGAAAACCATCAATATCCCAACCACTATAAAATCATATAAAAATACAAAAAATCCATTCAAATTCCAAAAATGTAAAAACACTAAAAACCTAAAAAACCCCTAAGAAAAGTGTAAAAAGATAAATATAGTTAAAACCCCTCAATACACAAAAAACTTCAAAACCACGAAAAATCATTAAAAACCCATAAACCGCTCAAAATCCCTAAAAACCCTAAACATTCATAAAAATCGTAAAAATACCAAAAATTAATAAAAATATAAAAACCCCTAAGAAAACCTTAAAGCCCAAAAACACATAAAAGCCCGTAAAAACCTAAAAAACACTAAAACCCCTAAAAACCCTAAAAACATAATCAAAACCCTAAAACACCTAAAAACCATATAACCCATAAAAACCTTAAAAACCCAAAAAAAACTAATAAAAACCATAAAAAACATCTAAAACTCAAAAACCATTTAAACACAAAAAAAAATTAAAGAACTCTAAAAAAACATAAAACCCCTAAAAACTCAAAAAACCCAAAAAACATGATATCCATAAAACCCCTAAAAACCCCAAAGTCTCTCAATATCTCTAAAAACCAAAAAAAAAATACTGAGAATCCCTAAACATAGAAAAACCCTAAAAACCTTGAAAAATCATAATAAATCCTTTGAAACATAAGAAACATAAAACCACTAAAAAATTAAAAAATATAAAAAACCTTAAAAACCATAAAAATCCCAAAAAAACCAGCAAAAACCCTAAATCAAATAAAAACTCTAAAAAAATTAAACTACTAAACAATATTAAAACATCTATAAACATTCTAAAAACTAAAAAAACCCTAAAACCCAAAAAAACCCCTAAATCCCCTAAACCGAACCAAAATTCAAAAAATCCCTAAAACCATAGAAATTTAAAAAACCCTAAAAATCACTAAATATGTAAAAAAACCCCAAAACCCAGAAAAAAATCTAAGAAAACATTAAAAACCAAAAATACTTAAAAAATCCCTAAAAACCAATAAATCGTAAAAAATCCCTAAAAATCCCTAAAATTATAAAAACCCCTAAAAGTCTAAAAAATCCTAAGAAAACATTAAAAACTGAAAATAACGTAAAACCCCTAAAAACCTAAAAATGTTAAAATCCATAAAAACCCTAAAACCCTTAAAATTCCAAAAAACCCTAAAAAAATAAAAAAACTAAAAAATTAGTAAAGAAAAATAAAAACCCTAATAAACCATAGGAACTCCTTAAATACCTAAGAAACATAAACCCCCAAAAAACATAAAAAAATGAATGAACCCTAAAAATATCATAAAAACCTCAAACCCCCCTAAAAGCATAAAAACCCTAAAAACACAAAAAAATGCTAAAAATATAAAAAACCTTTAAACCCCTCAAAACATTAAAAATATTAAAAACCCTTAAAACTCTAAAAAACTCAAAAAACTAAAAAACCAAAAAACCATAGTAGTAATAACAACCAAAAAACAATAAACACCCTCAAAATCCATAAAAACTCTAAAACACATAAAAAACCTAAAAATAACCTAAAAATCCATAAAAATATAAAATACCCTAAAAACCCTAAAAACACTAAAAAATCATAAAAACTGTAAAACTTATAACCCCTAAAAATTAAAAAGCTCTAAAACCCCTAAAATCCCTAAAAACCAAAAAAATCCCTAAAACCCATACAAATCACTAAAAATATGTAAAAACATATAAAAACCTAAAACCTCGAAAAACCCTAAGAAATACATAAAATCATAACAACACTTAAAACCCCTAAAACCCCAAAACCACTAAAAACTCTAAAGAACACTAAAAAGAATATAAAAACCCTAAAACCCTATAAAACCATAAAAACCAACTACAAACTCTAAAAAGTATTTAAACCCCAAATAAAATTAAAAAATATAAAAAACATTATAAACCATAAAAACTCAAAAAAAAACATAAACACTCAAAAAACCATAAAACGCCAAAAAATCATAAAAAAGGCAGAAAACATTCAAAATCCCTAAAAACCCCTAAAAACATAAAAACCATTAAAACCCCTGAAACCCACCTAAAGAAACCAGAAAAAATTAAGAACACATAAAAACCCTAAAAACTTAAAAAATGCTAAAACACCTCAAAATACCTAAAAACTTTTAAAATCCTAAAACAGTCAAAATTCCTAAATCCATAAAAACCCATAAAAATCCCAGAATATCCCAAAAAAAACCCTAAAAACTCTGAAAACCCCTAAGAAAAACATAAAAATGCTTAAAACTCCTAAAAAATAGAAATGATAATAACCCAAGAAAACACTAAAAACCCTAAATAGCCTAAAACCCTAAAAACCCTTGAAATTCATAAAACCCCCTAAAACCCTTAAAATCAAAAAAAATAACAAAAGACCACTAGAAACTCCAAAAACATTTAGACACTTAAAAACATTAAGAAACTCTAAAAAATAATGAAAGCCCTAAAATACTCAAAAAACCATAAAATCCTAAAAACACTAAAAATCATTAAAGTCATAAAAAGAAATAAAATCACTAAAAATATCGAAACTTGTAAAAACCCTCAAAACCCTTTAGAGAACATTAAAAGCCTAAAATCACTTAAAACCCCTATAAAACCAAAAAACAGTAAAGCCCATAAGAAATTCTAAAACCCATAAGAACCCAAAACACCACAAAACCCCTAAAAACCATTAAAAATAATAAAAACCCCAAAAAACCCAGAAAATCACTAAAAACTGAAAAATAATTTAAAACCCCCAAAACATTAAAAAACACAAAAAAAACTCAAAACCCCAAAAAAAATCAAAAAACCCTAAAAACACAAAAAAAACATAAAAATTGTAGATCCCCTCAAAATATCTAAAAACAAAAAACACATAAAAATCCTAAAAAATCACTAATAGTGTAAAACACCCTAAAAACCTCAAATAAAACCTAATAATCCCTAAAAAAATTAAAACCCCTAACCAACCAAAAAAATCTATAAACCCTAAAAACCCCTCAAAATACCATTAAAACCCTAAAACCCTTAAAATCATAAAAATTCCTAAAAACCCATAAACCCCTAAAAACCACTAAATCCTCTAAAAACCCTTTAAACACATAAAAACATTAAGAAACGTTAAAAACCCAAACAATATCTAAAAAACACAAAAACACACAAAAAATAAAAATAAATCCCATAAACCCTAAAAACCATCAAAATCGCTAAAAATCATTAAAACCCATAAAAATACCTAAAATGTAATGAACCTTAAAAACCCCTAATAAAACATTAAAACCCTAAAAAACAAATAAACCCCTTAAAACCTTAAAACAATAAAAACCCTAAAACACTAAAAACCCAAAAAAAAACCATCAAAATCCCAAAAAACCAAAAAAATCATAAAAAATCCATACTAATCCCTAAAAAATTCAAAATCCAAAAAATCTGGAAAAATACTAATAAAATATTAAAAACCTAAAATAAAAAAAACCCTAAAACCCCTAAAATCTATAAAAACCCGAAAACCCATTAAAAACCTCCAAAACCCTAAAAGCTACTAAAATCTCTAAAATCCCTTTAAACCCTTAAAAATATAAAAAAACTCTAAAAATATTAAAAACCTTGAAAAATCCATAAAAACCCCTAAAACCCAAAAATACCATAAAATCTCTAAAAACATTACAAAATCCTAAAACCCTAAAAATAACTAAAAACACCATAAACCATAAAAATCATAAAAATCCCATAAAAATATTAAAAAACCATAAACCCATTAAGAACCCTAATAAATCATTAAAAACTAAAAACTCTTAAAATCTCTATAAACTAAAATATGTTAGAAGCCCTAGATAGCCCTAAAGTCCCTAAAAACATGAAACCCCTAAAAACCTTAAAATCCATAAAAACCAATAAAACCCCTAATAACTAATAAAAAATATAAACCCCATTTAAAATCCTAAAAACAAAAAAATATATTAAAAAACATTAAAACACTAAAATGCTAAAAAGACCCTAAAACCCAAAAATCCAAAAAAAAACCTAGAACACCATAAACCCTCAAAGTCCCTAAAAACCCTTAAAACCAATAAAATTCCTAAAAGATTACAAAAAATCCATAAAGACACAAAAAACCATAAAAAAATTGAAAACACCTAATAAAAACTTACAAACCAAAAAAAAATTAAAAACCCTAAAAATAAAAAAATTCTAAAAACCATATAACCCCTAAAAACACTGAAAAAATAATAAAAACCCATGAAATGCCTAAAAATCACAAAAACTATAAAAAAACCCTTAAACCACTAAAAACATTGAAAAATATAAAAAACCTCAAAAACACTAATAACCTTGATAACCCAACCCCCCCCCCCCCCAATAATCCTCAAAATACCTAAAACCATAAAAACCATAAAAATCCTAAAAAATTACAATAAATAAATAAAATAATAAAATTTCAAATAACCCTAAGAAAACATTAAATCCCTACAAAAAATAAGCCCCCTAAATCCCTATAAAAGCCCAAAATAATCCAAAACCCCCTTAAAATACTAAAAAACATAAACCCTCTAAAAATGTTAAAAACCTTAAAACCCCACAAAAACCATAAAACCCACTAAAAACTTTAAAACCCCATTAATACCCTAAAAATGTGAAAAAAAACAAAAAAAATTATAAAACCCAAAAATAACTCAAAAAAACACTAAAATCCCAAAAACCCATAAAAACTACAAACCCTAAAAATTGATAAAACCCCTAAAATTCATTAAAACCCATTAAATTCATAAAAATTTTAAAAATCTGTAAAAATTCATAAAATCATAAGGAACCCTAAAAACCATAAAACCCCTAAGAAAACCATAAAAACCAAAAAACACGTAAAACCCCAAGAAATCCTAAAAAATACTAAAAACCATAGAAACCCTCAAAACCCCTAAAACCCTAAAAATCTCTAGAAACCTTAAAAATAATGAAAATCCAAAATTATCTAAAAAATTCATAAAAATAAAAAAACACACAAAATCCTAAGAAAACATTAGAAATCTAAAAACCCTTAAATCCTTTAAAACATTAAAATCTTTAAAATCCTTTAAAACTAAAAAATAGACCATAAAATCCATAAAAATCCCTGAAACCATAAAAATCTTTAAAATCATTAAAAACCCCTAAACACCCATACAAATGTGAAAAAACACTAAAAACTCAAAAAAAAACTCTTTAAACCCCAAAAAATGTTTAAAAACTCTGAAAAATTGTAAAAAATCTAAATAAATAATAAAACTCATATAACCTAAAAAAACCCATAAAAAACTAAAACCCTAAAAACCCATAAAACTCTAAAAATGAATAAAATCTATAAAAACACATAAAAATCATAAAAAATAACAAAAACATAAAACCCCTAAAAACTCTAAAACCCCTAAGAAAACCTAAAAAAAATAATTCCCCTATGAATACTAAAAACCCATAAAAACCCAAAAGCCCAAAAACAAACCTTAAAACCCTAAAAACCATAAAACCCCTCGAAAGTCCTTAAAAACCCAAAACACGCATAAAATATTAAAACCCCACTAAAAATATAAAAACCCTTTAATCCCCTAAAAATGTTAAAAAACTCTAAAAAACCTTTAATCCCCAAAAAAATAAAAACCCACAAAAACCATAAAACCCCATAAAAACCCAAAAAACAAGAAAAACCCTCAAAATCCCTAAAACCCTCAAAACCATAAAAATCCTAAAAATCCCTAAAAACATAAAAAAAACCCAAAAAAGCCTTGAAATCTCTAAATAAAACCTGAAAAACCTAAAAACATGTAAAACCCATAAAAACCTAAAAACTCTAAAAACACCAAATCCCTAAAAACTCTAAAAACACATAAAAACTATCAAAATCCATAAAAACCATAAAAACATTAAAAATACAAAAAAAACCCTAAAGATCCCTAAAAATGTAAAAAAACACTAAAACATTGAAAACTACTAAGAAAACCATAAATACCTAAGAACACTTGAAACCCCTAAAATCCCAAAAACCTCTAAAAACCCCTAATAAGACCAAAAAAACCCATAAAATCATAAAAACCCAACAAACCATAAAAAAACCTAAAACCCCATAAGGACCCTAAAACCCCACTTAAAAATCTACATACCCATTAAAACCATAAAAACAATAAAAAAATTATAAACCATTAAAACCCTACAAAAATTAAAATAACCCCAAAAAACCATCAAAACCCAAAAATCAATAAAAACTCTAAAAGTCACTAAAAACCCTAAAAACCAAAACAAAAGTCCTGAAAATACCTAAATATCTATAAAAAAGTTAAAAATACCTAAAACCCCCTAATAAATCTTTAAATACCTTAAAACACGTAAAACCCCTAAAACCTAAAAATGCTAAAAACATAAAAACCCTAAAAACCATTTAACACCCTCAAAATCCATAAAAACCCTAAAGCCCATAAAAATACTAAATATTCCATTAAAATCCATAAAAAACTAAAATCCCCTAAGAAATATTTAAAAACCTAAAACTCATAAAACCCCAAAAAACCAAAAAATTTGCTAAAACGCCTAAAAGACCCTAAAAATCATAAAAACTCCTAAAAATAAATAAATATGGAAACCTATAAAAACCATAAAACCCACAAAAATCTCAAAAAACTATTTAAATCTATAAAAACATTTAAAAACATAAAATCCCAAAAAAAATAAAAAAATAAAAAACCATAAAACCCTAAAAAACCCCTACAACTCCAAAAAATCTCTAAAAACTCAAAAAACAATAAAAATCCTAAAAAAACCAAAAAAAAACCCTAAAAACATAAAAAACTATAAAATCCCTGAAAAAATCATAGAAAAAATTAAAATCACAAAAACACTTAAGACCCCTAAAATTATAAAAAAAAATATAAAATCCTTAAAAAACCGAAAAACATAAACCAATAAAACCCATAAAAACGTTAAACACCCATAAAACCCCTGAAAACCATAAAAAAACTAAAAACATTTTAAACCCCTAAAAATGTTAAAAAACTATAAAAATACTTAAAACCCTAAAAAAGTGAAAAAAAAATAGTAAAACACCAAAAACCCAACAAACCCTAAAAAACCCTCAAAACTGAAAAATACCTAAAACCCTAAAATCCAAAAAAACAAATACCTAAAAATACCTGAACTTGTAAAAACCCCTATCACTTCTAGAAATTAAAGCTATAGCCAAGGACCTATAGCCACAATTCTATCGGTCTGTGGATATATCTTGTTTATAGACACGGTATAATTGGATGACCATGGCTATTTGTTGGAAACCCTTCATTCTAACTGATCCTCAAACCCTCCCATTCTCTGACAAACCCCTCCTACCCTCACGATTCCTCCTCGCCACAGCCTCCACCTCGCCGCACCCTCCTCCTCCCCGATGCCTCCTCGCCGCACCCTCCTCATCACCACAACCCTCCTTCCCGATGACTCCTCGTGGCACCCTCCTCATCACCGCGTCCCTCCTCCCCGACGCCTCCTCACCGCAACCCTCCTCCTCGATGCCGCTCTTCCGATGCCTCCTCACCACGACCCTCCTCCTCACTGTGACCCTCCTCCCTGACGCCTCCTCCCTGATGCCTCTCTTCTGACGCCGAGGTCGACACCCCCATCGCCCTCCCCGACACCTTTTCACTAGAAACCCTCAAAACCCTCGACCCCTCATCGTCGTGACCCTCCTCACCCCGACCCTCCTCCAGGGAATCTGCTCTAAGCTGCCTCCCCTCCTCCTCTATTCCCGACGGTTCTCCCCCACAACCCTCAACACCAGAGGTAATCCCCTATATCTTACTTCATCCCCATTTACAATTATTGTTGAATTTTTTAAACCTTATGTATTTTTAATATTATTATTCACTTACTCCCATTTCCACACTGATATTCTCTACTATAACCCCTCAATTTACCACACAGTAACCACTAATTTGGGACTTGACCACATCAACCTCCTATAATGTGACCGGTGTAGATTTTTGAAAATGATCTTCTCCTTAGAGTCTCCAAATTCATTGGTCTATGTGTGAGGTTCTATAAAAAAGAACACAAAACCAACATGAATTGTCATGCTTAAGTTATAAACTAGATAACGGAGAATTTGTATATTTTTATACAACTGCTATGAGGAATCGATATTTTAGGAGGAGGAAGACAGAGAATAGGGGAAGAAGAGAATGAGAAGAACATTCAAGCAGTATCTCTTTTCTCCTTTCTATAGGTTTTACATCTTTTAAATTATACCTTTGATATTATTTTTCAATTTGATAATTATCTGTATTGTTTTATTTTGGCTTCTTTTTATCTTCTACTCAGTGTCTGCTAATTTTCACCTTGAACACATATATTTGGAAATATGAATATACATGACATATTACCACTATTAACATCTTCAAATTTACTATATTTTTTTCCTTAATTATTCATCACATGAATCAACTAAATTTGTGAATTTTATACCTCGAAATTAACCTGTTAGATTATTGAGAGAATATAATTGTAGTTATATAGTGGAAACACCAATAATAACTCATAAAAAGTGATAATAGACCATCACAATGTTTTTTGAAATCATGAAGGACATTATTAATGTAGTTGATAAATCCTATGGTGCTTTCTATTTTTATTCCATGGAATATGAGTGTTCTAGATCATCATCCCCACATAATTCTTCCTTTCAAGAAAAAAGGTTCATTCCCACCCCACCATTACTTTTAAGGTGGCGTTTGGAGTATGATGGCTATGTATTGGGTATGGTTTGGATTTATCTTTGGGGGTTTCGGTTGGTGGTAATCCCTCAAGTTGGTGGTTCTTGTTGTGGTCTCTCTTGTTGTTTTGATGTAAAACTCCTGATATAGGGAATTTTGGTGATTTCTGGTTGATTCGATTGTGTATTTTTATTAGGAAGTTTCTTGTTAGATCAGTTAAGGGGGTGGATTGTTTATTATTATCAAGGTTGAATGTGTGGGGTTTGGTTGTTATGATTGGTGTGTAAGAGAGTAACCCTTATATTATTATGATAAACCTTATGGTTTGGTGTTTTGGAAATGATATTTTGTTATAAAGTAAGGATGAATGGTAGTTTCATGATTTTGTGGTAATAATACATGCTTAGGATTGTGGTGCGATGGGTTTCTAATTAGTAATGTTGTTATTACGAGATGATTTTGAGTAAAAATTCATCAAAAAATAATTTAATTAGGATGACATTGTGTTCTCATGGGAAATATGTTCAAGTGGTTGTTTCCCTCATATTATGTTACAACTACTTTGATCCATTGACCAAGGCCTTTGAAAAAGAAAATCATTGGTTTTATAAGTTGTCCATGAGTTCTAAGAGTAACCGCATCTAATTTTAGTAGTGACATGGGATCGTAGGATGTTTAGAATATATTGAAGAAAGTTTAGTTCCTATTTGAATGGATTGGAACTCTAGAGGATATATGGGTGAAACCAGAAGTTTCTAAATTCAAAGGAGATGAATCAGAATGGATAAATACATTTTATCATAAAAGAAGGAATGAGGAGGTTTTATGGACCGAGTTTCATTCCCTCTTCTATGAGAGGCTATGGTAGATTAACAGAATAATAGCATGTTTTGGGGATTCATGGAGCTATATCATTATGGGAATCTGTAATGGAGTATGCCGCTAAATTTGAAAGGTTTATTAATTTTATACTATCCTTCAAATGAAATTTATTCATAAAGGAATTCTATTTTTTAAATGGTCTTATGTACTCATTATGGGTATGAGTAGCTTCCTTTTATCTGGAAACCTACTAGGATATATTCAATAAAGACTAAGCTATCTATGTAGATACATCCATTGCATAGGAAGGTGAACAGAGAAGGATGGAAACCGGGCAGGAATGAATGTTGGTTGGTGATCCTCAGTATGAGGATGGCAGAGTAAATTTAATGAGTAATATCTCAGCTCAATATTAGAAAAATAAATGAACTGTAGTATATTTATCATGTATCAAGAATGTGTGTGCATTCCCTTAGTATTGGGATTGGAAAAATAGGTTTCATGTATGTGTCGAGATGTGCGTTTCTGTATTATTTTATTAGGATAAGCCATCCTAGGTGAAGTGACTTTTAGTACCATACTTAATGAGGTATTCATAAAGTTATTATTTTTTTCTATAATTTGGATTTCCCTATCTAATATCTTTTAATGTATTATTTTTGTTGGATATAATGTGTGTTTGAAAGATGATAGTTTTTAAATGAATAAATTTTGTTGAGATTATTGGTCTAGGATCTTCTATATCAAGGGATGGTTATCATTATCAAGATTGTGAAATGTATGAACTTAGATAGTAAATGGATGAATTTAGTGTCTGGAGATAGATGTTGGGTGAACAATATTTGGTTCAAAGATGACAACAAAATTAATGATTTACCTATAGTGGTTGGTATAGTCAATGTGTTCAGTTAATTATGAGGAGTTTATATTGGTAAATATGCTATTTAGAGCTTCTGTATTTCTAAGATGTCATTCAGATCAATGTGTTGGGTTAAGTTTCAATATTTGATATTGTAGTGGGCTAGTGCTTGAAAATTCTAGTGTGGAGTTTGAAAGGGAGCCTAAAAAGGGTACTCTAAAGGCTGTTGAAAGTGTGTGTGTAAGGGAAACCAAGTTGTCCAAATTGTTAAGAATTTATGACATAGACTCCATAACAATAATAATTTTTGAAAGATAAAAGGAAAGAACCAATTATCACATGTTTGGAAATAGTTTCTACAAAGAAGGAATATACAATCAAGAAGAAGGAAGATCATGCACCAAAAGATTGTCTAATCATATTAGAAAACTGGTTTGAAAAATCTAAGAGGATTGAGTAAGAATAAAAGAAGTAAAATTCTCTACTTTATAAAATTGATAAACCTATATAAACTAAGAATAAAGGTGAATTCTAGAATAATAACATGCTAAAAAATGAGGTTTCAATCTAAAAAATTAATAATGGTATAGGTATGAAGAGTTTTAGGTATTTTATGCATTCAAGGAATGGATTTTCTAGGGTAAGAACAATGTCTAATCCCTATTTCTTTCTTTTAAGTGATGATGGAGGTTTACTTTATTCTCATATTTTGGTGATTTTTTGTTTTTGAATAGGCAATTGAAGGTGATGTTTGAAAAATAAAGAGCTCTATCAATGATCATGTTATTTAGTATTGGGATGTACATATCAATTTGAATATTATTTGTTCATTGTTGGTTATGGATTCATGTATCATTTATCATGTACAGTTGACACACTGGTCACATATATATAAGAATTTGTTATATCTCATTTCTTTTCCCACTATTTTCTTATAGGTGGTTTCTTTTGATAATACCAGTTCTATCCACCACCATCGATGACAATGAGTTCAAGATTTGGGTAAGGTTTATTTCGTTTTTATTCTTTGGCCCAATTTTAATTAGGGCCTTTCTGATTTTTGGGTTCCTTATATTTTTGTTGTGTGTTTTGGATTTCATTGAGTTGGATTCGAGTCGTCGTTGACGAAGGCTTACATGTGTATGCATAGGTAGTCATATGCATATGTAAGTTCCCCCTTTATATATATTCACTCATGGAAGTATGAATATATATATTGGGGCAAGGTGTGCTTATATATAGATATGAAAAATGCATACGCGTTTAAGTGTAAAGGGGTATATACAAGTATAAACATATATCTAAGGACCCCCTTGTGCATATTTGGCCATGAAAATATGTACATAGGGGCTAGGTGTCCTTATATATATGTTAAGTTGCATATGCATGCAAGCGGAAAAAAGGAAGATTCGAGTTGTCGTCTTCAAAAGCAAATGTGCCTTGAGGTTGAGGTAGGGTCCCTCTCCTAGCCTATTTAATTCAAGAATGTTTTAAATTGCATTTAGTTGACTTATTAATTTTTCATCTTTATATTAAATTACAATTCTTGAATAAGTTTTAGTTAAGTTAATTGTTTCGTTTGATAAATAAGTCATGGTTTTGTAATAAAACCCCCCCAATGGAGGTGTTCTGTCTGCGAAAACTCACAGTGGTATACCTTTCTTAACATTATTGCATTGATGTTTTCGTTATACTTGATGTCATTGTTAGTCATAAAGAACACATTATACTTGACCCTTTTTATATCCCTATAGGGGGTTTCCCTCTTTTTATTAAAATGGTTGTTTGAACCAAGACACTCTTTAAGTGTTGTTAGACTTTTAAGACGGGTCCCATGTTGTGTGACCATGCCACATGGAATGTGATATTTAAATCCAAAAAAAATCCTAGTTCCATAGCCTAGGGGTCCCATAGTACCAGTAATGTCATATTACATGTTATGTAACCTGTGATTTTCCGGATCCCATGGGGTATTCCTCTAGGTATTCCTACACATTGCTAGATCTCCAAACCTCACCGAATTAGGTATATCAGGGGTCATCCAATCCTCTAGTCATCACAGATTAGCATTCATTTCTTTAAATCTTCTGATGAAACATCTTCTCATGCCATCAATATCATCCTATTTAAAACTAAGTAGAAGATGCTGCCCCGCGGATGTCGCTGGACTGGGCCAACATGCTGTGGTCACACCGAGGTCACGCCGCATTCACATCGCGGTCATGCTGTGGTCACGCCGCATTCACGCCGCGGTCACGCTGCGGTCACACCGCGTTCACGTCGCAGTCACGCCACGGTAATGCCGTGATTTGGCCCTGCTCCAGCCACATCCAGCCCACACCATCCCCTTCCACATTCATTTTAGCCCATTTCCACCAGCATTCCAGCCCGCAACAGCCCCCCTACCACCTTCGAATCAGCCAGCACCATCCCCCCAGCACCTGCAACCATCCCCCTTCCACTAGCATTCCAGCCCCCTTCCACCTGCATTCAATCCCTCACCAAATTAGGTATATCAGGGGTCCTCCAATCCTCTAGTCATCACAGATTAGAATTAATTTCTTTAAATCGTCTGAGAAAACATCCTATCATGCCATCCATATCATCCTATTTGAAACTAAGTGGAAGATGCTGCCATGCATATGTCGCTGGACCGGGCCAACACGCTACGGTCACATCGCGGTCATGCCGCGGTCATGTCATGATTTGGCCCTACTCTAGAATGAAACCCTGCGGTGGTTCACAGTGATAGTATTCGATGAGTCTTGTGATCAATGATGAGACTGACTAATTACAATTTTTGTCGGTGGGGCGACAACCAGAATGTTGCCCCGCCTCCTCTCATTCCCTTTGCTCATGGATGGAAGATGTTGCACCGCGAATGTCACTGGACCAGGACAACACGCTTCTGTCATGCCACAGTCACACCGCGGTCACGCCGTGGTCACACCGCGGTCATGCCACAGTCATGCTGCGGTCACGCCATGGTAATGCCGTGATTTGGCCCTACTCCAGCCATATCCAGCCCACACCAGCCCCCTTACACCTTCATTTTAGCCCGCTATCACCATCATTCCAGCCCACAACATCCCCCCTGCCACCTTCGAATTAGAACACACCATCCCCCCAGCACCTACAACCATCCCCCTTCCACCAGCATTCCAGCCCCCTTCCACCTGCATTCGAGCCCACACCAGACCCCAGCCACCTGCAATCCAGCCCACACCATTTAGGTCATTCCCTTTGGATTAAATCATGATAACACTACATACCAACACTAAACACATTATATCATTAATACCTTCTTATAATGAATAGATGGATGATATTTTTAATGACATGGTTATCAAATCTCAATAGATATGTGATTATTTCAAAGATATTTAAATAATATTTAACAAGTTGCAGTAGCACAACCTAAACATGAATCTGGTAAAATGTATTTTCAAGGTAATGCTAGGGGAACCTTTCTTACATTTATAACTTCATATCTAACCTGGCTGACATGTCTCTACACTGCTGTGAGATGTTGTTTGGAAGGGGGAATAATAAAGGGGGGATATTGTTTTTTAGAAAATAGATCTACTCTGAAGATACAGGGGCAGCGGCCATCGGCCTCGCGGTGTGACCACGGGGAGTCCTTTCTGGTAATCGGTGGTATCCATATGATATACTTAAGCATCGGAGGTCTGCTTGGTCAGCCCGAAACTCCAAGAAACCTAAGAGTTTGTAGGTAAGAAATGGTGTTAGACGTCTCACCATCTTGGACCACTGACGCAGCGTACACGTCCCTGTGGATGGAGATCATTCCCTTCCGGACAGCATCATGTGCGCCATCAAATAGAGACATTATCCTTGAATCCCACAAGGACATAATGACCGCCACAATAGCAGTAGTGGAGAGGTTTCCCAACTGCTCACCACATCACATATGTAGCAGACTGGGCATCAGATCCGTAAGAAGAATGCTAGAGTCCACCGCAATCCCAAACAGCATTCCTAGATAACTCCAGAGTTTCCGTTCCTGGCCGCACTCCATAATCACATGGTATGTGGTGTCTTCTGCAACTATACATAAGGCACACCGAGAGGCCATCTGAAATCCAACTCACTTCAAATTTTCGGAGGTAGGAAGTCTATTTTCTCAGATTATTCAAAGAAGGAGAAATCGGGATGGCTGAATGAATGGAGCCCTGAACATCATAAGCCAGGTTGGGGCGTGGTCAGTACCGCCACATGCAATCATGTAAAACTCTTTGGGGTCAGAAATCCCAATCCTTCTATGAAGCCAGATCAGTTTTTCACAATCCATAAATTCATAATTATTAACATCAGATGGGACATTCATAGAATGCAAGGGATGATCCTGCCAGAAGGTGTTCCAGCAACTATGAGTGGAGTCTCTACTGACCCACCATTTAGTATCCTACATTATCATTGCATAGGCCTGCTTAAGGGAAGACAATACCGAGGATTCAAGGTAGTATTTATATCCATTATATAGCCGTTTTTTGAACCTTCTTGACAGAAACTCATCATCAAAATCATTTGAGATCAGCCTCCAAGTGAATTTTCTAATCAGACCATCATTAATGGTATGAAGATCCTTGACCCATAATCCTCCCATTTCCACAGGTTTTATGCATTATTTCCACTTCACTGTGACCAAATTCCTTTCAAAGATTGATCATGTCCATATAAAGTTTCTCACCAGGCTTTGATGTTCCTTAATAATGCCTCACGACCATTTGTATCAAGTGAAAGCACAAGGATCCCCTCTTTACCCCCTGATATTTAAAGGGCAAGGATCCCCTCTTCACCCCAAGGTATTAAGTGATCCTGTTATTTTTTCCAACATGAATTCCATTACCAAAAACAATTTAAGATTTGTCCCATCTTATGGCCTATCCAGCCACATCCTCATAGTGAGTGAAAAGAGCCATTATATAGGATATGGTTCTCTTTTAAGCATACCCCAGCAATACAATTTCATCATTATAGAGAATATGGGGTAGGGCATGATCATTAAAACCAACTCTAATCCTCTTATAAATACCCAGATGAGAAATCTCATTGATGCATCAACTTATGTAATACTATGAAATTGCAAACAGTATACCCGATAAGGGGTCACCTTTTCGTACACCCCATGAGAAAGAGAAGAACCCTCTCAGTGCACTGTTCATAAGAATTAACATCCACGAGGATACAAGAATAGTGTTAACCAGGTTTAGAAATCTATTCGAGAACCCATTCCTGTGAATTATCTCAATGAGAAAACTCCATTTATGGGTATCAAAAGCCTTAGAGATGTCAATCTTAAGAGCAAAGTTCCCTTCCTTTGACTTCCTTTTCATAAGGTTAGCACTCTTAGAGGCCATGAAAAGGAATTTATGTATGTTCCTTCTTAGATTTAGTAGTCATATTAATGTTATCTGAAGTCTAAGAAATACCAATAGTATGATTGAAAAAAGGGGAGGAGATGTACCTGAAATATTTGTAGCAAGGTTGTCATGTGAAGTACCTGAATGTTTTTCCTGCTTTTTTCTAGAACCTGGTGGAATCTCTGGTGTGTCCACCAGGTTTGGTTGCTCTTGATAATATGAAAATATACACCTCTAATTCTTGACCAATTCAATTGGAAGATTTGGGTTGTCATCTTTCTAATCTTGAAAACCTGAGGCAACCAAATTTTGATTTGGGTAACTGTCTAGAGCAGTCTTTGAAACACCCAGAACTTCAGGTGCCATGGCCATCTCCTTGGGAGATGCACTGTCCTAACCAAGTGGGGTTTAAGGGGTCTATTCAAAGCTGAAGTTATTCTCCACATAAGTTTCACTGCTCAAGTGTAAACCCCCAAGAGGGTTGCATTTGTTCTACTTAGAGTCATTATTCAAAATCGGCTTGGTCTGGTCATCTTGTATGTCAAGTAGTATGCCAACCTGTTTTGATTCACAGCCCAAAGAAGAAGAAGGGTATGAAGATTGAACATTGTCAATATTCATACCATTAAAAATATCATTATAAATTTGATGTTCTTTATTACCTTTATAGGAGTCCAAAAGACTATCCCCTACAGCTAAAACAGCCAAGGCAGGGTTTGTCGTAATATGCAGGTCTCTAGGTAGTGATGAGCCTATTTGATCACATGAATTCAAAGCTAATTTAATATCCCTATCCAGACCCAGAGGTGGGTTTGAGTGGCCTTGCATGCTGGTTGAATTGGTAAACATGATCTAAGAAAATAGTAAGCGTAATGAAATCCAAGTGAAAAACATAAACCACCGAGAAAACCAGTAGACCCATCATCTCCATCACCACTAAACCCCAACCTCCCAACTTTCAATCAACAAGCAACCCCTAGTGGAACTGGAAATAGTAATAGCCTAATTGACACCAGAAGAACTCCCCACCAAGAAGCAAACAACTATAATCTAATAACACTATCAAATAGCACATGTACTAGAGAAAAACCCAATAACAATTATAGTTTTAGTAGTAACCCACTCAACAGTAATAGCACCAACACCTATAAGCCAACAGCAATGTCCATCAACTAGGAATGTACTCAAATTTACATCCTAAGCCACCAGAACCAACCCATACCATTCTTGCAACACACCCCATCAAATAGGCATCCTACACCACACAAAAAAACAAGCCAATAACCCATTTACCAACTCACAGTCAACAATAGCACCCAATCTATGTTAACAATCCAGTCCACAAAAACAGAACCTCCAGCACCTCTAAGCCAACACCATCCATAATTTTAGCCTCTACACCCATCCATCACCAATCATCCATCTTGATGTTCCTATCTAGAAGCTCACAGAACTACTCAACAACATCTCCCAGTATCTGTAGCACCAAAAATAATCAACCAATATTTTGTAAATCTCCCAGTAGCCACACCACCTCCTTTTATTATGTATTCAATGAATCAAAATATTATTTATCTTTTTCTTTAGATGATTGGCCTCTATCAATAGTGGGATAGGATTGATCTCCAATTTTCTAAATAGAGGTAAATAATGCAGTCTCAAAAACCACTTTAATATCAGTATGAATAAAAAGTTTCATGTCTATGTAATCATTTATGATAGAAATTGATTGGATTTGGACTATCATTTTAGTTTTAAAGAATACTAGTTGATCTTGATGATTTATATTATCATTGTCTTTAACTTGTTCTTCAGTAAAAGACCTTTGATTCTTATTTTCATCATGATTGATAATAAAATCCTCTTTCTATTCTTTGTTCTATGGTTGAGTAATTTCACTAGATACTGAAAGCACTATGTTTTGTGCAAGAACTGTAGTACCCTAAAATGTAGGTTTGTTCCTCTAACTATGTCATATTACAAGGGCCTTAAACAATGTTTACCGCAAATTTTATTCTATAGATTGAGGTAATATATTTCTGGTTCTATATTAGAGATTTTGTATCTAATTATTTTTCTCTTTTCTTGAACTTGGCAATCTATTATGGACATTGAATTATCTTCTTCTTGAATATGCACTGAAGGTACAGATCCTAAAATACCTCACCCCTCCTATGAAATATGACCCAATCTTTTTTGGTATTGTTCATCAAAAGTTAAAAGTTTCAGAATCACATAATCCCTACAACAGACCACTCAACTCACCTACAATAATCACCATCAATCAAACCCACCTTCTTGTTCCCTTAAAAAACCAAAAACCATCCACCTACCACCCAACCACAACACCGCTCCCCTAAACACCAATAATTGCAGTCGTCCCACCCAACACCAAACAAAACCCAACCCTCCTAACCACTCACACCAGAATAGCTACTGCAACCCAAAAGGCTGCTGGAAAGAACCCATCCAATAAAGAAAACCTTCCTTTAGGAACAACAACACTAGTCCATACGTAACTTGAACCAACTACTACTTCATGAACCTTGAAGCCAAGGAAACATTCTACAATATCATGGCACCAAACCACCACATTTGACCACTCAAAGACTCAAGGAAACAATATCCTAAATCACCATGTGAAAAAGACCAGCCACTAAAGGAACGCCTAACCAGTAAACCAAAAACTCAACCACAACCATCCACAACAAATCCTCTACATGTAGACAAGTAGCAGGAAAACCACAACCCAAAAAGAAACCAATCAACCAAAAACTAGAAATACCCGCTTGAATCACCCACACCATGAACCCTATCCTCGACAACTGCACCTTCAATAATAAAATGTAACTCTATCTGCACCACACTAGAAGCCCCTCTAGAATCATCCCCACACACTAAAATCATGCATCCTCTGCATAGGATCCTTGCACTATAAACATCCCACACCCACCAAACACCATAATAACAACAAGAACCCCCACAAGAACATCGCCTGCATGACCCACACAAGCTGAGAACCAGCCAAAAAATCCACTCTACATTCCTATCCCTTTCCAACAGATAAATCCAACACTAAAAACCCACAATAGACCCAAAGGCAGCACAACAGTATAGGGTTTCCAGGAGGGGGGGCTGTTGTCCGGGTGGGGTGGTCCAAGGGGGTTTCCAGGAGGGAGGCGGTGTCCAGCAGGGGGGTGTCCAGCAGGGGGGGATGTCTGGGTGGGGTTGTCCTGGGGGGGGGGGGTATGTCCAGGTGGGTTTCCAAGAGGGGGGCTGTCTAGGCAGGGGGTTTCCAGTAGGGGTGGTTCTGTCCAGGTAGGGGGGAGGGGTGTCTAGCAGAGGTGGTGTTGTCCAGGCAGGGGGGGGAGGGGTGTCTAGGAGGGAGGGGGTGCTGTCCAAGCAGGGGGGAGAGGTGTCCAGGAGGGAGGGAGGGGGTGTTATCCAGGCAGGGGGGAGAGGTGTGCAGGAGGGAGGGAGGGGGCTGTCCAGGCAGGGGGAGGGGTGTCCAGCAGGGGTGGTGTTGTCCAGGCAGGGGGGAGAGGTGTCTAGGAGTGAGGGAGGGGGTGTTGTCCAGGCAGGGGGGGAGGGGTGTCCAGCAGGGGTGGTGCTATCCAGGCAGGGGGGAGGGGTGTCCAAGAGGGAGGGGGTGTTGTCCAGTAAGGGGGAGAGGTGTCCAGAAGGGAGGGAGGGGGAGTTCTGTCCAGGCAGGGGGGAGAGGTGTCCGGGAGGGAGGGAGGGGGTTGTCCATGTAGGGGGTGCTATCCAGGCAGGGGGAGGGGTGTCCAGCAGGGGTGGTGCTATCCAGGCAGGGGGGAGAGGTGTCTAGGAGGGAGGGGGTGCTATCCAGGGAGGGGGAGGGGTGTCCAGCAGGGGGGGTGCTGTCTAGGTAAGGGGGAGAGGTGTGCAGCAGGGAGGTAGGGGGGTGTTGTCCAAGAAGGGGGGTGTCCAGGGGGAGAGGTGTCCAGGAGGGGGGGCTGTCCAGGCAGGGGGAGAGGTGTCCAGGAGGGAGGGGGGCTGTCCAGGCAGGGGGGAGGTGTCTATGAGGGGGTGTTGTAGGGGGGTGGGCTACCACATTAGATGATTTCTTCATTCCATTCAGAATAACTTCATAACTACACATATTGATTGTTGTAATGACATAAATATATCTTCATTCAACATCAATCAGTACATAACAATTTTTGGGAACCATAGTTCTATTCAGCTCTACTGTAACTTAAACATCATTATGACTTGAACTTTGTATAACCACTCATCAATATCCCATGTTAGCATAAGATGATTAAACTATTATTAAATAGGGGGGCTGTCCAGAGGGGGATTTTAGGGGGAGGAGGGGGGGCTATCCAGGGGAGGCCTTGTAGGAGGGAGGGTTGTCCATGGGAGGCTTTGCAGGGGGGAGGGGTGCTGTCCTGGGGAGGCTTTGCAGGGGGGAGGGGGATGCAGGGGGTGGGATGTGTAGGGGAGAGGGTGGGGGATATTTTTTGGGGGGAGGGGGGCTGTCCTGGAAGGGGGGTGTCGAGGAAGGGCTTTACAAGGGGAGGGGGTTGTCCAGGGGGGCTTTGTAGGGGGAGGGGGCTGCAGGGGGGGTTTTCTACTGCAAGGGGAGTGGGGGGTGTCTAGGGGGGCTTTGCAGGGGTGGGGGCTCCAAGGGGGAGGGGGCTCCAAGGGGAGTGGGGGTCTGTGCAGTGGGGTTCGAGGGTATTTTTTATGGATTTTCAGACCCTATAGCCATGGTTTTAAACCGTGGCTATTAGTTAATTTCCACGATTAAAAACTGTGGCTATAGGCCTAATTCCACGGTTTAAAACCCTGGCAATAAAGTGTGTATGTCCTCTTGTATATCCAGGGTTCTAAACGGTGGCTATAGTGATATTACCACAGTTTGAACCATGGTTGTATACCTAGAGCCATGGTTCAAACCGTGGCTATAGATATAGAGCCACGGTTTGGAACCGTGGCTATAGGTCTAGTCCTATAGCCACGCCAAACATAGCCACGGTTCCTCAAACTGTGGCTATTACCTATAGCCACTATTTAAAAATGTGGATATAGCCCAAATTTTCAATAGTGTATAAACCCAAAAACCCTAGGAATCTTAAAAATCTGAAACCCTTAAAACCAATAAGAAATGCTAAAACACTAAAAACCTCTAAAGACCCTAAAAACCATAACCCCCCAACCATAAAAAACCTAAAAACAATAAAATAACTAAAAATCTCTAAAAAATAGAAAACACAAAAACCCTAAAAAACACTAAGAAAACCATAAAAACCAAAAAAAATTAAAACCTCTAAAACCCTAAAAATGATAAATACCATTAAAAATCCGAAAAACCCATAAAATATTAAAACCCTTAAAAACCATAAAGACACATAAAACCAAAAAAACCCCCCAAAAACCCATAAAACCCCTAAAACCACTCAAAACTCTAAAAACCTTTCAAACAATTTGAAACGTAGAAAATCTAAAAAACCATAATACCCCTAAAAGATAACACCCCCTAAAAATCCAAAAATACTATAAAACCCCTAAACTCTCTAAAAGACCCTAAAACCCCTCAAAATCCCTAAAAACCCTGAAACCTATAAAAATCTGAAAAAATCCCTAAAAACATAAAAACCCACAAAAACCGAGAAAAACCATAAATGACTTAACAAAATAAAACACTTAAAACCCATAAAAACCCTAAAAAGCATAAAACTCCTAAAAACATCAAAACCCTAAAAACACTAAAAATCCATAAAAACCCTAAAAAATTATATAAATCATAAAAAAATTCATAAAATCTTTAAAAACATAAAAACCCTAAAACCCCTAAAAACCCCAAGAAAATCATAACAATCTAAAAACAATTAAAACCCCTAAATACAAAAAATATATATATAAAAACCCTAAATGACCATAAAAACCCAAAACCCCCCTAAAATTCTAAAAACCAATAAAACCCTTTAAAACCCATAAAAACCATAAAAACCATAAAAAACCCAAAAATAACAAATAGAAAGTCTTTAAACACTCAAAATGTTAAAATACTCTAAAACCATTAAAACCCCTAAAAAGATAAAGAAAACCCAAAAAACCATAAAAATCCTAAAAAAATCACTAAAAATCCCTGAAAACATAAAAACCCTAAAAACTATAAGAAAACCTAAGAGAACCTAAAAAACCATGAAGCACTTAAGACTCCAAAAAACCTAAAAACATTAAAAACCCTAAAAACCAATTAAATCCATAAAAACCCACTAAAACTCTAAAAACCATTTAAATACCAAAAAACACTAAAAATTTAAAAGAAAATGTAAGAACCATAATCTTCCATTGTGATCCTATGATGAGGACCCCTGAATAGCATGATGAAATGAAACTTAGATGCTTCATGAATTAATTGCAAAGGACTACCCTTGTATGGTATATGAGTTTTAATTCCTGATTGATTACTGTATGGGAAGATCTCCATCAAAATTTACTCTTCTAGTTCAGCTCAACATTGAAAAAGACAACATTCTTTGATCTCATAATCTTCCAATAAAGGGATAATGAAATAGTCTCATATTTCATTTCTTGGTGGAAATTATTGACTTACTCCTTGAACCAATTTCTCCTTTAAGAAGAAATTTTTTCAATATGTATATAAAATATCCATGATTAATTTCACACACTGTTAATCCCTATGAAATACATAAGAGGGTTTTGAGATCTAGACAAAATTGCTCAAAAGTTGAAAAACTCCATCAAATAGACCAAATCCAAGTCCCAGATAATCCCACAAGCTCAGGGAAGGAGAAAAGAAAAGGAATATGTTGCAACAGTGACACTTATACAGGACCCTCTACCCACTCCTACCTCAAAGACCACATCATACTATGGAGCTCTACCTCATTTGGGTCAACAGTAATGACCTCCTAGTAAGGATGATCAGAGAGATTAGAAGAGGAAGTAGTCTGAGGAGAGGGAAAACAAGTTATATTCCTTTTAGAATGACCATGTCCCTTCTACTTCATCTCAGCAATGGAAAACAACTTAGTCCAGTTTACAAATCCCAAGAAGAATAACAAAGAGATTGATAAGGATCTCCCAAACTATTTCTCATTCCATCAATTCACTACCAAAAAACTGGGTTTCTGTAGCGCCACCCTTTATCAGCACTAAAAAAATCACTTATAAAGGGGAGCCTTTATCAGTGCTATAAAAAATCCCTAATAAAGAGGCACTTTTAACAGTGCTAAAAAAGCACTGTTAAAAGTAACATTTTATCAGCGCTTTTTCTAGTCCTGATAAAGGCCCCCCTTTTATCAGTGCTTTCTTTAGCACTGTTAAAGGGGACCCCTTTATCATCACTTTTTTTAGTAGCGCTGATAAAGGGGGGATTTATCAGCGCTTTTCCCTAGTGCTGATAAATTTTATGTTTGATAAAAAACATGAAAAAAAATATTATTATATGATGATATTTATATTGATATAATTATAATATATATTTTTTAAATATGTTTTAGAAAAGTATAAATAAGCTAATAAATTTATTATATAATAAATTTAGTGAAAATGGCTTTAATTTTTTTTTTAAATATTATTAATTAAAAAATTTCTAATTATCATCGACTAATAATCATTTAATAACAATTGGAAAACACTAAAAATCAAAAAGATTTATAAAAGATCTAAAATAAGTTAAAAATGTAACTCAAACTTAAAACGGGCATAACTTTTTATTCGGGTGTTTTTTTGAGCTATATAGCATATCAAATAGAAGCATGCAATGAGCTCTACATGCTAATGATTGAACGGAACCTTCTGTCACATTTTTTGGGGCCAAAAAGGCCCAGGAGGCCTCTAAAACTGAGTTTTTAGTCGGGATACTAAATTTGTTAACATTTAAACAGGTATAACTTCAGATCCAAATGTATATTAGGCTTTTACCACATATCATGTTGAATATTGGTTAATTTTCTTCAATTTGACTGGTTGTGGAGTTGAAACGGGAATCTGGATTAGAAGTTATGGTCGTTTTAACATTCTATGACTTTTCAAATACACATATATATGTATTTATTCATAAATATGTGTGTGTGTGTGTGTGTGTGTTGTATATATGTATGTATGTAATTATTTATTTATTTATAATCACACATAAAAAACATATTTTATAAATGTATTTAAAACTAATCTGGTAAATATATATTAATATACAAATAAATATACGGATAAAAAATTAAAGCTAAAAATATATATATAAATAAATATTAATATATATTAATATATGAATTAATATATATATATACTAATATATGAATAAATATATATGTATTAATATAACTATATATATTTATATTCATATGAATCTATATTAATATACAAATATATATATATATATGAATAAATATATATGTATTAATAATACTAAATATATTTATATTAATATGAATCTATATTAATATAAAAATAAATATAACTATATATATATAAATAAATAGATATATCATTAAATAGAGAAAAAAATGGCTTAGTGGTAAAGGTGCTGGCACGCAAGGGGGAGTTCACGGGTTCGTGTTCAGGTGGAAGCAAGGAGGTGCCCGCGTGTGGGGGATGTGCGGGAAGGGAAATGTTTGGGAGAGTGTGAGACTGGGGGTCCGCCTAGCACTAATAAAGGGGGGTCCAATGCTGTTAAAAGCTCCCCCCCCCCCAATTATATAATTATTTTATTTTTTTACTTTTATCAACACTTTTTAAAATCACTAATAAAATGTTCCTTTATCAGTGTTTTTCTTAGCGTTGATAAAAGGGACCCCTCCCCCCCTCCTATCTTCTCCTTGATTAACAATTCTTTTTTTAGCACTGTTAATGAAATTTTCTAGCATTGATAAAGGCAATATTTATTGTAGTGATTGTTGGGGAATCTCATTCAGGAGTGTTTTGTTTTCAAGTACCTCCTACAAAAGTGGGTGGATTCTGGGAAATGGAAACCGAATAATTTTCCAGCTCAGGTGGCATATGTTTCTATTTCTGATCCGAAGGAGGAAGGAGAGTGGAAAGAAGTTAAAATCAAGAATTCTTAGAAGTTAGATGACTAGATGGTCAGAAAAATAATCAAACGGACACATGCCATTATATGTACATATTTGAGACATCTGACTGTGACTCCTTCCACTTCCGCTATAGAAAAGATAGCATCATCAAAAGCCCAGTCCTTTGAAGGCCCATCCTCAAAGAAAAGACATGACCGAAAGGATAAGTAACAAATAGAAGAAGATGAGTTCATGTCAAGGCAAAAGTTAACCTTATCCTTAGAAGATTTCATACCAACCATCTCAAAATCATGGGAAATTCCCCACAAAATGGTACAATAGGATTCAAACCCCTATATAAAATTTTCATCAGATATGGAGTTGATCTTTGGTTATGTTAATGTTATACACTTAATAGATCCCTACTCAAATGATGATTCAGATTATGTACCTAATTTCCCTACACTTGATTGGGGAACTGGAGGAAGAGGTCATTAGGGTTGAGGATATAGGGGAAGACATGGTCATTTAGAATCTACTACTTTATCCAAACCCCCACTTGAGCCATCTATATGGATGAAACCCATGTGAAATCTCTCCAACGAGCTCAACAAGATCAGGAGCGTTATTCTTCCTCACAAGGCAGGGTCTTCCCTGACATGATTATCTTATAAGATCAGTTGTAGAATATTCCACCACCTCCTCAGCATGTTGTAAGACCTAGACAGCTTAATATACAAATACCAGGAGCACTTTCAGCTCTATCCCTAAGAGATGGTCCATTGACATTAGAAACATCATATCCTAAGGTTACCAAAAAAAGAGAATCTTCATTATAGAAAGTGCAGACCTTTCGACCAAATGTATGATGTTTTAAAGCAATTGTCTTATGTTCTAGCCAAGTGATCCATCTTGGATTCTCTGAGTCTATCAAAATACCTCTAGGAAGCACTTTTTGAGGATTTTTCAAGCCCTCAAGAGTTTGAAGTTGAATTCACTACTACTGAATTATATCGTATGAAGTGTAATCCTGTAGAATGTCATGAATCCTTTTAAATCATCAACCAAGATGAGGATGCTATCATAAAAATACATTTCAGACCCTTTTATATATCTTGTAGGGTAAATGCCATTGATATCCGACAAGCCTTCATTGACAACGGATCATTAGTCAACCTCATCCTAGTTCATTTACTTCTTCAACTGGGTCTTAATGAATCTCACTTTTCTCCCTCCACTCTGATGTTATAGGTTTATGACAAGAATGAGAAAGAGACTCTTAGTGATATCACACTCAGAACTTAGTTCATAGATCTTGTGTCTGATTTAGGGTTCATGGTGGTCTAGTAGGACACAATATTCAATGTTCTATTGGTAAGACCGTGGTTGAATCAACATGCATCCATTCCTTTGTCATACCACTAATGTCTCAAATATTCTATTAATTGTAAAATTGGTACATTGTATGCTGACAAGGACCCATTTAAATCCTATGAAACATAATACATTGATGTAGGGTTATATCACCCTGAAGGGAAGCAATCAATGGATAATGATTCCACCCAAATCAATGTCCCAAATGGCTTAAAACTAATCCCAACTAACAATTTCAAGAAACTCAGTAAAGATTACATGCTTACTATTAATCAAATTGAAAGGGTGGGCTATAATTCATAAATTCTATCAGTAGATTCCATAATTTCCATTATAATAGTTAAGACTGATGGCACTGAAGAATTTATCAATTCTTCAAATGATAAATAAATATTTAATAAAAAGGTCTTAATTTTGTCCCCCAAGCTTCAACAAAGCCTAGTTTTCTAAAGGAACTAGAAGAATCCATCATGACTATAGGAGAAAGTGAGGAGACTCATTTTCAGTCCCTTTTTCCCCCTTCAGGACTCCAAGAAGGTTGTATGCCAGCAAGTGAGCCTGAAATGATTGCCTCATCCTTCAGATATCCAAATAGAGACTCCCCTATTCCCTTCCAGGTACTTGTTTTATCATCACCTCCCCAGGAAGAAGCAAAAATAGTGGAGCATGAGGAAGAGGATAAAGAATAAGATCTCAAGGGTGCCCCTCTAACATTTGAGGAAGGAATATCCACCACTATGGATAAACTTAGAGAAATAAATCTGGATACAAAATAATATTCATTCTCACTATAATTAATGGGGCCGTAAAATCCTGAAAAATAATAGGAATACAACTCCTTCTTAAAGAATAACCAAGATGTGTTTTCCTAGAATTACAAATATATGTATGGCCTTGACCCTGAGGTAGTCTCCCATACATTTGGATTTTCTAGAAGATCATCAGGGATACAAGCAAGCATCCATGAGGACATACCTGACTCATGCCTCCAAAATTGAGGATGAAGTGGACAAACACATCAAGGATGACATCATCTAAGAGGTACCATATCTGAAATGATTATCTAAAATTTTCCCTTTTCAAAATAATAATGGTAAAATCAGAGTGTGCATCAATTTCAAAGATCTCAATGGATATTATCCTAAAAATGAATTCATGGTTCCAATCACAGAACTCCTAATTGATAAAAAAAACTTTCTACCAAGCCCTCTACTTCATGGATGGATAATCTGGGTACAACCAAATCCATATGACCCCAAAAGATGAATATTCCTCATCCTTTAGAGTGCCTCAAGGCATATTCTGTTATCAGGTAATGCCCTTTGGGTTGAAGAACACTGGCGCCACATACCAACGTGCTA
The DNA here is from genome assembly GCA_963277665.1 of Viscum album. Taxonomy (NCBI): domain Eukaryota; kingdom Viridiplantae; phylum Streptophyta; class Magnoliopsida; order Santalales; family Viscaceae; genus Viscum; species Viscum album. Next base: position 406,201,890 of record OY728148.1, on the reverse strand, counting down.
TGCATCACATATTAAAACACTTCTTGATAATGTTTATTGAATGCTACATTGATTTTATATTGGTCAAATATCAAAAACTTTCTAATAACCTGGATAACTTAGAAACCATATTTAGCAAGCTTCGATAGAATAATCTGAAGATAAACCCCTTGAAATGTGATTTTGGGGTAACCTTAGAAAAATTCCTTTGATTTATTGTATGCCATAATGGTATCAAATATTATCCTAAGAATAATAAATCTATACTTTTCATGTCACCTCCTATAAACATGAAAGAGTTGAGAGGACTTCAAGGAAACTTAGACTATATTCGGCACTTCATATCTAACTGTGCAGGAAAGTGTTTAACCATCCCAAAATTGTTGAAGAAAGGGGTCACTTATTAGTATACAAATGAATTACAAGAAGCATTTTATTACCTCAAGAAATACCTATTGATCCCATGGATATTGATGCCACCTATTGAATTAAATCCTCTCATTCAATATATAACAGCTTTATAGATATCATTGGGTGATTTCCTCACAGAAAAGAATGATGTCAGGAATGAAAATAGCCTTTATTATCTCAGTTGAACCACGCTCAATGCAGAGACTTGATATTCAGATACTGAGAAGAGATTAATTGTGCTAATATTTGAAGTTTAGAAGTTGAGGCACTACCTATAGCACCAAACGATCCATGTGGTTTCTCATAATAACCCACTCAAATTTATCCTCAATCATCCTATACTGACAAGACTCCTGGAATGGGGGGAAGTTATCCTATGGTACTTTGATATATAGTTTTCTTCTCATAAAGTAGTTAAAGGCCATGACTTATAAGACTTCCTCACTAAGAACCCATTTTCAGAAGAGACGTCATTAAATATTTAATTACCTAATAAATAAATTTTCTCTATTCATGATATCCCTTTAACATGGGAGATGTATTTTGACGGTGCTTCCAAAAGTCCAACGAGGAAGAGAATGGAATTTCCTAAACATAACAAAGTTGGGTTGGGAGTTTTGATTATCTCCCATGAAAAAGAATTATTTCCATATTCCTTCATGTTATTAGAATGTGGTATCAATAATGAGGCAGAATATTAGGCTCTTATTGCAGGCCTCAAATTGGCACTCCATGTACCAGTGAACCACCTAGAAGTGTAGGGTGATTCAGAATTAATATTCAAATAGATCAATGGGGATTATTCCATTGGAAAGGTATATTTAACCCCCCCCCCCCCACGTATGATTATTTATAAGGGTTAATGTCATAATTTCTCCCAATACAGAATTGAACCATATCCCCAGATCACAAAATTCTGAGTCAGATGTGTTAGAAAATGCAGCTACAACTTTGGAAGATCCAAATCAAGATGAAACAATCATCAGTATTTCCCAATACTAAATGGTTTCACATGTTTTTGAATCACACTAGAAGAGATCAATGAAATCAATACCATCCCTCAGACATATATCCCTACCATAAGATAGATAACAACCATCATGGAGTATAACCAATATGGATTACTTCCTTTAGATAGGGTTGGAAGATATCAGATCTAATGTTGAGTGGCTAATTTTACTCTTTATGATAGCCCAAATCACCAGAAAGTCCTCTATAAGTGAGTCTTTGATGGATTCCTTCTCATATGTGTTGATAGAGAATAGACTGTGGTAATTATGGAATAATTACAAGTAGAAGCATGCGGTGCCCACCAATCAGGGTATAGGCTTTCTGATCAAATATAAAGGCATGGATACTTATGGCCTTCAATGACACAGGATTACAAATAATTTACTAAGAAGTGTCATCCCTACCAAGTGAATTCCAATTTCATCCATCAACCCCCAGAGTTTCTATATATAGATAAATACTCCTGTATATTTTCCACATGGTAATGGATGTTTTTGGATCATATCCTTCATCTATGGATAATCAGTTCAAGTACATCCTTACTGCTACCGATTTCTTATCCAAATGGGATGAGGAAATACCCCTCAAAGAATTCAGATCCATAAGAATTGTTAGCTTTTTCAAAGCTAATATCACTACAAGATTTAGTTTCCCTCATACCATTTTGATGGAAAATGGAATTGATTTATATTCTGATGAGGTGGAAAATATATATCAGGAATACATTATCAAATCCAGCCATTCATCACACTATCATATAGTGGCCAATGGAAGGACAAAGTCTTTTAAAAATACTCTATAAAACATATTCCATAAGATGGTGGATAAAGAAAAGAAATATTTTCCTATTAATCTCTCTCTTTCCTTATTGACTTATCAAAACAAAAACTGTACTACTATGAGAGAAACCCCATAATCATTAGTGTATAGAACAAAAGAGATATTTCCCATTGAGGTTCAGTTTCCATCACTCCATATTTCCATTTTTGACCAGCTATCCACAGATGAGAAATACCATAAATGAATGGATGAACTGGAGTGATTAGACAAAAAGAGATTTCACACCTTGCATCACCTAGAGTTTTATCAGAATCATATAGCATGTGCCTTTAACAAGAAGGTCCATCTTCATTCATTACTTCAAGGAGAATTGGTATTGGTCATTTGGAATTCGATGATACTAGGATATAATCATCTAAAGATTCATCCAATGTTTTGGGGGAACTTAATCCATACATAAAGTCTACTTTAATGGAGGTTATTCTTTAATCTAGATAGATGGAGATCTAACTACAACTCCAACCAATGCAGGGTTCTTGAATAAGTACTTGGTGTAATAAAATAAAGTTCTTCTTAACTATGGGATGTTAAACTGCATAGCACCATTTGTGTCCATGTTTCACGATGTTAAACTGAATAACATATTCTTCCTTGTCACATGATGATAAACTGCATGACATATGGTCTAAGATATAAGGCATTAAACTACATGGAACCATTTTTCCTCACCACATGAAATTAAATGGTATAGTTAAAGTCTCCATAAATTGATGATAATAAATACCCATGATACCATGAGTAGACACTCCTTGTGGTCACTCAATAGATGAGTAGCTTCCATTTTTAAACCTCACTCACCTCATTGCAACTCCCTAGTGGCACTTGATCCCCATTTCTCCTTGTGATTGGATCAGAACTGTATGGGGAATACTTTCAAAGAACTATTTATGGATTGATTATTTCCCCAGAAAGATACGTAGTGACACCTTGGTATTATCCCCTGGTCTGGCCACAATTTTTCTTTCACATTAGGTGACCCACATTCCCACCACATGAAGACAAACTTCATGGTTTATAGAGAACTATGTGTGGTTTGATTCTCATTACAATGAGATAGGTAGTGACATTTAGATCTCTAATCTCAAGCCCAGCCATGAGCATAAGAGAAACAATTCCCCCCCTTTATTTGTGTATTAAGAAATTGTTTACTAGGAACTCTTCCAGAACATATGGATTGATTCTCATACCATCTTGTATATTGGGAACAACCATTATTCTGGAAAATATCTAAAAAATATTAAATACCCTTTCCTCACATAAAATTCTGACTAGTGTGGGGAAATATATCAGGAACTATGTGTGGCTTGATTATTTCACAAGTAGGATACTTAGTGACACCCAAATCTTCTATCTCAGGTCCAGTCGCAATGTTTAAAAAAATCCCTTCACCCCCCTGTGTGCATGAATCAAACCTTCATAGGGAGATCCTTCAAGAATTATGTGTGGATTGGTTCTCATATCATTCTGATACATAGTGATGCCTAGATCTCCAATCATGGGTCTATCCGTGATTTTGGAAAAGAAAATTGCCCTTCCTTTTCCTCATGTGTGAACCCATTCTACATAGAGAACCTTTCTAAGACTTATTCTTTGATTCTCATTACAATTGAGATGCATGGTGATACCTAAAATTCATGATTTAGGCCCAAACACCATCCTGGATGTTATCAAAAGTCCCCCATCCCACATCAATTTCTGATTGGCATTGGAAACAACTTACAAGAAATATGTATGGATTGATTCTCATCCTATGGAGATATGTAGTGATGCATGGATCTCCAATCCTATGTCTACCCATTATTAAATCATAAATCCACTTTACTTCCTATTCATGAATCAAATCTACACATGGATCCTATCAAGGACTATGTGAGGCTTTATTATCAACCCTATGAGATATGTTGTGATGTCTAGACCTTTATTCTTGGTCCCAACTGTAATATTTCCATCACATCACATCAGTTCACCTTTATCCTTACCACATGTCATTGAACTACATGTAATTACAAGAATTATGTTTGGATTGATTATCATTCTATTGAGATACATAGTGACACTTGGGTCATATCCTCTAGTCTAGCCATAATTTATAATCCCCCAATCCCTTTATATGGATCAGACTTGCATGGGGAACTTCTTCAAGAACTACGCGTGGCTTGATTCTCAATCAATTGAGATACTTAGTGACACCCAGACTCTCAATCTTGGGACCAATTGAAACATGATGCAAAAAAATCCTCTTTTCTCCCATGTATGAGTTATATCTATTTCAGGAGATTCAATACGAGTTATCATCTTATAAATGGACCCATATTCAAAGAAACCCCCTTTATCTCCAACTTATAAATTCAATCATGGTGAGGTGCCTTTATTTAATAACTATGTGTGGCTTGATTCTCATCCCATTGAGATACTTAGTGATGTCCAAATCTTTAATTCTTGGCCCAGCCGCATCACAACATAAAAAAATCCCCTACTCTCCCATGTACAAGTCAGAACTATATGGGGAGATCCTATATGAGTTCCCAATTTACACATGAACTCATATTTATTAGAACTACATGTGTATTGATTCCTGATCTTACAAAATACGTAGTGACACTTGGGATTTACAACCTAGCCCAACCAAAATATTCCTTTTCACATCGAAATCACCCATGTCCTTTTAGTAAGACGTTAAACTACATGACCAGAGTCCTTGCTACATCACTTCAAATTTCATGGTACCTCTATAACTACATGTGCCTTGAATCTCATCCCATTGAGATATGTAGTTAATCATATGCCTTAATCCCAAGTAATAGCCATGAGGTTAAATAAAATCCCCCCTCCCTTATATACCATCAAAAGTCTATGCAGAAGATTTTATTTTGGGTCCTTTTTTTAAAGCACCCACCAAGGAAACAAGAGATGTCCCTTTCCACATATCAGTCAAATCTATGCAAGGGACTCCAAACTCATTACAAGTATCGGTTTGATGCTTCCTTCATGAATTGAAAAATACCCCTTTTTCATTTCATACTCCTAATATTGATTACATTTAGATCTCCATAACCTTTACTCAACTTTTTGTGGTAGAATATTTGAAACCTGAGAGCTCCTTTACCTAATCATATAGTATGCACCCCCATTGGTCTTTCATATGTCACCCCCATAATGGGTTTGTCAACCAAAGGATTCCACTATTTGATTATATAGTATGTCCCCTAATTAGCCTTTCATATGTTTCCCTCATAATGGATTTGTTCACCAGTGGTAACTTCTACCTTGGAAGAATCCTCCTCTGTCACTTTAAGCTTTGATGATGGTATAATGGAACTCGTAAATCAGCAGTCATCCTCTTCATATTTTTTCCATGTCCTCTCTCCTAGATTAAAAGTCTCTAATACCGTGGTTTACATTTCCCCCATCGTAATTTCAAATCATACTAGAATAATCTTGAACCATTTGACCATGTATCATCAATTATTTCCATAATCTTATGGTCCTAGTAATATGACCTAAAACTACAGGCACCATGTTTATTTTGTTTTGGTTAGAATTGCATTGAGCATCAATTTCCCTGATTTTTTGGAATTCTGACTTGAAATACTCCTGTATTCAGGTAATTTCTCCACAGACCAAAATTTGTTCTTAGGAAAATATGAATCTCCATAAACAAACAATGGTTTTTAGTGATATAATGTAAGAATTCATTAGATATATTTTGACTGACCATGCAGTATGTTCCCCAATTTACCTTGCATATGTCTCCCCCATAACAGGTTTTCCATCCAAAGGATGCCACTATTTGGCTATACAATGTGTTCTCTAGTTGAACTTGCATAAAACAGCCCTTATAACGGGTTTTTCAACTAGTGGTAACTTTGTTCTCGAGAGATACCTCCTCAAATGTTATAAGCCCTTTTCCCCATACCACCCTTTAGATCCAAAAATCCTCATATCAAAGATTACAACATTATCCTTACATACTTGAATATAATAGTATATTTCCAGATAGATTACCAAAAATCAAAGAATCAGAAATCTGTTGGTCAAAGCTAAAGACCTTAAATTATAGCCCCCTAATTTCCTTACTACATGACTTTAAATTTCACAACCCCTAATTTACTTGTTGCATGACATTAATCTACAAAACATAATGTATTTTATACATGACTTTAAACTACACATCACAATATCAAAAATCCCCTTTCTAACAAAATGTACCCTCCTTCTCACATCAAATTAATATAGGAGTGGTCTTCCATTCATGACCTGTGTCGGTATGAATGATTACATTATTCTTAGGCATATTTAATTGGAAAATCCACCCACTATGGTCTTGATACATCCAAATCTTAAACATTATTTTTTCATCAGTAAAAGAATGTCAGAATTATTAAGAGATCCTTTACCTAACTATGTAGTACGTTCTCTAGTTTCCTTTCCAAAAGTCACCCCCATGACGGGCTTTCCAGCCTAAGGATTTCATTACATGACTATGCAGTACGTTCCCCATTTGGCCTTGAATAAAACAACCCTCATAATGGTTTTTTTTCAATCAGTGCTATCTTCATTATCTGTAGATACCCTCTCTATTCTTGAATACCATGTTTAGATTTGAAAATCACAAAATTGTCTCAATATTCCCCTTCGATGTATCTCAAGAATCTTAGAACATTCTGAGTCACAAAGAATTGTTTGGGTTATCATCTCAAAATTCATGGTCAAAGATGTTCGATTAGTGAATGAGACTTCTTTATTTAATCCATCAGTGAATGATCCATGAAACTGATGACCCATCACCCAGTACATCAACCTTATGGTTGTGATTCTAACATTTCGGTGCCCATTAGGTAAATCAACCCCCAGCTATAATATGTATATGTATATGTATATGTACATGTACATGTATATGTATATGTATATGTATATGTATTTGTATATGTATATGTATATTTATATGTATATGGATATGTATATGTATATGTATATGTATATGTATATGTATATGTATATGTATATGTATATGTATATGCATATGCATATGCATATGTATATGGATATGTATATGTCTATGTTTATGTTTATCTGTATGTGTATATGTATGTGTATGTGTGTATATATATCTGTATATGTATATGTATATGTATATGTATATGTATATGTATATGTATATGTATATGTATATGTATATGTATATGTATATGTATATGTATATGTATATGTATATGTATAGGTATATGTATATGTATATGTATATGTATATGTATATGTATATGTATATGTATATGTATATGTATATGTATATGTATATGTATAGGTATATGTCTATGTATATGTATATGTATATGTATATGTATATGTATATGTATATGTATATGTATATGTATATGTATATGTATATGTATATGTATATGTATATGTATATGTATATGTATATGTATATGTATATGTATATGTATATGTATATGTATATGTATATGTATATGTATATGTATATGTATATGTATATCGATTTGCAATTTGGATGTCCGATATGCCCAATTCAAGCAATGTTGAACTACTCAGATACTCTTCTAATAGCGAACTACCAAAGAGTACCTGATCAATCCAGGAACCCAACCATTTCATGGGGAATCCTCCGTACTCTTCTAATAGTCTATCAACACTATTATAAGAGTACTGATGAACTCCACCATGTGCCCTTGCGGAAAATGGCCAGTACTCGTCTAATAGTGAACTACCATGGAAGGGTCCAGACTTTATTGGTATTTAGCATATACAGTCCACAAATAAAGTCCACCACAAACCGGTACTTAAACCTTATGATCATGTTCATCAACGTTTCAATTTCAGTCAAATAGACCTCTCACTCTCGATTACCCCCATCAGAAAACGGAGATCTAAGGGACTGATTCACTCAACACTTCTGACCACACATTGAAACCCCGATCTACTACTAGTGCTCCCTATGGAAATATGATTGAAATAGTATACTCATGTCATCATTCTATCTTCTAATAAAACCCCAGGAATATTATCCAAGGCCCTACCATATATAAACAGAATTTCCCACTACTGACAGCACCATCTTTGTCGTATCCTAGAATACATGAAGTATTTGACTAAATAGATTATACGAAGTGAGACCATGATGGAATCGTCTCGTCACTTTGGTTCACCACTTGTAGACATGTGACATTTTTTGTTCGAACTTTCCCTTGAAAAGTGAGCTATGACACTTTTGATCATCTGTATAGCTACTTCCAAGATGAATTCCAAAACCAACTTTGATTCCCCCACTTCATTGTGCACTATGATAGTTTCTTGGGGACCTTAGCTGATGATCTGGGCTCTTTCCCTCTCAACAGTGGTTCTTTTCAATGCATTTTCTATCGTGTACCACTGATACCAGGCTAGTATTTGAATAGAGTAACCATGGAGTCAAACACCTCCTAGCATCACATATATATTTCCAATTCCAATGCACCATCACCCTCTACCTCAGGCCATTTTGATTGTAGGTATGCACTACTGAAATAGATTTCACAGAAAACTATCTATACCTAATCTTGGTTGGCCTATCACCCCTAGCCACTAGTCATCCAAGTATTTTTCTATATAATTAGGCCTAGTCTGCCACTGCTAACTAGAAAGTTACCACCTACCTATGGCTAGATTGATTGGTTTCAGGTTCAAATTTATCACATCCCAATGGAGAGTAGTGCCATTACCTAGTAGCTCTAGCCGTATTTTCCATTGACTCGATGAACCATCATGAAAAAGGTACGCCATTTGGAATCGAGTGAGTGAACAAACACTCTAATTGATCCAGACCATAAGGTTGAAGTACCAGCCACTTCTATGCTACTCACTTCTCCAACTATCCAAACATCATAGAAATTGGGTTTCTATTTCACTCCCTTCATAATGTGGTGGGTGCTATTTCAAATTCTCCTCACGGTACTCATTTTGATATCGGTGTCATGGATGAATCTGGTACCTCAACCATTGCAGAGTGTGGTTCCTTATGTTTCTGCAGGTTGTCGCGGACAATAAAGAATTTGAACATGATGTGTACTACTTATTGAGGCTCCACTATCAAGTGCCAGGATGAATGTGAGGGATTTCACCTTCATGGGAAGATCATTCGAAACTTTTCAAACCGCACTCGAATCGTCACCCCTCAGTACCCTACTCTAATATTTGTCAGTAATATACTCTAATAGCGCGGAAAATCCTATTCGTTCTAAGCATAGTCATTGCAATTCCAATATCCTGGTACTTCGCCCTTATGGTATTGATATTTAAGCTTCCAAATGTCAGACCTGTAGGCCTATAGGTGCCCAAGGATTGGTAGAAACCTACCAGCTATATGAGGCCAATCACCCCATGGTGCTTTCTCACCACTACTTCCATGTTCTCGGTTGATTGACTGGATGGATCTAGTAAAATGTTTCCGTTTTCTCTGATTTGTGCCCCCATTGACATTTCCAACCACTCCCACATCCATTTGATTGTCCCTTGGATGTCATGTTCCATGGTAGATGGATCAACACATCACCTTCATCCCAATACATCCTACCTAATCACCACTATGTCACGGGATGAGTATCTCATCATAGCGGTTCACTCGTGCGGCATCCCATCCCACTCCAAGTTGAGTGAGGTTAAGCCATATAGCTCTTCATATGATGTGAGGTTAACTGGTTTTTTCCTAACATGGACTCATCAGGAGAGTAGACCCAAATCCCAACTAGTGGTGTCAGGACTGACAAACATCGTCCTTCACTCTATCAGGGTTACTCCCATCTCTTTTATTGGGACAAACCATATGAACCATAGGTTTGATGTTCTTGCTGGTGTGGAACATGACCCCCATGATTGGGTCGTGATATTCTCCCACCACCATTCCATGAACGACCTCATGTATACAGGATTGCAACCTTCTATGTGTCCGCAAATTGGTATTCTTTCCACTAACTAGATACCAATCATGGCCTCAGGGGATGCTCTTTCCTTATTTTTGGCATCAATGGTCCACCCACTATTTGGTTCGCAATCCAAAGTGGTCCACCAACTCTATGGGTCACAAACCCCTTCCATAAGACCCACCCTTCATAGCGGTGTCTCTATCTCTTACATATCTTGAGCACGACCTTCTCTATAGTGTCACATCTACATGACACCCTGGGACTCCGCTCCCACCACCAAGGTCTTTCAAGAATAATTCCACAAAACCATGAGGAATATTCCTTTTGATACCACTTGTCACGGGCTAAGCATCTCAGCATAGCAGTTCGCCTATGCGGCACCCCAGCCCCCTCCAAGGTGGGCGGGGTTTAGTCATCCATATCTTCATAAGATGTGAGGTTCACTAGTTTATTCCAACAATGGACTCATCAGGAGAGTGGCCCCAACTCCCAAATAGTGGTTTCAGGACTAACACGCTCCATCCTCCACTTTTTCGAGGTGACTCCCATCTCTTTGATAGGGACAAACAAGATGAACCGTAGCTTTGATGTTCTTGAGGGTGTGGGAAAAGTCCCCCATGATTGGGTCATGAAAACTAGTTGTTCTTGGCTTTCTCCCCCCCCCCACTATAGGTGGATGATTTTGTGGTTGGAAGTTTCGCTCCGAGCTTGCTCACCCACTCCAGCAGTGCATGCCCCATTCCCCATTCCATCTTCCTGATGACCTCATGGAACTCGTTTGGTTTGAGTCATATGTTGAACCATCCACTCGTATGCCAACCAATGACCCATTTCAGGTGTAATTAATCTATAAGGGTAAATATTGAAGAGTGATTTATTGGTATTTATCATATAAATTACACATATAAAGTCAACCACCCCACCAACTACCGTAGGCGTAGAAGGTCCCCCATCGCCCCTGATGTCTCAACCAGTGAAGGAAATTTAGGTTCTAATAATTAATATATAAGGTTATATATAAGTATCTGCTACTTATATATATGGGTTATTAACTGAATAGGGTGAAGTGTCATAGTTATAAACCCTTTTATATTAAGTAGCACCTCCTAGGGTCAAGAACCCTCCACACCCAAGAAGCCAATGGAGCCAAATCCAGACAAGTGGTCGAAACCAAAGAACCCAAAAGGTGTAGCTTGGACCAAGGAAAGGTGATGGGTGTTTGGGGGTGAGAAGAACATAAAGGATTCATGCATGGTCCCATAGTTCATCCTAGTTTTTGATGCGTACAAGAATACACTAACGTCCCCCATGCTTCCTGAGCGAGTGAGCCAACCGAGTGAGTATAGTGGATGGTCCAACCTGTGCACCTTGAACCATCCAGAATACTTTATATGCTAAATAATGTAGTTATTTATCCTTATCAGTCTATAGAGTAGAGTAATCAGGTGTAGAGTAGCCTTTTTGGCCATTCCCCTTGCACCTTGAAGATGGAGAGTCATGGCCTTGGTTAACCTACCACTGGAGAGACCGCCCATGAAACCTCTTGCTTGTCTCATCCCAAAGGATGACCAGGACATTTCAGAGAGCCACCATCCATTCCCCAATCATACCTGAATCATTGGAAGAATACCTCACTCCCAATACCCCTAGACTTTATATGATAGAATACCTATATTTGGTCATCACGCCCTCGTGAAAACCCATACCCCAAGTCAAGTACTTTACTCTATATAGCTATGAATTTCATCTTCTAGTAGTAAACCCCCTGAGATCTCCACCCTTTGGAATGCATCTGTTATTTCTGGTGCTCAGAACAATGAGGTTTCAAGGCATATGAGCAGTTGAATTGACATTAGTTCCTTATCCCTATCAGTCTATCCCATCGTCCAATCAATAGTTGATGAGCACGATGCCACCCCAATGATTGAGAACCATAGTCCCGAGCCAGTATTCGAATAGAGTACCCATGGAGTTGAATGGCCTCGTTCTTGACCCTTTCTAAATAAAGGGTCAGATATGTGCTACTTAATATATATATATGGTTTTAGAACCTGGGATACATGAAGTATATGAATATCTATTTTATATGGTCATAGGACCTGACCCTTCAGAAAGGGTCATATCTATGGTACCTGACCCTATATTATATAGTTCACCCTCCCTAAAGGGTTGATAATTAATATATAAGGGTTTAAGACCTTTGGACCTGGCTTCCTCTCATACCCTCGAGTGCCCCACATTCATTACTCTACTCTATATAGTGTGGGAGCACCTAGACTTTCATTTAGTGGTACAGGCCAGTAGGCACCCTCCAGTACTCACTATATATAGTCCAGTGATCCAAACGCAAACCATTGAGTTCATCCATCCATGAGTAGTACCACTTCCGAAGATATATCATGACCACCTACCCCTTTCCCATGTTCATGGAACCTCTGACTAGCGACTTCTGTATGGCTTGCTGTCGAAATACCATGACCTTATCTCTATGTATATATAGAATAAAATAGGATTATTTATATGTAGACTTTATATGATAAACACCAATAATATTCTATTTATATGCTAAAATATAGTACGGACTACTTTTCCAGCCTTCTAATCCCTTTATAACCCTTAAATATAAGTAGAAGATACTTTTATATAAGGATTTAGAAATTTACATCCAAGCGGTTGTTTCAACTAGTGGAACTAGATCACAAACCCTTGGGGGAGAAGGGGGTGAGAATGGGATCCAAATTGCACTCTGCTAAGCCCACTGTCACCCATCCCCCTTTACCAAATAAATAGGGAAGTAGGGGAGGGGATGGACAGCTATGGATCATGAGTCGAATGGGCTCCTTCGGTGACACCTCACTAGACATGTATACTAGGGGGTCCAACCGGAATTCCTCAAGCCAATGGTGGACTAGTGTGTGGTTTTCCACCACCATTGTGAGATGAATAGATTTGGGGGAAGTGACCGAGCTAGAGTACTAGCGTGCAAAGGTCATGGAGGATACAAAAAAAACACTCAAGACGTTCAACTTCTCAACAGGATGAGTTCAATTAAATACTCTTTTAATAGTGAGGAAAACCATTGGAAGTTATGGTACTTATATATATTGATTGTTGACCCCCCCCCCTTCTATATAGTGTATAAGGGGCCTACTACCTATAATATACCATGCTTGAAAGGTCTAACAGTTTATCTTTTCCACCCTCATATCCCCTTCTGGGATATCATGGTCGCACACTCCATCTGTTCACCTCAAACTCCACCAGCCGATGAGCCCTCACCGAACATCCATTTGTTCCATCACCCACCATGAATCGATGGATGATGGCAATGGGTGACCGTTGTTCTGCCAGTGCGATCATTGGTGTTTGACCTATGTGATAGGTTTTAAGCACACCATTCATACACCCTCAATGAATGAATTCCAACCCCAGCTCGTGGAGGAGGTCCCATAGAGATGAAACAAAACACTATTTCAACTCCTTTTAGCTCATGGTTTTCCGAATTCGGTATAATATAGGTAGTGTGTCAACTCAGGTATTCTTATAATATAAGGCTCAAACCCCCAAATTCCCCATCTCTCAATAAATCAATACTCTACCCTATATAGTGATAGGCCAGTAGTTATACATGTTTCAGATTCTAATTGATCCACCACTACCAATGCTCAACCTCAACTCCAAACAACAACCACCCAGGTACCTCTTCCTTTTCGCTCCATCTCTCTATGACAATTATTGGTAGGAATGGTGACTTGTTGACGCTACCATATGAATTGCCTCTACTAGAATGGGAATTCCATTGACTATGTTGTACTTGAGCCTTATTTGTCTCCACCATCTCTCCTTTTTCTGGGAAGGTCATTTCGCAAGGTGTAGTAATGGGGGAAACATAGGCATATCAACTGGTAGCCATTTAATAGTGTTGAGTTGAGGTATTTGTGCTCAGTAATTATGGGAAGTTCATAACCCAAACATCGATCATCAATAGTTTCCTTCAGGCCGAACCTCGTTTTCGTACCATCCATACTAATTGTTGAGAAATATATGCAATATAGATATCCATCTTGAAGATCGAATAGGAGTTGAAACTTTCTATGATTTGGATTAACAACTTCGGAGGTGTCACTATAGTGGTTGGGATAGTGGCAATACCAAACCAAAATAATGAAGGAAACCAAATGCTATTAGTTCCCATAAGAACATAGGTGCACCAGCAGCTCGATTTCGGGAATCTATAGCGAATACTATGGGCTATGAAACACGTATGGAAATTCCTAGGACTACCTGGGAGCTGACCGAATGAAGGGAAAAAAATCAAACGGTGAAGTGTGTATGGTATGATAGGCTAGGTAGAATCATGCATTGGAGTGAGTGAGTGGTGAAGTGGTTGGCCCACATGGAAGGAACATTCCAACATGACGACATGAGCGGGATTAGAGTTAGGAAATGGAGCATCATCAAGCGACCAACACTAAAATGTATTAAGAGACGGGATCTTTCCCTACACCCAGAGAATAAAAGAGTAATCATGAAGCACCACATTTTATGCACCTATAAAGGAAATACCAAGTAGACCATAGTGCATGGAGACGTTTCAACAACATTTGGGAGACCATCAGTTGATTTTGAAAGAACAAAAGAGGATTATGTGGTATGGCTATATACCAATTTGGATATTAGATATATGAACTCTTCATGGTGCTAATAATGCATCAACCATTTCCAAACAAGATATCCCCAGCTCCAAACTGAACATATTCACACTTCAACCATCCAATATTTTTAATGGTACTTACCTAGTCTGTGGGATCCAAGGGTTTCATCCAGACGATATAGTCATTGGACACTAGGACCCGGCAATAACTATTGGTGGAAATGAGTGTACATGTGTGTCTAGATGGAAAAAAAGACAATGAACTTAGTTATACCATTGAGATATGGCATTGGGGTTGGAAGGATGGGTGTTTTTGGTTGTTCTGGTGTCACCATTCCCACACAGTAGTGGAATATTAGAAGAGTATTGAGCTCTCATATCCTAGTAGGGTGTCAAGCCATAGGTATCCCGGTCAACTACTAGGAATGATCCAAACACAGACACTAGGAATTTCAAACTATAGATTAACTAGAACCATACCAAATTCCCAACCTTCAATCACATGATTGCTAGCACCAATGCCAAGATATGAAGCTCTGGTGTTTTTTGAATGGAAAACTCACTACTCAATTGATTTTTTAGGTGCACTATATAGAAATAGAAGAGTACTAATGGTCACAGGTACTCTTCATATATATTCACAGGTAGCTTCACCAATGGGATCATACCTACCTTCAGTACATTGATATCGATAACAACACACACTTCAAACAATACACAAGGGTTTTTTCACACTTTCAAAACCCCCACTAGGAATAAGAACAGCAGTGTGTGGTGACCTTCGAATGACTATATAGAAGAGTACATGTGCCTTTTGAGACCTTCTTTTTCAACATCCACTTTCTTCACTTATATTGAGATTTTTTCTTCAAACCTTTCTTTCTTTTAAGCTTGAATTGGTCACATATATGAATTCATCAATCTTAGAGAGTGCTCATATCTTCACTCTCCTCCTTATGCTCATGCGAAAATCCTATTCTTGGTTATGAATGATATGTATGTATCCTGACCCTGTGATGTGAGCCTCTCTCATCTGGTTGAAGCTATTTCATCATGGGATATAGTTCATCCTCGGGTGCATGAGTGGTCAATATAATTCATTTTAATAATAGTTCATCTCCATATTCCAATCCTACCAAAGGTGCTGCTGACTTCGGGCATATGATTTCTAGGTGAATCAATCATCACTATATATAGTAGAGTACTTAGATGGTTGTAGATGTTTTAAAGGACGCTATTAGAAGAGTACTGATGGAGGTTTCAAAGAAGCAGATCTTTGTCACCAGACTCTTTCCAAACCTCTTAGAAATATATATAAGTACCATCCCCCATACTGTTCTTCAACCCTTTCTTCATCTGCTTTCCCCTTCTTTTCAAACATAGATAGACTATATAGTCTATATATATAGTCTATATATATATAGTCTATATATATCCAATATGTCTGAATGACTTCTTATTCTATGAAAGGTCCTTGGTCTAGTTAGGTTCTCTACTACCTATATTATACCGACTGTCCCTTTGCTTTCTCTGGATTCCTATAGAGAACAGAGTTTCTTCTTTCGTTCAGTATAGTTTGGTATAATATAGGTAGTGGAGTCTTTTGGTATCCAATGGGATATGAATCAGTACTCTTTTATGGTACACTTATATATAGTTATAGAGATGATACCAATTACTGCTCCCTGTTAGACTCTCTCGAGTGTTCTAGGGGTCTGAGCTCGAACCTCTTTTATATGCGCATGTCAGATCGGTAAGGCCTCGACTGCAAATCAATCCCTTTTTTGCTCTAAATAATTCTTCACCCTTGACTCTTATATTTCATAGTAATATAATATAATATTCTAGATTATTCATTCAATTAAAGGATCCATTTATATCCATTTAGGATACAATAGATCCAAGTGGATAGGAAAAACCTTGAATCGTAATAGATAGAATAGACAAAGTGATGACGTCGTCGCCTACTACCTATATTATACTGATAAATGAAAGGCCTTTTCTACCTTGGGAAAATAAAATCATGCTACTTGATAGGTTAGTAGAATGATTACACTAATAGGGATAAGGAACTTGAGGATGAAGAGAGATTATTTCTTGCCGAAAAAGGGGGAGAGCTCCTATAGTTTTATAAGCAGGATAGATAGTCTATCTCAGCTCCAACACTATACTTGCAGACTAGCAGTGAGGATGTGACCTTGTCCATCTTCTTAGACTCAAAAATTGATAGAAATAAAATATTCGAAATAGATAGAATAGAAGATCCAAAAGATAGTATGATGATAAAGGAAGCTACCCTTAATATCATATGATCTTAGTTGAGGTTCTTTGAAAGACATAGAATACTTAAGGATATAGTCTCTTGATAGAAAAGAAGGGATTAAGTGAGATGTTATCTTTAGTCAAGTGCAGAAAAATCCTCCACATCGGTTTAGGAAGAAATGGAGTTCTTGGTCCTGAACCTTTAGAACCATTATATATAAGTATAAGATACTTATATATAAGGGTTTAGAACCTGAACCTTTAGAAAGGGTTAGGTTCTAAAAGATCTAACCCAAAAGAAAGGGTCGGGTTCTAAACCCTTATATATTAAGTAGTAACGAATACCAAATAGGGTGAAGTATCTGAGTTCTAAAACCTTATATAAGTATCATCCCTTTAGAAAGGCTTAGGAAATGAGACCTATAAATCTCTAATGCAGTAGAGTAGTCGGTATTACATCATTTTAAGTGGGTAAGTGTTCAGTAAAAACATTATAGATATCCTATCCATAGGAATAATATTAGTGAGAAGAAATCCTTGATTTCAAATACTGAATAGGGTTTACTATTGATTCAAAGATAGAGGATAACTTACTTTACACTAATAGTGACAGAAAAGAGGACTTTTCTCTTCTTTTTTGTCTTTTATTTTCTCCTCTGTTAACTCATTCGTACCTAGAGGAAATAAATTTATAGGTGAGAACTTCCAAAGCTGTGAATTGAAGCTTCATCACTAAACTCAGAATAATAAGGAATCTCACTATCATTTCATGCCTATGGATATTGTATTATACCATATTACTGTCAGTGGGAGAGGCCCTTGGATTCCCATCCATACAAATAAAATAGAGCTACCCAACAACGTCACAACAATTTCTGTTGTGCTGTATTTTCCTAGTTGTTATTGCTCAAGGTCCCCCACACCTTCCTGAATAGATAGATCATAAAAATATTTCCTTTAAATCGTACCGTGAAATCAGAAAAAAAAACTGAGTTTGGGTCTACTAAAAAATGAAATCTTGGATGACCAGAAAATGAAAACTAGAGATGCTATGAAAAACTGCCCACACTAATCACTATATGAACCAGATTTCCTACTAAGAAGAATTCCTCTATCTATAAAATCTGTTAATGCTTGTAGGAATCATGGTGATGATTGGTAATCCATCTCAAAAACCTGGTTTTTTTATGGAGAGTTGGATAGGGACAACAGTGCAAACTCCTAGCTACTGAACTATCTAATAAATATTCTTACCACTCAAGATCCCTCCTCTCAATTTATGTCTAAAGCCAATGAACAAGTACTCTTCATATATAGTCACAAAGGAGATTCCCCAAAATAGAATTCTATTCACCTATATCTTTGCTCTTGCTTCCTACCATCCATGCACTCCTCTTCCCACTAGAGTAGAAAGACTGAGAATCAGAAGCAGAAACATACCCCATTATGAAAGAAATCTTCAAAGAGCTTGATGAGTGTTTCTGAAGGCTAACTAGAATCCATACAATTAGAGAATTAAAATTCAAAATCTAGTGAATTATTCTAAAAATATTCTACTAGGAACTAAACTTGTGGATCAAAGAAGCTATCGACACCCAGATATCTCATTTCTTTCCAATATGGGTTGGAGAATTCTCACCATCACCAAGCTCTCAAATAGAGATTGTTGATAAATTATTATTTTCTTTCTTCTCCCACCCCTATTGTAGCTTCATGACTCTGGAATGGGGTTCTCAAGAGATATTCTCCATAAAGGGCTCTGCTTTAAGATGAAATCAGGATCCTCTATCAGTGTGTGGGAGGACCATGTTCATCCCTATTTTTTTCCAAACTTGAAGACCATGGACAAGTCAAACTACTCCATAACTACAAAACATCAAACAGTGGTTGAAATCATTTTAAAAAATCCTAGAAGATGGAATTTTCAACTTATTTCCAAACTATATGAACCTTCCATCATAAAGGCTATTCTAAAGACCTAAAACTATTACTGATGAAATTTTGATATGGACTCCAAACAATTCATGGATACATAGTAAAAAATACTTCTATAGACTTCTCTCCAATGATCCTACAAGTATTCCAGGAAATCTAACCCAGAAAGACTTATGGAAACTAAAGGTGCATGAAATAGATTACCTACAAGAAGTATATTAGCATCAATTATTTGTCTGGGGGATGAAAGTATTTACTATACAATATTCCTGAAATACTTGAGCATATTTTTCTAGGATGTCACGTGGCTAGAATTTTTTTTCATGAATCCTCCTCCCCTGGCCATTAGACACTCTTGTTTTATCTTCCAAGCCACTGCTGGATCAGGAACATCATATACCTGAGGGTCTCCCTTAAAATACAAAATCCCGAAATACATCACTTACAACTATTCACTCTATTTTTCATGGGCTTCTACTACACCATTTTAGGCTTTGGCTAAGTGTAAAGAAGGAAATGAAGGAAAAAATCCTTCTATGCCCCATGCAGATAGTATCCCTCATTAAAAGGATAAGTAAGGTGGGACAACCAGATCAATCACTCCTCAGCTTCAACCTCTTTGACCCCTCCTCCTGAAAACTACAATCATGATTCACTTATATGTAGCAATGGGGTCATCTAACTCCTTTCTCAGTTTAATCTTATAGCTTGAAGAGAGTGATTTTGGAAGTCACAAGTAAACTTACCATGTAGTATCTCACCCATAAAGTTCAAGTGGGAAACTATAGGGTGGATTTTCTTTCCTAATATCTATCTAGTTGCTCTTGAGTGGTTAAGGAAGTATGAAAGACTACGTGGTTGCTGACTTTTCCAAGATGGCAGTAGGAAGAAGCAAGAATAATCCTCTTCTCCATCAGTGAACTACCACACTATTAGAAGTGTACTAGCCATTCTGTACTCTACTATAATAATATATAAAGTCTTTTATCATCTCTATAACTATATATAAGAGTACCCATTTTCCTACCACACTATTAGAAGAGTACTAGTCTCTGCATTCAAGGTATATCTCTCAAATATTTCCTACCATGCTTCTTGATGAATGTAATTCAATTGTATACGGGTAATATTATATATAGTTATAGAGATGATACCAAGTTTCAAGGTTAGAATGCATCTCAGTAAAATGGATGTCAACCTTCTGATTTCATAGAACAAACCCTCTCTCCATGATATATTTCATTATGTAAGGTCATGGTTTAGAAACCAAAAAATATAAGCTCCTCAATACTATGTAAATAACCTAACCATTTATATTAGAAGGCAGTGTGAGATGCAATGAAAATAGGGCATGTGGTAAGATTGTATTAATGATAGAGTGATATCTCAGTATAATCTAGTCAGTTACTCTTCTATATAGTCTATAAGAGGACCACTATAGTCACCAAAAAAAGGTTCCATAGTGGTGACTATAGTGGTCCAACTATATTATACCGATTTGACTCCATCCGAGCAGCGATTATGCCAGTGGGTTATTTATACTTATCAGTATATGGAAAAATCTCATGAATACATCAACATGGTGAGGTTCGTCTTTCTGGGGGGGGGAAGAAAGATACTAGTAGGGATAAGGAACTAAAGGAGGTGAAATGGAAAGCTCGCTCAATATATATAAGTACCAAGGATCGTGATAGTTAATTAGTGCCTTCTAATGAACTATCCATATAGTCAATCAGTTCTCCGCCAACCCTAATCTTTACATTGTGCACTACAGATCAACCTAGCATTTGACATGGGGTGATGGGTTTCTAGCCATTAATTGAAGGTCTCACCCACTGGGATCATCGTACTCAAATTGTACACTGCTTAAGGAACTACATGGCAATGGGTGTCTTGTTAAATGGATATGGCCATGTCCCAAGTGGAATGGATGGCATCAACTCGAGCGGTCAGTTTGTTGATACTGAAGAACCCCAAAGGCCTACTACCTATATTATATCAACCTGAGTGGATACCTTCTGTTTCATTGGTCATATCTTTGATCGGTCATGACTATTAGAGTAGAGTACTCAAAATTAGAAGAGTACTGATCAATCGCATATAGCTAGGGGTTGAGCTTCCAATACCAACAAGGTTGATATTTCCAGCTTCCAACTCAAGGCCAGGGAAAAAAGGAAATGGAATGGGTTAGATATGGTACAATATGTTGATGAAGAATGATTTTTTGGGTAAAACATAATTATGGGTATATTTCTTGCTTTCAAATGGTAGTGGGGATCTCCTCCTTCCCCCAAGGGTGTCCTGTTGACTCGATTGGCCGAGTGGCGATAGTGTGTTGGGCTTCCTTTGGTTATGATAGTATCACCACTCCGAACTCCACACTCTTACCAGGACGAAAACCATTCCCCATCACCTCACGGGTAGTGTTGGTTGCATTGAACTTGACCATGAGTTGAAGGAATATGCAGCCATTTCACCAAGCATTCCAAAACACCTCACAACCCTCACTCATCACGTGGGTTGTTTTTTATGTCATTTCCACTTGGATCAATGTAGCAAGGTCAGAAACACCTGTATTTTGAGTAGTGGATAAGACTATAGGTAAAAGGAAGGAATGTGTCATTGTAGTGAAAAGAGATAAAAGGTGGTGTTGGCTTACCTTCTTCGAGTCCCATGGACATTTCATCCACCCTGACCAATACTATTATATTAGAGTCGGGTACTCTATCTATATAGTACTAAAGAAAGGTATTGGCCCCATGGAAATTGATCCTTCCTCTAGCTTCCCAGTGCAACTATACGTGTGAGGTTTCTTAATGACCTTTTCTTCCTCTTTGATGCATGATGAGTGGGTGTGGGCCTTCTAGGTGGTTTCATTCAAGTCAGAAATGATATAATAGCAAGTGGATGCCTATCAGTGGTGAAACGGGTCGGGAGGAAAGAATCAATTGAGTAACTGTACTCATGGGTGAGTTGTTGATGGGGAAAGAGGACTCATAGGCATTCGAAAAACCATAGGGCCAATATCATGAGATGGTCCAAGCAGTGGACTTTATATGATAAATACCAGCATGATGCATCATAGACGAATGTATCAGGTCTACATGATCTAGTTCGGGAAAGGGGTCACTGAGTCAAACAAACCTATCAATCAAACCCCCATGTCAATATGGTGAAAGCAAGCATATCTAATATACTCACATCTGATAGTCCTTCGGTGAAATGGGATAAGTCAATGCCAATAGCTGCACGGGTGTCTTGACACTAGAACACTATCATGCCTTATATTATATTATAGTAGGATAGTTGGTTAGGGGTGGAAGTTGGGCTCGGCTATCACTCCCGTTCTCCTGGTTAAACAATGTCGGTTCCTCTCACAGTATCAGGTCAAGTCCTTCTGTTTCATAAAAACCTCTTAGTCCTACATCTTCATACCCTATTTCCATATTCTCATAAGGGTGGGGGTTAGGATTAGTCTAATTGTACCTAGAGGTTTTGAAGATTTAGTTTTTGACCGACTATATCATTTTCTTATTTAGTTAAGAGTATCCTAGAAAGACTCAAAGATCTCACCTAGCGGTGAGGTTCTAAACCCTTGATATATAAGTAGAAACTTTAGGATCAGGTTCTAAACCCTTGATATATAAGTATCACCTTTATAAACTGAATAGGTTGAAGTATATGAGAATGTAATAGAAGAAAAAAGTTATTGGAAGATTCCCACGACGTGGATTCAAACCACTATGGAGTGACTTTCCTTTTAGTAGTTGTGGGCACAACACTATTAAAAGCATACTGAGGATGAATTAATTGGTTCAAAAAGACCTAAACTAAAGGAAGGAACTACTTTTTCTATAGATCTCCAAGGATAAAAGAGCTTCAAGGACTGAAAAAGGGAAAGAAAGTGACTTCTTGTCCTATATGGAAGAATATAGTGGAGAGACTTTCTTACATGATTTCAATAGACTTATATGTCTTGCCCAGTTACTGTATTCTTCCATTAGCTCCTTAATAAGTACCAAACCTTCAGTATATTATATCTAGGTACTCTTTATATAGTATATCTTGATTATACCGGTCCTCTCCCACATAAAGATCTCAAAGGAAGATAACTCAACCCTAAAGCCTCTAATGCTTCTTTCTTCCCCTTATTTTTGGGAAAGCTAGCAGCATCGTTATAATATAGGTAGTATATTGACAATTTATTTCTCTATCTTGATGATATAATTCTTTAAAATCCATATAATTATAAAGGATGAAGGATTTTTATATCATTCGATTCGAGTTTCTTCCCTTTATTCTTCCATGTAAGAAAACAAAATTTCTTCCGAATCTTTTTCATTTTCCAAAAGTAAATAATGATATATGTTAGTCAATACATGCCCCATAGGAACCAGGATATCCAATTAAAATTTGAATGAACTTTGAAATAATCAAAATCATTTTCTTATTATCTACTGCAAGATGGCATTTTCCATCAGTTTTCATGCTTGGCCAGAGCAGAATGGGATTACCGAAGGCAAACATAGGCACATTACTGAGTTTGAACTCTTTATGATCAGAAAATCCCAAAAATATCTATGGAATAAAGAATTAGTAGTATATATCATAAAAAAGGCAGTCTTATCTTCTATGAGAGTAATATCATCAGGTGAAATCCGACTTATTGGAAACTGGCCCTTATATTATAAGAATACATAGATACCGAGCCGTATCATGTTGTTTTTCCTACCTGATTTCTTTAATACATCAGTAGAGTTGGTACACATTCCAAAATGGACACTGAGACTTCTTCTATTTGAAAAATCTCTCAAACTGAATTAGAGGAAAACCAGAGTGCTGGGATCAAGGAAGTAAATAGCATATAACTCACGTCTGAAATTGCAGAGAGGGTGATAGTTCCGGTGGAGCTTACCACGATCATTATGGATCTCATGAAGCATGAGGATTTTCATATTAAGGATGCTAAAAAATATATGAGTGATCACATAGTAAAACTGGTGGTGGACTCTATAAAGGTGCTCCATGACAGGATTTTGGCTCCAGAGGTGGAGTCTCTATTGGATGATGCGGGAAGGATCTCTACTGAGTAGGAGTCCGGGTGTCAGAATATATAAGAAGAGTTGAGGTCCAAAGAGTCCAAGATTAATACACTAAAGAGATGTGAGAGATAGAGGGAGGATTCGGTACATCAATCAATCATTGGAGGAACTCATGTAGCGTGCTTCTTCTCCTTTGTAGTGCTACTCTCACCACCACTTTTCTACATAGTCTGTAAGGGTTTGGTTTCTACCATACAACCTTCATTTCTATCAGCCTATCCAAATAAATATACTTATCATACAAGGTGACTTTGGCACCTCACATCTCAAATAGTTCATTTTTATATTGACATCAATCCTTTTCTCATATTCATGAGCATCCACCACAGGTATCATCTCTATACGGTCTTTTCCAAAAAGTAGTCACTGAGAGATTATTATGTCAAATAACCAATATACTCTTCAACGGTAAGTTTAAGGTCTTCAGTACTCTTCTAATAGTGTGGACTTATGATTCTTAAGGGTTGGTCTCATCATACTCTTTTAACATATATATGTTTTCCATAGAGGTAAAACTACTTTTAGTTGTATAGTATGAATTTAACTTGCCGTCTAAATCCCCAATCAACCTCGTAATCTGACTGGTTCAAACCCTATAAATAGATATCTATGGGGAAGATAAATAGAAATATGGTTGGAGGTAATGAAGGATAGGGAGTGCTATCATTGACGAGATGGTTCTGATTGCTGAACATGGAGGTTGAGCAGGTTGAATAAACCATAAAAGAAGCAAATAGGTCTCAGAGGATCCATTGAAAAGAAATGGTTTCTTAAAGAGGTAAAGTCATGGAATATCATTGTGGTAAAATACAAATGACATTTTCCAAAGAAAAAAATAGGGATGCTTCAACAATAATGAAAGTTTATGGGTGATGAAATATGTATGGCTAATCAATTGGTTGAGAACGAGGTCCCACTGTACAACCAGGAATCTTTCCCTTCCCCTTCGTTCTCCCCTTCTAGTGGGAAGAGGAAATTTACTCCCAGTGACAGCTGGTGCTTTTCCTCCCTTTTACAAGCTTGGTTAGAAAATATCATTGGCCACCAACTCAGCCTCGATCTACAGTATGTGCATTCATCTCCATAGCCCTTTTTCTTTAGCAGTATAAGGTCTTCCAAGTAAAAGGTCGAGTTCCTCCCTTATTGAGAATCTATACAACTTTGTTCCTTTCTATGAACCCAAAAAGTAGTATACCCACTATTAAAAGAGTATTAAATCCAAAAACTAGTGTTTTAGGTCTATGATAGGTCAATGTATTAGGGATCATTCCCAAATAGGGGACATTATTAGAAGAGTACTTGTCTCTTTCATGCGCCTTCATTACTCATTAATTGAAATCAAAGTAAGTGACATCGGGAAGGGATAGGGACTCAAGTGGGACTGGAGAACTGCTTCCATTCCTTTCTCTAGTCGGTAATTTGAATATACCAAGGAAAATAACTTTTTGAAAGTGGTGCATGTAATTTACTTGAACTAGTTAGTAAATGAAATGGATATCAATAGCAGTGACCTAGAAAACAAATAATTCTAGTGTGTTCCATGATTTTTCAGTTCTAAGAGCAGGTATAAGATATCCCCTTCCAAGATGTTTTCACTACCAGAGGGATTGCATCCATTTTCTTCATAGATTCGACAAGTGCCAAGTGAATGCAAATTTGATCCCTTGCTGTATTGATGAGGAAATGTGGAGCTTCATAACTAAACCACAGCATGGACCTTTGCAATACATTACTTCAATATCATAGGAAGGTATTAACTCAAAGGCAGAAAATTGGACATGAATACATCTTAGTAGTTATCGATTCTTTCACAAAGTGGGACCTATACCACGATCATAGCGGCACATGTCAACATTATTTCTGAAGAAAAATCTTCACACTCATAAGCTTATGTTCTAAACCCTTATATATAAGTATATGCTACTTATATCTAAGGGTTCTAAACCAAATAGGTTGAAGTAGTCAAGTTCTAAACCCTTATATAGTAAGTAGCACCTCCCAGGGTTAGAAAAAAAACAGTCCATTTTGATCCATTTTTAGTCCTCATAATCAAGGTGAAACAAAAACTTCTATTTATAAATCCTTGAAAAAGAAACTTTATCTCCCCTTACTAGAGTAGTAGCTTTCTTCATAAGTCAAAAAGGTTCTTAGCCTACCCTTTAAAAAACCACCTTTTTCCTTCTTATTAAAGGTTGGTTTCTTGATCAACTATATTACTTGAATGAAAAAATACACAACTCTTCTTGGAATTCCATGTTATATATACAATATTTCTCTGGACGCGATAGGGGAATCTCTCAATTGCAAGCTAAGAAACCTCTTGGAAGCAACAAATTTGTCCCTACCTCTCCATTATCTGATCTGGACACTTTATTTCATTTGGTAGATGTGGACTAGTAACTAACATAAGAGCATATCCATCTCAACCAAAGTTTGAGCTCGATAGAAATAGCCTCTTTGTCAGCTCGATTTGCTCTTGTTCCTGTAGAGGAATGTGGAACAAGGACTCTCACAAGTATAGAATGGAATATGATGTGTCCTTATTTTTACATAGTTTTTCCACATCATTTTATTTAATTTTTAATGATTTAATTAACTATTTTTACACTTTTTATTAAATAATCATAATTTTGTATTCTAATAACTAATTCTGTTAACTAATAATTTTTTTATAATTAAATCTGTTATTTTAGTATTTAAAATAATTAATTAATGACTTTCTTTAAATTAATAAGTTTTATTAATTATTATTTATTTTAGAAGTGTAATTACTTTATTAAAATTTGATATTATTTTTATTTAATCAATTAACCTAAATTTATATATTTAATTAATTAATTAATTACTTCAATTTTTGATCTTTTAACTTTTTCTTTTTAACATGTAATAACTCTATTAATTAATTTCAATAACTCTTCTTAAATTTAATACTTCTAATTTAATTTATTAATGATTAAATAATTTTGATTTATAATTGTTTATTTTAAATTAGATTTCTATATATATTAACTTTAATGTATTTTAATCATAGGGTCTATTTAGTTTTAATTTGTGTTTTATAATTTGATGTTCTTATTAATTATTTTAAGTTTTATTTTTTTTATAAATTTATTTATGTTTATTATTTTCTTAGTTTTCAATTATTTTAGTTAATTCATACTTTAAATTAAATTATTTTATTTATTTTTAATTTATGTTTTATTCTATTTTTAATTTTTCTTTTTTTTTCAGTGTACTGATGGAACAACTAATTCCTCACACTATTTTTTCACGATTCCACTATGAAACCCCTTCTGATGTCCCACCGGTTCCGCATCACAGTTTCTCCATTCATGGTATCACTAGTTCTTTTATTCACAGTGCCACCATGAATTCATCTTTACTGTCTCACCTTATTTTGGCATTGTTTCCCATTTTTCATCACTGACCCACCGTCTCTTCAGGCACCGTATCTCCACCTTTTCATTGTCTCCCAATTTCTATCCCTCAACCCCCGTCACTTTTTCTTTCAACTATGGCATCGTTTCTCTTTCATGGTGCTTCTGTAATTCCAACTCCTCAATGAATCTCTTCCACCGTTCCTTTTTTTGTGGCACAACAACTCATCACACACCATCACTGGTGCCATAGTCCTTTGCCAAAATTTCTCAATGACTTCCCTTCTATCACCTCATCACTGATTTCAGTCGTTGCACTGTTGGAACAGGAAGTGATTCATCTCTCTGCTTTCCAACTTCAAGAATGTTTCTTCGAATTCACAAATAGATCTTCGATTAGGAGAATAATACAGTAGAAATCATCATGATTTTATACAATATGGAGAGGATCCTTCTGAAGCTAATATGCAAGGACTGCAAAATAATCAAAAGTATCAATAACATTTAGCCTCCACCTCCCTCACAACCCCCACCATTTCCATGTGTTGTGCGCTGAAACCATAGGAGCGTTCCACCCTGTCATCAGATCTAGAACACTGCAGATGCGAGGAGGTTCAGGATGAGCTCACCATTGTCGTGTTGCATCTTGAAGAACTCCTGCCATTTTCTGAGTCTAGCTGGGGCCACGCTGCTACGAATGTGGAACCGCATCGAGGAGTGTTGTGCACCTGGACCACAAAGCCAATTATTGAGTCGGAAGACCACCGTGGTGGAGCTGAATATGCCGCATCCATCGGTGTTGGCTGCTTCGACAAAGAATAGATGGAGCTGGCGCTTCTCCTTCCTAAAGAAGAAACCAAATACCTCCCCCCCTGTGCACCGAATTTCGTGGGGGAAGAACAATAGTATTATAAAAAAAACAAAATAAAAACAAAATAAATAATAATATAAAAATAAATTAATAATTAATAAGTTAAAGTTAACTTATATTTAAATAATAAATAACTATTATAATATATAGCTATTATAATATTAATAAATATATGTGCTATAAAATTAAACATAAAAAACTAATAATAATTTATAAAATTAAAATTAAAATAATAATAATTTATAAATAAAATTTATTATTAAATAAAATAAACTTATTAACACTTTAATTATAATTTAATTTCAACAGAATAAATATAATAATTAAATTAATAAAGTAATTGATATTAATCTAATTTGAGAATTTAATAAAGTTATACTAACTAATTATTAGTAATACTTACACTACTAACTTAACTAACAATAATACATTAAAAACTTAATAATTTTATTTAATTAAGGTTTTAATAATAAATTAATAAATATAATAATAATTTTTAATTAAGTAAATAATAATTATCAACAAAAGTATTTATTAATTAACTTTAATTAATAAGTAGTATAACTTTTATTTTAAAAATAACATTAATCTTTTAATTAACTTTCTTTCATTTCTAAATTGTTAAGTTTGTTTTATATTATGAGGGTTCATGCAAGAGTTGGAAACACATCCGAGTTCACTCAACTAACTCACTGGGAGTTAGTTTCGAGGCAAAAACTAATGTGATGTGTGGTTAGTGAAAACACACACATGTGTGGTGCAATAGTAAAAGAAAAGTTTAAGTCAGTGAAAAGAAGGCGGTGACATGTAGTAGAAGATGGTTGTTTAAAAGCAGAGTGGCATTAGAATTTTGGTGGGATGCTCATTCTAATTCTATGCACACACTTTTTCAAGAGTGAAGACTCCAGGGAGAAACTATGGAGTTGAGCTGGAGACTAAGGAGCCCGAAGGCAGATCATCACTTATGGAGTTCTTCCTCCTCCTTTCTTTAATCCTCGTACTCTGTTTTCAGTTTCTTTCACTGCTTTAATCAATATAATCAAAGAATACCATAATTATTGTACTGTGTTTTTGGGTTTTTTTCAATGCTATATTTCATTATGAACATAGGTTTAATTTCTAGCTTGGGAGCTTTAAGCTTGGTTGGTTTATCCGTTAAATTTTTTACTTCTTATTTGTTTGACATCAGAATTGATCGGTGAGATCAGTTCTGATGTTATATTAAATTGTTCACACCTTCCTATAAGAAAATTCATAGATTCAAGATCAATCATCAAGATTGTACTTGATCATCATATTGATGAAGCGTTAATGTCATAACAGTTGGATTTTTATGGTGAGTTTTATTTCAACTCATTTTTTTCAAATTTTTAACAGTTGATGATCATTAGAGTGGCGAAATCTAAAATTCATACCTCTGTTTGATGTGTCTTCTGGAGAAGAAGATATATCAACCAATTTCTAATATTTGGTTCAATTAATTTCAATGGAGATTTATCCTTTAAACCATTAATTTTATAATTCCTGAGAAAACTGTTGATCTTAGATCCTTTGCCTATACAGCTATGTTTTAGTTACTATTTTATTTTACTTATCAGTGCTTTAGTATATGATTAGAATCTTTTTCAATATTTTTTACTTTACTTCTTTTTTAAAACAAAATACAAAAAAAAGTTTGAAAAAAAATTATAAATATGTTTACCTCACTACTGACAACAGTGAGGTTTTTAGTTTTAAAACAATTGAATTTACTCACCTGACTTCTCTATGGATCTAACTTGCACCATTGTACTAGTGTAGGTTTATAAATAATATTTTGAGGGCCATGATGACCACCAAACACATAAAAATTTGGCGTCATTGCTGGGGAAGGCATGTGCTGAGAGTATAGGAGTATAGAAAAATAAAAACATTAAAAAAATCATATCTAAAAAAATTTCTAAAAAAATCTGTGAATTTGAATCTACTTCTTAACTTGAATTATAAGGAAGTTATATTTGAATTTTTGTGTGTGTTTGATCTAAAACATTTCAAAAAAATGGAACATTATGATGGCTCAAATTTTCATACTAGACCTTACTATGTTTGTTGTGGAGACTATGGACACACTGCCTAGTAGTGTGTCTATAACCAGGCACAACAGACTGATTGCATTGAAGAAAATGAATATTTTGTGCTTAGTCCTGACACCCTAGCTAAAATTTACCTAATTTATTCTAAATTGGATTCCATGTTGGAAATTTTTAATACTTTTTTAAATAAAACCCTTGAAATTCAAGCTAAATACACTCAAGATAAAGATAAAGGAATGAAAATATTAGAAAATATGCTCTTGGAATTACAACAAATGGTTAAAGAACAAGAAGAATTTGAAGAAAATGAAAATGAAAATGTTTATAAAATATTTGAAAATCATGTTGAAGAGGAGAGTGACTGTGAAACTAGGAAACAAAAATTCCATTTTGAAAAATCTAATTCTGTTAAACTAAATCTAGAAATAACCAACTCACTGAATCAATAGAATAACATAAAATATCCCAAAAATAAATTTAATGTTGTTGAGTTGGAAAAATATGAAGATGACTTGAAATGGATTGAAAAGGAATGCACGGTTCTTTTCATAATTTCTACATTGGAGAAAAATCACTGTTTTAGAAGTTTTGATAATGAAGTCACTCGGGTTGAAGATAAACTTGAAACTGAAAAATTGAATGTTAAAAATTCTTCTTCACCCAAAATTTATGAAATTCTGAAAATTGAGCCTATACTTGATATTTGGTATAATCTAGATGAGAATATTAAACTAGATAATATGGAATCTTAAATTTTTGAACTTGATCTTAACACTTCTCTTCCATGTTTTGAACCTGTAAACCTAGTAATCTCTCAAATGTTATTGGATGATGAGGATTATGGAATGATATTTGAAGAAAGACCAAATGATGAGTTTTAATTTCCCTATTCTCATAGTAATCACTTTTCTGAAACATTTTATACTGACATGGAAAGTAGTTTTGTCATTCATGGAGAAAACTATTTTAATTTGATCAATCTAGAATTTTAGCTTTTTTATGTTTAATTGAACATTCCTCCCCCTGATTTTAAATTTTTTGGAACACGCTACAGACCTTGTTTTTGGAAATGAGAATTTTGAACTTAAAAATTAATGTGAGTTTTAACACACACTAGATTATGGTTGAAGAATTGATTTATTAGGTGTAGTAGATGTTAACTTTTAGTTAACAGATGAGGATATTTTGGAAGAGATTTAAAACATTGTTATACCTGAATCATTTTGTGATAAAATAAATTCTATTCCATGTTTGTCACTTTCATATTCAACTATGAAGGGTGTTGAGTCTTCCCATGAAACTGATAGTAGTCTAGAGGGGGAATCTCACTTGAGTTCCATTCATCATAATTCTGATCAGCACCTTACTATTTCCCCTCTTGAATCTATTTATCAGAACTCAGTCATAAGCACCCTTTAATTTGAGACTATTAATGTTGAAGTTGAGAGAGATATCCATGAGAATAAATCCACACCTCTAGGTGCACCTAGTTTAGTTTTGCCCCATCATGTGAATTCAAATCTTGAAAATATGAACTAAATCTGGAAGTGCACAACACTATTCTTACTACTGTCAAGGGGAGTCTCTTAGTGGTTATTTCAGGCTATGAGAGTTTATTTTCTATTGTGTTAAGTTTTGAAGCCCACGTAATTCATTGTTCTGTTAAAAACAAATGGGACAAACACATGTGGTGGTTCCTATTAAGAAAACCACATCCACCAAGTGACTACGGTTAGTTCTAGGTGAGTCTGAATGGGGACAATAAAACTAGCACTACATTGGAGGAAACCCATGGTCTTTATTTTGTTTTTAATAAAACAAAAATTGTTATTAAATAAAGTTTAAATGAAGACTTTAAATTCAATGCTTCATGGGAGTCAACCCATTCTCTTTCTTTGTTTTCACTTTTGTACTGTTTTGTGTTTAATAAAGTGCTTCTTTATTGCCTTTTGTATGCTCTATCTCTGCTGGTTTTTGTACTTGGTTTTCATGCTCTATGTTTTTAGAATGCTACTACTGTGTAATAAAGGATTGTAATTCTTTATTTAAGGATTAATTAAAATATATTAAGTTAGGGAAGTACCTTACTATTAATTTTTGTTTCATTATTCTTCTCCTTATTACTTTTAAAAAAATCTGTGCATGTTTTTCATGAATTTTTTTTCTACATGTGTATTGAAAATTCTATTGCATGACCTGAACTATATAAAATTATGTTTTATGTCTTGCTACTGGAATAAAAAAAATTTCATATGGTTAAAAATATTCTTGAATTGGAATTAAAGTCTAATTTATGTCATTGTGTAAATAAAAAATCTACATGTACTTCAATGCTGAAATTTTGAATTTCATTATTATTAAAATTTTCTCACTGCTTAAAACTAAGTGTGGGGGGGTACATGTTATTTTTTTAATCATATTTAATTTGGGGTTTTTAGCATTAATATTGTTTACTATATTTAATATCAAAATGAATAAATTATGTTAAACTTTCTTTCACCCCAATTCACTATGAACCCACAAGTTACATGTTATTTCTTGAAATCAATTGAAAATTTGTGTCAGTGGATTTAATATTAATGTATGTACTTACTTGTGAACCTGATGTTATATTATTCATTATGGAAAACAATAATTTTTTAACTTCAAAGATACCCTTTATACATGTCATCGATCTATTAAATTGAAAAATCTGTTTTGAACTTAAACTGTCAAATTGTTATTCTCTACTTTAGAAGTCAACTTTGGGGGAAAATTTGGGTTTTAAGTGTGGGGGAGGGGGTCAGTTTTTGAATATTCTAAACTTTTATTTAATGTGAGCCTGTCAATTCCCACTTCACTTCAAAATTTTTGTAAAAAATGGTTAAATTTTTTTCAAAATTCTTTCATAATTTTATGCTTGCTTATTTATTTAATTTTGGGTCTTACCTAAGGATAATTCTTGATTAGAAGTTTAGAACTACTTTTATTTTGAAATTATTGAGGTTGGATGATTGATGAGTGGTCTTGCTTAGTGGTTTTATGAGATCTTGGTTTAGGAATACTTTTGAGAGTGATATGGATAACATGTTAGTGGATTTATGATCATAACCCTTGGAATTGGAAGTTTGATTTTGATCCTAGGGGATTCATTTTCATTTTAATTATTTAACTAATTGACATAATGAGCTGATGTAAATAGTTGTCATTAAAATTTTGAAACTAGATTAGTTTGGGCATCTGGGATACCATAGTGAATCTCTGAGACCCTATATGTTGGGTGTGTTTCTGTTTACTATAATCCCTCTATACACCTTGAATAAGTTCATTGTACAGTGCTTAACACATGATACATGGATTGGGAAAAATTAAATAAAGTGTCTAGGGTCAAAAATGAGTATATTAAGGTGAGGGGAATTATGAAATCCAAATGAATGAGAGGAAAAAAATTTATATGGGAATCATTTAGGTTTTATTATTATGGTGATTCACAAAAATAATATTTATTTTTGGACCCTCAGATTGAGTCAAAGTAAAAAAGTTCCTTTGGTTAAGTTTTTAATTCCACTAATATTTTAGCTTTTTGTCACTTTTTGACTTAGAACCTGATCCTGGATTGAAGTGAGTCATTGGGTTTATTTACATATGAGGAAGGACATCTTCATTTCTTGATGATTCATTGAACACTAGATTACTTTTTAAGAGATTTATTAGGAAAGAATTAATTTAAAATTTAATTTTCAAAAGCCTTTTGACAATTTCTTGTCCTCCATTTTTAATGTTCTGGACATGTTACATTTTGACCAATATAATAAAAACATTTTTCTCTTTCTCAATGATAACAAAACATGGGATTTTTTTAGGACAAAAAATGGTTAAGTGTGGGGGAATTTGATGTGGCATTTTTTTACATAGTTTTTTACATAATTTTATTTAATTTCTAATGATTTATTTAACTATTTTTACACTTTTTATTAAATAAGAAAACTTTTGTATTCTTATAACTAATTTTGTTAACTAATCAATTTTTTATAATTAAATTTGGGATTTTATTGTTTAATGTAATTAATTAATGACTTGCTTTAAATTAATAAGTTTTATTAATTATTATTTATTTTATAAGTGTAATTTTTGTTGGACTCCTCATGTATTAATCATGTTTTAATGATCACAAATCTCATTAATATTTACAAATCTCATTAATATCTACAAATCTCATTAATATTCACAAATCTCATTAATATTTACAAATCTCGTTAATATATACAAATCTCAATAATATTTACAAATCTCATTAATGTTTAGAAATCTCAATAATAATTACAAATCTTATTAATGATCATAAATCTCGCAAATCTCATCAATCGTGTGTATTTATGTTTTAAGTTATCTCATACTTTATAATGGTTAAGCTCAATTAATTTTATGCATATTATTGTTTAAGTCTTAATACAGTTATTTTCCTAAGTACAAGACATCGTGAGTCAGACACCATGAGCCAGGCACCGTAAAGAAAGACACCGTGAAGACAAGACACCGTGACCAATGAGACACCGTTACCAATGAGACACCATGACCACGACACACTGTGACACAGTAAGCCTGACACCGTGAAGCAAGACACTAAGAACAGACCCCGTAAGCCAAAAATTCATATTTCCTAAGTTCCAGACACAGATATCCAAGACACAGTCATCAAGGCACCGTTAATCCGTAAACTATGAGCAAGCCATCGGAAGATAGAAACTGTAAGTCAGACACCGTGACTCAGACACCGTGAAGGAGACACCATGAAGGAGATACCGTGAAGGAGACACCGTGAAGGAGAGACCATGAAGGAGACACCATGAAGGATATACCGTGAAGGAGATACCATGAAGGAGACATCGTTTTCATAACATACTATGACGCCATTTCTTAAACCATTTTTTCATTTTTCTATTTATCTTTTTAACAGTCATATTTGACGTCTTTAATGCACTGACATATTTAATGTTTATTTGTATACTTAGTACGAGGTATGAGCCATGAAATACTTGGAACCTTTCGGATAAACCTCATACATTCGAAGATAAAGAGAAGAGTGACCAAGAGAAAGACATATGCAGAATACAACACGCGACAAGGAAAACACGAGAGCGTGATACTGAACAAGAATACAAGCATGTGAGCATGACCACGAAAAAGAGATTGAAAGATCTTCAAAGAAGCAATTTTCTCATGCATACAATACAACTCTACTAAATAACACACGAAGTACATTGGAATATAGAGAACATCTTCATTCGTGAAGAACACAAGCTGAACCATGACACTGTTTTTCAACAAAAAAACAAGAGAAGGACTCAGAAGCATTTGTGTGTTATCCAAGGATTCCAGAGCTACACTGCTAATCACTAGATAATTTTAAACTCACATCTACTCTCTCTTAGTGACTCTTTTATTTACATTCGAGAAGTGTGTGTACTCTGTATATTTTACACACACACTGACTCCTATGATGAACTGAAGGATTTCCAAATCCTTACACCAAACTCTCTATTTATTATTACCCATGAAAACTATGGAAGAGGTCCTTATGTGGCATGGTTATTGTTTTTATTTACCCAAAAAAACTATGGAAGAGGTCTATGCATGGCCAGGATAGTCTATGTACTGTTGTTACCCCGATCCAGGGTATGGATTAGTGTTTATTTATATAAACTGCTTGGTGGCAGGTGATCACCAAGTGGAGTGGATTAGGTCTTGGCTTGAGATTTAACCACTTGTTTTATATATTTTTTGCATCTTAGATTAAGTCTAAAGTAAACTATATATTTTATATTCTGCTGCTACTTACTTTGAAATACAAATCTATTTTAAAGTCACTTTGATAGTTAAACTCGCAAGTGTTTGTATGTACTTTAAATAATTAGGTTAGGTTCAAAAGTTAATTAATCTTCAGATTTAATTAACTGAGAACTAATAAATCTCTTGAGAATCTAACTGACCCTTTACTATAATAAAAATTCACTACAGTTTAACTTAGTATTATAATTGGGGGATTTTAAAAGAAATATTGTTAACAGAAATTTTAATTGGTACTCAATTCACCCCCCCCTCTTGAGTAAACCACTCCGACCAGCATTTGGTATCAGAGGAACATTTTTTATAAAGGCTTTTGAAATACTCTATTTTTCAACTGTGATTTTAGTTGTATCCTTAAAGATCTTAAATTTCTGTTAGTTCTAAATTTTACCACTTTAAATATATTTGAAAAAATCTAATCATGGAAAATAGATTGGAAGGTGTTGTTACCAACATGCCACCCTTCTTTAATGGTACAAATTATTCCCAGTGGAAACTTAAGATGAAAATTCACTTAGAGAGTATGGGATTTGATATCTAGACTGCTATAGAGACTCAATATAAGATTCCAGAAACTGAATGAATAACTTGGGATGAACCTACTAAAATAGCTTACAATAATAATTGTAAAGATATGAATGCCCTGTATTGTGCTTTAGGAGATGAAGAATTTAATAGAATATCTTCTTGTAAAACTGCTTATGAAATATGGGATACCATGGTTGTTTCTCATTAAGGAACAACCAATGTTAATGAAATGATATTGAATACTTATACTATTAAATATGATAATTTTAAAATGAATCCTGATGAACCTATATCTGACATGTATCTCAAGTTCAATGAGATTGTAAACACTATGAGCTCACTTGGAAAGGTTGTTCCAGCAAAGGAACAAATCATGAGAATACTGAGATGTCTACTAGACTGATGGAGGGGCACATCTGTTTTGATTACAGAATCATGTGATATTGCTACTTTTCCTGTCAAGGAGCTTATTGGTAAGTTAATGATGCATGAATAAGAACTTAAGGTGAATATGGAAGAAGATGATGAACCAAAAAGGAAGTCAGTGGCTTTTAAATCTACTACCTCAAAGAGTAAGGACAAGGAGGAAGTTCACATACCTACTAAATGCTCGAGTCATGATGATATTGCATCTGACAGTGATGCTGAGATGGCTCAGATAGCTAGGAGATTTAAGAAGTTCTATTGGAAGAATAATTTTTTTAGAAAATAAAACTACAAAGGTAAATATGACAAAAAAGGACACTGGAAGAAAGATTGTAAGAAATATGATAAGAGTGATGAATTTGGCTGCTATGAATGTGAGCGAAATGGTCACATTAAAACTGACTGTCCAAAAATGAAGTTCAAGAAGAAAAATGACTACAAGGATAATAAATACAAGAAATCTATGAAAGAAACCTGGAGTGCTTCAGAAGACAGCACAAGTGAGTCTGAAGTTTCTGATTCTGAAAAGAATCATGCTAACATGTGTTACATGACCAATAATTCTGAGGTACTTGTTTCCCCTATGCTGAATGATTATTATTCTGGAGTTGATTCTGATTTTGAATCTAAAAACATTTCTAGGGAGGAACTATTTGAATACTATAACATGCTGGAGGAAACCTATAATGAGCTTAAGGAGAAATATAATACCATGAATAAATAACATGATTTGACCAGTTCTTTTAAATCTGACCCTGATATAGAAAAAGAAAATAATGCTCAATTACTTAAGGCAAATACTGAACTAAAAATGTCCAATGAACAACTGATAAAGGACTTAGAAAAGTTCAGAAATGGAAAGGACACACTAACTCAAATTTTAGGTAAACAAGTGGCACCAAAATATACCACTAGAATAGGCTATCAGCCTGGACAGAGATAGATCACTAAAACTAAATTTATTTCTAAATCTGGACAAAATACTGCTAGTTCTAGTTCTGGAAATTCATATGCCTCAACTAGTTATTTACATTACTATAGACCAAATAAATTCTATCTTTCAAAATCCATTGATTTTGTAAATTATATGAGACCCCTAAGACAAATCTGGGTACCTAAATCTTTTCTTGCTAACCTGTCTGGACCCATGAAAAAATGGGTACCAAAATCATTTTCCATCTAAAATTATTTTGTAGGAAACTTTCTTAAAGAGTTCCTATAGGAAGACATTGTACTTGGACAGAGTATGTTCAAGACACGTGATAGGATACTTCTCATGCTTTGAAAGATTAATCAAAGTTTATGGAGGCTATGTCACCTTTGGTGATAATTATAAAGGAAAGATCATCGGCCTAGGCCAAATTGGCAACACTGATTCAGTTTTAATTTCCAAAATATTATTTTTTGATAGATTAAAATACAACTTGTTAAGTATTTCTCAGTTATGTGATGATGGATTTAATGTTATGTTTGAAAATTATTCTTGTAATGTTTTTAATTCTAAAAATACTTTAGTATTTTGTCATTTAAGAAATGAAAATGTTTATGCAGTTGATTTGAATTCTTTAGCTAAAAAAATATTACTTGTTTAAATTGTTTTCATAAAGAATCTTGGATTTGGCATAGGAGACTAGGACATTGTAATTTTCACTACCTTAGAAAGTTAACTCAAAAAGGCCTAGTTAGAGACTTACCCAAACTTGAGTTTCAAAATGACAATGTTTATAATCCTTGTCAAAAGGGAAAACAACACAAAATCTCTTTCAAACCAAAGAAAGAAGTTTCTATTTCTCAAACTCTCAAATTGGTTCACATGGATTTGTTTGGACCATCTAGAGTTTCTAGTTTAAATCGAAATCACTATGTCTATGTCTTAGTAGATGAATTTTCTAGATATACTTGTGTATACTTATTATCTCACAAAATTGAAGCTTGTTCTTACTTTATTAAATACTCCAAGTCTATAGAGAACCTTAGTGGACTTATGATTGAGACTTTAAGAAGTGATCATGGCCGTGAATTTGAAAATCAGGAGTTTGAATCTTACTACTCACAAAATGGTTATACTAACAATTTCTCTTCTCCTAGGACACCTCATTAGAATGGTGTAGTAGAAAGAAGAAATATAACCCTTCAGGAAATTACAAGAACTATGCTAAATGAGTATGACCAACCAATTTACTTTTGGGCTGAAGCTGTAAATACAGATTGTTACATTATTAATAGAGTCTTTATTAGACCTTTTCTCAAGAATACCTCTTATTAATTATGGAATAATAGAATACTTAATGTTATATACTTCAGAGTCTTTGGTTGAAAAGTCTTTATTCTCAATACAAAAGATAATCTAGAAAAATTTTCATCCAAGAGTGATGATGGAATATTTTTAGGATATTCTATAACCAGAAAAGCCTATAGTGTTTTCAATAAAAGAACCAAGTGTGTAGAAGAATATGTTCACATAAAATTTTATGAAACTGATCCACATGAACCTAAGTCACCTCTTGAAAATCTTGAATAAGATTTGTCTATTCTAGACCTTAATGATACAATCAATGAACCTGTTGTAAAGACATCCAGTTCTGGAAACATTCCAGAACCCGATTATTTTGAACCCAAACCTATAGAGGAAACTTAAATTTCTAGTCCTACCTTTACTAGATCAACTAGGATTCTAAATAATCATCCTTTAGATGTTGTTGTTGGTAATCTTGATAGAGGGACACAGAATAGATCTTCTCTTAGAAATCAGGTTGAACATCAAGCCTTTTTGTCACAGCTTGAACATAAAAACATTGATGATGCTATCAATGATGAATTTTGGGTAATGGATATTCAAGAAGAACTCAATCAGTTTGAAAGAAATAAATTTTGGAAACTTATTGAAAGACCCAAGGATACATTAACCATAGGCACTAAATGAGTGTTTAGAAATAAAGTAGATGAAACTAGAAACATAGTTAGGAACAAGGATAGTTTATTTGTACAATGATATTGTCAATAATAAGGAATTGAATACGATGAAACCTTTTCCCCAGTAGCCAGACTTGAATCCATCAGAATCCTACTTGCTTATGATGCACATCTGAATTTCAAACTATACCAAATGTATGTCAAGAGTGCATTCTTAAATGGGTATATAGCTGAGGATGTTTTTGTTGAACAACCCCCTATATTTACAAACCCTCATTTTCCAAATCATATTTTTAAACTATCAAAAGCTTTATATGGTTTAAAACAATCTCCAAGAGCTTGGTATGACATATTAAGTACTTTTATAATTTCTAAAGGTTTTACAAAAGGAATAGTTGATACTACCCTCTTTATAAAACGAATTTCTACTGATGTTTTAGTAGTTCAAATCTATGTAGATGATATTATTTTTGGATCTTCAAAAAATTCATTATGTATTGATTTTTCTATAATGATGCAAAATAAATTTGAAATGATTTTAATGGGTGAACTAAAATTCTTTCCTGGATTTCAAATCTTTCAAAATAATGATGGAATTGTTTTAACTCAAAGTAAGTACACTAGATATCTTCTAAATTTTTTTGGATTGGATAGCACTAAAAGTAGTGACACTCCCATGATTACCACCTGTATGTTGGATCTTGAAGAAGATGGAAAATCTGTTGATCAAACCACTTATAAAGGAATTATTGGAAGTCTACTCTACTTAACTTCTAGTCATCCTAACATTATTTTTAGTGTGTGTATGTGTGATCGTTTTCAAGAAAACCCTATAGAATAACATTTAAATGCTGTAAAGAGAATTTTAAAATACCTCAAGCATACACCCAATCTAGAACTATTCTATCCTAAAGGAAAATCATTTGAACTAGTTAGTTATTCTAATGCTAACTTTGGTGGTTGTAAGTTAGATAGAAAGAGAACCTCTGGAACATGTCACCTTTTAGGAAAGTCACTGGTATCATGGTGTAGTAAGAAACAATACTCTGTTTCATTATCTACCGTAGAAGATGAATACATAGCTACTGGCAGTTGTTGTGCACACATTTTGTGGATGAAACACACTTTACTAGATTATGGATATCAATTCAGACATGTACCAATAAATTATGACAACACAAGTGCTATTAAAATTTCAAAAAATCGTGTTTCACATTCTAGGACAAAACATATTGATGTAATACATCACTTTTTGAGAGATCATTATCAAAAAGGTGATATCACTGTGGAATTCATTGGTACTAAATATAAATTTGATAATATATTCACTAAACCATTAAATTCTGAGAGAATAGATTACATCATACGTGATCTTTTCATGATCAATCACAAATAGATATCTTACTTCTCTTACCGTTTAATATTTTACTATATTTTACTTTATTGTTTCATGTTCATGGTTTCTCGGTTACTGTCACTTGTTTACGGTCTCACCGTTAGCACTTTATGTTCACGGTTTGTCATTTTATATCTCACCGTGACTGAACAGTTTACTTACTGTCTCACCGTGATAGAACAGACTATTCACGGTCTCACCGTGAAAATTATTTATGCTTTTCTTTTAATCCGTGTTGCGGTATTTCTTTTTCACCTCTTTTACTTTACCGCGTTTTTATTTTTGTGACGTATGACATTCCCAAATGATAAAACAAAAGGGTTTCACATGATTCTTCACCTGAACTCTCTCCTACTCACTCTTTCAGAACCCTTTCAACCTATAAACCTTTCTCTTTCTCTCTTTCTTGAACCTCCAGTGGATGCCAAGGATGAAGCATTCGTCTTCATCTACTTTTGAGAAGTGTAGTTAGAAGAAGAAGAAAATAGCATCGAAGCTGGCACCTGAAGGACCCCTAAATCCAAACCTGGTAAACCATAGTATTGTACCTGAAAAGGAAATTTTCCCTGAGTGGTTGTTGTTCAGAAAATCTCTGGTTTTAAAAGCATTAAGAGAACAAGGCTGGCTCGAATGGTTCTCAATGAAGGATAGACCCATTTACCTGAGGTTGGTATCTCAGTTCTATCAGTATGTACAGTTTTCTTTTGATGCTGGTGAAAGTTTTGTTGCGAGAAGTTGGATTAATGGCCAAAGATTCTTTTTCTCGTCAAGGTTATGGGTTGTATGACTTAGGATTCCTCACGAAGGGATTTGTGATGATTATTAGAGAGACCCCCCACCTTCAACCGATTTCTTTGACCTGTAAAATGCACTGGAAACCCTAACTAGAAATGGCACCAAGAGAAGATCCATAGCTTCTGAACTTGATGGGGGGACAAGGCTGTTGTTTAAGTTTGTTCAAAATCTAATCAGTCCAAGGAAAGGTGACTTTGTTTTATTAAAGTATTATGATGTATTTATGATTCATCTTATGAAGAATGGACACAAGATAAATCTGTGAAAATATATCATTCACCATATGTGTGAATTGATTGAGGTCACATCCAAATCCACGTCTCTATTTTACTTTAGGCTGATTTCAACAATTCTTGTTTCCAAAGGAGTATTTGGACCCAATGAAAAAGTACTTATAGACTATGAATAGTGTTTATCCAAAGCTGCCATTAGGAGGATGAAAATAAACTGGAACCCCTGGAAGAAGGAATGGGTTGAAGATAATGATAAGCTTTATGAGAAGTTTAATCATGTTGATTATCCAACAAGGCCAAAGGATATTACTGATATTGGTTAGGAACCAGATGAAGTTGTTGAGTATTTAGAAGATGAAGAAGAAGAGGAAGAGGTAGCTGAAGTACATCATAGGGAAGAAGTTGGTGTTGAGAAAGAAAGGACTGTTGTTCCTCCTATTGTTCTTGAAGAAGATCCTCTTGTCCCTAGAGTTGTTGTTAATCTAGAAATCCAACCTGAGGCTGGTAAAGAATCAGGTGTGACAGAATCTGAGTAGCAAGCCATGGAAGAAGAAAATCTAGAAGAAATCCATGTTAGGGAAGTTGAAAATCTGGAAGTACTCCCTATGGAAAAGTCAGTTCCTGATTTCATACCCTCTTTTTAAGAGAGGATGGAGATAGAGTTTCAACTAGCTAGGCAAGAAATGGCTGAGGAAATGAGAGATGAACCAGTGGATTTAGAACAAGTACCTGAGACTCAAGTTCCTAAAAAGAAAGCACTTATTGAGGGGGGAGGGACCTAAAAATCTTGAGACTTGTGAAGCTGATTCTATTGAATCATCTCAACCAACTGAGTCATATTCTGTGTACACTCAGTATAAATTCCCTAGATTTTATGATGTGAGTGAATCTCAACAAGTTACTGCAACTAGGGTTGATCTTTCTTCTTCGTTTCAATTGAAATCTTTCACATACTCTAAACCTGAACCTGAACCTGAACCTGAACCTGAACCTGAACCTAAACCTGAACCTGAACCTGAACCAGACCCTGAACCTGAACCTAAACCTGCACCTTTACATAATCAGTAGTCATTTGTCATTAAGGATTATTTGAAATTCTTTGGTGACACTATCTTAGCTGGAGTTGAGAAACTTATGTCCTCTCAACCTTATCTTGTGACCAAACTGAGTCAAGAAGATGCCTCAGTGCTTTTAGAAAAGATTATTTGGCACATTCAACCCAATATGATCAATGAAATTCAAGAAGTAAGAGTTGAAAACAAGTTGCTCAGTACTGAAGTTGCAACTCTGAAAATCATGGTTGAAAACCTACAGAAAGAACTACATTCAAGATCAGAGCCTTCTCCTGCACCTGCTCTTGCTTTTCCTGAACCTACTGTTTCAAACATCACTCGAGACATTGTGTCTCAGATTCACCCCTATCTGCTATCCTTTGATGAGAAGACTACTAAAAGGCACAAACAGTTGTTTCAAAACATGAGATAACTTGTGGTGAATCTCAATAAGCTCACAGATGAATATACTGGCTGTCTTCAAAAGGTATTGAATCAGTTGAAGTCTCTGACCACAGATGTTAAAGCTTCTACTTCCTCTGGTCAAACCTCTACTCCTTCTTTGGATAGTTCTCTGCTCATATCTATAGTCAAGGAAGAGATTCAGAATGCCTTTAGTGGCTTTTATATGGATCCTTTATCTGAAGTTGCCAAGAATAGTGATCGAGTTCTTTACCTGGTTCAAATTCACTCAAATATTAACAATGATGCTCAGCAGGAGATCTCTAAGAAAGTGGACTTTTATTTCAACCGTATTTTCTCCAAGATTGATATGAGTAATCACTTAAAATATATAGTAGAAAATATGAGAATACCTCCTATGACTCAGGCCTTAAAAACCCAATTCCAGAAACTCGCTGAATTTACCAGATTGTTGGACAAGTTCATTGAAAATAAAGATGATTTTGAAAAGTCCATGCAGTATGGAGGAGAGATTATTGCAGACATCATTAAACTTCTGCGACCGTATCTTCATGTTCAAGGCATAGCAATTGTTGCTCCAGTAGCTGCTCCTCTCAGACCTGGACTACCTACTTTTACCTCTGCCTTACCCTCAACAACCATGTCTGTTGGCCAAGATCTTAGTCAGATCAGGCCTGTCATTCTTGACCAGCAACGACCCAGATCTTCTATAGCTCTGACTTTGGCTCCCTCATTCTTCGAATTTCTCCCTTTACCCTCTTTATCTACCACTTATATGCCTTCTTCTACATCAGCAAATGCCCCTATGGCTTCTTCTTCTGCTGCTGATAAAGGAAAAGAGAAGACCAATCCCTGAAGAAGACCAGTGCTGACTACATTTTGATGGGAATGTCATTGATTTTTTTGTTATTTCTACTGTATGTTGTATTCT
Organism: Viscum album; assembly: GCA_963277665.1. Lineage (NCBI taxonomy): Eukaryota > Viridiplantae > Streptophyta > Magnoliopsida > Santalales > Viscaceae > Viscum > Viscum album. The sequence continues at coordinate 406,156,934 of OY728148.1, read as the reverse complement.
AAACACATTTAATGACATGTGCACTATTTTCCCTCTATTATTTCTACATTTTGATAATCCCCAAAGGGGGAGAAATATGAAAAAATATATGTTAACATATGTTATTTTTCTCTGTAGATGCATTTAATTTACCCTTTACCTTTATATGATTTGTGATCATAAAAAAGGAGGAGATTGATGGAATCCTCATGTATTAATCATGTTTTAATGATCACAAATCTCATTAATATTTACAAATCTCATTAATATTTACAAATCTCATTAATATTCACAAATCTCATTAATATTTACAAATTTCATTAATATTTACAAATCTCATTAATATTTACAAATCTCATTAATGTTTACAAATATCTATAATAATTACAAATCTTATTAATGATTACAAATCTCACAAATCTTATTAATCATGTGTATTTATGTTTCAAGTTATCTTATACTTTATAATGGTTAAGCTCGATTCATTTTATGCTTATTATTGTTTAAGTCTGAATAAAGTTATTTGCCTAAGTACAAGACACCGTGAGTCAAACATTGTGAGTCAGGCACCGTAAAGTAAGACACCATGAAGACAAGGCACTATGACCAATGAGACATCGTGACCAATGAGACACCATGACCACGAGATGTTGTGACACAGTAAGCCTGACACTGTGAAGCAAGACACTAAGAACAGACATTGTAAGCCAGATACTCTGTTTTCCTATGTTCTAGACACAGTTATCGAAGACACAGTCATCAAGGCACCGTGAATCCAGAAACTATGAGCAAGGCACCAGAAGCCAGAAACTGTAAATCAGACACCGTGACTCAGACACCGTAAAGGAGATATAGTGAAGGAGATACCATGAAAGAGACACCATGAAGGATAGACCGTTAAGGAGACACTGTGAAGGAGATACTGTGAAGGAGATACCATGAAGGAGACACCATTTTCATAACATACTGTGACACCATTTCTTAAACTATTTTGTAATTTTTCTATTTAACTTTTTAACGGTCATATTTGACATCTTTAATGAAATTCCATATTTAATGTTTATTTGTAGACTTATTATGAGGAACGAGGGACAAAATATTTGGAACCTATCGGCTAAACCTCATACATTTGAAGATAAAGAGAAGAGTTCCCAAGAGTAAGACATATACAGAATACAACACGTGATAAGGAAAACACGAGAGCGTGATACTGAACGAGAATACAAGCATGTGAGCACGACCATGAAGAAGGGATTGTAAGATCTTAAAAGAAGAAATTGTCTCATGCATACAATCCAACTCTACTGAAGAACACACGAAGTACATTGGAATATAGAGAACATCATCATTCGTGAAGAACACAAGCTAAACCACAACACTTTGTTTTTTAACAGAAAAACAAGAGAAGGACTCAGAAGAATTTGTGTGTTATCCAAGGAGTCCATAGATACACTACTAATCACTAGATCATTCAAAACTCACATTTACTCTCACTTAGTGATTCTTTTATTTACTTTCAAGTAGTGTGTGTACTCTGTATATTTTACACACACACTGACTCCCGCGTTGAACTGAAGGATTTCCAAATCCTTACACAAAAATCCATATTTCTGATTACCCATGACAACTGTGGAAGAAGTCCTTGAGTGTCCTGGTTATTGTTTTTGTTTACCCACAAAAACTGTGGAAGAGGTCCCTGCATAGCCGGGACAGTCTATGTACTGTTGTTACCCCGATCCAGGGTGTGGATCAGAGTTTATTTATATAAACTTCTTGGTGGCAGGTGATCACCAAGTGGAGTGGATTAGGTCTCAACTTGAGACTGAACCACTTGTTTTATATCTTCTATACATCGTAGATTAAGTCTAAAGTATACAATATATTTTATATTCCGCTGCTACATACTTTGAAATACAAATCTATTTTAAAGTCACTTTGATATTTAAACTAGAAAGTGTTTGTATGTACTGTAAAGCATTAGGTTAGGTTCAGAAGTTAATTAATATTTATATTGAATTAAATAAGAACTAATCAATCTCTTGAGAATCTAACTAACCCTTTACTGTAATAAAAATTAACTAAAGTTTAACATAGTATTATAATTGGGGGATTTTAAAAGAAATATTTTTCACAAAAAAATTAATTGGTACTCAATTCACCCCCCCCCCCCCTCTTGAGTAAACTACTCCGACCAACAATTTCTTTATGAAAATTTGAGATTCTTATTATTTAATAAATTAACACAAATTTATGTATTTAATTAATTCATTAATTACATAAATTGTTTATCTTTTAACTTTTTCTTTTTAACATGTAATAAATTTATTAATTAATTTCAATCACTCCTCTTAAATTTAATACTTCTAATTCAATTTATTAATGATTAAATAATTTCGATTTATAATTGTTTATTTTAAATTCTCTTTCAATATATATTCACCTTAATGTATTTTAATCTTAGTGTCTATTTAGTTTTAATTTAAGTTTTATAATTTTATATTCTTATTAATTATTTTAAGTTTTATTTATTTTATAAATTTATTTAATTTTATTAGTTTCTTAGTTTTTAATTATTTTATTTAATTCTTACTTTAAATTAAATTATTTTGTTTAGTATTAATTTAAGTTTTATTCTATTTTTAATTTTTCTTTGTTTGTAGTGTACTGGTGGTAAAACTAATTCCACACATTGTTTCATTCATGGTGCCACCATGAAACCCCTTATGTTGTCCCACCGGTTTCTGCATCACGGTTTCTCTATTCATGGTCTCACCGGTTCTTTCATTCACAGTGCCGTCATGAATTCGGTTTTACTGTCTCGCGTTATTTTGGAATTGTTTCCCATTTTTCATCACTGACCCACCTTCTCTTCATGCACCATAACTTCACCTTTTTACTGTCTCACCGGTTCTAGCCCTCTGCCACCGTCACTTTTTCTTTCCACTGTGACATTGTTTCTCCTTCATGGTGCCACTGTAATTCCACCTCCTCAATGCATCTCTTCTACCATTCCTTTTTTTGTGGCACAACAACTCATCACACACCATCATAGGTGCCACAGTCATTTCCCAAAACCACTCAATGACTTACCTTCTATCACCTCATCACAACTTTCAGTCATCACACTGTTGGAACAATAAGCAATTCATCTCTAGGCTTGCCAACTTCAAGCAAGTTTCATGGAATTCACAAACAGATCTTCGACGAGGAGAAGAATACAGTAGAAATCATAATTATTTTCTATAATCTGTAGAGGATCCTCCAGAAGTTGATCTGTAAGGCCGGAAAAATTATCAAAAACATCAATAACATTCAACCTCCACCTCTATCGCAACCCCCTCCGTGTGATGTGCTCTGAAACCACTGGAGTTTTCTGCCGTGTCATCGAATCTAGAACACTACAGATGCGAGGAGGTTCAGGATGACCTCACCATTATTGTGTTGCATCTTGACGAACCTGTGCCATTTTCTAAGTCTAGCTGAAGCCATGCCGCTACAAATGTTGAACTGCGTCAAGGAGTGCAGTGCTCCTGGACCACAAAGCCAGTACTGGAGCAGGAAGACTATCGTGGAGGAGCTGAAGTTGCTGCATCCGCCGGCATTGGCTGCTTCGATGAAGAAGAGACAAAGCTGGCACTTCTAATTCCTGGAGAAGGAACCAAAGACCTCCCCCCTATACACCAAATTTGGGGGGGAGAAGAATAGTATTATAAAAAAACAAAAAAAAAAAATAATATAAAAATAAATTAATAGTTAATAAGTTAAACTAAATTAATTTAAATAATAAATAAATATTATAATATATAACTATTATAATATTAATAAATAGATAAGTTATAAAATTAAATATAAAAAAAATAATAAGGATTTATAAAATTAAAAATTAAATAATAAGAATTTATAAATAAAATTAATTATTAATTAAAATAAATAAATTAACACTTTAATTATAATTTATTTTCAATAGAATAAATATAATAATTTAATTAATAATTTAATTTATATTAATCTAATTTAATAATTTAATAAAGTTATACTAACTAATTATTAGTAATACTTACACTAATAACTTAACTAATAATAGTAAATTAAAAACTTAATAATTTTATTTAATTAAAGTTTTAATAATAAATTAATAATTATAATAACAATTTTTAATTAAGTAAATAATAATTACCCAAAAAAGTATTTATTAATTAACTTTAATTACTAAGTAATATATCTTTTTATTTAAAAAATAACTTTAATCTTTTAATTAACTTTCTTTCATTTTTAAATTGTTCTGCTTGTTTTTTATTATGTAGGTTCATGAAAGAGTTGGAAACATGTCTGGGTTCACTCAACTAACTCATCAGGAGTTAGTTACGAGGGAAAAACTAATGTGACATGTGGTTCATGAAGAAACACACATGTGCAGTGCAATTGTAAAAGACAAGTTTAAGTCGGTGAAAAGAAGGCGGTGACGTGCAGTAGAAGACAGTTGTTTAAAAACAGAGTAGCATCAGAATTTTGGGGGGACGCTCATTCTAATTCCACACACACAATTTTTGGAGATTGAAGACCCCCAAGAGAAACTATGGAGTTGAGCTAGAGACTAAGGATCCTAAAAGCAGAGCATCACTTAGGGAGTTCTTCCTCCTCCTTTATTTAATCCTTGTACTCTGTTTTCGGTTGTTTTCACTAATTTAATCAAGATGATAAAAGGATGAGTTTTCTTAGCTAGAGAATTCCATAATTCTTGTACTTTGTTTTCAGTTTTTTTCAATGCTATATTTCATTATGAACATATGATGAATTCCTAGCTCAGGGGCTTTAAGCATGATTGGTTTATCTGTTAAATGTTTCACTTCCTCTTTGTTTGACATCAAAATTTATCAATGAGATTAGTTCTGATGTTAAATTAAATTGTTCAAGAATTCCAATAAGAAAATTCATAGCTTCAACATCAATCATATAGATTGAAATTGATCATCATATTGATGAAACATTAATGTCATAACAGTTGGAGTTTTACTGCGATTTTTATTTCAACTATATTTTTTTCAAATTTTTAACAGTCGATGATCTTTAGAGTGGTGAACACTAAAATTCATACCTATGTTTGATGTGTCTTTTGGAAAGGAAGATATATCATCCAATTTATATGGTGTGGTTTAATTAATTTCAGTGGAGAGTTATCCTTTTAACCATCAAGTTTTTAATTCCTGAGAAAATTATTGATCTTAGCTCCTTTGCCATTACAGCTATGTTTTAGTAACTATTTTCTTTTAGTTATCAATGATTTAGTATATTATTAGACTCTTTTTCAGCATTTTTTACTTTATTAATTGGTTATAAAAAATACAAAAAAATTGAAAAAAAAAACTATAAAGTTGTTTATCTCACTGCTGACAGTAGTGCGGTTTTTAGTTTTAAAACCTTAGAATTTACTCACATATCTTCTTTGTGGATCAACACTACACCACAATAGAGTAATGTAGAACAAGTATTCTCATAAGTATATAATGGAATGCCTCTTCTTGCTAACTTACTTTCCACTCTCATTTCAATCCATGATCAATGTGGCGGGGTAAGTTTATTTCCTTGCTCGGTATCAGGCTTTGCTCACTCACAAGGGCTGGAAGGTAGGATAAGAATGGTATTTTAAGATACCATCTTACTTAAGAAAAAACTCAAAGAAGGTCTTACTTTAGTGTAACCCTAAGTAACAAAACCTAGACCCACTGGGTTCCTGATACCTTAACTATCTATCATTAAGAAGATAACAGGACCCTGGAATCACAGCTAACCAAAAGAAATATAACAATGATGCACATTAACTAATAGATCCTTCTACGGCCAAATTTCTATTTTTTAAGATTCCCATATTTTTGTCATCATGTACCTAAAAAGAATAGATTTAGACATTTTCAATTACACATAAGACGGATGGATTCTCTCTTCTTCACTCTGGGTTCAGTGCGATTTAAGTCTTCCTTAATCTTTGCTTTTATCTGTTTTAACCGGGACAGATTCTATCTCTCCCCTCTAACCAATGAAGGAATGAACCATTAGTTCGATTTATCTGTCTTCTTTAATTGGTATTTCCCACACAGCCTATTTTCCACATGAAGGGTTCCAATCAATACCAATCAAAATAATTGAATTATGAGTTGTTCTAATTCTCATTCTATTCCTTCTAAGATGAAGCTACCACTGAACACGGAAAACCTAAAAGGTTCAAGAATCCTTTCCCCCAGCCTCCCCTATATAATTATACTACTATCTCACTTTCCTTTTAGGTGACATTTTTCTTTTTCCCTTCTTACCATGTTAAGAATAAGATTAATCCTGTTACATTTTGGGCATCATGAATTACGGTTACCACGAAATAAAGAAGAGAATGAAAATAAAAATTATTTAATTAGGCTCTAAACCCTTATATATAAGTATCCTCTACTTATATCTAAGGGTTTTAAAGGGTCAGGCCGGATGTTTTTTTTGTGTGTGCAGAATATCTACTTGGTTAGCACTTCAATGTAGCCAAGCTACCTTCTTACTAGTTCTCCAAACATGGGAAAATAAATGGGTACTTTTCCTATATATAGAATACTTAACTAAGTAGGTAGTAGTAGGGGAGTAAGGGATCTCAGTTTCTTTCTCATAAAGTGAGTGAGTGGATCTTACAATGAATATCGGTGACCAGTGATCAACATCAATGAACATTGGCCCTATCTATATTAGATAAGGAAAGGAAATCCTAAACCCCAAACAAAAAAATATTTCATTGTCTATTTCCAACTAAAAGGGTGAGGAAAGATACGAAGAAAGAGAAGTGGGAGTGGCAGGCTTTTTATTTTTGATGATCACGAGGATACGAAATAAAAGAGAGGGATGGGATCTACTCCATTAAAGAAAGTTCTATAAAGAGATCATGTTTCTGCTTGTATGTCCACTAGTGGATTATTAATAGTTCCTCTATTGATGGAAGAGATATTGTTGCCTACTTTGAAGTCAATAGTGAACCATAGGTGAGAGCAACCCATGGAAAATGAAAGCGGGGAGTTTTACTCCAGATCATTGATCAGACTCAGAATAACAAGTCTCAAGAGACCACTTCTCAAGATAAAATAAATCCATCTCAATCTCAAGAAATTCAGTACACACTCAATCCAAATTCTTATTAGAAATCTACCTAAAATAGATTAGAAGGATCTGAAAGGCGATGTGAATCATGGCCTTTATGAGCTTCGAATCAACACAAAATACAAGACTACCTTACCCATCTATTTAAGTAGATGTATATATAGATTTTATGAGGAAGAAGATGAATTAAGGGATTGAGATTTGATTGTTATGGATAATCAAAAAGACATCCAGTGTAACCTTTTCAATCCTCAAAAAGGTAGAGCGAACTTTCATATCCTAAAATGTATACATTAAATAATGCATGGATCTCTCCCTATGAGCTACACATATAGGATAGGGGACCTCTTCAGATAATTGGCATGAGTACGTATGAGAAGTGTGTATACTATTTGTGTACTGGAGAATTCTCCTGAATGGGGGGTCATGCTTGGCCCCGGTTACATTATTTTCTTCTTTCTGTCCTGAGAGATCAAGTAGGAATGGTTTTGCATATTCAAAGATCATGTACCTCTCTTCATGGGTCACTTTTCTTGAAATGTATCCAGTCCTCATGGGTTTAAAGGGAGGTTTACTTATTTTGGAATCGAAAAAGAAAATCACCAACCACTCGGTAAAGAGAATCTTTTTGTTCATCTAATTTCAATGGTGCTTCCAGCTTCTAGGCCCCAGTGCACCAAATTGAATCTCATGACCTAGGAGTAGGGATAACCATCATGTACACTATATATATAAGTACCCATCTTGAATTTGACCCGATTCCATCCAAAATCTTTGTTATGTTTCTACGACTTTAGACTGAATTTAGGTGATAAGTTCACTCACCCCAGACGTACGCACCCTAGTCCTAAGTGAGGAACCGGATAACCACGATTGAATAAGTATAATTTCCCCAAAAATTCAAAACAATCTTGAGCTATTGGTTCAAATCTAGATCGTGAAAAGGGGATTCATAAATATTATTGAGAAATATCATAGTGTGATAAGAGAAAAAAAGTGAGATAGAGATATAGCAAGAGATCCTATTTCCCCAAACGATGAAGGTGTCGTAGATTGTTCTACCAAGAATACTATCTCTTTTATTAGAACCAGCTGATTGATTGAATTACTAGGTGTATTACCAGTTAAGATGAGACTCTCCATGATATGTAAGAGAAAGGCCATCTCCACTCAGTCTGTAAGGCTAGTTAAGATGAGACTCTCCATGATATGTAAGGGAAAGACCGGCTCCGCTTAGTCTATAAGGTATAATAGCAGGGAACTAGGTAGTGTTATTTATACTTCGATATAAGATCTTTTTTTGGGCGGGGAATAAAGAAAAAAAATGAGTTGATCTTTCATTTGGGGTTTCTAGAAGTTTTACACCCATGTGAAAGAGGAGTTAACTATAATATTTTTATTTCAGATTAAACAAGGGTCATGAGATATTGTCATATTCTCTCTTATGATAGATCGAAAAATGTACCCTTTCTGTCTGAGTTCTAATGAATCTTATTTTTTTTATAGGGACAACATCTTGGAGACATTGTCGTCCCTTCAGCTTAGATTTATGGATCTCTTCCTTATATTGAAATGATGTTTTTTCCACAATACATCCATTTAAAAAGGGGATATAAGAAAAGAGAGAAGATAATATATTAGCTTCTCCCCTCCCTTTGGATTCAAATAGTGAATTTCTATATTTCATAAGAGATGACAGAAGTCTTCTTAGAATAGAGACTTCATTGAGATCTTTTTTGAGCTTTGTGTATCTCTAATTCAAATGGATAATGAAATAAAATAGAGTATTCTCTGCCCAAATGTAAAGCCCTGACCCCAGTTACCCAAAGTTGGTGCATTATTATATAAAATTGTCATGATCACAAGAAAGATAAAGTCTTGAAAGATCGATTAGTTTAGTATCCTTGGAAATACTAGATACAATCATAAAGTTTTACATTACATCATAAAAAACATCTTGTCTTCATATCCCCTCATATTATCCCTGCAGGTCTTTCATAAATTATTTCTTCATAATCCTGGGAAAAATAAAACATTGAAAGGGGTGAGCTCAGATGCTCAGTAAGGATAAAATTATAGCAGAAGATTTCATAGATAAGCATAAACACTTAAGGTAATTTATAATTAAAACAAAATCCTTTTAAACTTGAACTTTCAACATAGTATGGCAAAAATAAAATGAAATAATGCCATTTACTTATTCACATGGATATTCTATTAATCGAATAATCACATGCAATATCAATAACCACTTTCATAATGATGGAATGCATAATTCCAGACTATCATAACCACATAGCCAAGGCCTCGTGCCAAGACTACAAATAAGATTTTTCCAAGGCCTTATGCCAAGACACTAGTTTGTATCATGAGACCTACCGATGCATCGAGGAGCTATAGCAGGCTCCACCCATCACTTATTAATTCTAATGAATTCTTCATATGAATAGGTTTAAACATAACATAAACATTCGTATTAAAACTAGAATACAAAATGTCAATAATTTAACCACAGACCATAAATGGTATAAAAATAGCACATCCACAGTCAAAAATAACTCATTCAATACAATATGGAAGATTGTATTGTATCACATTAACCTCAATTAAGAATAATGAAGGATGTTTACATAGATGAAAATAATCATCAAAACTATTTGAGAGAAATATCCCCCTTTTTCTTGAAATAATTTAAAAGTCACACTATTTGTCAAGAAGCTATTTAAAAATAGATTTTTGTATCAAAGTGTCCCATACCACTTTGAAACTTTTTAAAATGAGTGTTAATTTTAAAACATTAATGTCCATATAAATAAATCCTTAAAACCATTTTTTTAAAACATGGACATTAATGAGAAAGATTTAGAAGAATAAGTCTTTAAAACATTTAAAAATGGTATTTTAGTTAGAGTTTCTAACCAAAAGAGACACTTGAATAAAAATAATTGAGGTAATCAAAACATTTTAATATAACAAGAATAAAGGAATTCATGATATACTATGTCAAAGTACATTATATACACCACATAAAAGTGATTTGGTGTATAACAACAAAGAAGTCTCAATAGAATGTAAAATTGAGATGAAATCTCTAATAAAGGTCGTATCCTTAGGTTAAGGATAAATCAACGACATAGTTATGTGTGAAAAATATAAATACAATAAATATTATTGGATATTTAGTGTAAAACAATCAAAGGACATTCACACATAATCTTGTAAAAACAACACCAATGAATTGGATGTTTAACTCAACAAATGGAGAATGAGTTAAAATTACTCTTATCAAATTCATATCGATGACTTGAGAAATTATAAATGGAGTTATTATGTGTATAAAAAGTATATCCACAGTAAGGGGAGTGGAAATTATGACATAATCAAATGAATAGTGATTCCACACATAATCTTGGAGTAATATAATCAATGAAATATGCGTAAAGCCAAATGAGTGGAAATTGAAATTTCAAATTCCCTTATCGATTAGGTAACTTACGAAACATACACCCATGAAAGAAGTATAATACCATGATGATGTAAATATCCATAAATTAAATTATATTACACAATGAATAAAATCATCGGCAGTACACACACCACATGCAATAAATAAGTGGTGAACAATGGAATTCTCACGGAATTAAAAGTGAGATAAGAAACCCCTTACCTTGTATTTTTCCTTGGTTGGGGGTAGGTTAACCTCCTGTATAATGTTGAAATAATTGTTATTAAATTATTCATGAATCATATACATTAATATGATGTCATATATGATCTTTTAACATTGCTTTGTTAATAATATTTTAGAATTATCGTCGTTTCGGGTGTTAACTTACTCGTTTTCTTTTATATTTTTGTTACGTAAGCCATGTTTGTCATGGATAGGTTGTACCTTATTCATATCCAGAATGATATGAAGTTCTTAAACATTATTTTTAAATCATCAAATGATAATTATACTTGAATGGATATGATGGAGAATGAATTCCATCGCATTTGTGGAGACGGTAGTCCGTACGTACGCATGAGTGACAATATCATTCTTTTGATATTAAAATAATATATAATTGGATGGTATATTATATATACAGAATCATTATCATGTTATATTTATTTTTTACATGAATTATACATAATTATTATACCCATCAAAATAATAATATATTGAATAACAATTACACTACGACGTGGAGACGGTAAGCCGTACGTACGCACGTATGGTGACATGTTATTAAAAGGGTGGATAGAATACTGAATATGGTTGTACCATATTTATAATAACATCATAGTATATATAAGATACTGGAGTTATTATTTTAGAATGGTAATAACAAATAAATAATAAGTGGAAGAAGAAAGGAACTTGAAAAGGGGTGGTGAAAACATTACCTCCTCTTCGGGTTCTTCCTTTTCATTTGATCAAAAGGGCTCCTTACGATGGATTTATGATAAAACTAAGGCCTCTATGTTGTAGTGAGGGACGTTTAGAGAGTATTTGGTCAGGGTTTGGCCGAACCAAAAGGCTTTGAAGGTGTGAATAATTGAGAAAGAGGAGTGCCCTTTTATAAGAGGGGTGAGGGGCACCTTTGGAAAAGCTAGAAATATTAATTTATAATAAATTTATATTTGGTTTCTAATGGCTCCAAAGTTGATTATTTAAAGGTTAAGGTGGGTATAGGTCTAAATCCATTCATCCAATAGAATTTAGACAGGTTTGGTTCATTATATTAACCTTATCTTTTAGTTTTAACTTTTAGTTAATTAGTTTGACATTTACCATGTCACTTTGTATTTTTATATTATATAGTTAATAAACTTACTATATACATCCAAGATACCCCCAAGTGATCCATTAAGGATACAAATATTATGATATAAGTCTCTTGGACGAACCTTAGATTTTTAGGAATTTATTATCAGTTAATAATATAATATATTGTTTAAAAATTCTTTTATGTCAGTTTTGACACTATTCAATAATTGATTTTTGTAAAACACATAACAGAATGATTACTTCGAAAAAAGTTAATTAAATCAATAATAACATATCATATTAACCTGTAAAATTATTTTAATTCATAAAAAGTCTGAAATTATATTTATTTGGGTATTTATAATACCAATTATTTTAATTTTTCACTATTATGGTAATTACTGCATCATCATTGTGTCATAAATAAATTAAATTATTTAATGTCTAAAAATTATAAATAAAATATAATTATGTAGTAAATCGTTTTATCTTTCTAATTAATATTTATAGTCTAAATTCCAACATATATAACCCTATTTAACAATTGTTTCTCTAAAAGATATATGCTTGTGTCATTTTTGTATTCATTTTAACTAAATTAAAATAAAGTGTCCCTATCACTTACAAGTGGATCCATGGGGTCCCAAAATCGACACAAAGATGCCCATGGTCGGCCATGTATCACACAATATGGTTAAGACACGTTTTAGGGTAATTTAGTATTATTATAATATTATTTTTTAACCCTCATTTACTGGATTTACCCTTTAACCATGGTAAATAAAATATTTACCGAAGTAATTATTCAAAATGTCTAAAAATAAAAGTTATCTATTTACACAATTTGACCATCCTAATTCCAAATATAGAATCCATTTTTCTAAATTCAAAACATATAAGTGGCAGAAATTAATTTAAAATTAATTCTCGTTGTTAAAACAAAAAGCTTGTTTTTAATAGATAATAACTATCAAAAGATTGGCACTTGTTTATGTCTGGTTTAATTGTGAAATTATGTCCAATGACAAACATTTAATTAAATGGTAAAAATATATTCTAAATATACTTTAAAACCACTCAAATTCATAATTTATCAATATTAATTATTTCGTTTAAAAAAGTTGTTTTTAATTAAAATTTAGTAATTTTCACTATTCATCAAAATATGAAAGTTATCCGAAAAGTACCAAAATTTCACCCTAGGATAATTTCGATATTATGAATCCAAAAATGAAGTCCATTCTGAGAGATATAATTTATAAAATTTCAAAAAGTAGGTATTACTATTCATAACAGCTAGTTTGATTGGTTGTGGTGTGTTAGAATCTCGAAGTTGCATACAATGCACGCCATTGCATTATTCAAAGGGAAACGTACCGTGAAAGCATGGGGTGTTACATTATCCCCTCCTTCAATAAATTGCATCCTCGCAATTTTTAAAATTGTGCTTGGGAATATAATGTAAAGTCCCACATCGGAAAAAGAGTCAATAAAGCTATCACTTTAAAAGAAAGAAAGAGAGGTATAAAGGTCAACCAAGATAACCCATACTCGGATTCCATGTAGGAAAACATGGATATGGATGATAAACTAAGTGTCAAGTTCTGCTGGAGAGGGATAGAAATCATGATCAGGAGAAATTTAACAATAAGAAAACCACAAACTTGTGTTGGGAGAAACAGCCATTAGTCTCCTAGTAGGAAAGTAAACAGATAACATTTTTTTTGTTTTAAGTTACATTACATAAGGATGAGGAATTAATTTATGATATTGACTAAGAATATAAAGATATATACTTACATTTTATGTAGAGTTTCATTCTTTAATAAATTTCCACCACTAACTCATTTTTTTTAAACGATGAGTATTCAAGAAGACTTGGTCACACTGGAAGAGCTAGAATAAACTTCTATAGAATCACATGATCCATGCAGGATGAACTATATATTTACATTGTCTTTAGAGATTAATCAAAAACAAAATGGTTAGTATAATATCTTATGATCCCCCAAAAGGATATTCCTTGAGAGAAATAAACACTAATCTTAATTTCCAAAATTAAACCAACAATACCCCAAAGTTAAATAAATACCATTCAATAATCAAATGTCCTTAAAATCCTTCAATATAATCAAAACTAATATTGAAAACCAAAACTTATTAAGAATGTAGTCTTCCACGTTAAATTGTATCTCCAAATGACATTAATTACTCTAAAAGTCACATACTTAAAAGTAATTAACCTAATCATTTCCATAAACAACCCAAATCACTATAAATCCATAATAAAAACATAGATAAAAATCCACCATTACTCCTCAAATGAAATCCCATACTATTCTATTTTCCTTGGGCATATAGTGTTCACAACAAAGCGAACAACTTCCAAAATAGCATCTATCACTTAATCACCAAATCATTTTCCTATACCAAGGGTATTCATTTAATAAGACATAATAACCCAACTCAACTTATTATTGATAAATAAAATCATTTAACTAAAAATAATTAGTCACACTATCCAGGGACTTCACATAGTCCAGTGGTAGGCGATAAATCCCAATCTCACTTTGGTTGTGGGTTCGATTCCCACAGCTTTGTCCGACACGATGGGTTGTCACACGGTCTACGTGTTTTCCTTTTTCAAAAACTATATTTTATAATATTACCAAAATGAGATAAATTCCTCAAAATACCATAACATAATTTAACCACAAATGTTATATCATACCTTGCATTTTTATCCCAAATTATAATAACTTATAATTCTCTAAAACCCCAATGATCATTTAAAACCAAATGTTTATTTATACCTATATCCACAATAGAAGAGATAATTCTTCCTCAAATATCATTCTCACATGGAAAACTGTGGGGTTACAAATACAAGAGAAAATTATTCCAAAGTAAACCCATCAAAAAGGAGCGCTAATACTTTTTAAACATTTCTCCAACCATTTATTTCCACATATATTCTTCTTTGACCAAGAAAATATCCTATAGAATAGGGAATTCACTCGGGTAATGGCCAGGTCCCATACATTTACGGAAAATGACTGTAAATGGACTCTTGGGACAATTTTTATCTTCTTCCATAGTACTCTTCATTATTCTTCATTAATTATTCACTTTATGTCATTCCTTCCCTCATGTAAAGCATTTCCTTGTCCCATTGAGACACTTTCCTGGGTGTCTCCTTCCACATTTCCTGCATGATGGAAATTGAGGATTCCTTTCTCCATGGTCTCCACTGCTGGAGCTCTTATCATTCATCACCTTTCTCTTCTTTTTTGAGTCCGAGAATTGGTTAATATATATATTGTTGATCATATTTTTGGAAAATTGATTTGGAATAAAGATGATATCTTTTACGCCTATCAACATTCCATTTTGTTGCTTATTTCCACCACCGTTCCCACCTTGTACATCATTCTCAAAGTCACTATGACTTCCTTGGAATCCAGCCATTGACTAAAACCAGAAAGCATTGTGTGAGTAACAGTAGTCATAAAATCATTTAGAGATTAACATGTCACCATATTCTCAATTTGAAGCACATTAGGATTAACCAAGGTCATTTACTCTCATCTTATATATTTAATACTTCAAATTGGTTAGTAAAGAAAATGTAAATTATCCTAAGCATATCCCCCGGGAGTGTCGTAACCAAGAGTGCAGCAAGGCCCGTTTTCGTGCATCAGTTCCCGTTCGAGTCTAGCTCAAAGCGGTGTTTTCAGGTTTTACCCCTAGGTACATCTGTGCCAGAGCTGCCTCTACCTGCTCGTATTCAGATAGGGATGTATTGCTTGGAAAAATCACAAAATCTCTACAATACCAAAATTCTATGAAGTTCTTCTATACTAATGCTCAAAGTTCATCTTAGGTCTACGTGCTCTAATCAGAGTTTATCTAAATCTAGCTCCCAATGTTTGTACTAAACTTCCTCTGATACCAACTATAACGCCCCGACTCCAGTTACCTAGAGTCGGTGCATTATTACATAACGTTGGCATGATCACAAGAAAGATCAAGTCTTGAAAGATCGATTAGTTTTGTAGCCTTGGAAACACTAGATACAATCATAAAGTTTTACATTACATCATAAAAAACATCTTGTATTCATATCCCCTCATACTATCCCTACAAGTCTTTCATAAATTACTTCTTCATAATCCTGGGAAAAATAAAACATTGAAAGGGGTGAGCTCAGATGCTCAGTAAGGATAACATTATAGCAGAAGCTTTCATAGATAAGTATAAACACTTAAGGCAATTTATAATTAAAACAAAAGCCTTTTAAACTTGAACTTTCAACATAGTATGGAAAAAATAAAATGAAATAATTCCATTTACTTATTCACATGGATATTCTACTAATCGAATAATCACATGCAATATCAATAACCACTTTCATAATGATGGAATGCATAATGCCAGACTATCATAACCACATATCCAAGGCCTCATGCCAAGACTACAAATAAGAATTTGCCAAGGCCTTGTGCCAAGACACTAGTTTGTCTCATGAGACCTACCGATGCATCTAGGAACTATAGAGGGCTCCACCCGTCACTTATTAAGTCCAATGCATTCCTCATATGAACAGGTTTAAACATAACATAAACATTCGTATTAAAACTAGCATACGAAATATCAATAATTTAACCACAAACCATGAATGGTATAAAAATAGCACATCCACAGTCAAACATAACTCATTAGATACAATATAGAAGATTGTATTATATTACATTATCCTCAATCAAGAATAATGAAGGATGTTGACATAGATGAAAATAATCATCAAAACTATTTGAGAGAAATATCCCCCTTTTTCTTGAAATCATTTAAAAGTCACACTATTTGTCAAGAAGCTATTTAAAAATAGATTTTTTTATCAAAGTGTCCCATACAACTTTGAAACTTTTTAAAATGAGTTTTAATTTTAAAACTTTAATGTCCATATAAATAAATCATTAAAACCATTTTTTTAAAACATGGATATTAATGAGAAAGATTTAGAAGAATAAGTCTTTAAAACATTTAAAAATGGTATTTTAGTTAGAGTTTCTAACCAAAAGAGAGACACTTGAATACAAATTATTTAGGTAATCAAAACATTTTAATATCATGAGAATAAAAGAATTCATGATATACTATGTCAAAGTACATTATATACACCACATAAAAGTGATTTGGTGTATAACAACAAAGAAGTCTCAATGGAATGTAAATTGAGATGAAATCTCTCATAAAGGTCGTATCATTAGGTTAAGGATAAATCAACGACATAGTTATGTGTGAAAAATATAAATACATTAAATATGATTGGATATTTAGTGTAAAACAATCAAAGGACATTCCCACATAATCTTGTAAAAACAACACCAATGAATTGGATGTTTAACTCAACAAATGGAGAATGAGTTAAAATTACTCTTATCAAATTCATATCGATGACTTGAGAAATTATCAATGGAGTGATTATGTGTATCAAAATTATATCCACAGGAAGGGGAGTGGAAATTATGACATAATCAAATGAATAGTGATTCCACACATAATCTTGGAGTAATATAATCAATGAAATATGCGTAAATCCAAATGAGTGGAAATTGAAATTTCAAATTCTCTTATCGATTAGGTAACTTACGAAACATACACCCATGAAATAAGGATAATACCATGATGATGTAAATATCCATAAATTAAAGTATATTACACAATGAATACAATCATGGGAAGTACACACACCACATGCAATAAATAAGTGGTGAACAATGGAATTCTCACGGAATTAAAAGTGAGATAAGAAACCCCTTACCTTGTACTTTTCCTTGGTTGGGGGTAGATTAACATCCTGTATAATGTTTAAATAATTGTTATTAAATTATTCATGAATCATATACATTAATATGATATCATATATGATCTTTTAACATTTCTTTGTTAATAATATATTAGAATTATCGTCGTTTCGGGTGTTAACTTACTCATTTTCTTTTATATGTTTTGTTACGTAAGCCATGTTTGTCATAGATAGGTTGTATATTATTCATATCCATAATGATATCAAGTTCTTAAACATTATTTTTAAATCATCAAATGATAATTATACTTGAATGGATATGATGGAGAATGAATCTCATCGCGTTCGTGGAGACGGTAGTCCGTACGTACGCACGAGCGACAATATCATTCTTTTGATATTAAAATAATATATAATTGGATGGTATATTATATATACAGAATAATTATAATTTTATATTTATTTTTTACATGAATTATACATCATTATTATGCCCATCCAAATAATAATATACTGAATAACAATTACACCACGACGTGGAGACGGTAAGCCGTACGTACGCACGTATGGTGACATGTTATTCAAAGAGTGGATAAAATACTGAATATGGTTGTACCATATTTATAATAACATCATAGTATATATAAGATACTGGATTTATTATTTTATAATGGTAATAACAAAGAAATAAGAAGTGGAAGAAGAAAGGAATTTGAAAAGGGGTGGTGAAAACATTACCTCCTCTTCGGGTTCTTCCTTTTGATTTGATCAAAAGGGATCCTTAGGATGGCTTTCTGATCAAAATAAGGCCTCTAGGTTGTAGTGAGGGATGTTTAGAGAGTATTTGGGTAGGGTTTGGCCGAACCAAAAGTCTTTTAAGGTGTGAAGAAATGAGAATGAGGAGTGACCTTTTATAAGAAGGGTGAGGGGCACCTTTGTAAAAGATAGAAATATTAATTTATAATAAATTAATATTCGGTTTCTAATAGCTCCAAAGTTGATTATTTAAAGTTTAAGGTGGGGATATGTCTAAATCCATTCAACCAATAGAATTTAGACCGGTCTAGGTCATTATATTAACCTTATCTTTTAGTTTTAACTCTTAGTTAATTAGTTTGACATTTACCATGTCACTTTGTATTTTTATATTATATAGTTAATAAACTTACTATATACATCCAAGCGACCCTCAAGTGGTCCATTAATGAAACAACTATAATTATATAAGTCTCTTTGCCAAACCGTATATTTTTAGGAATTTAATATCAATTAATAATATAATATTTGTTTTAAAAATTCTTTTATGTCAATTTTGACACTATTCAATAATTGATTTTTTTTAAAATCATAAAAGAATGATTACTTCATAAAAAGTTAATTAAATAAATCCTAACATGTCATATTAACCTATAAAATTTGTTTAATTCATAAAAAGTCTGAAATTATATTTATTTGGGTATTTTTAATATCAATTATTTTAATTTTTCACTATTATGGTAATTACTGCATCATCATTGTGTCATAAATAAATTAAATTATTTAATGTCCAAAAATTATAAATAAAATATAATTATGTAATAAATCTTATTAGATTTCTAATTAATATTTATAGTCTAAAATCCAACATATATAACCCTATGTAATAATTTTTGTGCTAAAAGATATATGCTTGTGTTATTTTTGTATTCATTTTAACTTAATTAAAATAAAGTGTCCCTATCACTTACAAGTGGATCCATGGGGTCCCAAAATCGACCAAAAGATGCCCATGGTCGGCCATGTATCAACCAATAGGGTTAAGACACGTTTTACGGTAATTTAGTATTATTATAATATTATTTTTTAACCCTTATTTACCGGATTTACCATTTAACCATGGTAAATAAAATATTTACCGAAGTAATTATTCAAAATGTCTAAAAATAAAATTTATCTATTCACACAATTTGAACATCCTGATTCCAAATATTAAATCCATTTTTCCAAATTCAAAACACAGAAGTGTCAGAAATTAATTTAAAATTAATTCCCGTTGTTAAAACAAAAAGCGTGTTTTTAAGAGATAATAACTATCAAAATATTGACACTTGTTTATGTCTGGTTTAATTGTGAAATTATGTCCAATGACAAACATTTAATTAAATGGTAAAAATATATTCTAAATATACTTTAAAACCACTAAAATTCATAATTTATCAATATTAATTATTTCGATTAAAAAATTTGTTTTTAATTAAAATTTAGTAATTTTCACTATTCATCAAAATATGAAAGTTATCCGAAAAGTACCAAAATTTTACCATAGGATAATTTTGATATTATGAATCCAAAAATGAAGTCCATTTTGAGAGATAAAATTTATAAAATTTCAAAAAGTAGGTATTACTATTCATAACGGCTAGTTTGATATGGTGTGGTGTGTTAGAATCTCGAAGTTGCGTACAATGCACGCCATTGAATTATTCAAAGGGAAACATACCGTGGAAGCTTGGGGTGTTACACCAAAGGTTCCCTAAAAGGTATGGTCACTGGGGATGAATTCAACTTGCTTCTGATTGAGAATGAGGATTCTTTTTAGATGAACAGGAAATTTTTATTCTCTGATGTTATATGATTAACACATTGAAGTTGTTTTCGGTATTACAGGTACTCTTCTATATAGTTCCCATCTCAATATATTCCTGCAATGGGGGTGAGTCTTTCTTATTCATCATTTCTTGACGTATCGAATCAAGCATTTGTAGTTCTATTTATTTATATAGTTATGAAAGTCTAACTAATTTAAATCTATCTATACATTTATTTATATAGTTAGAACACTTGAATTCACTAACAAATCATTTTTTCACGGAGGTTATTGTAGTCTTCATAGTTTCTTGTATACTCACTATTAGAAGATTACATGTTTTTTTTTTGAGATTGGTTTGGTGTTTAGTGTACCTTAGTACAAGATCAAAAAGAATTATCTTTGGGGCTATAATGCCCAAAAAATCCCATTTTTTCATTGGTCAACAACCAAACCCAAAATTTATTCTTCCAAAAGTCTTTCTTCAAGAAAAGAGCATTCAAAGAATGAACCAACAAAATGATAGATCACTTTTTAATTTTATTGAGAAACACTGAAAATTCTATTTTTTATTATCCTTTCTTTTAGAACCTCACCCTTTCTAAATAAAGGGTTAAATATTTTAGAACTCAACTACTTCACCCTATTCAGTTTATAAAGGGTCAGACCTACGGTACTTGACCATATATAGTTCACCCTTTAGAAAGGTGCTACTTAATATATATATATAAGGGTTTATAACCAATGGCCATCTACTTGTCGGTATAATTTAGGCAGTAGTACTATTAGAGTAGAGTACTCACTATTAGAAGAGTACTAACATCCTACCACATTCCTGAGCGTGATTCACCTTGCCTTACTCTTATGCATCCCTTTAGCCATAGGTCGTTTTTGACACCCAAGAACAAAATGCATTCTGTTCCACTACTTCGACGATGATTGATTTCATGAATTGGGCTTCCTACCAGACCTCTCAAATAGTAGTTGAGTCATATGCCACTAGTACTGCTTGTGCTTCAAGACATGGGGTCACTGCCATGTGCCTATTCCCAATATTTCCAACTCTCAAAGAACCAGATATACTTTCAGTACTCTACTCTAATAGTTTCAGTATAATATAGGTAGTAGAATCCATACAACTACTCACACTATTTAATTGGTGGTGAAATCGATAATTCCAATGCCAACCCATCTCAACTACAATGCTAGCGGATATGGCCTTTTCTCTATGAAACCATGCGGTCGATCGAGTGCAATCAGTGGCCAAATCAATGACATAACTCTTTATTAAACATGGAAGTGGAGTCGGGGAACTAATACTACCCCCATGGATATATTTTATATAGTCTTGAAACATCAAATCGTCCTATTTTTACTCATTTTATGGAAATGGTAGCTATTCTTTTAGTATGAAGGGCCCCATGAGCTCGCCCTAAACCATCAATCACCCTAGTTCCCAGGAAACTCACCACCAACTCTATCAACCCATATCTTCATGGAATAACTGACCCATAAGTACTCTACTCTAATATTCCTATACATTCCACTTCATCCTACCTGTACCCCCACCCTTTAGGCTCATCGTACGAGTGGGTCTTTCTTCCACCTCAGTGATATGCCAACTAACGCCTCATATCCATTCCATGGCCTTCTGGTTCACTCAATAGGGTAGATGTCGTATATATGCCTTTGTCCTTGACCAACCTCACTTGTAAGAACCCAACCACCACTCCATGATCCCCATGACCATTCCACCATATCTAGGACAATCAAACGATTGGACACTATATAGACATATTACATGACCCCGTTTCAGGTGCCAATTTGTCTGTTTGGATTTGGACTCATGTGCACACTATTAGAAGAGTACTAGAAATTGATAGATATATATTCATGGTTCTACTACCTATATTATACCTTCTACTACCTATATTATACCGACCTTTTTCAAATGGAGTGTCTATCGGCATCAATATTCTATAGTTGTTCGACTAGACATAGTGGGGAAGTCGAGAGGGTAGTCTTCTATCTATATTATACCGACATGGAACCATGTGATTTGTGCTTAGATAGTGGAAATGGAAGACCTAATCTTCCCGTGCCATGCTGCCCCATGCACCATCTAGCAAGTCGAGCAACTAGGCAGCCTAGGTTGCTCAATCCCCTAACTCCAGTCCAACCATTAAGTCGATATAATATAGGTAGTATAACATACGGGAACCCGCTTGAGCGTATCCAGATCCTAGGAACAGTAGATATAGAATCAATTGAGTAGAAAGGTTGACCATTCACTCAGAACACCGAAAGCGTATCAATAGAGCACCACCAACTCCATTCCAGCACCTCTTCCATCTACCTTATTCTACTAGGAAGAATCGATTCATATCTTATCATATCATAGTAGTACGACTGATCGATCAACTGGGAGACATAGGTATGATAGGTACCTTGTAAAGTGGGGGATGGGTACTCTTCTAATATTTTACTTCTTGATCCCCATGGAAAAAGGGTTTGTTGGATTAGATGGTCGATCAAATCACTATTCGAATAGAGATGGCTTCACCCACACCTGGTTGCTACACGATGCCCCCCATTTCTCTACCCACTACACTCCAACCCTATCATGAATACCTGACAATATAGACCTTGAGGACATTATTAGATTAGATATAGTGTAGTATTAACATTATACGTTGTACAATTTGACGTTCCAGTATCATTTCCCCCTTTTTGAAATCACTGAGATATCCCATAATGGCATAAGTAATTGGCCCCTACGGCATTGAGATATGACTAGTTGGAGTGGAAAGGTAATATTTTTTTTAGGTGTGATATATTCCCCATACTCCCTTGGCCTCTCCGGATATGTATTCTCTGTATATAGTCTAGTTAGTCGTACCACCTCGATTCCCACTAACCATACTGTTCGAGACCATTCCACTAACTACTAATTTTTTTGTTTTGTTTTGTTTTGTTTTGACAAAACAAAACAATTAGTATCTAGTCAGTCAAGTTACAATGAATCATATGACATATGCTCATGATATTGGATGGAATCCACATGGGGTTGGTTGTTTGAAAGATATGGTGTTGGCGGTGTGGTTTGGACTAGCTGGCAGGTACTGGGTGAGGTTCTCTGGCCAGAGCATAAAGGAATGATTTGTTCCACAAAGATCACTACACTGACCGTAGTATACTCCACCACGTAGTATAAACATTTTCATTTTATTTAAAACACCTCTGTACTGCATCACATTTCAATCTGGAGGAATGCACAACCAAACTATGAGGGACATCAGCTGCTGTGACTAGAATATGGATATGTTTTTTTGCTGGTAGGATGAATCGAATGTCTATTTATAAGATACGTGATTTACCCATTGCTGGATTGGATTCTAAAATCAAATAACTATAAAAAGTGAGAGCCTTTCTCGTTTCGTCGAAACAATCTGAATACTCATAAGGGTGGAAAACCAACCCCAAACTGTATTGGCAGTATTGAACCGCATACAGATCTCCCAGCTGCCTATGAACCACCACTATGGCCATATCCATTCCAATGAACCATCTATTCCATTGTTACAACCCCATCCAAGAATTTTGAACTATATAGAGAGAGTACATGTTGCAAGCACACCACTCACCTGGTCTCTTTGGAATGTCATGAGGTACTACCACCGGTCGATAGGTGCCTAATAGTTGAGCCATCGTCATAGCTTACAGTCAACCCTGTACCAAAGTCATATTGTGGATCGATTCCATTTCATCTCAAAAACAATGCTCACTCCATAAATCATCATACAACAAAAAAACCTTTCTTCTAAATCAAATCATTCCCGCTTCTGTTCACCAGTACCCAGGAACTCTGAACTAGCCATCTCATGTATTCTCATAATATAATGATTGATAAAAAAACAATTTTATTGAATATTTTATTGATAATAAATGAAATAATTTCCTCACATTATGCTAAATATGTTAATTTATAGAAAATTTTGGATTAGATCATTCATTTGAAAAATTGATGGAAATTATAGTTTTACACTTTTAAAATTCAATATAGTATTTCGAGAATAAATATTTTTATGTAAATTATTTTGACTTAAAATTTTGTAACAGTGTTCCTAACGTAATGATATGAAAATTATATTTAGGAAATGGGAGCTGGATCGTGTATTTGAGTAGAGTAAATAGGCCATGAAGACAAAGTTTGACTGAACTATCCAGATTGGACATCACTTCATCATTTGGGACGTATATTCTTCATCCGAAAATGGATTGGTCCCAAATATAGAGAGAATATCGGGAACATTATTAGGAACAAATAATCCTTCTAGAAGTCAAGCCAATTCATGCGTTTAGGAGGTCAAAAATGCGGATAAAGTGGGATTAAAAAATTTTGTTGAATTTACCTTTCACATTTAATAACGTTTTGTAACCCTAGACCTCCCCAACTCTATTTAAATGATGTTTTAACTCTTTGGGAGGGATGGTAGAGGATATAGAAAGGTTTTTCAAAAATTTTGGATCTTGGTAACCCCTCAAAACTCTTGGAAGAAGTAATTACTTGTGCAAACATCTCTTCCAAAAAGGATCTCCACTCCCACCTCCACTTTGTTTTTCTTTTGTTTTTATCCTTGTAACATGAATTTTCTTTGATAAATCTTCTATGTTATTATCTTTTCACATTATTAATTTTCTTATTGGGATAGAATATAAGAGTGGAGATGATATTGGGTGTTCCCCAATCAACCCATTGCCTATGCAAAACGTCTCCACGATGACAACTCTTCCCATGGAAGAGTGATTTCTTTTGTAGTTGATCTAATATCAAATCCCTTAATTTATTTAATTTGAATCCATAAAAATACTATAATTCTTAAATTGTGATTAATTAATTGAGTTCTAATTTTTATGTTATTTGATCAACTGCACTTGATCTTGTGGTTGGGCTTGTGTAAACCGTGTGAGTGAAACCTCAATCGCAAAATCTAATAAACTTGGGATAACATTTTAGGGTTAAATTCTCATCCCTAACTCAATTAACTATCAAATATATGGAGAATATACTTCCCTAATTGACCATTGACCATAATTTGGCTTTTTTATTACAATCAAGGTAGGGTGATGTGATTGGAAGTTCCGAACTTGATCGAAGGCTCATTTTTTGAATATTTTTTATTGTGTTAATTTAGATAGGGTTTGGGGTTTGAAAAGGATAGGGATTACTATTTAATGAATTATAATAATATAGTATAAGGATAAATTAATGATGAAGGGGGTATATTAGATCGACTATTTCTTCTCTTATAAGTATTTTTAAAGAAATTGTGTCTTTGATTGGTCCATCTCATTCGCTTGTTTAGTGTACTGTCCGAAAGTCACAAAACCAAACCCCCCCCCCCCATCTTGTGTTTCATTTTCCTTCACTTATTTCCTTTTTTTTTGTTTTCCTAAAGCCTATTAAGGGTTTTTTATTTCACTTCCACCTTTATATAATGACCTCGGTCATCCACTATTCTTCACTTAGTTAATCACAAATAAATATTTTTGAGAGCGTGTGCAACAACACTCATCAAATCAACGTCATTATAGGGGAGGCGAGTAATTATTTCAACCAATCAAAGGTATTTATTTTATTTTACATTTTATTCTCTTCTTCTCTTCTTTCTTCCTTCTTTACCTAATTTTATTTTTTCTTCTTCTTTTATTTTCTTCTTCTTCTTTTTGGACCATCAAATCAAAATTCTCATTTCTATTTTACTATGGTCCACTTTCCTTCTTTTAATTTTTATTTGATTTATATCACAAACTAATCCTGAAGATCTCTTAGATATTGAACCTATGATTGAATGTATCTTTAGGGCTTGAATCATATATTCTCAGTATATGGGAAGTTTCAACATTCAACCTGTTGGATAATTCCTCCACTCCAAGAACGTTGAAATTGGAAACACTTCTATATCAAACCTAAAACAAGAAGAAATGGATGAAAATAATGGAAATAAACATAATAGAACCATTTGAGAATTGGTTGCACCTAATATTAATTATCAACCAAATTGTATTGTATACCCAAATCTTGAATCAAACATTGAACTAAAATTTGGGTTAATTTACCTTCTTCCAAAGATTCATGGATTATCTGGTGAGGACCCAAACAAACACCTTAAGGAATTTAATGTGGTTTTCTCAAACCTTAAACTAAGAAATGTATCTGATGATCAAATCAAACTAAGATCATTCCCATTTTCACTTGATGGAGCTGCGAAATATTGGATGTATTATTTACAACTTGAATATGTAACATGTTGGATTGATTTGAAACATCTTTTCATGCAGATATTTTTTCCAGCATCAAGGACCACTTCCATTCGTAAGGTGATATCTAGGATCAAGAAAGTTCAAGGGGAGTTAATTTATGATTACTGGGAGTGTTTCAAGAAGTTGTGTGCAAGATTTCCACATCACCAAATTAGTGAGAAACTCCTCATCCAGTACTTCTATGAAATAATCACACCTATGGAGAGGAGCATGGTGGATGACACAGCTGGAGGGGCATTGGTCGACAAAACACCAGCAGCTGCATGTGTGTTGATTGAAAATATGGCACAAAACTCTCAACAATTTGGCAATCGAGGTGCACCACATGTCAGGGGAGTACATCAGGTAAGTACATATTCTCTCAAAATTCATTTAATTGATACCAACTTTTAAGAATTGACCACTATGGTGAGGAAAATTTATTTGGAACAAAATACATCCTAACCCCCTCCTTCTAGGACTTGTGGCATTTTCACTAAGACAATCCACCCAACTGATTGTTTCCCCTAACTACAAGAAACAGAAGATTGTGAAACAGTGTTTCCTGAGAGACCATATCAGTAGAAACAACAACAATATCCCAAAAAGAAGTTTTATTCCTTTTCTACAATATACAACCAAAGGTGGAAGGATCAATCAGACATGAGTTATTCCTCTGGAAAACAACAAAGGCCCCCATTTCAACAAAACGTGCAATATCCTCTGCCTTACCATCATGGTTTCCAACAACCTCAAAGGAGATTTTAAGCCCAATCATCAACAATCCAACAACAAGGGAATCCCCCACCCAAGGTAGATTCTAATACTGATGGCATTTTGAAGGCAAATTTTTCTTAATCAACATAATGATCTAAAGAGTCAAGGTTTAGAGATGAGGGATTTGAAGACACAAATGAGCTAGATTGCCACTGGCCTCCTTGAACTGGTAAGTAAAAACTCTGGAAATCTTACTTCCTAACTTACTCCAAATCCCAAGGGGAATGTTAGTACCATCACATTGAGAATTGGGAAAAAAATTAATGATACATCTATACCTACAATTCCACTGGGATTCACCTCAACTCTAGAGAAACCCCATTCAAAACTAGCTGATGAGCAACCCAAGGAGAATGATAAAGGTAAGAAAAATATTAATGATGCTCCTCCTAAACCCATTCCTTTTCCAAATAGGTTTGTTCAAACCAAGAATATGGCTAAAGAGGTAATGAAAATAGAGGTTCTGGACACATTCAAGTGTGTAGAGATAAAAATCCCCCTTATTGAGGCCATTAAGAAAATCCCAAGGTATGCAAAATTCTTAAAGGAAATCTGTACCAATAAAAGTGGACTCAAGGGGAATAAGAGGATAAATATTGGAAGGAATGTTTCAGAACTCATTACACTAACTCTATCGATGCCAAAAAAGTACATGGATACTGGGACATTCACCATCCCATGCACCATAGGGGAGTTACACTTTTCTGATGCTTTATGTGATTTACGAGCTTCAATAAATGTGATACCTCACTCTGTATTCTCTTATTTACAGGTTGGTGAGTTGAATCCAACAAGAGTAGTGGTTAATTTTGTGAATATAGATACAACATATCCTTTGGGAGTCCTTGAGGATGTACTTGTTAGGGTAAGAGACATGATCTTTCCAGCAGAATTCTACATTCTTAACATGGAGGATGATGAATTAAGTTCTCGTGCTCTAATTATCTTAGGTAGGCCCTTCCTCAAAACTAAAAAAATATCCTAAATGTACATGAGGGTATACTTTTTATGGATTTTGGAGATAAAGTTGTGATATTTAATGTTATAGACTCCATAAATTACCCCTCAGAGGATGATTCTACTTTTTTTATCTCCCATTTTGAACCACCAAGTAAAAACCCCATGGAAATTGATTTTACTATGCTTAGGGAGATTATGAGCATTGGTTATAGTTTTATTTCTCAGAGCACTTCCACAACCATTTATAATGAACAATAATCTCTTAGATTTGATTTTGAAATGGATTCATATTATGATTTTGATCATTTGAACTCTGATTATAACATGGTTGTTGAGTATGCTAATGGATTTGATGAACTATTCTATGATTTTGATGATGTCTATTCTGATACTGATGCTATTTGTGCACATATTTCAGTTCCTTCACTATCCCCATCCTTATAGAACCCCCCTATATCGAAACTCCATCCATTTCTAGCTAATATAAAATACTCATACTTGTTGAGTGGTAAAATATTACCTGTTATCATTGCTAACAATCTCTCTTTTGACCATGAAGACAAACTTTTGAATCTTTTAAGGGAGAACATCAGGGAAATTGGGTGGAACTTGGGTGACATATCAGGTATTATCCCCTCCATTTTCATTTACAAGATTATTTTGGAGGATGGGACTAAACCAATAAGGCAACCACAAAGGAGACTCAATCCAACCCTTATAGAAGTTTTTAAAAAAGTAGTTGAGAAATTTCTCGAGGAAGGTATAATCTTTCCCATTTCATATTCTCAGTGGGTAAGTCCAATTCAGGTTGTGACTAAGAAAAGTGGTGTTACAGTTGTTAAAAATGAGAAATATGATTGAGTTCCAATGAGGGTACAAAATAGTTGGCGTGTGTGTATTGATTATAGGAAAATAAACCAATCCACTCATAAAGACCATTTCTCCCTCCAATTTATTGATCAAATGCTCAAGAGACTAGCTGGGAAGACACATTATTATTTCTTGGATAGATTTTCTTGATATTTTCAGGTTCATATAGCTCTGGAGGATTAGGAGAAGACTACATTCACCTATCCCTTCAGCACATTTTCCTACCAAAGGATGTTGTTTGAACTTTTCAATGCCCCAGGTACCTTCCAAAGATGCATGGTGAGTATTTTTTCTTATTTTCTTGAGACCTGCATGGAGGTATTTATGGATGATTTTATAGTGTATGGATCCTCATTTTATGAATTTATAAGTATTTTGGGAAAGGTGTTGAATCATTGTATTGATAAGAATCTGGTCTTGAAATTTGAAAAGTTTAATTTCATGGTAGTGCAAGTAATTTTCTTAGGGAATGTAGTGTCAAAACATGGGATAGAGGTTGATAGATCTAAGGTAGATATCATTTCATCCTTACCATATCCTTCATTTGTGCGTGAGGTTAGATATTTCCTAGGGAATGCATTATTTTATCGGTGCTTCATCAAATATTTTAGTAAGATTTCTCTTTATATGTCATTATTACTTTAAATGGATTATGATTTTGTGTTTGATGATTCATACAGGGTAGCATTTGATGATCTAAAGAAGTTGCTAACCACTCCACTGATCATACAGACCCTAAATGGGACATTCCTTTTGTGATTATGTGTGACGCATCCAACTTTGCGGTTGGAGATGTCTTATCACATAGGGTGGAAGGACGTTAACATGTGATTGCCTATGCTTCGAGGACATTAGATTAAGCACAATAAAACTACACAACCATAAAATATGAGTTTCTTGCTATCATATTTTCTTTCGATAAATTATGTTTATATTTATTGGGATCTAAAGTTTTTGTTTTTTCTGACCATGTATCTCTGAGGTACCATTTGAAGAATCCATATGCAAAGACAAGACTTATCTGATGGATTCTCCTTCTTCAACAATTCGATATTGAAATAAAGGACAATAAGGGGTCTGAAAACCTAGTGGCGGACCACATGAGTAGGATGACTCACACACTAGATACTGACACCTTGTCCCAGGTACCACTTCAAGACACTTTCCCTGATGAGAATCTTTATTCCATCTCAGGTACGTATCCTTGGTATACTGATTTAGTGAACTACCTTGTTGAATATGAAATCCATGAAAATTTAAAGGAACACCAAGTCCAAAAAATAAAAAGTGAGTCTCGATATTATTTTTGGGATGATCCCTACCTCTGGTGCATGTGTAGTGATCAAGTTATTATGAGGTGTGTTCTTGATCATGAGTTTGAGTTTTTTCTGCAATTATGTCATACACTTGTTTCTGGTGGACACTTTTGATCACAATGGACATCTAGGAATGTTTTAGACTCTGGATTATATTTTCCTAGATTATTCCATGATTCTCGTGTGTATTATAATTCATGCTCACATTACCAACACACTGTGAACATTTATAGGAGACGTGAGATTCCCCAACAACCCATAATATTTTGTGAGATATTTGATGTATAGGGTATCAATTTTATGGGCCCTTTTCCTAGTTCATTTGTTTTTTTGTATATTTTGGTTTTCATTGATTATGTGAGTAAATGGGTGGAGGATAAGGCCACAAGGACTGATGATTCTCATGTTGTAGTGGACTTTGTCAAGACACAGATTTTTTGCAAGTTTGGAGTACCAAAGGCTATCATCAGTGACTGGGGGACACACTTCTACAATCAGAATTTGGATTCCCTCCTTCAGAAGTATGGGGTGAAACACAAAAAAATCAACACTATACCACCCCCAAACAAATGGCCTGGTTGAGGTTTCAAATCGTGAATTGAATTTTTTTTGGAGAAAACTGTGCAGCCGAATAGGAAGGATTGGATAAAGCGCTTGGATGATGCATTGTGGGCTTATAGGAAAACATACAATACTCCCATTGGTATTTCCCCTTTTCGAATTTTCTTTGGGAAGGCTTTTCATCTCCCTGTAGAAGTTGAGCATCGAGCCTATTGGGCTATAAAGAGATGCAACAGGGATTTGGCCCAAGATGTAATTCAAAGGAATCTGCAAATTCAAGGGCTTGAGGAGATTTTATTATCCTTATATGAGAACTCAAGGTTCCACAAGGAAGGATCAATGGAATCTCATGACATAATGATCCAACAAAGGGCGTTTTATGTTGGAGAGAATGTTCTTCTCTACAGTTCATGACTAAAGATGATGCATGGTAAGTTGCATTACAGATGGTTAGGTCCTTATATTGTATCTAATTTTTTTCCTTATGGTTCAGTGGTGATCACACAAGAGGACACTAGAAGGATCTTTACAGTCAATGGGAAATGTTTGAAGAAATACATTGAGGGACTTCTTACTGATGTAGTGGATTTCACCACACTGCATGACCCCATCATCACTTGAGCATATCAGGATATTCCTAATCCTTTCACTTTTATATACTTTTTCCTATTTAAAATTATACATTTCATGTGCATACATCATCTCATAGGAACACATTGAGGAAAATGAAATATTTTAAGTGTTGGGGAGGGGACAACATTTTGGGGTAGATATTTAGGATTTTCATTTATGTTTTTTTGTGTGTATTTTTTGTGTATTTTCTATTAAGTTTTTGTTTAAAATTTTAAAAAAATAATAATATAAAAAAATATCATGTAACATTCTCATGTGGAACATATGGAAAATTCATGTTTTCAAAATTCATTGGTAGAATTATAAGCATGAGTAAGATTTCATCATCAAGGGTTGATTTTTATAAAAATTGAAGTTGTCGATGATATGATTGGTTATGTTATAATAAACCCTTTTAGATTTTTACACCATTCATTGTGATTTTTGTTCATGGTAAATTATTTCATTAATTTCTTCACACATCCTTTCATACAATCATGACTTGTGAGTTTCTCTTACCCAATTGAATGTGTATTTAGGGTAATTAATTCTTTTCATCTTATAACATGGTCTTTCCATATGTTCGTTTCTCTTGCGATCATTTCCATTAATATACCAGATTGACCTATGTGTGTGAACCTAATATATGACTATTGTACACCCTCAAAAAAATAAAAATATATATATATATATATATATAATCAAAAATAAAAAAAAATTAATAAAGAGTGGAGTGAAGAAATGTATCACATGTGGGGGTATTTAGTTCGGGATCTCATGGTTCGACTTCTGGGAATGCTTAAATGAGTGGTTTTTGGAATTTGATTATAAAGGATGTTGAATAGGTTTGGTGGAATAGAATCAGGTAAGAAGAAAAGTTTTTATTGAACTAAATATACTGGATAAAGGGTGGAGAGACAAGCTTGAAATGGTTGGCACACACACACATGGGGAATTAGTGGCATGGTAGACCCATGAATTATTTTTACTCTGATTAGTGTTATTAATCTCACTAGATTTTGTTTTGACACAACCTATGAGACAGTGACTTTAATATTTTTTGATATTGACTCTTGATTTGATTCTTGATTATCCTATTTTTCTACTACGGATTGTGGAATATGAACATGTAGATCTTATCAAAAAAATTGTTTGAAATACATGATATGAGGGTTTTCCCAATAGTAAAAAGGGTAAGTGTAGAGGAGTTAATAAAAAACAATTGTATTGAATATTTTATTGATAATAAATGAAATAGTTTCCTCACATTGTGCTAAATATGTTAATTTATAGAAAATTTGGGATTAGATCATTCATTTAAAAATTTTATGGAAATTCAAGTTTTACCATTTTAAAATTAACTCTAGTATTTAGGAAATAAATATTTTTATGTAAATTATTTTGACTTAAAATTTTGTAACTATGTTCCTGACTTAATAAGATACAAATTCTATTTAGTACATGGGAGCTGGATCGGGCATTGGTGTGGAGTAAATGGGACATAAAACAAAGTTGTATTGAACTATCTACATTGGACATCACTTTACCATTTGGGCCATATCTTCTTCATACGGACATGAATTGGGCCCAAATTTGGATGGAATCTCTAGAACATGATTAGAAACAAATCATTCTTCTATAAGGACATCCAATTCATGTGTTTAGGAGGTCAAATATTCTGTGAAATTGGGATTAAAAAAATGTCCAAATTTCCCTTTCACATTTAATAAAGTTTTGTAACCCTAGACCTCCCCAAATCTATTTAAAGGATGTTTTTACTTTTTGTAAGGGATGGTAGAGGCTTTGTAAAGGTGTTTATGAAATGGTGGATCTTGGGAACCCATCAAAACTCTTGGGAGAAGTAATGCCTTGTGCAAACATCTCTTCCAAAAAGGCTCTCCTCTCCCACCTTCACTTTGTTTTTATTTGTTTTTATGCTTGTAACATGAATTTTCTTCAATAAATTGTAAAGACCCATAAATTTCAAGGAAATTTTTTTCTTAATTTCTTTGGTATTTTATGAGTACGTAGTTTCTGATGACACCTGATTCTGAGGCCCGGTGTGCCCGGAATCAATTTTCGAAGTTTAGCTCGGGTATGTTCACTGAAAGAACGAGCGGGTTTTCCTAAGTTTTGAAAAAGTGCTCGGAATCAAAATACGAGGGAACCGATGAAACCACAGCGCCAGTAATTGCTTAGGAAGACCTTTTCTAGAGTTGTGTTTTCTCGAGAGGTGTTGTTAAATAATTGGGTTAACTGAAGAGTGAAATAAAATTTGTGCTACAATTTTATTTCTATTCTAAGTAATTATAACCTATGTGAGGAAGTTGGGGTGGGACCCACTACATCCTAACTCCACTTGGTTGGATATTAGTGAGGTGGGAACCACACGAGACCTACCCCTTCATTTCCCCTAAACCCCCTCTTAATTTTGGCAACCCCCCTTAAATATGTAACCCACCCACTCCCCCTATTTATTGCATGTCAACCCTCAAATTAAATTGATTGATTAAATCTATTCAATAAATTTAATTTTGAGTTTTAGTTTTGATGTTTTGAAAACACATGGAATGTGTTAATAAAATAAGGAGGCCCTTATTTTATTTTGGGTTGTTTAGTTGTGTGAGGATTTTGGGAGAGAATACTCAAAGTACTGAGGATCTTCATCTTCTTCATTGGAGAATGCGAAGAACGTCAAGATCACGACGAAGATCGCTGTCACTACAAGGAGAGATCAATGTGCCATCTCTTCTCCTCTCCGCAGCCAGTGTGTGATGCCTTTCCTGAAGAACAACAACGTGCCCTCTTTCAATCTTCTTCCCGCGTCAAAGAAAGGAGAAAATCGTTTCTTCCTTGGACGAACTCCGTCATCGTATACGGAGCCTTCCCCCATGACGTCATCTTCCACGACGCAAGCTTCCGTGATTTCTTCTTCGAGTAGGGGTTGAATTTTACGTTCAAGATTATTTTTTTCTCGTTAATTTTTGGCTTCTTGTTATCAATATAATGGGAGGAGGTCGGACCGCACGAACACGACCGACCCTCCGCCCCTTTGTTGTTGAATTTTTCTTCGTGGTTTGGAACGGAGGTGGCGCGGTGCAACGCGCGAGGATGAGGGAAATGCGGCCGGAGCGGGCTGCGGCAGAGAAGCGCGGCGCCGTCGGGTCATGCCGGACGGGCAAGGGTCGCGGCCCTTGGCCGCGGCGGTTCAGCATGGAGGTGGTCGGACTCAGCCGGCTGCCGGAGGACAGGGAGGCGGGACCGGCTGGTCACGCGGTAGTAACACCGTCCATCCCTAATGTCCGGACATTACCCGAAGAAATCGGGGGTTTGAACCCCCGACCAGTGCAGTAAGGGAGGACCCCCACGGGTCCGCCGTTTCAAAAGCAAGGGGGCAGCGCCCCCCCCCCCCCCCCCACCCACCCCTTTCGCGTCCGCTCGGCGAGCAGACGCCCACATGGGACCAGACCGGCTGCACCAGGCCGGACCGCCCGCGCCGGGCCAGACCGCCCGCACCAGGCTGGACCTCCCGCGCCGGGCCGGACCGGCTGCGTCGGGCCGGACCACCTGCGATGGGCCGGACCGCCCGCGCCGGGCCGGG
This sequence comes from Viscum album, assembly GCA_963277665.1. Taxonomy (NCBI): domain Eukaryota; kingdom Viridiplantae; phylum Streptophyta; class Magnoliopsida; order Santalales; family Viscaceae; genus Viscum; species Viscum album. The sequence goes on along the minus strand of OY728148.1, from coordinate 406,121,702 downwards.
CTACTCGCGCTGGGCCGGACCCCCACGCAGGGTCGGGCTGCACCGGCTGGGCTGGGCCGAGCCGCGCCCAACCAGGACGAACCCAGACCCAGGTCGGGTTGACCCGGTTCAGGCCGACCCAGGGGGTATTGGGCCGGGTCGAACCGGGCCCAAACCCCATGTTTTCTGATAGATTCGTTCAAACGCCCATAACATGGGATACAGACCTCCGATCGACACACCGTTAGTTGCGTAGCGATACTTGGATTGAGACGGCCATTTCGGTATATTACAGTCAAGGTTTTGGAGAATTTTGGGTATAGCCGGGTTGGTTCGAACACGAAACCAATCGGGCCCTCGGAGCGGAAACGCTTATAACTTGAGCTCCGGACGTCCAATTGACGTGTCATCGACTTTTTTGGTTTACTCATAGTGAGACGGTTCTTTTAGCTTACTCCAATCAAGGTTTGGATGTAGTTGGAGTACGGCCAGGTTGATATTGACTTAAAAACCAACCGGGCCCCTGGGACAAAAAAACCAATTACTCTCAGACCAGGCATCCGATTGACGCGCCATCTGTCACATTGAGTTCCTTTGGACGAGAAGAAACTTTGGGATACATCAAACTCCAGACTTCGTGTTAGTTGATGTATCGAACCCCTTGGCTCGTGGAGCGGAACCTACCGGAATCGAGCATGTTGTGTGCGGGAACCCTAGAGCTGGCTGCGACTGCGACGATGACGATGACTGTACTGGGATCCTCCATGGGTTCGGCAGCGACGATGACCGTACTGGAATCCTCCGTGGGTTCGACGACGATGACTACTTTTCTTGTATCCTGTGTGGGTTTGGCAGTACTTGACTACTGTTCTTGTATCTTATGTGGGTTCGGTAGTATTTGACTCTGTACTTGTATCCTACATGGGTCTGGCAGAGTAGCTGGTCTTGTATCCTTTGTGGGTCCAACATCTTAGCTGGTCTTGTATCATGTGTGGGTCCGACAACTGAGATGAATCAGTGGCTACATATGATCATCTCTATCGTCTTATGAAGAAGTATACCTGTGTGATCTGAGTCTTGAATTTCAATCATTATCTTCAATATGATTGTTTTTCTATCCTATGTGGATTGTGTTGTGTTATCTTGTGTGAACTAGATTGTGCTATCCTGTGTGGACTAGATTGAACTTGGTCTCAGATGTTGGAGTCGAACTGGAATTGATGACTTAGATATATGTATGGGAATATACCTAAGTAGGGTTGGTTGTTTCTTCGTGATTGTAACTTTCCTTTGTGGTTTATCCTTCGGGGATTCTGGGAGACATTTGGGTGTCTTGGGGTCCCTACTGAGTAGCGTATACTCACCCCTACATGGTCTATTCCCACACTACGTTGTGTTGGATGCAGACGACGGACAACGCTGACCGAGGTTGGAGCTCGTGAAGCTGGACGGTGCCTGTAGGTGGACCACTGTACGGGACGTACACGGAGCGGATGGCTGGAGCCGAGGAGTGGAGGAGACTATCTGTACTAATCCTTCAGGTGGGATTTCCAGAGGACGGCTCGGTGTTGCTGCTTTACTTTTCTGCAGTTGTACACTCTTTTCAGTTGTACTTTACTTTCAGTTGGGTTTGTATACTGGCCCATTTAGTTTCCATCACTTACTTGTACTCAGTTTACTTAGTGTTTACTCAACATGCATACTCTGTGGTGTTTATTTACTTTATAAAGGAAATCCCTTCTCCTTTTGTTGGGATTTACGCCTTTGGTGCTAGTCTCCAGCCCCTGGCCCATGGAATTCGGGCTTGGGGTAGTCACGGCATGAGTCCAGAGTATGGGTCGTGAAAATTGGTATCAGAGGAGTTCGGTTCTACCACAAAACTCAAGACCCTGATCTTTCTTCTCTATGAAGAAATAATGTTAAGGGTATTGAGTGTGGTTATCAGTCCAGGGATTCCAGTGTTGGTGCGGTGGCCAACGTATCCATACACCAGGACCCTAACTTATAAATTCTGACTCAGTGCATGAAAACGTTGATTGCATGTGTGTTTCAAATGTTTTCATTGTGAGTACTTCGTGTTAGCTCACCAGATATACTGTATTGACCGTGGCACACCTGTTTCTTTTTAGGATGGCCCCATGATGGCATCCAGCTAGGGTTCCAAGCTTTGTGTGAGACGATAACCCACCGTGCGATGAGGCCTCGGTGTAGGGCCCTATTACAGCCGAGGCACCAGCGGTACCTCTACCCATCGAGCCACCGATGACACCATCCCCAACCGCTGAGAGTGCACATCGCCTTAGTGAACTGCACGAGTTTCAGCGTCAGAGACCGCCTAGGTTCCGTGGGGAGACAGACCCTCAGGCAGCTGAGGATTGGTTGGAGGCTGTTTTTTGAGTTTTCAGGTTAGTAGGGACACCAGCTGACCTCATGGTGATCCTTATATCGAGTCTCCTCTACACGACAGCAGGCAGATGGTGGAGCCTGATGCTCCATGTAAATGATGAGGAATCTCTCCTTTGGTCGAACTTTGAGAGCATCTTTCACTCAGAGTTCGTCCCAGCCACCCTACATGCGGTGCGCATTCAGGAGCTACTACAGTTGTGGCAGGAAAGCTTGACGGTAGCCCAGTACTCAGCGAGATTTACCGATCACTCACGCTATTCCACGTACATAATACGGGACCCATTCTCCCGGGCCCGGACCTTTGAGCAGGGACTGAGGCATGAGATCATGGCTTTTATGATCTCTCTCAGTATTCTGACGCAGGTAGGAGTACTGGAGTGAGCCCTTCTTGTAGAAAGCTTTCTTGCTGAGCCTACACCAGCAACGAGACCTACCACAGGGCGGCACGTAGCAGAGTATTCTGTAGTTGGCAGTAGACGAATGTCACAGGGTTCCAAGTGGACTAGACCATTAGGCGGATGATCACAGGATACTATCTCGGAGGTGCGGGTTGCACATAGTAGAGCCAGCCCTTTGAGGAGAAGACAGTGCTATGCATGCGGCGGGCAGGGCCACATGGCTCGTGACTTCCCGATCCGTCGTGAAGAGGATCAAAAGACGATTGAGGGACCACCCAGGAAGAGGCAGAGGTTCGACCGTGGCAGTCTGCTGGGAGCAGGTGGATGAGGCAGAGGAGTTGGCCGGGCAGCAGGTGGTGGGCGACGCTTTGAGGCTCTACCACCACCACCACCAGGAGGTCCACCCCGACCACAGAGAGCTGGCGGGCAGAGGCAGGCTCAGCTTTAGGTAGCGGAGGCCTATGACCACGACACACTAGAGATGATTTGAGGTACTATCTATGTATACTCCACCCTTTCTATAGTTATTATATACATAGGAGTGAGTCATTCTTTCATTATCGATGCCCTTGTTCGGAGCTCAGAGATTCTGACGGAGCCGTTGGCTCGATCCTTATGTCTATAGACTCCTACGGGAGCAGACTCGATGATTATGCACTGGTGCCAACAGTGTGAGGTTCCTCTAGGAGGTGAGAGCTTCGGCTGGGATCTTCCTGTAGCGGCATTGAGGCCTTATGATGTCATCTTGGGCATGGATTGGTTATCTACAGTCCATGCTCAGATCGACTACATTAAGTGCAAGGTGCAGTGTGTTCGCACCGATGGGAGCAGGTTCACCTTCACCGATGAGAAAGGAGCCTTTGCAGCTCAGGATGAACTCACGCAGAGGAGGGGACAGTCGATCACTCATCAGTTTTCTAGCCTCATCCTAGGAGTAGTTGACGTGCGGAGTCCGAGTTTTCCTGTAGTGGTGGATCAGTATGCGGACGTTTTTCCTGACGACGTTCCAGGACTACCTCCTCGCAGAGAGGTAGACTTCTATATTGACCTGTACCCCATGACATCTCCGTTATCTACTCCAGCATATCTAATGGCTCCCGCTGAGCTTCGAGAGCTACGGGTATAGCTGGAAGACTTGTAGGGAAAGGGATTCATCTGACCTAGTGTTTCACCCTGGGCTTCCCCGATTTTGTTCGCCAAGAAGGCAGACGGGAGCTTGCGACTGTGTGTCTATTACCGTCTCCTAAACCAGGTGACTGTGAGGAACAAGTATCCACTACCGAGGATTGATGACCTTTTCGATCAGCTCAAGGGAGCACGGTGGTTCTCGAAGATAGACCTTAGGTCAGGATATCATCAGCTCAGAGTTCGAGATGAGGATGTGCAGAAGACGGCCTTCAAATGTTGATATGGCCACTATGAGTTCTTAGTTATGCCTTTCGGTGTAACCAATTCTCCAGAAGTGTTCATGAGTCTAATGAACAGGATCTTCCAGCCTTACCTCGATCATTTTGTCGTAGTCTTTATCGACGACATATTGATATACTCGACTACTGAGGAGGAGCATGCCTACCACTTGCAGGTTGTACAGGACACACTCCGAGAGCACCAGATTTATGGTAAGCTCTTGAAGTGTCAGTTTTGGATACGTAAGGTCCACTTCTTGGGACATGTCATATCTAAGGTGGTAGTTGCGGTGGATCCTGCGAAGATCGAAGCAGTGCTAGCTTGGGAGCCACCAAGGAGCGTGATGGAGGTTCGGAATTTCTTGGGTCTAGCTGGGTACTATCGGAGGTTTGTGTCGGACTTCTCTAGGGTTTTAGCACCACTTTTATCTTTGAAGAAGAAGGGGAAACCCTTCGTGTGGTCAGATAGATGTCAGCAGAGCTTCCAGAAACTGAGACAGAGATTGACCAGCGCACCCATCTTAGGGATACTAGAGGAGGGAGTAGGGTACGTAGTCTACTATGATGCATCAGGGTCCGGACTCGGGTGTGTTCTAACTCAGGAGTGGGCAGTGATCACCTATGGATCACGACAGTTGAGGCAGCACGAGCAGAACTACGCTACCCGTTACCTGGAGTTAGCAGTAGTGGTCTTCGCTCTGAAGATGTGGCAGCATTATCTGATGGACGAGTGCTTTACAGTCTCTTATGACCACTAGAGTCTCAGGTATATCTTCTCATAGAAGGACCTGAACCTGAGACAGTGATGATGGCTCGAGTTCCTCCAGGACAATGACTTTGAGATAGTCTATACTCATGGAAAGGGGAACGTAGTAGCTAATGCTCTCAGCAGGAGGACAAGCATTCAGCTACTTGGAGAGGCGATAGAGTAGCTAGCCGCTTTGTATATATCCTTCGTGGATAGAGATGGGTCAGCCTTCCTTCAGTCGCTCACAGTCACACCTCCACTTCTTCAGCGGGTCAGAGAGGCACAGCGTGGGGACGTTGACTGTGAGACGCGGCGTGCACAGATTTCCACAGGATAGGAACCTGATTGTTTCTCTATAGGAGGAGAGCACGTTGTTCTTTTTAGAGGACGTACCATGGTACCAGCTTCATTACAAGAGTAGTTTCTGAGAGAGTTTCATACTTCCCCTTTAGAGGTACATCCAAGGCTAGCGAAGATGTACGAGGATCTCAGACGACAGCACTGGTGGCCGGGTATGAAGAAGGTTGTGGCAGAGTTTGTTTCTCGATGTCTCACCTACCAGTAGGTGAAGGCGGAGCACCAGGTACCAGCAGGCTTGGTACAACCCTTGGAGGTCCTGAAGTGGAAGTGGGACGGGATATCTATGGATTTTGTGACTGGACTTCCACGTACTTCCGGAGGTCATGACTCCATTTGGGTGATAGTCGACCGACTCACCAAGTCGGCCCACTTTTTACCCATCAGAGAGCAGGGCTCAGTGGAGAGCTTGGGATGCCTCTACGTTCAGGAGATTGTAAAGATTCATGGTGTTCCATCATCTATCGTTTCTGATCGAGATTCTCACTTTACTTCCTGACTTTGGAAGGGGTTGCAGGAGGCATTCAGGATGCAGCTACGTCTGAGCACCGCCTTTCACCCTCAGATGGATGGTCAAAAGGAGAGGAACATTCAAACACTTGAGGACATGCTTTTTTCATGTGTCCTCAACTTTGGTCACAGCTAGAAGAATCACCTAACCTTGGTGGAGTTTGTGTACAACAACATCTTCCACTCCACCATCAGGATGACACCATACAAGGTATTGTACGACCGACCTTGCAGATCACCTCTGTGTTTGACAGACCCTGGGGAGTCAGCACTTGTCGGACCAGAGATGGTCCAGACCACGACAGAGAAGGTCCAGGTCATCCAGGAGAGGATGAGGACAACTCAGAGCCGACAGTAGTCTTATGCTGACAGGAGGAAGAGACCACTAGAGTTCGAGGATGGGAAACATGTTTTCTTGCGGGTCTCACCATATGTGGATTACAGAGATTTGGCCGGGGTGGCAAGTTATCTCCCCACTTCATCGGATCATTCCAGGTTCTCAGTAGGATAGGCTAGGTGGCTTATCACCTGTCTTTACCACCTCAATTTCACTGGGTGCACGATGTCTTCCACGTATCTCAGCTGAGGAGATACGTGCACGGCCCAACACATATCATCGACCATAGGGAGATGGACATTGATGACAGGGCGATTTTTGTAGAGGTCCCGGTGGAGATCAAGGATCAAAAAGAGTGGGTCCTATGTGGGTGGTAGATTCCTCTAGTGCGCATCAGGTGGCAGCACGGGAACCTCTAGGAGAGCACTTGGGAGCGGGAGGCTCAGATGCGTGCTCAGTACCCTCATTTGTTTCTCTAGTTTGTGATGTATCTTTATGGGGACGTAAATCCCTGAGGTGGGAGTAATGTAAAGACCCGTAAATTTCAAGGAAGTTTTTTTCTTAATTTCTTTGGGATTTTACGAGTACACAGTTTCTGAAGGCACCTGATTCTAAGGCCTGTTGTGCCCGGAATCAATTTCTGAAGTTTTGCTCGGGTACGTTCAGTGAACGAACGAGCGGTTTTTCCTAACTTTTGAACCGGTGCTCGGAATCGAAATCTGAGGGAACTGATGAAACCGCAGTGCCGGTAATTGCTTAGGAAGACCTTTTTTGGAGATGCGTTTGCTCGGGAGGTGTTGTTAAATAATTGGGTTAACTGAAGAGTGAAATAAAATTTTCACTACAATTTTATTTCTATTCTAAGTAATTATAAATTATTTGTGGAAGTTGGGGTGGGACCCACTACATCCTAACTCCACTTGGTACGATATTATTGAGGTGGGTCCCACACGAGCCCTACCCCTTTATTTCCCCTAAACCCCCTCTTAATTTTGGAAACCCACCTTAAATATGTAACTCACCCACTCCCCCTCTTTATTGCATGTCAACCATCAAATTAAATTGATTGATTAAAGCAATTCAATGAATTTAATTTTGAGTTTGAGTTTTTGAAGTTTTGAAAATGCATGGCATGTGTTAATAAAATAAGGAATCCCTTATTTTATTTGGGGTTGTTTAGTTGTGTGAGGATTTTGGGAGAGAATACTCAAAGTCTTGAGGAACTTCATCTTCTTCGTTGGAGAATGCGAAGAACGTCAAGACCACGATGAAGATCGTCGTCACCGCAAGGAGAGATCGATGTGCCATCTCTTCTCCTATCCATAGCCAGTGTGTGACACCTTTCCCGAAGAACGACAACGCGCCCTCTTTTGATCTTGTTCCCGTGTCAAAGAAAGGGGAACGCCATTTCTTCCTCGGACGAACTCCGTCATCGTATACGGATCCTTCCCCCACGACGCCGTCTTCCGTGACGCCGTCTTCCACGATGCAAGATTATGCGATGTCTTATTCGAGGTAGGGGTTATTTTTTACATTCAAGATTATTTTTTTCTCATTAATTTATGGCTGCTTGTTATCAATATAACGGGAGGAGGTCGGACCGCACGAACACGGCCGACCCTCCTCCCATTTGTTGTTGAATTTTTCTTCGTGGTTTGAAATGGAGGTGGCGCGGTGCAACGGAACCGCGCGAGGATGAGGGAAACGCGGCCAGAGTGGTCCGCAGTGGAGGAGTACAGCACCGTCGCACCGTGTCGGAGCATCAAAAAGGGGTCGTGGCCAGGGTGGGCCGTGGCGGAGGGGCGCGGCGCCGTCGCGCCGCGGCGGTTCAGAAGGGAGGCGACCAGACTCAGTCGACCACCAGCGGACAGGGAGGCGGGACCGGATGGTCCCGCGATAGTAACACCAGCTGGCCTTAATGGCTGGCCGTTACCTGAAGAAACCGGGGGTTTGAACCCCCAGCCAGCACAGCAAGGGCGGACCCCCGTGGGTCCGCCGTTTCAAAAGCAAGGGGGCAGTGCCCCCCCCCCCTTCCGCGTCCGCTCGGTGACGCCTGAACGGTACTGGAATAGCCGCACGGGACCGAAAAGCCGCACCGGGCCGGACCGCCCGCACCGGGCCGGACCGCCTGCACTGGGTCGGGCCGCCCGCGCCGGGCCAGACCCCCGCGCCGGGTCGGGCCGCACTGGCTGGGCCGCGCCGCGCTAGCTGGGTCGGGCTGCACTAGCCGGGCTCGGCCGCGCCCAACCATGCCAGACCCTAACCCAGGTCGGGTCAACCCGGTTCGGGCCAACCCAGGGGGTATTGGACCGGGTCGGACCGGGCCCAAACCCCCTATTTTCGGACAGATCGTTAAAATGCTCATAACTTGGGCTACATATCTCCAATCGATGCACCATCAGTAGCATAGAGATCCTTAGATCGAGGCGGTCGTTTAGGTATATTACACTTAAGGTTTTGGAGAACTTTTGGTACGACTGGGTTGGTTCGAACACGAAACCAACAGGGCCCTCGGAGCGGAAACGCTTATAACTTGAGATCCAGACGTCTGATTGACGTGCCGTCAACATTTTTGGTTTCCTCTTAGTGAGACGGTTCTTTTGGCTTACTTCTCTTGAGGTTTGGATGCATTTGGAGTACGGTCGGGTTGTTTTTGACTTAAAAACCAACCAGGCCCCTAGGACGAAAAAACCAATAACTCTTAGACCGGGCATCCAATTGACGCGTCTTCTATCACGTTGAGTTCCTTTTGATGAGACATAACTTTGGGATACATAAAAATCTGTACTTCGTGTCAATTGATGTATCGACCCCCTTGGCTCGTGGAGTAGACCCTCCCAGAATCGAGCATGCTGTGTGCAGGAATCCTAGAGCTGGCTGCGACTGCGACGATGACGACGATTGTACTGGTGTCCTCCGTGGGTTCGATAGCGATGACGACCGTACTAGAATCCTCAATGGGTTCGATGACGATGAATACTGTTCTTGTATACTGTGTGGGTCCGGAAGTACTTGAATATTGTTCTTGTATCCTATGTGGGTCCGGCAGTATTTGATTTTGTACTTGTATCCTACATGGGTCTGGCAGAGTAGATGGTCTTGTATCCTTTGTGGGTATGACAACATAGCTGGTCTTGTATCCTGTGTGGGTCTGACAGCTTAGATGAATCAGTGGCTACATCTTATCATCTCTATCATATTATGAAGATGTATACCTGTGTGACTGAGTCTTGACTTTCAATCATTATCTTCGATATGATTGTTTTTTCTATTCTGTGTGGATTGGGTTGTGTTATCCTGTGTGGATTGGATTGTGATATCCTGTGTGGACTAGATCGAACTTGGGCTTGGATGTTGGAGCCGAACTGAATTGATGACTTAGGTATATGTATGGGCATATACCTAAGTAGGGTTGGTTGTTACTTCGTGATTGTAACTTTCCATTGTGGTTTATCCTTCATGGATTCTGGGAGACCTTCAGGGGTCTCGGGGTCCCTATTGAGTAGCGTATACTCACCCCTACACAAGATATGCCCGCAATATGTTGTATTGGATGCAGAAAACGGACATCACTGACCGAGGTAGGAGCTCGTGGAGTTGGATGGTGCCTGGAGGTGGACCACTGGATGGGACATACACAGAGCAGACGGCTGGAGCCGAGGAGCGGAGGATAATATCTGTACTCATCCTTCAGGTGGGATTTCTAGAGGACGGCTCGGTGTTGCTGCTTTACTTTTCTGCTGTTGTACTCTCTTTTAAATTGTACTTTACTTTCATTTGGGTTTGTATATTGGTCTATTTACTTTCCAGCACTTACTTTGTACTCAGTTTACATAGTGTTTACTCAGCTTGCGTACTCTGTGGTGTTTGTTTACTTTATAAAGGTAATGCCTTCCCCTTTTGTGGGGATTTACACCTTTGGTGCTAGTCGCCAACCCCTGGCCTATGGAAGGCAGGCTTGGGGTAGTCACGGCATGGGTCCTGAGGACGGGTCGTGATATAAATATTCTGTTTTATTCTATTTTCATATTCTTAATTTTCTTCTTGGGCTAGAATCTAAAAGTGGATATGGGATTGGGTGTTCCCCAATCAACCCATTGCTTATGCAAAACATCTCCACGATGACAAATCTTCCCATGGAAGAGTGATTTCTTTTGTAGTTGATCTAATCCCAACTTCCTTAATTTATTTATTTTCAATCCATAAACATACTTTAATTCTTAAATTGTGATCAATTAATTGAGTTCTAATTTTTATGTTACTCGATCTACTTGCACTTGACCGCATGGTCGGGCTTGTGAAAACCGTGTGAGTGAAACCTCAATCGCAAAATCTAATCAACTTGGGATATAATTGTAGTGTTAAAGTCTCATACCTAACTCAATTAATTATCAACTTTAGGGAGTATATACTTCCCTAATTTACCATTTACCATAATTTGGATTTTGGATAACAATCAAGGTAGGGTGATGTGATTAAAAGTTTCGAAGTTGACCAAAGGCTCGTTTTTCCAATATTTTTGGTCGTGATAATTTCCGTAGGGTTCAGGGATTGATAAGGATAGGGGATTAAAATTTAATGAATTATAATCATATGGGATAAGGATAAATGAATGATGAAGGGGGCATATTAGATCGACTATGTCTTCTCATATAATTTTTTTTAAAGAAATTGTGTCTTTGATTGTTCCATCTCATTCACTTGTTTAGTATATTGTCTGAAAGTCACAAAACCAACCCCCCATCTTGTGTTTCATTTATCTTCACTTAATTCCTTTTTTTGTTTTATTAAATCCTATTAAGGGTTGTTTAATTAACTTCCTCCCTGAGAGAACGACCTAGGTCAGTCGCTATGAGGCACTTAGTTAATCACAAGTAAATTTTTTTGAGAGCGTGTGCGACAACTCTCATCAGTGATCCCAGGTACTCTTTCTATATAGTTTAGGTTAGAGTATTGGATCACATGTCTGATCCCGGATGGTGGTGTACATAGTTTCTCCCTTACCCTCCAACCCCAGTATCATTCTAGTGGTATTATCCTATATCGTTCTCTATTCCAACCCCACCAAATCCGTGCTATCCATACAGTACGTGACCGATTGACCTCAGTATCATCCTATATCAGTGTCAAAAGCCAATAACACCCAATAAATAAGAGTATTAAGGGTTCCTTAGTACTCTAATCTAATAGTTCCACTTCCCCAATGGTATTAACTAGGTCACCATCTTGAACCCCATCAAACCCATTTGGATCATGGTGGTGCCAAGCCTATAATTGATGATCTCGCACCATCTCCTTTGCAAGTAAAGGATTTGATCCTATAGTCATTCTGGTCATGAGCCCGTGGAGTCTATCCAATTCCTCCAACCTACTTCCACAGGTCTATTTTCATTGAAATGGTGCACATTTATTTTCCAAACTCCTTGGTGATTTGAGGTATCATCGTTGTCATCTGCCCCCCCAACAACTGAAATTCCAACAACACCACTCAGTATATAGTCTAGATAGTTTATAATCGAGATAGGTACTCTTCTATATAGTATATAGGAGGACCACTATAGGCCCCACTATAAGCACCTTTTTTTGTGCCTATAGTGGTCTGACTATATTATACTGAGACTGTCCTTATGAAACCATCCATGCCATATCTTCCATCAACCCCAGCCCGATGCTTAGTAGTCATAGTGGACATATTTCCATTTGTTCCAAGAGATCTATGAAAACATACCCCTAGATCCTCTAATCAACCACCATATTAAAGAAGATGAATTCCTAGGATGGCATGGGCATATGCGTCTCAGTATGTATGCATGCTTAACACATTGCTATCGAGGGTGAGTCTTTTGACTGCTTAGCTACCTGCTGCAGTTGTAGGAAAGCGTCTCTTTCTTTATGGGTGGCTCGAATGAATCAAAAATAGAGGAGATAGAGGGGAGTGAGGAGTGAGAAAGTGGAACAATGAGCAATGACTGACTCCAAAACACAAAGGGTAAGTAGTGGAATGATCTACATCTCTTTCACCCGATCTATCTAGAAAGTGAGGACCAAAGTGAATGGAGTGAATTAGAGGATGAGGAAAAATCAATGGTATTACCTATATGGATTCACCTTTCTAGTATATAGCATTTTTTCATCTATGAACACTAAATCACATGCACGCATTGCATTCCCCCGCATATAAATTTTTTCTTATTTTCTGTTCCCCTTCACACCGTTGCATCATCCAAAGTATTTAGGTTCAGAGGTCCTTGATGAACAATGTATTTAGACCTGAGTATTTAGACCTCAGAAACCTTAATAATTAGGTCTAAATACTTTGGTCTCAATAATTTTTTTTGGAGCTACAACTTGGATAGTGATTGTAGACTAGTACCAAGGGTGAGGTTCTTCCTAGGTCAGGTGTATCCTAGTTTAGCCAGCAAGTGGTACCACCCTGCCAAAATGATATCAATAGCATCGCAACACCAATCATAGGTGTGCATTTCAATAGAAAACCATGACAACGGACTACACGAATAGTCATACTATTCCAATACTTTTTTCCATCCAATAGACCATTGTTTCCATACCCCCACTGATTTGATCCTCCCCCCATAGCTAAAGGAACCAAACACCTAAATTAGGCTACATGTTGTTCACTACTGCATCCTAACTAGCCACTTGTTGTAGGATAAATGAGAGTTCTGTTAACGAACTTGGACCATTTCTGACTTTGAGGTTTGTAGGAAATACAACGATCGTGGTTGGGTTGATCATCGAGAGATGAGACACAATATTCCCTTTCCCTTTCTAGGATTTCCTATGGCCCGGTTTTTTGCTAGTGCCAAAAAAAAGTCAAGTAGTTGGGACAATACTGAAGGGGACGATTGAGCGAGTGATTTTTTTTTGATGATTGACTAACGTATTCTCAACTAGAATATGCATCTATTCATATATGATAAAAGGATCAATCAAAATGAGTCTAGACTTTTCATCATGGCAGGTAATAAAAGTAGACCTTTATGGTAGGTAATAGAATAAGAATCTCAAATATGAAATCATTGGTATAATATAGGTAGTATCGTTATTATAGTAGATTAAGAACACTGTCTCTCATCATTATGAACCTTTATAAGCTGGTGAATGAAACAAATTCGGTTGTGCACAGTGGTAAAAGAAGGAAATTCTTGATTCAATGCATGCTACCCCAAGTACTCACTAGGATAAGAGTATTTTTCCTTAACCTGAAAATATTTACCTATAAGAAAAGGTTCTAAACCCTTATATATTAAGTATCATCCCTTTAGGGAGGGTCAGGTAGGGTTAGGATTTGATTTCATTTTATGAGAAGGTCCTTGATCTCACCAAATGATAGGATATCTATTAGCCTAGGATTTTTCTTTATAGCTAATCAGGAACTCTGGCTCGAAGAGCCCCACTGCCTCTATACCAGGAACCTTTCGCTTTCTTGTCTTCCTCTGAACCAAGTTCGTGCTCAAGGGTCTATCAAACCACTAATCAAATGAACTCTTCATTAATAAGTCCCATGTGAATGATCCCAAATAATTCTTAATGCCAGGGCTAGACATAAAGATAAATGGAGTGATTCCTCTTCCTCTTCTCTGTCTAGGTATCACCTCCCCTGTAATGAGAACTCCCTATAGATCAACTTATTCCTCCATCATGTCTATCCCGATCTATACTCTAGTTCTATTATCATATGGGGATTCTTGATATGGATCAATTATCTTTCCTAGCTCTGATATTCATACTAATCAGATTAACCAGACTCTATCTCTAGAGTCTTCATGATCCAACTTATAATATATATATATATATAAGAATCATACATTTTTTCCTCCTCACCCTTTAGAAAGGGTCATATCTATAGTATTTGACCCTATATAGTTCACCCCCACTTTTGATTTATATAAGGAATTTATCTTGTGTGAGGTCTCACCAACCTCTGGGCAACTTATTTGATTCATCAAATTTGTTATACAAGATCATAGCCTGAAAGCAAGCCCGTGGAATGTTAGAAGGTAGCTCTCACCTATTCATAAAAAAATGATTGTTTTTCGAAAGGATTCGAGTCATCTGAAGACTGAATATGAAACAACAACTGGGTCTTGGTTTGTCTTGTTGACCCAAAGATGGTGTTAGAACTGCTTCTAATCCTAGATTTCAAACTAGATTTGACTTTGGCAATGTATTTTTCCTTTTTGATATTTCACACTTTCCTTTGATTCTTCCAATTCCATTGGTTTTTTGGATTCAATCCCAAGTCATCCCTAGAAGATGGAATGAATATAGAGTCAATTTCCATTTTCCTTTGTCAACTTATTTCATTTGACCCCTTGAGCTCCCTCCCAATAGTTTAATCAAACTCTCTATCCTATGTCCAAAAAAACAGAATAACAAACTTTAAGAAGTCCTACTGGAATAGAAAATGAGGGCACCTTCATTTTTATCACTCTAATAGTAGAGAGATGGTGATTTGACTTTTAATGGACAGAAAATCTAGCTGGTTGACCTAGTTACCTCTGCCAAAGATGCAGTGGATTGCAAAAAGATTTATTTGAAGCCAAAAACACCAACTTTCTTAAGTTTGATCATTCAAAACCTATCATAGAGTTTATTTCAAATAAAATCTTGCCTTTCCTTGCTAGTTGGAATATCCTGCAGTGTCAATAGTGGCAGTCATTTCTTCTTTTCCTTTCTGGCTTCCTTACTTGGTTCTTACTAGATCTTAGAATTTACTAATGGATTGTGTTATCCATTTTAAAGAGCATGAAATGACAGGTACTCTGTCTATATAGTCCTGATCCAATCAAAGAAGATTCCAAAGCCTCAAGAAATTGCCTCTTCATCTTTCTTTCCCTACCCTTTGCTATTATTGTCTCTCAAAAAGGGGAGTCCACTTCCCTATTCGACCCATTCCTCTATGTTATCTAGAATAAAAACCTTACACAACCCTCCCTAAAGGGTTGCTACTTAATATATAAGGGTTTAGAACCTTTGTGTTTAGAGAAAAATAGGTTCTAAGAAATGGGATCCCCCAGGTTATTCCTTGAGGGTAAGAATAAGTCCATATAATAACATATAAGGTCAGAACATAAGAGATTCCATTTTTGATTCTAGTGCTCTTCTTACCTAGAAGATCGTAATCCTATCTGATTTTCTAGTAGGAAGAAAGGAAAGAAAATATAGGTCAGAATGGATAATATTGGTAGCTAGGAGAAGAGCTAAGAAGAGAGGAATGAGGTTGTGATTACCTCTATCAGGGATCCCTTCTCTCATAAGGAGGGTCCTAGAGGAAATAAAGAGAGATTCTATACCTAGCTAGAACTGATCGATATAATCTAGAGCCTAATGTGCTCTAAACCTACATTTCAGAACCCAATGCTTAAGACAGGATACTAAAGAAAAGAAGACTCAAGACTCATAAGGATAGGAATATCAGTTCTAAACCCTTAAATATTAAGTATCACCTTTTTAAAGGGTGAGATCCTCCGTTCTTATAATCTAGATAGTCTGATACTTCATGTATCCCAGGTTCTAAACCCTTATATATTAAGTAGCACCTTTTACATCCTTTATTTAGAAAGGGTCAGATCAAAACAAACCTTTAGAAAATGTTAGGTCCTCTATCCGTATAATCTATATAGTCAGATAATTCATGTATCCTAGGTTCTAAACCCTTATTTATTAATAATAAGTAGCACCTATCTGACCCTATGTAACCCTATATAAAGGGTTAGTTATTTTAGAACCTTTAGGGAGTGTCAGGAAGGTTGATACTGATACTTATATATATTTATGGATTATATAATCATAATCTTTAACATAGGTGCCGGAAGCACTGACTTAAATAATCGATCAACTATTAAAGTAGACTACAGACGATGGATCTAGTTTATCAGCATTACTATAGTTCAATTATTCTCACAAAGTTAGGCTAGTCTCTTATCCTTTCAAAAATAAATAATCAAGCCAGTACTAATTTAACTATTGGGTCTACTACCTATATTATACTAAACTCTAATAATTTAGCAGCTTCAGAACAAGAACAAAGCGGTACTCTTCTAATAGCCAATATTAAAAGAGTACTAACTCAATCAAACTATAAATTTCATAAGAGAAGAAAGAAATGCTTTTAGAGAGGAAGTAAGCATCAGTACTCTACTCTAAACTATATAGGAAGAGTACCTGGCCACAAGGCTATCTGATTTCATAGGCGCTTCTCATCTTCATTGAGATTGGGTTGGTGTCAAGTCTACCTTTTTTAGTAAAAGAGATTTTATATGCTATAATACCTATGTTTGAAGGGTAACACCTCCTGTTTGTTGGTCAAAAACCCACCACAACTCTATCTAATATTTAATAGAGATTGTATATGGGGTGAATAATACAAAAATATAAATTATAAGACTCAACAAGCAACATATTTATAGAGTTTGTGTGAAGGGAGTTCTTTGTTTCTTTTTTCTTTGCTTTTATCCCCACCATTAGAAGAGTACCTGAATGATATGACTTAGGACAAGTTCAAAGCTGTAGTTAGTGACTTTCCTACCCTTCACATAAGTTATTCATTAGAGGTCTGGAACCAATCAAAAATAAAGAATCAAGGGGGAGAAAATTGATGAATCTGACACGGTTTGAGGGAGAAAAACAATTTCCATCTGAATTCAAGGATTCTATTATACACATGGAGGGGGGTTTCGGCATAGCAGGTTTCATTAAGTTTAGGGAGATGAGAGATATTGGGACAACTACTCTTCTAAATAGTTCAGAAGCTCCATATTCCTTTGGTTTTGGTTCTTCATGAATTGTAGTTCTTCTTTGTCTTTATTTCTCATTCGTCTATTCAACATGACTATATGAAAATCTTGACTCTTAGGTAGTATGATAAGTTGAGGTACTAATGGGAGAGTTAGTCACGGACCGAGGATCAGAGTTTTCTCATTTGATTGATCGATTTAGAGTTACGTACCGCTATGATAATGAGTTCGAACCTGAGATCATGGGTTAGCCAGTCCCATCCCAAGTCAAATCATTGGGATGGAGAGAGACCTATTCAGATGAGGTCTCATAGGATCTCATCGATCAAGTCCTTTGACAGCCCTATGTAATCTTAGTAACGCAAATAGATAGAAAAA
This sequence comes from Viscum album, assembly GCA_963277665.1. Taxonomy (NCBI): domain Eukaryota; kingdom Viridiplantae; phylum Streptophyta; class Magnoliopsida; order Santalales; family Viscaceae; genus Viscum; species Viscum album. Next base: position 406,104,423 of record OY728148.1, on the reverse strand, counting down.
AGGTTGGGAGATGCTAAAGAAACTGCTAAATTTCCTCTTTCTTTCACAAGAAAAACATAGATTAAATGAACAAAAAGTAACTAAACCCTGAATTGATTGGGATAATAGTCTAATAAAATAGAATATATGCAAGTTGAACATTAGTATTCTTCTAATAGTGTGTCTTGTAGAAAAAGGAATGAATTAAAGGGATAGGGAGAGTGAGAGATTATATATTTATATTATATATTCTCGATAGCTTATCTATATTGATCCATAAACTATTTTTCTTCATACTAAGACCAAGATATTGTAACAGATCAACTAAACTAGTCAGAACTCTTCTAATAGTCTCTATCTGAAAGTTCTTCTAAGAAAGTTTCTAGTATTTTTGTTAAATAGTTAGGATTCTTTGTATGCTAGAATACATCTCTCTATATTCTCTATAGCTAGCTATATAATTATCTATACAACTTATAAGCATCACAACCATTAAAGTTCTATATCTGATAATAGCTATATAACTTCCAATTTCCTTGCGAGACAAAATGTCTATATGTAGTTGGTAACACTTTCTTTTCCATAGTTGGGAATGGAGTGATCCCTAGGGAGTAAAAGGTTCCATGGATATAGGAGGTTTTTTACATACCTATCCATACCCTAAAGGTGCTACTTATATATAAGGGTTTATAAACATACCCCATTTTATAAAAAAGAGGCCTCTTCGAGCCTTGGCTACTTTATATATAAGGGTTAGAAAGGGTCAGATCTATGGTACTTGACCCTATATAGTTGAAATGGGACTTTTCAACCCTCTTCGAGTCCTTATGCTTTCTTTTCCACCTTTTGAATGTATGAGTACGTTACAACCATAGTTTCAGGGTGTAAGGGAGAGAGGAAGTGAAGTACTCTATGGAATATGGGTTAGAGCAAGTGACCAAGTTCCTTTGTTGTTGGTCCAACCATTGAGGGTTCAATTCCTACTCATCTAGAGTGAGTTTCAGTTCTAAAGGAAGGAATCGAGTGAGTGTAAGTGCTTCTCTTGTTACGTTACAACCAGTAAATAATAAATCCTTTGATACATATTAAATTACATCAATGTAATTATACTATCAATATTATAATGACATTCATAGGGTAATTTATCTTGTTTAGTCTTATATGATTTTTTGATATCTTAAGAAAATATATTATAGTCAGGGACATTATAGTAATAATAATATGAAATTTTCTTAGTAGATAGTAAAATAAGTCACTCCCTTTGCATGATAGTGCTCAAGACTATAGAATTATCTATGGAGTTTTATTTCTCAGTCGTCGGTATAATATAGGTAGTAGGATCAGAAATCCAGAAGTAAAGTGGCGATATATATAAGTACCAAGTTCAAAAATTTTGATCGCCCCCGTTAACCCTAGAAAGATGTCATACTTGGACTTTCACAACTCTCACGCCCATTCCATGGTCATGGGTGACCCGTTGGATAATGACAAGAGTGGTTATAAGTTATTAGGCTAATGGATTTCTTCAATAGGGAGATGCAAAGAGATGTTTAGGAAGTGAAAACATCTAAGCTCCCCACATGAATAGAACATGTTCAGTACTCTACTATAATAGTGTTGAGAGTTAGGTGTCTGCTAACAATCGATACGGGAAGATTCTAGGTGGACCACTGTCGCTCTGAACGTAGGTAGATTATTACTCTACTCTAATAGTGCGGTCATCGAGAAAACTTAGATCAAATGAGTTAATGGAAAGGATTAAACCAGAATCCCAATAGATCCTAATCCAGCATTGTAAAATACCCCTAGGAAATTCTATACCAACACTCCAGGGGATTATCCTTCTCATGGGCTGGAAAACTATACTATTAATGTAGACTGTACAGAATAAGGTACTGAACTCTAATCTATATAGTTTGGAACTATCGATTATTTAATTCAGTGCTTCCTCGCCATGTCACAATGGTTTTGGGCCCTCAAGAACATTGCCCACCTTTCACTGGGAGTGAGTAGGATCCTCAAGATCCTATTAGTAGTGATCTGGTAACCATCATTTAACCCGTTACAGTTTCCTCTGGAGTCGTTTTATTGGCCAATGTCACCACCAACCCAATAACAAAGAAATAGGACACAACCATTTCAGCTGGTAAAGGATCAGATCTCACGAGCATGGTTCACTAGTTCCCATAGTTCTTCGGGGAAACTATCTAGTTCCAATGGTGGATCTGGTGCAACATATGATTATATTGTCACTTCCAGCTTGGTAGGTTAAACTATTAGAATATAATGGAGAAATTCACATAATCACTCGTTCCACCTTCCCCCTGTGAAAGGAAGGAACTTCGATCGGTTGATTCTATCTAAAGATAAATATATAAAATGAATAATTAAGGGTTTCACTAATGTACCAACTATCATCAGTTGGGAGGAAAACTCGTAGATTATCTTGGTGAAAGAATGGAATATAGGCTCTCGACTTTGGAGGGATCCCTAGTTTCATCAATCAGCTCCCAATTATCTCAGATATTCTTATAATATAAGGATTCGCTCGAAGACTTTAAGTAAAGGGCTCTGGGGAATTCCATAAACCTCATAGACAATCCTGGGAAGAGTAGACTTCAAGTATTAGACTTAAGTGAGTCGGTTGGACTATGTAGATAGAGTAGCTAACTCTACTCCAATAGTACTATATAGAGAGAGTACCTGACACTACTCCGTAGACATGAAATCGAGTAGCTGGGACTAGAATTTCACAGTGTCGGTCTACCCCAATTTACCCATTGAGGGACTCTCTATTATATCATTTATGTGGTTTCTACACCCCTATTTCATTAGAATTATCTTTTTTTTCTTACATTGATCTAGTATTTATATATATTTTTGGAATTGGCCAACCACCAAGGGTGATGTTAGTTTAGCATTCTGTTAGAATGAATAGAATGAACTCGACTGATAGGGATAAGGAACTGATCACTAGTACGGCATAGCCAAGGAGAGCAGAGAAATGTATAGAACAACTAGAATGATTTTTCAGAGCCCTAAAAAAGAAGTAATGCAATTGGTTTACCCAACAAGGTAACAGACCCTACCACTAAATTCTATATCCTAATCTCCTATGTCGAAGCTTTCAGGTCCTTAGATCAGGTCAAGATTTTCCACTTCCTCTAACTATAAAATAAACTCTATAAGTGGTCTTAGAGAATAACCTTACTGGAATACATTATTAGAGTATAGTACCGACTCCATATCTAGAGGAGGGAATGACAAGATTCCGGATGAATGGAAGCATTTCGATGTGATTCAAGATAGTAGATCTCAATACAAAGGGAGTTGAAGTGCTCTGAGGGGTAATACAAAAAGACAGTTCCATGGGTGAAGTCATTAAGGAATAGGGAATTTGAGATAGTATTTGTATCAATTTAGAGGTAGTGTGAGAGAAGTGGAGTTGGGGGCTATGATGGTATTGGAATTGGGGGTGGAACTGATAGGAAAAAGAAAGAAGGTTGTGATCGACAATGTCAGGAACGACTAGAGTTAGGGTTTATGGGCAGTTGGTTAGGAAACTTCCATGGCCATCGAACAATGTGGGATATAAGTGGTTGTTGTCAATTTGGAACACCGGTGACTCTGTACAGCTCATGGGGTTTGGTTCGACAAAGGATGACCTAGAATAATTCATGCCACATATGTGCTAGATGTCATGGCCCAAGGTTTGGTGGTTGAAATGGGGTTTCCGGGGTGAAATGCAAGTGGTACTCGCATGGCATTGATCTCGATACTATGATTAGCTAGTGCCAGTGCCTGTTGCTTCACCAATATCAATGAGAAGAGTGATAAAATTATGGAATGATCTATCTCTGTTTCAGGTTCCAATTCCTATTTTTAAATGATGGTACACATACTACACTCTCTATTTCACCTATTGGTGGTAGAATTAAAGGTGATAGAAGGGTGAAGAGGGGGAGCGGTATCATCGGGGGGTATGATCTTCTTTCCAGTGTATTGCATGGGGAGTATTGGCATTGAATTTTGGGAATCATGAGTGGTTGGTTTAGAGTATTTGTACTTGAGGTTCGGAGACGAAGATCATAGTCCTTGAAGTCGTGGTATGGTTTAACATTCAATTCCCAACATGATTTCAAGTTCAAACGGAATTCTAATACCTATATTATACTAATGTTTTATAAAAAACATGCATATGGGTTGAGGTTGTAAGGACAATAGATCCAAGTGAGGTAGTATCATAGGTATCATCAAAGCATCATTCTCTTCTTCTTGGACTGGTATGCCTCATATGTTGTTGAAATGGGGGTCCTACGGTGTGTCAGTACTGCGGTTTGATTTTTGTCTAAAGTATTAGGAACAATAGAATTGAGTTATGGGAGACCAGTAGTTGAGATTTTCCTTTATAATTGAATATTCATAATTTCATCAAGTATATCCCAACCCTCCCTGATGGTGATACTTAATATATAATGTTTTAGAACATTCTGAACTCTCTCTTAGTTCCGTGCCAGCTAATGCTAAAAGGTTTACTTCTTTTTCTCTTCCAGCTATTTTTGGTTATCTTGAGGGTGGATATGGTTTCATGTGAGCTCCTAGTCATTTCAAGGTACCTTGAATGTTTTGGGGTCAGATCTAATAGCTATGGAATTCCTGGGGCTGGTAGTTGTCTCAATTCTCATTTGCTTCACACGTGGTGGAGCTAAGTATTTCATAACTTTATTCACAATATATATATATATAATTATCAGGTTTCTTCTCACCTCTTAAGTTGTTTAAAACATTCTAGGTTCTACTACTAAATCATACCTTTGGTACATTTCCACCACTCAATACACCCCTACAGAAATTTGGTATTCAAGAGATAGAAACTATATTAAGAAGGTGGAACTAGGAATAAGAATAGGGATCCACGTTGAGCGAACAAGCAGCATCACTGGTACTTATATATATTGTGGCAGGAAAAAAGACTAAGATAGAGAGGAACTAACATGTAAATTAGTGGAATGGAAAAGGATGGTATCCCACCCAGGACAACACATAGAGTAAGGTTGGCTCTATACGAGAGAGTAAAACCACATGGACACGGCTCCTTTTGGATAGATCATCAAGAAATTGTCCTATATAGCTATTATTGTGAGGGTAAAATACAATATGGATTGAAACTTGAGAACCTCTAGAAACAAAGATATAAAATAAAAGATAGAATCTATCTAAAAATTTCAATATGAATAGTCTACTATCTATATTATACTTACAAAGATAAGAGACAAGGGCAGGACGAAATGATATTTCCATTCCTCGATTAGGGCTTGGGAAAATGGGGTCACCTAGGAAGGGGAAAGTATGAACTTTTGGAAACATAAGGTGCATCAGAAAGGTTCTAAACACTTGATATATAAGTAACACCTTTAGAAACTAAATAGGATGAAGTAGCCGAGTTTTAAACCCTTACATATTAAGTAGCACTGAATAGGGTCAGGATACATCAGCTTGACTAATCGACTAAGTTATTTCGGAATGTCTACTACCATCTTAGCTCTTCTGACACCGATGACTTTTATGACCCTCCTAACATATTGGTATAATATAAGTAGTTGAATAGATGGTTCCTTCCCATGGTACTTATATATATTGAGTTGGCCTATCTGTGAAATGATTGTCAGATCATATATCTGCATCTATAGCTTCAAGCATACCAAAGAATAAGAGGGATGTTATCTTGGTTGACTAATAGAGGCTCAACGACATTGGATGATTTGACAGATTCAGAAATGCAGGCTCTTTATCCTGAATCGTAGGTTCGATCCTCTAGCCCTGGCTCGCTATAATATAGGTTGTAGAAGGTATAATATAGTTTCCCCATTATAGGAACCACTATAGTGGTGCATATAGACTATATAGAAGAGTACCTGGATAGATTATACTGAGGGATACATCATGTATCCTTAGTATAATATAGATAGCATGCTATATAACATAACTAGATTATATCGACGTATAATCTAGATATTATCCTGGATCACACTGTGAATTTTTTTTGTGGGAATGACCAGGCGGTCTTCGGAGATGTCCATACTCGTCATGTACCTATTTCATCATCCTTCCACTTTGATAGAACCTTAGTATTCAATATATATAAGTACCAGCGTACCAGATGGCATGGGGCAAGGTAAACGGGGGTGATTGGTGCCTCTATTTGAATGCAGACTATGTTCGTGGTTATTCGGGTTCCAAACAACATAGTACAACTATAATATATATAAGTACCAGGTCCAACAATGATCTAAATTGAGTGGTGCAACAATATATATAAGTATCATCCCCCATACTGTCGATCCAAATACATTGGCATTGCAGTCCCGGCAGTGGCTATCTCATCATCAAACCAACCAGTTGACCAGTCCCGAGTGCGTTCAGATATCCACGAACATAGATAGAGTCGCATCAAGTTTCACAATCTATGCCTTTCAGAATGGACCCACTATTAGAAAATAATAGGCATATGGCCTTACATCCCCTTTGGTATTGGTATTGGCATTGGGGATGGATGGTTTTGGAAATTAAACACTGCCTCTGAGGTTTTCCCCATGGAAAGTTCCATTTTAGTAGGGTGGTAGTTATATATATTAAGGAACGTCCTAATGATATTGAGTTCTATGGTCATCTCTAGTACTTGGGCATTCGAAACTCTCCAGTGCCCTCTCCCCCATCTCTGAACAATTAGAAGAGTACCGAAGCCCAGGTAATTGAGATTGGTCATTTCAGTGATTCCATTTGAGTAACAACATTAATACACCCACCATTTGAATAGAAAATACTACAGCCGCTTGTCAATGTACTTGAACCATCTCTGTTTCCCTCCCCCCTTTGGAATTGATGGGGTAGGTGGATCCATTTTCCTAGAGAACCCCTTCCAATTCAAGACTATATAGAGTAAAGTACTCACTATTAGAAGAGTACCAAGATTATCCTCCATCACACAACCTAGCACATATCAGCCCTCATTCAACCCTGTTAGTGTAATAAAATTTATATTCTAAATACTAAGCCAAGCGTAGTAGTGGTACCATCTCAGTATGCAGGGTGCCAATTCATTCGTAGAATAGTGATCCAATGTTGTAATCCATTCAAATACTGGAATTTTGATTGGGAATAGAGTGGATGTACCAACCACTCTCTTTCCCACTAGTACAACCCCATTAATCCCGAAGTCCTGTAGTTGCAATAACAATCACATGGACCCACGCGCAAGGTCACCAACCAATCCATTAGCTCTCTCATCCTTTTTCCGTTGTCCTGAACCATCTGACCCCACCATCATGAAGAGTATACTATTAGTGATCCCACTATATTATTATTAGACTTTCTATAATACCTATATTATTATTAGACCATCTCAATGAACATATTATAATATAGGTATTAGACATAGTCATATGAGCAGTTGAGTTGGCGCCGTGCTACCTATTTGTTTGACACCTATTCAATACCATACTCAAGTGGGGACTGGTCAATCAACTGGAAGACAAGGGGATGCCTGCCCATTTTCATTGATATGGTGGTCGTGGGTGCATCCTGGAAAGAGATATCAGAGCATTTGAAATACCTCATCTATCTCATCATAGTATAAGTTGCAGTTGAGTTGACAGTTAGATCATGGTCAGAACACTGAAAGGTCAACAAATCATTTAGCCCCATAATTAGGTGCACCATTGACATGACCCTTCCAACATCACCTTTTTGATATCCTTGATAGAAATATATTGGTATTTAGCATATAAATTCCACATATAAAGTCTTCCACTTCAAACCCCAAGACCATCCTGACCCTCTCAACTCTAGTATATGACCTGGTGCACTAGTAGCCCCATTGGTCATCTGTGTGACCATTTCCATTTCATCTCTGGAGATTTAGTTTTCATTGATTAGGTAATCTTCTATTACTACAATATAAGAGTACCATATAATAAGAATAGGGTAGTACGTGGTGGTATTGATGATGGTGTACCTCAATATTGAGCCACTCATGGAAAAAACATCACCCTTTGTCTTGATATGGGGCACATGGTATTGCTACGTATAAGATCTGAAGCCCTAAAATCAGTCATGTTCAAAAGGATAGTGGATGGATGATCTGAATAATGCTTCAACCCATTTCCATGCACCTAGATGAATACATAGATTGAACCCCATATGCATCTTTCCCACGTGATTGGATTTGGAACCATGTCTCCAAAACAACTCAGTACATAATGGCCCCAAAGCTCTCATTCGACTTGAAACACCAGTAATCGAGTAGCATTCCATGTGGGATTGGGTTAGCTAGGTTGATCGTTCCAAACCATCAATACCTCATGTCTCATTTTTGTTGTCAACTACCTTGCACTTGTTCACGGGTTGTGCCCATATAGCTAGCTTTAATTCAAGGTCATTTCTCCATCTGGTGTGCACCCTTTTGAAGTAGTGGGCCTTTAGGTGGCTATAATGCATCGATGGTGGAATGCCATGGGCCTCTCAGTACTTCAACCTTATGTTGCAGTATGGGGAGGTCCGAGTGGTGCCAATGTTTAATGCCATCATAGAGGTGTCATGACATGGTGTCGAGATGCACATAGTTAAACCAACAATATATATAAGTACAAGTTTCTATACCCTTATATATTAAGTAACACCGAATACCGAATAGGGTAATGTATCTATGTTATAAACCCTTGATATATAAGTATCTCCTTTCTTTATAAAGGTTAAGGTTCTAAACCTATATATATAATATAATATATAAGTAGCATCCATTTAGGGAGGGTTTAGGATGCCAATCCCCGATATTTGAACTGTTGTGCTGAATATATGGATGCATGGATGCACCATATAGCATCGATCGGTGGCATCATAGTAGTATAGTCAACCCTATCTAGCCACAGGTTCCCCTATGGATACCTTTTTATGACTTCACCCCATGGGAAAAAGGTCGTGGAAATAGCATGAATCAAACCAAACCATGAGTAACAAAACGTACACGCATTGGCCAATCACCCTCTATCCTTTGGGAGTCACTGATAGGGATAAGGAACTAATGGAACCATGAATCAAGCAGCAGGACGGAGGTGCGAATCGATGTGTCGGGCTATGACCAACAAAGGGGTGTCACGGGCGGTGTGTATAGGGACAAGGTACAGATTCACTGTGGCATGCTGATCCGAGATCACTAGTCATTCCAACTTCATGTTACCAATTGGAGAGAACAATTTGAATGATTTATTGAGATATCCTCTTTTCCTTCGAACTGGGTTGGCTCAATCATTCATCCATGCTTCCCATTTTCATGGACCACTACTAGTAGTACATGTGTCACCCCAACCATCAGGCCATGTAGACTTGACTTCATCCCACCACCTCCATCTTTTTAAGTGGCATTCCAGATAGATTAGCATGCCATCCCATGACTCAGTCACCCCCCACTGAAGTTCCAAATCCAATCAACCACAACTCCATGAATAGGCCATCTCTTCCAGGTCATTCCACTATTGCATGAAGGTTGGGTATTCTAACATATAACGTCCACCACCAAATCCTTCTCTACTCAATTGATTATGTATCATACCAACACTATTATAGTAGAGTACTGATGTTGAAGAGACTATTAGAGTAGAGTACTGAGCACACACATTCCAAGGTGTACTTGGTGAGGACCATGAACCCTCTATGCCATGAAATAGTGGATGGACCTGACAATATATATAAGTACCAGTTCTAGATGCTGAAAAATATATATATGTACCAAATTATAGAGACATTGGAATGACATGAAATGTCTCAGCAGCACTGTACTAGGTAGGATTGAGAACGTTATCAGATGAACCATTGCTATCTCACAAGACACGCTGATGACAACCATGCAGCACCGGCGTGAACATGAGTCTGAAGTAGAAAGTACCCCATAGGCCCCATTACTTCCTTTTATTACAAGGAGATATCATTCCTACTTAGGTGGGTAAGGTTGTGTGAATTTTATCGAATTAAACTACATGATCCACCACTTTATCTGGCCCCCATCAATTACTTTGAGTTTCAGTCTGACCATACTTCCTAGGTGGATTGTTCTGAGCATGCTCGATCCCCGCTAGGAGGGATGTCACTCATCGTTTACTACTAGGACTAATGGGGTATCTAATATCATTTGATCCCCATGTTTTCATAACTAATCAGAATTTGTGATTCCCAATAGATATTCCTACACTTTTTCGGCATTCCATCTTCGATCTCTGGATTTGAACCCTCCCCAATGAGACATTCCACTCTACTTGGGTGACTCCAATGGAATTGGTGTTTAACGTAGGCTATAAAGTCAGGAAACAGAAAATCCCACCACTCAACCACCGCCCACTTTCCATTGATTCCCATTCATTCTAAAGAACACTTGCCCCCCCCCCCCCCCGTCTTACCACGACTGCTAGAACAGAGTTGGTCGGGGCTTCAAACTGAGTTCTATCATGATCGTTATCGCTCCAGTCAATTGAACAAGATTTAAAATCATATCTCACTTTTCAGTTCACTCATGATATAGTGTTGGATCGGTTATCGAACCATTGTCCAAGATTCCCCACTGCTTCCTCCCCAAACCGGAATTTGTCCTTCTCATTCCCAATGTGGATGCTCATCTGACAAGACTAGCAATGCATCAATGGCTTGGCCCGCCATTCACTAACCAACTACATAATATGACGTAGGTTCCTCTGACAATGAAAACATATTTAATACTTTTTTCTAGATATCAAACTGTTTGGAAGATGAGCTCAAGACCATGCATTATGCACCCATTCGCCCAACGTGTTCCAAGTCAAGTTCACGCTTTTGTCCCCATTGTCCCAGGCACTCACTGGGATACTTCATGTATCCTAGTGAGGACCGAGTGAGTCTTCTAGACAGGACATACCTATTATTAGTATTAATAAACTATGGGTTCAATGAACATTATACTTTCATGTGTTAATCATATCACTGTCATTCCTTCTGAGCCAGGATCACCCTCGTGATTTGACTATGTAGTTCGGTGTGGTCCTGAGTCACCAATCGAGTACTGGGTGGGAAATTGGAGTTTATGGTTTCATTGGCCTTTCTATTTTTCTTGAGACTTTCACATAAGTTCCCCATTACTTCCCATACACCAAAACCCAATATCCATCTTCCTTGGCCCCAAGGCCTTTTAGGGGATTCAAAAATGGTATAATAAGAATACCTACAGAATCAGTTAGCTTAAAAAACTTATTTATTGGTCCTGCTACAAATTATTTCTATGTGCTAGCCTATCCCTAGACCTCTTGGTACTTCATCATATGTTTTTGACCCCACAACATCATTGATTTCATGGACCTTTAGGTACTTCAACCTATGGTGCTTCTCGGTACTTCAACCTATGGTGGTGATTCGGTCTTCCAATATGTCCAACACTATTAGAGTACAGTACTGAGAAAGAGAAGAGGTAAAGTAACCTATAGACATCCTCAATATTCATCCACCCATGACTCATGACTCAAACGTCCGTTCACCTATTACTTTCATCAAGGATATCACTTTCATTCACTATTAGAGTAGAGTACTGACTTTCATGAGAGTATATATGTGACTCTTCACCTAGATTGACTTATTATGCCTAAATCTTATACTTCTAGAAAGTCATCTTCGACCCTTCCATAGTCCCCAATCTCATTATTTTATTTTATTTTCTTTATTTATTTATATTAGACAAAATTTTTATAGTCAACCCCATACTTTGTAAGAATCAAATTCAAATATCTTAGAGATATGGGCGATTCTGGATCTTGAATAGGAATCCTACAATGATAGATATTTTGACAAAGGACACTGATTCAGAAACCAATGCTAGGGACTACAAGTGAAATGGAAGAGGTAATTGGATCATATACTGAGTTGAAAGCTGGGGAAAAATGAAATAGGTACCTGAACCAAAAAAAAGAAATTTAAATTCAACAAGATTAGGCCTACCACCACCAAAAGTAGGAGATGATCAATAATTTCAAGAGGAAGCTGTCTCTCCCTCTCTTGACCTTGTTAGGCCAACTACCACTGAAATCAGGACCCTCTTCACATGGATCAGGTCGATTGGCCTTTCCTTCCTTCTTCCAGAAATGGTATAGTAGTAGTATCATAGTAGGGAAATACCATAGGATCACTTCTCTCCCCAGTCAAAAAATAGGAGCTGGGTGAGTGGACTGAGTCACGAGCTCCCTTCCGCATGCTGGAAACTCATGATTTTTCCCATTTGAGCCCTTATAATAGGTATTCATTTTATAAAGGCTTGTTATAAGGACTTTTCACACTTGTTGACTTCCACCTCTCTGAAATTAGGCAGATCTAGAAGGAGGTAAATGAATTGCTCAAATGACCTTCAACCTGTATGTTGATACCCTGGTATATCATGTGAGATTGCACTTTACTAGCTAACTACTAAGAGATACTATCAAGACTCTACCGTACTCCTCGCGAGGTTTGAAACCCCTCAGTTGGCCATCATTCATGAAGTGTACCACACCACCCAATCGCACACACGGGGGGGGGGGGGGGTTGAACACCAATGAAACACCATTGTTTCTGAAGGGAACCAGGTGTACCCTGCTCTAATAGTGTTGAATAAGTGAGATGCCAACTCAATCAAACCATCGTTGAACTACCAACACAATAAAAATCATAAGTACAATACTCTAATAGTGGATAATACCACCAAGAGAAAAAAGTGGGTCAACTTTTCTACTAGAAATGGTACATATATATATTGTAAATTGGGTCACTATTAGAGTATAGTACTCACTATTAGAAGAGTACCTAAGTCCTAGCTGCCTCAAAGAAGCTGAAAAGTGAGAGTCCAATCGATCCCAAACACAGTGTACCAAACCACCTATCCCTAAACCACCCTAAACATATTCCCATATCTGAGATATGGATGTATGAGACTGAAACCTTCCATAAATAGTTCACCATCAAGAATTTTGACAGGAACATCGACAGAATTATTGACATGGTTCCTTCAGGACCGTACCTATTTGGTTTTACCCAAGAGGTACAGTTCCCAACTCTAGGTATTCTAGAATATAAAGTAGCTGGTTATAGCGATTCACCACCATTCCATCTCTATGAAAATCCACTGAACCATTCCCATACCACCCTATCCATTCCAATGGTACTTATATATTCAGTTCTCTACTCCAATAGTCCAACTCATTTCACTATAGAACACCTCATCTTTTTATGCATATGAAAGTCTACACATTGAAGTGAGTTGATGGCACAATAGGTTGTATTGGTACCGGAACACCACCCAGTGTCATAATGGTTCAATAGACCACTAGCTATTGTCATGGTTTCTGAGATGCATGGTAATCAACTGCACTATTAGAGGAGTACTGAGATTGGACTATTGGAGTGGAGTACTGATCCTTCTGTCTAGCCAGCTCGATGTTCCTGACCTTTTCCAGTACTGTCATGGTGTTGGCCTTTTTGAGTTGATAAAACGCCTTGTTCTTATATTGCGTACCCACCACCTGTGTCATATGATCACATACCTACCTCTTGGTACCGGGTTCCTGACTATACTCAATGCCTATTCCATGGAATTCCAATGGAGTCTCATGATTAGACAACTCATAGCATATCTGATTGTATCGCTAGCTCTCTATCCTTCTTGACCCTCCCTAAAAGGGAGGGTCAGATCTTATAGAACCTCACCCTCCCTAAATGGTTCTAAAAGATCTAAACCTTTACCGAATAGGGTGAAGTAGCCAAGTTCTAACCCCATGATATATAAGTAGCACCTTTCTAAACCGAATAGGGTGAAGTAGCCAAGTTCTAACCCCTTGATATATATGTATCACCTTTCTAAACTAAATAGGGTGAAGTAGCCAAGTTCTAAACCCTTATATATTAAGTAGCACCTCCCAGGGTTAGGAAAAGAGGCTAGTTTTTTTATTTTAGTCTTAACTAACACACTATAGGACTTTGCTGGCTTGAAACTTTCAGTTTTCTTACTTGACTAGTCAGTATAATATAGATAGATCCAAATATTCATTATAAAAGTTTATTTATATCCAATATGGGGGAATCAGCTTCCAATATATATAAGTACTACTCCATCATCTCTCTTAGCTTTAAGAAGATCAACTTCATTACAAGATCCAACTCTGTTTTTAGCTTTAGTTGGCTCCTCCTGGAGTACAGAATCAGTAAGAGATAAGAGAGATGTACTTAACAGAAAGGAATTAGAATCAATCATGTTTGTTACATGAAATATATTTATGTACCAGCTTTCAGGTAAACCCCTTTTTACTAGAAAGTCAAATCTCAGTTTGAAACCCCAATACTTGCTACTTTAGCAGAGGTGTCTTCCTATCATAGAAAATATCTTCTCCTCAGACTCCTAGTCGAGATCTTCTCTTTATTCTTTCCTAGTAGATGGGATAACCTTAAGAAGTTAGTTTTCTAGAGAAGGACTATATAGAAGAGTACATGTCCACCCATTTCCTCAGTTCCTCTTAGTACCCTTTAATGAATGGGAAGAGGAAGTGGAAAGACCTCCCTACCTAACCAGTTGAGCAGTTTACAACTCTGATTCCTAACCTAAAGGTAAGTTTGACCCGGTCTAATAGTGTATTTTCCACTCAAACTAAGAGAAGTTTGTAACCTCCCTATTCATATGGTTCTAGTGAGATCTTTCTTTTCCTCTTTGAGTAGTCAACTTTCCCTTTCTTACAAGATATAGGATTCCATTTCAAAAGATTTCGAGTGGTAATTTTCTTCTTCAACTCTAGTTATAAATAGTCCTAATTATCTCATCAGTGGTAGAAGTTCATTCATCAGCATAAGCTAGTCAATCTATCCAAATATCCTACCCTACACCTCCTATAATAGATTCAGCTCTAGGTGCACTTTGCTTCTTTCTCAATCCTGACCCTATCGGACCCTACCTAAAGGGATGATACTTAATATATAAGGGTTTAGAACTCAACTAATTCAACCTATTTGGAAAGGTGTAAGATATTTTAGAACCTTTAGAGCCTATATTGTCATTGTGGAAGGGGTTTTAGTATACCACAGCTGTATGTGTTCTATGATTTAACTCTAAATAATGATTGGAATATGGTATTTTGTTGAGATTGAATGGGTGGATGCAATTCATAAAGAGTCTATAATGGATGTTGGGAAGCGAGCAACAAGTTAGTTGAGTTCCATTATTTGTATTCATAATCATCTTTGTTGGGTAGATCCATTGAACAAAGGTGTAATGGGGTTGGTTTTGATCAATAGTCATAGTAATATCAAAATGATAGAGTGTACTCAAGTGGTGGTGTTGAACTATGAAAAAACTGCCTATGTAGCAATATGGTGCTTCAGATCCAAAAGGCGGACTGCTAGATGGTTTGAAGGAAATATGAAGAGATTCCCTGACCAATCGTAACCAACTGATCATGCGATGGACACCCCAAAACATTTTGAGTATCCTAGACCATTCAACGATGGTGCGAGAATAGTAGAAATGGGGGTTCTACACCACATTATCAATGAGTACCAAGCCTATGCTTTCCACTACCAATTGAGTATAGATGGCTCTCTTGAAGGTCAATTCAACTCGATCTAAACTAGAAATGATATCTCCTGGACCAATGTGATGAAATGGATTCTTGATTCAAAACCCATTCACCAATACGAGGTTTCTGACCTGCTGCCTTGCCTGCGGAATGGAACCAAAAAATAGGAAACGAACCAAAAACATGTCCAATATGGTTTCTTTCATTTGATTCCATTGGATAGTCATCGATGCACCTTTTTTCCGAAGAGGGGAATGGTGAGGGAATTTTAACTAGACCGCCAATGACACTCGATCAGTCAGGTGTGTTTGTCGTGTGTAGTAGTTTTGATCACTGATGTCCTATTTGTAGCTCATTTGATATCTCATTGTCAAGTTCTCTCTCTTCTTATGAAACAATCGTGATAATAGTTGGTGTTGGAAGATGGTCAGTTATTTGTTCTGAAAATTCCTTGGTAGTTGACTACACTATTTAAATCTCAGTGAAACCACCAATGAGTTCATCCAGTACTCTACTCTAATAGTTCTTATCTCACACCTCGAATAAAGAGAGTCAAACTACAGAATTTCTCTTGAGTGGATAAACTCGAAGGCCCATATGACACTTTTATAAGAGTACATTTTATGGTCATTTTGTACTCGATATAATATAGGTAGTAGGCCCAACACACAACTCCCATCAGGGACCGTTTGGGGACTACCATTATACACAATATGCCAAGCGACTTCTTATAGAAATGTCATGGGTCAAAGGTGCACCACCTAGAAGAAACTTGAACTTGAATCCTTTAGCATATTGGTGACACTGTAATCATACCATTGTTGGCAGTTCGCATTCCATCCTTCATACACTCTGAACT
The DNA here is from genome assembly GCA_963277665.1 of Viscum album. Taxonomy (NCBI): domain Eukaryota; kingdom Viridiplantae; phylum Streptophyta; class Magnoliopsida; order Santalales; family Viscaceae; genus Viscum; species Viscum album. The sequence continues at coordinate 406,087,983 of OY728148.1, read as the reverse complement.
GCATCACTATCCCCTCTTTCACCTCTAGGCTATTGGGGGACTCTTTGGCCATGGGGATCATATCACCCCTGGCTCAAGGATTGTTTTGGATCGAAATACCCTTTCTACCCACCTACAAAAAACCATCAAGACAACCACAAATGGAGTGCAAAGAGGTACCCAATCAATAATAGTAGTAGGGGTGCCACAATCAGCACTCTACTATAATAGTTAATACTTCAGACCATCTCCTAACCCTTTAGAACCCTTAGATATACGTATCAGATACTTATATCTAAAGAACCTACCTTATTAGTCGAGTTACTTCATAACATTGACTAATCCTGAGATATAGTGGAAAATTTTTGTTATGGTGGAGAGTGGAGAGTGAAAAACCAATGCAGCAGAGCATGAATCGGAATCCACTTATATTAAGACAGACGACCTCCACATTCTCAATATGGTTTATCTTAGCGTGATAGCCACTACTTCATTTCATATAGTTATAATTATTTCTATTTATTAGTGATCCTACCCCCTTGTATAGTAAGGGGATCTATGGTTTCACGACTTTCTCATGTACTCTTATATATGGTTATAGAAGAGTACCTATTTCTCTTACTTGACTCAGCTTGACCTACTTGACTCAACATTTAGACTTTCACTTTCATATAGCGAGAGTCATCAGTTCAAATCCAATAGTAGGTAAAATTGTCCCTACAACCTATATTATACACTTATAAGGATAAATAACTACCACCATGATAGTAATCATATACTGGAAGAGTCAAATGAATGACCAAGTTGCTTCCACTTGTAGCCTTCTCGCCTGGGCACCTTAATATTAGGTCTCCACTATTCTTCTCTTCATGTATATGGTAAAACCATTCCCGAATAGACGAATAGGAACAAGCTTAATAAATTCATGAGAGAGAGTTGATACTCACCCCTCTTCCACAATGAGGTGAAGACCAGGTCATCACTGAATGTCCCGACATGGTAAGGACTGAATGTTGTTTCACCTGTTTTCCCAAGGGCGAGACTTGGAAAATTTCCTATAGATCAGAGTCACATGAGGAAAACCTATATGGAGACCACTATTAGAATAGTACTGATGATAGAAATCATAAAGAATTTCTCAAAATACACCTTCAATCAATATATATAAGTAGTAGTTTAGGGATATTGCATCGGCCTTTAACATGCTACTTGGTATACCATGGATTCACTCAGCTCAGTAGGGTTCGTTTTCTCTGTCCGAAAGGAAATTATGAAATCATGACAATAGGACACGAAGGGGGTGCCAAAAACTATATAGAAAGATTACCCATCTAACTACATTGTATTATTACATCTCTTTTATAATGATATATATTATTATTCCTCTTTGTGTACTGATAAGCTTTATTCCCTCTCACTCATTCTCCATTAGTCCTATGGACCACTTCTCTTTTCCTGTAAGAGAATCGAGTGGTATTACGATAGTTTTGTCTTTAGAATCTTTTCTTTCCCAGCCCAAAGTATGACCTTTCAGGCTATTCCTACCTCTTTTTTGACTGTTTGTGCCCCATTAGTCCTATGGGTCACTTCCTCGCTCCCTCACTACTAGCGATTTCAAATAGCCTCACCTTTTATTGATTCACGAAATCACTTACTTACTGAGAAGCTTATGATTGAGCATAGATAAGGAATTCTTCTAGACACTGTTTTAGAATTCAGTAACATGTGATTAGGGTCAAATGCTGACCTTAAAGCTGGTCAGAAATAGAATTATCGTTCTTTCATAGACTGATTTGGAATGTGGTAAGATGGTAAGAGAGTACGAGCATTATTTTATACACGTATTAAAGTGGAACAAGATGTTATGAAGGTATGGAAATCCTGATTCAGTTATTGGGACATCCAGGTGCTCACCAGGGAGGGCATGGACCATCCGTTTCATTTATACTTCTCACCTACTATGAATGGTCTAGGCAACACAAAGTGATAGATGTACAGCAGGAGAACAAAATTGGTTTCAATCTAAAGAGGGGGGAATTTCATAAATAGTAGGTTCTAAACTCTTGATATATAAGTATCACCTTTTTAAAGGTTTAGGGCTTTATAAACAAACGAAACTAGTCCAATCACATCTATATCTATAGTGGTTGAATGAATCACTCTTCTAATAAGCCCTACCTGTAGAGTAGTATGAGTATGTTAAGCCTCCTTGATACTCAATTGATTTTTTTTCACTATTAATCTCTCAAAAGGGCTTATTGAGGGGTGATGGTAACTAGCTGTAGGGTTCTTAGGTGAGGTTCAAAGATATGACTCTTTCTAAAGGGTGGGGAAAGGAAATTGAAAGTGATTACTTTCCCTTTAGAAAGGTTTTACTTATATATCAAGGGTTTAGAACCTCACCCTAAGTTGTAAGATATTTTATAACCTTAGAGATATTATCCTTAAACGTAGTCAGGTCCTCAGATTGGACTTATTTGGAGTAGGAGAGCTCACTCACTTTAGCAGATATAGGATCAATTACATCAGAGCACATGAGTCACAAGGGAATATTGAGCATAATATAGGTAGTAAACTAGATTATCATTTGATGTTATTAATATTTTAATCACTTATTATATACTTCATTTACTTATTTTATATGAAATGCGCATAATTTGTGTGAAATATTAATTTTTAAATATTAAATATAATTTTAGATCACTATTTGAATTCATCCAAAATCAAGTCTGTTTAATTTTTTATTATTAACTCTCACCCTACTTATCCAAATTTCATGATTCTTGTTTTTATGGTTCCATACTCAAATTAAAACATTTCATTAGAATGAACCTTTGTCCAAATCATTCATTTAGTGGGTCATATGGTCCACACAAAAATGCCCAAATAATCTGTGAAGAAACTAGACAATTCATGATGATAGAATTAATGGGATCACTCCAGAAGTCCAAATACTATAATTATCCTCCAAAGGTCGGGTTACAATTCAATCCATCTTGGATAAAAATTTCAAGGCCCAAATCCAAATACAATGGGCCCAACTGATGCTTTTAAATCCAACCCACCATTCTGGCCGGAAATTAAAATCCAGAAACTATTTATGACATAGCTCATGATGTAATCATCAAATCAAGATGATATTTTGCACTGTGAAAGATGAGATATAGGAATCCGACTTTGTTGAAGAAAATTTTCGTATTTCAAGGCATATTCCTATCGATAAACCCATTCACATTTCGAACTTCTAAAAAGTAAAGATTGAAATGGACAGTTTAACTTTGTTTCGTCAAACCACCATAACTTTGGTTCCATAAGTTCAAATGATTCCACATTTATAGATAATTCGACCAACATTATTATCTAAGACTTTCAAGAAGAGCATATCCTGAGATTCAGCTGTCTGAATATCCAAATTGGAGATGCAAGTGGAGGGATAGATTGGGAATACAAACAATCAACTTCTGTGGGATATAAATACATAACCCTCCTCTCCTTCAAAGGAGTTGTCATTTCAGAAGAGCGGAGAACATTTTGGAATGATAAAATACTTGACAAGGTATTGGGAGGACCTTCCATACTCAATTTTTCACTTTATATATGCTTCCTGCTCTCTTTGTTTCGTTTTACTTTTGTGTTCTTCATTATTGTAATCTTGTAAGTCTTTTTTTTGGTAATTCTATTTTAATGAATTTTTCTTCTTCAACATCTCTTATTATCATCCACCTTATATAGTTTAATATTTATGTTCTTAAAATAGTTTAAATACAGTTTAATCCCCTTCCCTTATTTTTCTTTCTCATTCAATCTAAAGTTCATTTTTAATTATCATCGTCGTTTGTGTGTGTGTTCGACGCACCACTCTTTTCTTATACATTTATTTTTCTTATCTTCTTAATTTGTCATAATAATCATTATAACTAGATTACTAATCATTTAAATGGATGATTAAATCTCTCATTGTGGTGAGTTATAATTTAGGGGTGTTAAGTGATTGAGAGCTTTTGCTCGATGAGTATTCTTTGAATTAACATTGTGTATGTTGGACTTAACATGTCATGGATTAATGACATATTTTGTTGAACGTATAGATTCCATGGATTATTAGAACCATAAATACACTACCAAAATGAAGTACTGATTGAGATTATAATCCTAGTTAAGTTAAGTCATGGATTAAAGCCTTAACATGTAGGAATTCCAATCAACGTCAACTTGTGACATGGGTGTTAATTAAATGAAATACAAAGCAAGGATCAAGGATATCACAATCTTAACTAACTATTGATGAACTCATCCCAGTATTTGTCAATTTTTTAAATAAAAAATTATCCATAATTATTTTATAAGCTCTGAAAACAAACCCCCCAATCATAATAGAATCAACTAAAAACAATCAAGTATTAAAAAGTATCATCGCTGAGGATTCGACCTGAGTGCTGCTATACACATTAGCAGAGCACAGGAACCTTGACCATTCGATAGGAGACAATCGGCCATTCTTTAAAATGGAGTCGTTGTTGGGGATGGTGCAATTAAGTAGTAGTTAGTTTCTGGTTATTGTAAAAAAAAAATTAAAAAAATTAAAAAAAACACAATGAAAAACCCACCTTCCTCTTAAAAATAATAAACAGGAAGATACACAAAGAAAAACCCATCTTCATATTTCTTTTAACATCCCTCTGAATGCCCAGTATCCTCCCAAAAAATCCCTCATATTTTTTTGACCCTAAAATTGATCGAACACTTCGCCAACTTAGGAGGAACACAAGATATAACCAACTCATTCAAGAACATGTCCTTGTCCAACCAATTGAATTAGATATGACCAATCCTAGGGAACAAACAATAAAAGAACTTTATTACCCTAATATGAATTACCAACCTCTTGGTATTCAACATTAAAACATAGAGGCTGACTTAGAACTCATATCATGTTTGATTCACATTCTCCCTCGTTTCCATAGGATAGCCAGTGAGGATCCACATCTCCACCTTAAAGAGTTCCAAGTGGTGTACTCTTCCATGAAGCCTCAAGGGGTTTTTGAGGAATAAATCAAACTTCAAGCATTCCCTTTCTCCCTAGCTAACTCTACCAAGTCATGGCTCTACTACCTCCCCCTTGGTTCCATAACCACATGGAATGACATGAAGCAACTCTTCTTACAGAAATTCTTCCTGCTTCTCAAACTGCTTTTATCTGAAAGAAAATAAGTGGTATCTATCAATTCCCAAATCAATCACTCCATGAGTATTGGGAGAGGTTACAAAGATTTTGACAACCTACCCACACCACCAAATCCCTGACCAACTCTTGATACAATACTTCTATGAGGTGTTATTGGTGATGGAGATAAATCTCATTGATGCCGCAAGTGGTGGTTCTCTTGTTGATAAAACTCCTGCAGCTATAAGAGATATCATAAGTAATATAGCCACAAACACACAACAATTCCATACTCGAGCACATGCTCATGTAAAACAAGTCCAAGACAATCAATATATAGATCCGAAAAAGATAACCGAGTAGATGAGTGAACTTACAGGTCTTTTGCAACAACTAACTATGGCTTCCAAAGCCCTAACCTCATCTTCTATGCAATCAATGTTTCTTGGAACTGTCAAAAACTATGGAATTTGTTGGGAAAAAATCCCTCAAGGGAACATTTCAGCATTTTTGGGTTGATTGTTTTCGTTGACAAAGTAGGTTTCCATGGTGAATTGTCAAGTTCCAGTGATGTTGTTGACAATCCATGTTTACAAAGAACCATGACAAAGGAATGGACGATCTGGAGGTGGTACAAAAAGAGAAGTACAAGGTGGCACCGTTTTCCAGTGTTTGCCAAATTTTTTTTGTCCAAAATTTGGAGTTTGGTGAGCATCAAGAAAAGTGGATATCCTTGAAGATATTATTTTAATATAGAAAAGGCATGAGTTTCACGAAGATAAGATTAATGGAATGGATTTTGCGAAGACCAGAAAAATGATGGTGGTGATTCTTTTCGATTATGTCAAGCTTTGCGAACAACAGAGGTTGAAGTGCGTCATGGCGGTGAAGGGATTTGTTAGGGAGCTTCGCGGTGAAGGCACAAAATAATGTTGATGGTGATGGTCCGTGATTACGACGAGCTCCACGATCATAAAATTTCCATGGTGATTCATGATTTTGATAGAATTTTGGCGGGAAATTCGGAGCTTCGTGATTTGAGATGACATGGAATTGACTTCGTGTGGAAGGTTCGAGGGTCGGTGGAATCGCCTATAAATAGTCCTCTACCCCCTTGGGAGAAGAAGATAGAATTTTCAGAGAAAATATTTTGCTATCGGTTCACGAAGGTAGTTCACGAAGGTAGAGTGCTTTGTGAAAGAAGAGATCCGCGATGTCTAATCTAGCTCCGTGGAAGTTTCAAGCTCCACGTTGGCTCAGTGAGCTACACGTGGGAAGTCACTCTGTGATGACTTGAGTTTCGTGAGAGTGCTTCGCAAGAGTGCTTCGCGAAAAGACAGGAGCTTCGTGAAGGCTTGTTTGAGCTTCGCGAAATTGGGAGCCTCGCATGTAGGGTGCTTTGTGAAGGTATTTCCAAAATAATTGCCTAGTGTTCAGGGGAAAAGGGGTATTCATCAGTGGATGAACTTCAAACTTCAATAGAGCATCTATCAATAGTTTAGGATGCATGATTTCATGAAAATGAAGATACCTACAAGTCTATAAACTATGAGTGTATCTTCTGAAGAAGAAGTGAGCTCACTTCAGTTGAGAGATCAGTGAGTTCTCAAATTGTGAGTGGTTGTAAACTAGGAGGGACTGTGAGTCCACTTCAAACTTGTAAACAACAGTGCACTTATAGTGGAATTGGTACATCAGCACACTATCGGTGTATGCTCTTTGGACGTATCCCATTGAGGTTGAACCAAGTAAAAATCAATGTGTCCTATGCATGCTTTAAGTTTTATTCATACTCTGCATCGGGAAGGAGAGAGAAGAGGGTTTTGTATAATAGAAAAACAAGATCACAATGGGAAGTTGTTTTAATCTGTCATACCCTGATTAACCCCCCCCCCCCCCCCGCTCAGGGTATCTCGCCCATTGGACCTAACAGAATTTGTAACTCTCCATCTCATCCAACAGACACCTACCCACATCATTAATATGATCTATCTGATTCATCTGGACCAATAGAGCTCAATGTAGCCTATGCTCAGTAGAACACTAACCCTCAACTATTAGGTCAGTTCATTAGAACCTCTAACCAACCTCACGTTGAGCCCTTCTCTTATTCTTATAACCAAGGCTTAAGGTATAGAAACCTCATCCCTCAATTTCGTCCTCAAAACACAAACCAATTCCAATATGGTCAAGTTGTTGGTAACTTCCAATAACCTTATCCATTTGTTCCTCAACAAAAAAGGAGAAATCCTCCTTCTACTCCTCCAGGATTCCACTATCCTAGTGAGCCTTCTCAATTCCCAAAACAATACAATTCCTTTCCCAAGAACCAAAATCAAGGTAATCCCAATTCAGGACAAACCTCTTCTTCCAAGAAACTATGGGAAAGTGTAGTGGAAGATCTTGCCTCATTCACCCATTCTAGCCTCAAAAACATTGAAACAAAAATTGGTTAACTTACATCCCACCTGATCCAGCAACAATAATCAAATTCTTCCCAAATCCCAACTCAACTATTACCCAACCCCAAGGGTAATGTAAGTGAAATTTCACTTAGATTGGGGAAGTAGATTGATAATCCTAAAGATAAGTCCTCCAACCCCCCTTTAAATACTGACCTAGAAAATGAAAAGAAAAGGAAACTTGAAAAGGAATCTGAATACATTCCCTCGCCTCCCTCCATTCCACTTAGGAACCCAATTCCATTTCCTCAAGTTGTTTCTAATCCAAATAAGTCCTTTGAACCTGATCTTGAAATGCTTGACATGTTTAGACATGTTGAAGTCAACATTCCCCTCTTAGATTACATAAAAAAAATCCATAAGTATTCCAAGTTTCTTAATTAATTATGCACCCACAAGAGGAAAATCAGGACCTTCGAAAATGTTTCCACCCAGCAGTCTATTCCCATAAAGTGAAAAGATCAAGGGACCTTTATGGTTCCATGCGAAATTGAAAGTTCCAACTTTTATGATGCGCTCAAAGACCTATGAACCTTAATTAATGTCATGCCCAAATCTATATTCTCCATCCTTGGCCTAGGTCCCTTACATCCAACGAGTGTTATCGTTCAGTTAGCCAATTTAAGCACAACTAGTCTGGAGGGTATAATTGCAGATGTCCTTGTTCATGTTAATGATCTTATCTTCCCAGCTGATTTCTATGTCCTTGACATGGAAGGTGAGATGAACACTTCTCAATCTACCTTAATTCTAGGAAGACCATTCCAAATGACAGTGAGAACCAAAATTGATGTCCATTCAGGAATCTTATCCATGGAATTTGGTGACCAACTGGTCAAGTTCAACATTTTACAAGACATGTGATACCCATATGAGGATCACTCTGCATTATCAGTCCATGTTTCTAAGGACACTTCTGAGAGTCAATTTAACCCCATTCCATCATGTTCATCATGTTATAATGAGAGAGGATCTTGTGAAATTTTTACCGTGATTAACCAAATTATAAATGGTGAAGTTGATGTGGACCTTTCTTTCATAGACTCCATCAATCTAGAGGATCTTGAAAAATCTCTTAAATCCCACATCAACTATGATCTCTACTGGTCCACCTTGGACAGTATTAAGGAAAATTAATTTGAATCAAATGAAGTCCCTTCCTCTAGTACTGAGTTGTCTAACCCACAAATGAAAGATGATAATGATTTGAAACCTCTTCCTACACACCTGAGATATGAATTCATTTTCCATGATCACTCTTATCCTGTCATTATCTCAGCTTCAGTTACTGAAAATGAGGAGTCCAAACTTGTTCAAGTATTATAGGAAAACAAAAAGGCCTTAGGTTGGACCCTAGATGACATACCATGAATCAACCATGCTCTTTGCATGCATCAAATCCATCTTGAGGAATCATCCAAACCATTTAGACAACCACAAAGAAGACTCAATCCACTCATACTTGAGGTAGTTAGGGAAGAGATCACCATGCTTCTTCAAGATGGTATTATCTAACCAATTTCTAATAGTGAATGGGTTAGTCCAATTCAATTTGTACTTAAAAATGGTGGGATAAATATTGTCACAAACAAACATGGATAGGTAGTCACAACTCGAGTGAAGAACAAATGGCATGTGTGCATCGACTACAAGTAATTGAATGTTGAAACAAGAAAAGATCACTACTCTCTTACATTCATTGATCAAATACTAGAACGATTAGCAAAAAAGTATCACTATTGATTTCTTGATGGATACACTGGCTACATACAAATCCCAATCGCACCTCAGGACCAAGAAAATACTAGTTTTACATTCCCCTTTGGAACATATGCATATAGAAGAATGCCTTTTGTCCTTTTCAATACACCTGCAACATTCTAGATGTGTATGATGAGTATCTTTTCTAAATTCGTTGAACACTCCATAGAATTATTCATAGTTGACTTTACCATTTATGGTGAGTAATTTGAATCGTGCTTGAATTCTCCCTCTATAGTCCTTCAAAAGTGTGTCAAGTGTAACCTTGTGTTAAATTTTGAAAAATTTCACTTCAGGGTTGAAAATGGGATTGTTCTAGGGAACATAGTTTAAAAAGATGGTTTTGAAGTCGATCCTACCAAAATTGAAGTGATCCAATCACTTCTAGAACCCACATTTGTTTGAGATATCCATTCCTTCCTCGGTCATGCTGATTTCTATCAAAGATTGATCCATAACATCAGTAGGATTTCCCTCCCAATCACTCGGTTGCTCCAAAATTGTGTCACTTTCCATTTTGATGAGGTTTACAAGAGAGAATTCATTGAACTCAAAATTTATCTTACTCTACCCCGATAATCCAACCCCCAGATTAGTCCTTACCCTTTGAGTTGATGTGTCATGCTTTTGACAGGTCCATTGGGTCTTTTCATGGTCAAATAAGAGAAAATATTCCTCATGTCATCTATTATGCTTCAAAAACATTGGATGAAACTCAATCTCACTACACTATCACTAAAAAGGAACTTTTAGAAGTGGTTTTTTCCTTAGATAAATTCTGGCCCTATCTCTTAGGTGCCAAAATCATCATCTTCACAGACCATCCTGCTATAACGTTATTACTCAAGAAAAGTGATTCCAAACCGAGGCTAATAAGATGGATCCTAATGCTCTAATAGTTTGACCATGAAATGAGAGATAGACCAGGAAAATAAAACCCTATTGATGATCAGTTGAGTAGAATTTCTAATTCTTCTCATCCTGAAATAATTGATCCAAAATTTCCAACTGAGCACCTTTCATCTCTCACTCCAAAAATACCATGGTATGCCCCAATTGTAAATTACTTAGTTTCTGGTGTTTTTCTTGAAATTTTTTCAAAAGAACAAAAAATGAATTTGAAAAGTTATTCAAAATACTATTTTTGGGAAGAAAATAAAATTTGGAAAACTGGGGCAGACATGGTAATTAGGAGATGTGTTGATGAAGATGAACATTCCTCCATCTTAGAATTATGTCACTCACTTCCTGGAGGTGGCCACTTTGGACCACAAAGGACCTCCCAAAAGGTCCTAGACTCTAGATTATTCTGTCCTTTACTCTTCAAGGACTCACATGAGTTCTTTCAATCATGTCCCACTTGCCAAAATTTTGGCACAATTTCCAAAAGAAATGAAATTCCCCAATAGACTTTAATCTTATGTGAGGTATTCGATGTTTGGGGCATCAATTTCATGGGACCATTCTCCTTTCTAATGTATTCTCATACATTCTTCTTGCGGTTGATTGTGTTTATAGGTGGGTTGAGGCCAAACCCAATATAAATGATGATTCACATACTGTTAGAGAGTTTATAAAGACACACATCTTCCACCGATTTGGCACACCATGTGCCTTGATAAGTGACTTAGGAACCCATTTTTGTTATAGAACCATGGAATCTATTTTGAAAAAGAATGGTGTTGTACATAAAACTTCAACTTCATATCACCCCTAAACAAATGGAATGGCTGAACTTTCAAATAGAGAAGTGAAAAGAGTGATTGAGAGAATTGTTAAACCCACCAGAAAAGACTGGCCTGAAAGACTTGGTGATTCACTTTGGGTCCTGCCTCCAGGGAGTGATGTGAGAGGGGGGTGGTCCGGGATGTGTCCGGGAGCATGATCTTGGAATTCTCTGCAAATTATGGTACCGGTATCTCCCTACAGGTGGAGGTGAGAGCAGTACTAATAGGACTCACCTTGTATAGTCAGAGAATAATTTGCTTATCACAGGTGGAGACATACTCTCGGGTTACCCATGATTCACTCCAAAGAAAAGGTAATAGCCCCTGGTCAATAATTTATATCATTAGGGAATGAATAGCCTTAATGTCTAGGAGCCTTATAGTTATACATACTTGGAGAGAGGGGAAAAAGTGGTGGATCACATGGATTCTCTTACGAGCGATGACGTCTCGGTCGAATGTTTTTCTCATGTTTCTTGATTAAATCTTGAGGGGGTGAACTTGATCTGGGGTGATGCCCTTGGTCTGCATTATTTCTGTCCTCCTTAGTGAAGGCTTTTTTGCAAGCATTTCTTGAAAAAATTGAAATTATGATGATGTGAAGGTTAAAAGGTATTGCTTTTAAACACTCAATTTTGGCTTCACCCAGGTAATATTAATTCTTGTTGGGAATATCCTTTTATTGTTTCTCATGTTTACCCATTTGTTGAAGTGCAAGTCCAAGACCCCTCTTCCAAAAGTACATTCACAGATAATGGAAATCTATTAAAGCATCACCACAGGAGGATGCACAATCCTAGAAAAACATTGACTTCCACTAGATCCCCAACTTCTACAGTTTACCCTCCACTGGATGGAGATGGAAACCCACCAAATCCAAACCAGGGGGAACCTCTTTCCCTTTAACTCCTCTTCCCTCTCTCTCTCTCTCTCTCTCTCTCTCTCTCTCTCTTCTTCTTCCTCCCTCATTCTCATTTTGTTTTTACCACTTTCTCATTATATTTTTTATTTATTTATTTACACTTTCTATTTTGTGTGGGTGTGTAATTTATAAATACTAAAAAAATAAAAGTAAAAGTAAAAAAAACCAAATGAGTCATACTTACTCACCATCAAATTTTGTCATTTTGTCTAACCATTTTGGGGAGTCAAAAGACATGGTTTCATCTCAAAACTTTTGTGGTTTCTTCATAAAATTGTATAAAGAATATTGTGTCAAACCCAACAAATTTTGAATGCTCAATTTTTGATTTGGAAAATGATTTTCCCCACCCATGAGGAACACCATTTTCTTTCATGCCAAGTCCACCTATGGTCATATTTTCAAAATGTGTGTTTCCCCCCCCCCCATTTGTGAGTATTGAGTTTTTATACCATCAAGCTGAATTTCCTACTTTAGTGTGCATTAATATGATAGAGGCATTTTTTGAACCATATAAGAATCACAATATCCAAATAGCCACCCATTTCCGTTAAATTAATCCTCCTTTTGAAAGCCCCTTCGAGCCTATTAAAAAATTTTCTTTGATAACCACATTACAATCCCAATACCTTTTCCCACCCAATATCAACATGGATTTTCATTGCATAATTTTTTTGAAATTTATGTGTGGGGGGGAATGGATTTCATTTTGGGGACCCTTTGTTGATTTCAAAATGTTATAATATTCTTGAGGGAATGAATCCATTTTAGTGTGGGGGAGAGGTTTTCATTCAGTGTGTTTTAGGGAATGTAATGTACTTTTATTTATGTAATTTTGTAAATGTTATTGAAAAATGTTCAAAAAATCTAAAAAAATAAAAATAAAAATAAAAATCAATAACAAAAATAACAAAAAAAAATGGTTGTTTCTTGGGTGGGTAAAAAATAACTCTTCCTAAACCTTTTATCTTGTTATAACTATTACAATTAGTGTCATGAGGAGATCAATCATGGGTTGGGATATGAGGGTGAGATATTTTTCAAGTTCAACATTCGAAAAAATATTAAAAAGAAAAAAGAAAAAAATGAACACTTGTGTCATTGGAAGAAGTTTTGTGTTCCATATTCTCATTCCCTTCATATTTCCTTCCTATTTTGTGTATTATTTGAAATTTTAATTCCCTTGTAAATATGTGTTTTCATTTCCTTCCATGTTTCATTTCAAAATAATTGTGCATTGTTTTACCCATGTTGGTGTTTTACCCCTCTTCATCTCTCTCTTGTACATTAAATTCCTACCATCTCATAGCCATAGAAAAACTCCTTAAAAAGACCTTTTAATTATTGTTCACTTTAGGATAGGGATTATAAGCTGAGAGCTCTTACAAAATCTAATATTTTCACTTTTGGTTGGTGAATGCGTGAAGCTCTATAAATTAAATTTATCATCTTGAGAGGAGTATGTTTTGTGTGCCACAATTTTCCATTTCTAAATTTGACCATGAAAAAATGAATTATTTTTGGAACATTTTTTCTGTAACAACTTGTGGTTGAATTCAATATGGATGAGTGAAATTGTCTAAACCTCCCCTAATCGAGGAAAAAAAATAATATTTGTTGGTGAGTGAAAATGATATTGTCATGTTTTTATATTTGCTTCACATGAGGACATGAACAAGACTAAGTGTGGGGGAGTTGACGTTATTAATATTTTAATAACTTATTATGTACTCCCTTTGTTGATTTTATATGAAATGTGCATATTTTGTGTGAAATATTAATTTTTAAATATTAAATATAATTTTAGAGCACTATTTGAATTCATCCAGAATCAAGCTTGTTTAAATTTTTAATAATAACTCTCACCCTACTTATCCAAATTCCATTATTCTTGTTTTTTATGGTTCCTTACTCAAATTCAAAAATTTAATTATAAGGAACCTTTGTCCAAATCGTCTATTTAGAGGTCCATATGGTCCACACAAAAAGGCCCAAATAATCTGTGAAGAAACTAGAAAATCCATAAAGATAGAATTATGAGGCTCACTCAATAAATCCAAATCCTTTAATTCTCATTCAAAGGTCATTAGACAATTAAATACATCTTGGATGAAAATTTCAAGGCCCAAATCTAAATACAAGGGTCCCAACTAATGCTTTTATGTGCAGCCCACCATTCTGACCAAAAATTAAAATCCAGACACTATTCATGACATATTTCATGATATAATCATCAAATCATGCTGAGATTTTTCAGTACGAAATAGGTGATATAGGCGGACGACTTTTTTGAATACATTGTTCGAATTTGATGGCATTTTCTTATTGACAAACCCATTCACATTTTGGTCTTCTAAAAAGTATGGATTGAAATGGAAAGTTTAACTTTGTTTAATAAAACTGCCATAACCTTGGATCCAAAAGTCCAAATGATTTGAAATTTTTATAGAAGTCAGAAAAAATTATAATATACAACTTTTAAGAAGAGGATATTTCTAGATTCGGCTGTCTGGATAGCCAAATTGGTGATTCAAGTGGAGGGACAGATTGGGAATGAAAACATTCCACTTTATTAGGCTATAAATACATCCCCCTCCTCTCCTTCAAAGGAGTTGACATTTCAGAATAGTGGATCACATATTGGCATGAAGAAAACCTTTCCAAAGGCTTGGTATAACCTTCCATACTCATGTTTTCACTTGAGATACCCTTCCTCCTCTATTTTTTTCCTTTTACTTTTGTGTTCTTCATTATTGTAATCTTGTAAGTCTTTTTGTTTGTAATTATATTTTAATGAAAGTTTCTTCTTCAATATATCTTATTCTCATCCAACTTCTGTAGTTTAATATGTATGTTCTTAAAATATTTTAAATATAGTTGAATCCCATTCTCTTATTTTTCTTTCTCATTAAATCTAAAGTTCATTTTTAATTATCATCATCGTTTGTCTGTGTACTCGACGCACCACTCTTTTCTTATCCCTTTATTTTTCACATCTTCTTAATTTTTCATCATAATAATTATAACCGGATTACTAATCATTTAAATAGCTGAGTAAATCTCTCATTGGGGTGAGTTATAATTTAGGGATGTGAAGCGATTGAGAGCTTTTTCTCGATGTGTATTCTTTAGATTAACATTGTGTATGTTGGACTTAACATGTCATGGATTAATGACATATTTTGTTTAACTTATAGATTCCATGGATTATTGGAACCATAAATACACTACTAAAATCAAGTACTGATTGATATTAGAATCCTAGTTATGTTAAGTCTTGGATTAAAGCCTTAACACTTAGGAATTACAATCAACGTCAACTTGTGACATGAGTGTTAATTTAATGCAATACAAAGCAAGGATCAAGGATATCACAAGCTTAACTATCTATTGATTAACTCACCCCAATATTTATCAATTTCTTAAATCAAACATCATCCATAAATTATTTCATAAGCTCTGAAAACAAACCCCCAAATCAGAATACAATCAAGTAAAAATAATCAACTATTAAAAAGTATCATCGTCGAGGATTCGACCCGAGTGCTTCTATACACATTAGCAGAGCACCAAAACCTTGACCGTTTGATAGGCGAAAATCGGCCGTGCTTTCAAAATTCCATCTCTCTATAGGATTTCATATTCAATTCAATCCCAATCCATCTAACATCAAGGAGGTTACTCTTCTTATATAGTTACTGGCATACCTCACCGTCGAGTGATAGCTTTTTTCTGTATTGCTTATTTCGAGACTATTTGAAATCTTTGTTTGCGCTTAGTAAGCAATGTCCTTAATGAGATAAGGGATATAAGTTCTTATAAGCTAAAACCAATTTGTTTCATTTTATTTAATGTCTAATGGAATCACGTATTATATATTTCCATGGGATTAAAAAATAATCAACTATTAGAATGTAGTAGTATGTCACAAACTCATACTCACTTTATTTACCACCTTTCTTTAACAAAAAGAGCCTTATTCCTGATAAATAAATTCCTATTGATTTATTTAGTTTAAGTTTCATATATAATGAAAGAATAAGAGGAATTATTCTCCTAAGAGAGAAGGAAAATTGGCTCTATAGATTACAAGACTTGATCCCTGGAGCACTTATTGGAACTGGATCATGTTGAAAAAACCGTTGAGGTCAGGAACTCTGAAATGAGTAGGTTCATTTATGATGATAAAATCCATGGTTCTATAATAACTAAAGGTTATTACTAGAATCGGTACTCTACTCTAATAGTCTCACTTTCTTGACTATATAGAGTAGAGTACTGACTCAATACTTTCCAACCATAGGTCCTGCTTTCAATCTCTTACTGTACTCACACTATGATAACTAGATACCGACTCGCCTTGAGAATGCACTTGGTATTCATTATTTTGGTTAAGACAATGTACTTATTTTTTTCAGTGTAATCTGCTACCACCTTATTTTATATTTTAATAGTCGAGTCATCAAACTCTATACCTATTGTGTGATAGGTCCAAGAGTCTTATGCCTTCAACAACTCTGTTATTTAGTTAGAATATGCTTACTAAATGAATCTATTATATAATTGGATGACTTGATCTCCTACTAATTAGTTTGGAACACTCAATTCAATTCGTATTTTACTACTAGGTAAATAGTTATGTATGAATCTCCTTATATTCGTGCAAACTCCAATCGAAGATAGAGATCTTCCATTGTCAGAGACCCACATTCGAAGTGGGGAGTGAATTCTGTGTTCTTTCCCCCATTCAGTCTTGTTAACCACCAAAGGTATACAAATGATCTTTCCTCCCCTCATTTTATCATGCTACCCACTATCAAGAAGGAAGTGGATTATCTTCTATGAGATCTAGCAGGGATCATGGACTTCAATTTGATTTTAAATGGAATTATCTGCTCCTCAGTTGATCTCGAACATAAGGAATTCAATTCTATTATAATCTAGAGTAGCCTACATTATCTGATCAGGAAGTAATGTATTCCAAAAAAAAATATGATGACCTTGGATAAAATATTCTAGGTCCTTAGGTTTTTCTAATTCCCTTTTTGGAGGTTCTCAAAAAGGGAAATGGAAATATACACATATGTGTTCTTCCCCACTAAAATGGGAAAGAACACAACTAGGGATTGGATTTAAAGTTGTAGTTATGTTCCATTCATATTATGTGATTGGTGAAAGGTTCAATATCATTCCAGTGATAAGTCCAGTACTCTACTATAATAGTTCAGTGTTAGCATCTCCTGAAATAAATCTCTCATACGAGGTCGATTTTAGTAAAAGAGAATGGAATGTATCTAGGATAGGTTTGATATGACTAGAGTTTATTTTCATATTCCTTCTATACTATACTAGATTTGGTATAATATAGGTAGTATACCTGGGATACCTAAATCAGGTATCCCTGTGAAGACCTAGGAGGACTAGGACATGTCAAAACAGGCTACTATCTAGATTATACCAAGGATCAGGGGTCTCTCAGTCTGGTCTATTCTCAACCCAGAATGATTCTTTCTTTTTTTGGCGTTCATTGATATAATATAGGTAGTAAAGATATTCTCTTCTAGAAGTAGCATCAATTTCATAATCATAGAATGCTACCATTCATGTAAGCGGGTTGTCATCATAGGATTTAAGGGTTCAGAAAATTGTCTGGTTTGGTTCATTTTTCTTACTAGTCTATATATGATCTCCATCCATCCTTGGCCTAGTACCAAACTCTACTATCTATATTATAATGACACATGAACTTGAGATAAGAAGGGTATTCTAAAAATGAGGGATTTGAAAACTGGCATTCTTTGAAGTATGTGAGTTGTACTAGACGAGCCGGCTTCATTCAAAGTATGGGGCTTCATTAAAAGGTAGGATGAATCCTTGGGCTTTGACCATGTCTTATTTAGAATCACTATTGATAGAACAATTTTGTTAGACTGGTAATTATATATTTTGAGGACATAAAAACATAAAATGGTGAGTACCTAGTGAAAAGTGATAGTTTTTAGATAGAGGACAAGTCTTACATCGGTCGAGGTTTTCTTGTATGATAAAAAAATATTTTTTAGCTAGATATAAAGGAAAGGGGAAAGCAAGGACTTTAGGATAGACAGTGAAAGGGGGAGATCGAGTCTCAATCCTATGTGGGGAGTTTCTCAACCTAGGGAATGAATTATATATAAGGAGATTTTACTGTCAATTTGAGGGTCCCGTAATGTGCTCTACTAAAAAGGAAGGATCAATAAAATTGAGCACGGATACTTATATATATTTAGGGCACTGAGCTGAATACTTTGTGTGATAGGGGTGAGAAGAAAGGCCTATTCTATGAAAAGTGGAGTGAGACCTGATTAGTCAATATAGAAGTAAGAGTATTTGACTCAACCCACTTCTTTATCCTTATCAGTGTATAATATAGGTAGTAAACATGTCAGTACTTGAGGATACATGGTTTCTCATTGAAACTTTCACTTTTTCAATGGGTACAGGGAGGGAATAGATGTACAGACAACTAGAATCATAAAAGAAATTCAGTCTATCAATATATATCAATACCTGTTTCAGAGAGGGACATTCCTAGAAAATCAAAAAGACTCTTAGAATATCCATTATTAGATTGAGATTGGAAAATAGAACCAAAAGGGAGTCTCTGACAAAGGTTCCATCAGCTATGATTTGGAAAATTTAGAAGGAATCTAAGTCTTTCTTCATATCTATATACAGATGCAACTAGAGTGGGGAATGAAGGTCCTATAATCCTTTGACTTTTCATTTACCTATTTGAGTCAGGGGAGAACCGTAAGAATCCAGGTGTTCTCAAAATAATAACTATATTGGTACTTATATATATTTAAAGTACCAATCTTTGTTCTGCTATTTTATCATTCATATAGTCTTCGAAGCGGTTTTTGATTTTCCCATTCATATAGTCAGGCATGTTGATGTGCTATCTCAACCGGGGTCACATCATGCTTATGTGATTGGTTATTTCACTCTATCTCAGAATATCCTATATGCGAGTGAACTGATAAGGATAAATAACTCATATCCTATTGACATATAGTCAACATACATCTCAAATTGATGTCCCTATCAGCACTAGAACACTTAAGGTCTTCACTTAGGTTTTGATAGTCTTATGATGACCAGAATTAATTCTACTACTACGAAATGTCTTATTTATTTCATAATGAATCAGGAGTGATAGAGCCTCTCGTATCTATGGGTAAACACAAATTGTGGAAGATGATCACATGAGTTTAGATGGATCAATTTCTCCTGATAGATTCCAAGATGAAGAGGCATTGGAAGTATCTCTCTAGTAATGCCTTTCTATCACTTGAAAGAGTAGTGAAAGAGGTACCTTAGCTTATATGTGTGTAATAGTTGGCTTAGATCAAGGTCGAATCCCTAAGTGGCTTTTTAAAAAATATTTTTTCTCTATCGATTGTTTAATGAAAATTGATACTTATTTATATTGTCTGACCGACCCCTCTTCATCGATTGGTTAAGGTTTGCTCTTTTGGAAATATATATAAGTACCAGCTCATTTTATGATTTCTCCTCTCTGGTGTACCTCTTCTTATTTTCATGGCCTCTCTGCATCTAGAAAAAGACTCTTGATTGCAGTCAAGTGCCTCACTGCCTATATTATATGGAGACTCATATGGCTCAAAACTAGTACTTATATATATATATATATATATATATATATTCAGTGGGTAGTTATTTATCCTTATCAGTGTATAATATAGGTAGAAAGTATTGACTTTACCTTTTGACTTAGCAGTGGCTCATGATGCAGTTTGTCCATGTGGTAGGAGAACTATGGTCTCAGGACTATTAGAGTAGAGTCAGGTACTCTGTCTATATAGTGTGGGTTATTCTTGACTCCATTGACTTCCCAAAGGTTGGAAATGTGGGAATCTCGCTATAATCACTATTATAAGAGTACCATCTCTACTCAATTCAGATCTCTGCAACCCTTTATTTGACTTTCCCCTAGAGATGAGATTTTTATCCACTATGAATCCCAACTAGCTAAATGTGTTCTATCACTCATCTACTAGAATAGGGGAATCAAGAATGATAAAGGAAATATGGATAGGATGTGGCTCTAGGGGAAGTAATGAAATACCCCCTGACCAATCTATAGGAATTTAAGACCCCTAGAAAGTGTTCATGGGAGAATAGATACCAGAGGAACTTAGGCTTTTTGAACTAGAAGATCCACTCAATCAACCGCCTATAACCATTTCAATGACAATATCACTATTCTTGAGAATTAAAAAATTGTTGGGAAACTCAACAGAGATAGGTCAACACGGATAGGTCAATTATGATTTCCTATCTATGTTGACCTATCTATGTTGGCCTATCTTTTCAGTACTTTATCTACTACTAAGTGGACTATTAAATGTGTTGTGTTATCCATCAACCTGCTATCGGGTGCCCTTTGGATTAAGTGTAAATATAGATGCCCCGAGTTCCTTATCCCTATAATTTGTACTCATCTATGGTTGGGTGTGTTAGACCAATATCATATCTCTATATGTATGTATGTTTTTTTGATACGGTTCCCAACTATAGGACTTTATATCTAGAACACCACATGTAATGTTCCATGACTCACATCATAGCCACAACACATCCCACTGAGGGTCCCATCATTTCATAACTGCATCATTGAAATCTCATAACTGAAGGCTTAATATGAGATTTTCGGATACTTGTGTGCACATGTGGTTACCGAACCCAATCATAACTTTCTTGAGCCTTTTTTCAAAAGAAAATGGGCACAAGTATGTTTTGTGGTTGTTTATCCATTAGGGTACTAATACTCTTGGTTGTCTATGGTTCACATTCTCTCACTCAATATATATAAGTACCAATATGTGGAATTTATATGCTAAATACCAAGAGGGTGTCCGCTTTCTGAAGTATGTGGTACTGGACGATGATGTCCTAATTGTGGACATCATCGCCTGTAATATATCATCTTGCTTGGTGTTTCAATAGCATCATCAAAATCCTTGATTTCAAGTATTGGTTTCACAGAGTTCTCAAAGCAGTTATTGGTTAATTATTTGACATGAGACTTAAGTCTAATATCATTTCGTTGACTTATATGATCGTTTTCATGCCATGAGGTTAAAATATTAGGTACAAAGGTTGAGTACCTTTTTTCTAGTTGGTGGTATTGGTTATAGAAAGCTTGGCCATCTCACCTCTCAACTATAGTCTCGTTCATGATGAAGATAATGGTTGATGTGGTGATGATCGACCCTACAAAGATATTGTCATGACCCATTCCCCAAGGCCCAAGCCATGACTACCCCAAGCCCACCTTCCATAGGCCAGTAGTTGGCGACTAGAATCGGAAAAGTTTATCCCTAAAACGGGAATGAATTGCCTTTAAAACTATACATACACACAGTTCAAGAACACAACAAGATGTAACCACAAAGTTAAACTGTAGTTGTAAAGGTGTGTACTAAAAGTAAAGAGGCCAGAATACAATCCCAACTGAAAAGATACAACTACAACTGATAAAAAAAAATATCTCCTGAGATCATCCACTAAGGATCCTACCTAAAGGGTAGGTATAGCTCGTCTCCACATCTCTCCAAGTCAACCATCACCACCTTCCACCTTTTGGTCCTAGCTCCCTGAGTCTCATTCAAGGCTTACCATAATCTTCACAAGACACAATAAGGTGTGGGAGAAGCCTGTGCAGGGGTGAGTATAAAAATACCCAATATGGACCCCAAGACCCTCAAAGGTCTCTCAGAATTCCACAAAGGAAAACCACAAAGCATGATCTCAAACACAAAGCACAAATAAAAAGACTCAGCTCAAAACCAGGTATAACTAAAGTATAGAAGTACAAATAATTAGTCATAAATTTTGATCATCTTATTCTGTCAAGAGGCACTGCTGCTGACCATACGAAGTCTGACCCACATAGGATCGATAGGTACTAACCCTCGAAAACCCACACAAGATCCGACCCACCTAGGATCGATAAGTACTAAACCCCGCAAGACCCACATAGGATCCGACCCACCCAAGATCAATAGGTACTAACTCTTGCAAGACCCACAAAGGATCTGACCCATATAGGATAGGTATGTCGCTAATCAATGACGGGCCTCTCTAAGGATGTTCCTCGTCGAGTCGCGCACTGATTATACACACAGGGTCGCTAGAATGCTGATCTAGACAGGGTCTCTCGAATTCTGATCCACACAGGGTCTCTAGGTGTTGATCCACACAGGGTCGCTAGGTGCTGATCTACACAGGGTCATTAGGTGCCGATCCACACAGGGTCGCTAGGTGATGATCCACACAGGATCTCTTGGTGTTTATCCACATAGGATAGCTAGTTTTCTACCCACATAGGATCACTCAGTACTAACCTCTATGTGATTTCTCTCCAACCTCCATCTTATATCCATCCACTAGATTCCCGCTCATAGCATGCTTGATTCTAGGAGAAATCGCTCCTCAAGCCATCCATCATTTTTCAACCAGCAAAAAGTCCCATGAAAAAGTTACCCAATGATTTTTCACGTTATAAGGTTTCCAACACAACAGACGGCACGTCAACTAGACGCCCGGTCTGTAAGTTATTGGCATTTTAGTGTTGAGGGACCAGTTGGATTCAGGGTCGATCCAACCCGGCTGTACTCATAATTTCTCTAAAACTCTCGTGGGGTATCTTAAAAGGATAATCTCACTAAAAGGGTCCAATAATCTCATACGATTCGTCAAAATGACGTCTGGTTCGCAATATACGACCTTTTGAGCGTATCAGGGCCCGAGAGGGATCCGAGTCCGGTCTGACCCGATCGGACCGACCCGGTGTGGGTTGACCCTACCTGGTCCGAACAGGCCGAGACCAGCCCGGTTGGGCTGGGCCATGGTAGGCTCGACCTGCTGGGTCGTGGACTGGGCCAGCCCGCCCCAACTGGGCTGGGCCACGACAGCTCGGTCCGCCGGCTGGCGCGACCCGCGCGGGGGTCACACAGTCCACCTTTCGAACAGCTCAAAGAGTCGTTAATCTCTTTAAATGGCGGTGCCAGGTGGTTCCACCTCATCACCTATGGGACCCGCAGGGAGAGGGTCCCCTCCTTCTTCGCAACCTACTCACCGTGGTGCACGACGATGTGCTACCTCCTGCCTTTGCGGCAGGCCGAGAGTCGGCTGCCTGTCCATTCACCGCGACGCCACCTCCTTATGCGGCTGGTAAGTGTCGGCTGCCACCTTCGTCTATCAGTGCCTTTCGCCATGTCGGTGCCATGTCAGTGGGACTTCCCTGGGCCACCGGTTGGGATCCAGTGGTCCATTATTCCTTCTGGACTCACCTACATGCCTTCTACAATGTCGCTATCATTGTGTGCCTCCCGGTTCTCGCTTTCCATCGAGTTGAAAATTTCCCCCTGAATAACGCAACATGAACAAAGAGGCTGAGGGTCCTTCCTTGTTCATTTGGACCACACCCTATGTGTTATCATTATAATAAGTGGGAGATTATTCAATTCATCAAAGATAATATTAAATGAATAAACCCCCTACCTCAGATTTTGTTGGAGACATCGCAGTGGTGGAAGGAGAATCAGCACTTGATGAAGCCGCTGGCATTCGTCATTCCCAATTTGATTCCTCCAACATTTATGTTCAAGCTTTCATTCTTCAATGGAAGTCACCGCAACACTTCTTCAATGGTTCCTCACCTTTTTTCCAAAATCCCATGCCTGAGATTCTATTAAATATACAGAGGATCCCAATGTGTTGAATGACATAAATGCGGTTCATTTATGAACTACATTAAATGTTACAACGTCGAGGTTACAAAATAGAAGAGTCAATCCATTAAATGGCTGGAAAATTCAGGGGTCCCACCACCACTGCTCAACAGTTACATAAAAAAAATAAAATAACATTGTTAAGTTATTTTATTATATTTTCTGTAAATTCCAAAATTTATCTTTTTCTCCTAACCTACTGTCGTCGAAGTGAAGCTTCCCTTAACCGAATCTTGGCGTTGTGGATTCAACGATGCTCTCAATTATTAATTCTAAGCACCGGTTCAAAAGTTATAAAATGTCGTCCATATGTTTACTGAACGTAAATTAAAAAAATTCAAAATTCTATTCTGGGAACACTGGGCCTCGGAATTGACCGCCGTTAATTTTCGTAGACTCATAATAATCCAAAATAATTTATAAAAAATTAAATGGAATTTTTGGGTATTTACATTCTCCCCACCATAGGAATTTTTGTCCCCAAAATATAAAACATAACTAAGGAAACAAATGGGGGTACTGAGAACGCATTCGAGCCTCTCACTCCCATGTTCTCTCTTGGAGATTCTCATGCGGCCAAAGAACTCGCACTAGAGGAATCGACCATCCACAAAGGACCCGCTCATGTCGATCCTCTATCTCCACTAGGAACTCTACAAAAATCACCCTATCTTCGATGTCCATCTCTCCCCAGTAGATAATGTGTGATGGATTATGCACATATCTCCTCAACTATGACACATGGAAAAAATTATGCACCTGGTGCATCTGTGGGGGAAGATCTAGACAGTACGCCACCTTGCCTACTATGCTGAGGATCTAGAAAGGTTTGATAAACCTCAAAGATAGATTTTCTCCCTGGCCAAACCTTTGTAGTCCTTGTCAGGGTGAGACCCATAGTAAGACATGGCCCCACTCCTCAAACTCCAAGGGTCTCCATCTCCTATCGGCATAAGACTTGTTCTGGCTCTGTGTAGTCTTCATCTAATCCTGGATGATCTGCACCTTCTCTATGGTAGCTTGTACCAACTCTGGACCCATAAGTGTTGACTCCCCTGGATTTGTCCTACAAAGAGGTGATCTGAAAAGTTGTCCATACAAGGACTCAAAAGGATCCATGACGATGGTGGAGTGATAATTTTTTTTGTATGAAAACTCCACCAGGGGTAGGTGGTCCTCCCAACTGCAGCCAAAATTGAGGACACAAGCATGACTCAAGTCCTCTAGTGTCTAAATGGTCTGCTCTATCTGAACATATGTCTGAGGATGGAAGGTAGTGCTCAAGCGTAGCTGAGTCCTGAATTCCTCCTACAATCCCTTCCACTAGTGGGATATAAAACATGTGTCGCAGTCTTAGACAATCATTGATGGAACCCCGTGAAGTCGCACAATCTCCTGCACGTAGAGGTTCCCCAATCCCTCTACTGATCCCTACACTTGGATGGGTAGGAAGAGGGTTGACTTATTGAGTCGATAAATGATCACATAGATGGAATCATGGCCCCTAGATGTACGTGGTAGCCCTATCATGATGTAAATGGAGATACCATCCCACTTCCACTCCAGTACCTCAAGTGGCTAAGTTAATCCTGCTAGTACTTGATGCCCGGCCTTCACTTGCTGACAAGTGAGGCATTGTGATACAAACTCCGCCACTTCTTTCTTCATCCATGGCCACCAGTACTGACACCGGAGGTCCTGGTATATATTCACTAATCTAGGATGTACCGCTAAAGGGGATGTATGGAAATACCTCAACACCTCCTCTCGTAGCATCAATGGTTCCATGGTACGTCCTCTGAAGAGGAAGGCATGCTCCCCACCTTTAGAAAATCCATCAAGATCATGTCCTGAGGATATCTGAGCATGTCGGGCCTTGCAGTCTACATACCCAAGCTGAGCCTCCCAAACTCACTGAAGAAGTAAGAGAGTGACAGTCATAAAATGGAGATAAGCTGCTCCATCTCTATCCAAAAAGGATATTTACAACGCGACTATATGCTCTGTTGACTCACTAGAAAACTGTATACCAGAACTCCTACTAAGTGCATATGATACTATGTTCCCCTTATTAGGAGTATAGACTATCTCAAAGTCATAGTCCTAGAGGAACTTTATCCATCGTTGTTGTATCAGGTTCAAGTCCTTCTATGAGAAGATATACCTAAGACTCTTGTGATTAGAGTAAATAGTAAATTGTTCACCCATCAAGTAGTGACACCACATCTTCAGCACAAAGACCACTGCTGATAACTCTAGGTCATGGGTAGCATAGTTCTACTCATGCTATCTCAATTACTGTGATCTATAGGCGATCACCACTCGCTCCTGCATCAGGACACAACCTAGTCTGGTCCCTGATTCATCATAGTAGACTATATACCCAACACCCTCTTTTGGTAGCCTCAAGATGGGGGAACTCATCAGTCTCTACATCAGCTCTTGAAAACTCTATTATCATCTCTCAGTCCATAAGATAGGTTGTCCATTCTTCATCAAGGCTAAAAAGGGTTTCGCTACCCTGTAGAAGTTAGGTATAAATATCTGGTAGTACCCAGTCAATCCCAGGAAATTCCGCACCTTGGTCACACTCCTAGGTGGCTCCCAATAAATCACCGCCTCTATCTTTTCTTGATCCACTACGACTCTAGCCTATGAGATAATGTGCCCCATGAAGTGGACTTCCTGTATCCATAACTGGCACTTAGAGAGCTTTCCATAAATCTGGTTCCCTCAAAGTGTATAAAGAACTATCTGCAGGTACGTGGCATTCTCCTCCTCCGATGCTGAGTATATCAAGATTTCATCATTGAATACCATAATGAAGTGATCAAGGAATGGTTGGAAGATCATGTTTATGAGCTCCATGAACATTTATATAGTGTTGGTCACACCGAAAGGCATCACCAAGAACTCGCAATGGCCATACCGACATCTGAAGGCTATCTTCGGTACGTCCTCGTCTTGTACCCTGAGTTGGTGATAGCATGATCTGATGTCTATCTTCGAAAATCAATGACCTCCCATTAGTTGGTTGAAGAGGTCATCGATCCTTGGAAAAGGATACTTTTTCTTCATGGTCACCTGGTTCAGGTGCCGATAGTCCAAAAAAATCCTTAGACTTCCATCTACCTTCTTGGAGAACATGATTGGGGATGCCCATGGAGAAACACTAGGCATTACGAACCCTTTTCTCTGAATGTCCTCCAACTATACCCTCAGCTCACGAAACTCCATAGGAGCCATCCGATATGTTGGTATATATATATCGGTGTTTTCTCAAGGTACAGGTTGATGTGAAAATCGACCTCTCTGCGAGGAGGTAGTCCTGAAAAACAATCAAGGAAGACATCAGCATACTGGTCCACCACTACAAGATAACTCGAACTCCTCACGTCAATTGCTCTGAGGGTGAGGCTATCCAACTGATGAGTAATCGGCTTCACTCTCCTCCAATATAGTCCATCCTATGATACAAAGGTTTCCTCTTCACCAATAAAGTTAAACTTGATCCCATCCTCATGGAAACACCACACTTTGCACCTAAAACAGTCAATCAGATCATAGATTGTGGATAGCCAGTCCATACCCAAAATGACATCATAAGGCCTCAACACTACTACTAGAAAATCCCAGCTGAAGCTCTTACCTCCTAGAGTGAGATCACACCGCCTACACCAGTGTGTAATCATCGAGTCTTCTCCTGCAGAAGTCTCTAAACACAAGGATCGAGCCAACGGCTCCATTAGAATCTCCGAGCTCCGAATGAGTGTTGTGGAAATGAAAGAGTGACTGGAACCTATGTCTATAAGTACTACATCTTGGGTAAAATAGACACACATCATACGTTTAATCATCACTAGAGAGCCATGGTTGTAGGCCTCTGCTGCCTGTCGCTGTGCTCACCCCTGTCCACTTTCTCCCTGTGGTTGGGTTGGACCACCTGGTGGTGGTGGTGGTAGAACCTCAAATCACTGCCCACCACCTGCTGCATTGCCTACTCCTCTACCACATCTGCCGCCCTACAGACCTCCTCGCTCGAATATTTGACTCTACCTCTATGGTCCCTCGACTATCTGCTAATCGTCAGTATGGAGGGTTGGGAAATCATGAGCCATGTTTTAAGAACCTGGATCTTCTTTTCAGATATGTTTTTCTTTTTTCTGGAGTTCTTGATAAAAGAGGTTTTTCTGGAAATTTTTGAAGTACATTCCATGTACTTGTTTACCGTGGGTAGCCGTGTACTGCCCATGTAGCGGCCTTACACATGGCCATCTGTGGTGACCTGGAGACTGCCTAAAGCAGGGTTCGGTAAGGGCAAGTACAGGCCATGTACTTAAAAAGTACACGACGTGTATTTTTTTCATTAAACTAAGCAGGGTTACATCTAATTGGTAGAAATATCTTCTTCTCCACTGAACTCAACTGAAATCATTCGTATAGCGCAGATATTTACTGAGCCCCTGATCGAGTGTTTTTTCTCTGAATCCAACTCTGTCGGTTGCATTGGAATCACATCGGTGAGTTCTCTCTTCTTCTTGAACACAATCTTCTGATTTCTCCTCTCTCATGAGATATTGTGGGTTGAAAGTTTTAGACATTTTTATAGATCTACCACATTCTAGGTTGATCTAAGGGCTGACGCGGAAGTTTAACGGTCCTACAATGTCGAGGTAGGTGGTTTGTGCCTTTCCATTAAAAGTCTTCGAGTTATATGTGCAATTTTCCCCAATACCCATGAACAGGTTATTGCGCATTTACCGTTTTAGCCCTATTATTTTCCTGTTATGCTTGTATTCTTGAGTAGAGGTTAATTGAATGTGAATAGGGTTAATTGATTTTC
This sequence comes from Viscum album, assembly GCA_963277665.1. NCBI lineage: Eukaryota > Viridiplantae > Streptophyta > Magnoliopsida > Santalales > Viscaceae > Viscum > Viscum album. The sequence continues at coordinate 406,059,324 of OY728148.1, read as the reverse complement.
TTTGGAAGTTTTTTCCCATGCATGATTGCTTGTTTTGACCGTTGGGTTTAGTTTTCCTGGTAGGCTGTTGTTTACTTTCCCATGCCTAGTTGTAGGATGGTGTGATTGTTCTGATATTCTAATATGTTGTAGACTACTAGAAAAGTAGTTCTTGAGGTCTACTTTGGACAATATGTGTTTCTATACCTACTTGACTTACATAGGGCTGTGAGAACTTGGTGTAGTAGAACATATAGAGAATGGACGTAAGGGCTTCTCCAGAATGTCTATTTTACTTATGATGCGAGACTAAAGGGGGAATTGATGTAAGTGCTTCCTCAGAGTGTCTATAGTTCCTTGATACGGGCCACATAGGGAATGTGACGTAAGTGCTTCCCTGGAGTGACTTTAGTTATGATACGAGACTATAAGAGGAATTGACGGTGAGTGCTTCCTCATAGAGTCTATGCTTAAGCTGAACCAAAGGGGTTAGACTGAGTGTACTTCCCAGAGGGTTTCTTGTGTTTCTTGGTAGGACCAGAGGGGATAGGCTATGAGTACTTCTCAGAGGGTTACCTATTTGTGATTACCTGTTTTGTTTAGCTGTTTCTTGATATATGATACTAAATCCATTGAAACTGTGATTTTTTTTCCTTGGGTACTTCCTTGTTTACTGCATTTATTTTCTTTCTGTCTGCCATATATTCATTGACTATTAGGCACAGATCTCATGGTGGTTTCCTACTGGTATTTAGTCTCACACCCTATTTGGGCCATGTTTTTGGGATCAAACAGATTATATTGATGCAGGTATAGATAAAAGTAAGCTCCCTTAAACTTTAGGTACTTGATTTGATGTAGAGCTGGATAGCATGGGACCAAGCTATGGCTTGAGATATTGTGGAGTTGTTTACTTTTCTTTATTTTGTACTTGGTTTTAGTACTGTTTTATTCCAGTATTGTGATTTTTTGGCTGTTTTCCTAGACATATGTATCATGCATCATTAATATATATATGTGTGCTCTAATTAATTATTTTCAAGTCATCTGCTTTTTACTTTTGTATGGATTATTCCTATTTCTTCTTTTTCTATTGTTTTATTCTACTGTGTTACTCTGCCAATGAGGGCATAGTTTCACCACTATTACACCCAAGGCCCTCGCTTCTAGTCAGCAGCCTCTAGCATTCATGGAAATTCACTTGAGGCCATGTGAATAACCGAGTACGGGGTGCCTCTGGGTGGCTTCTGGAACTAGGACGTTACAAATGGTATCATATTCAGTGTCGATTTGATGTGCCAGAAAGGACGTTGGGCCCTTCTAGTGGGGTGGGTTATGGAAATCCCGAATTGAAGGAGGTGGAGAACGAAGCACCCATTTATAAGGTGATGTGGATACCTCTCCCATTATGAGGCCTTTTCATGGGGGTTCTTGAGGACCAGAACCCAGGGGAAAACAAAACCGTGTGGGATAGGCCCAAAGCAGACAATATCATGATCGTGGGATGGAATGGGCTATTACAAAGACGTTCTTTGGATGAAGTGTCTATAGTATCCATCCAGCCCTATAAAACATAGTACCTCAAAGACTTTCTTCGGCTGCTCCTAGGAAACTACTACTCTCACTTTTTCTGGGTCAACTGACACTCCGGTCTTAGAGATAACATGACCCAAGAAATGAATCTAATCCATCTAAAAGTGGCATTTTTAGAGCTTAGCATATAACTGATGCTCTCTTAGTGTACTCAAAATGATCTCAAGATGGGTGGCATGGTCATGTCAAGTGTGGGAGTACACCAATATATCATCCATGAAAACCACCACGACGGAATCCAAGTATGGATGGAACACTCGGTTCATCAGTTCCATGAAAACTACAGGTGCGTTCGTGAGATTGAACGGAATAACCATATACTCGTATAGACCATACCTACTCCGAAAGGCTGTAAGAGGTATATATGATGGTTTAACGTGCAACTAATGGTAACTGGACCTCAAGTCAATCTTTGAGAACATAAGGGCTCCTCAAAGCTAATAAAAGAGATCATCAATCCTCGGTAATGGGTATCAGTTCTTAACCATCAACTATTCAACTTTTGATAATCCACAAAAATCCTGAGGGTATCGTCCACCTTCTTCATAAAAAGAATAATAAAACCCCATGGAGAAATACTAGGTCAGATGAAACCCTTTGTCTGTAACTCCTCCAACTACATCTTGAGCTCCATCTTCTGATTTCTCCTTTATTGAGAGATATTGTGGGTTGAATGTTTTAGATGTTTTTGTAGATCTATCACATTCTAGGTCAATACAAGGGCCAACTCCAGAGTATAATATTCCTACAACACCAAGGTAGGTGGTTTGTGCCTTTCCATTAAAAGTCTTTGAGTTATATGTGTAATTTTTCCCAATACCCATGAACGGGGTATTGCGCATTTACCGTTTTAGCCATATTGTTTGCCTGTTATGCTTTTATACTAGATTATAGTTTAATTCAATGTGAATAGGGTTAATTTCTATGATTTGGAAGTTTTTCCCATGCATGATTTCTTGTTTTGACCATTGGTTCTAGCTTTCCTATTAGGTTGTTGTTTAGTTTCCCATGACTAGTTGTAGGATGGTGTGATTGTTTTGATATACTGATATGTTGTAGACTGCTATCCAAGTAGTTCTTGAGGTTTACTTTGGCCGATACATGTTTCTATACCCACTTGACTTACACAGGGCTGTGAGAACCTTGTGTAGTAGACCATAGAGAGAATGGACGTAAGGGCTTCTCCAGAGTGTCTGTTTTACTTACGATGCGAGACCATAGGAGGAATTGATGTAAGTGATTCCTCAGAGTGTCTGTAGATCCTCATCATGGATCATAGAGGTAATGTGATGTAAGTGCTTCCCTATAGAACCTTTAGTTACGATACGAGACTATAGGAGGAATTGACGACGAGTGCTTCCTTTGAGAGTCTATGTTTAAGCTAAACCAGAGGGGTTAGACTGAGTGTACTGCCCAGAGGGTTGCTTGTGTTTCTAGGTAGGACCAAAGTGGATAGGTTGTGAGTACTTCCCTGAGGGTTACATGTTTGTGATTACCTGCTTCGTTTATCTATTTCTTGATATATGATACTGAATGCATTGAATCTTTGAATTTTTTACCTTGGGTACTTCCTTATTTGCTGCATTTATTTGCTTAATGCCTGCCATATATTCACTGACTGTTAGGAAGAGATCTCATGGTGGTTTCCTACTAGGATTTAGTCTCACACCATGTTTGGGCCATGTTTTTGGGGCCAAACATATTATATTGTTGCTGGTATAGATAAGGGAAAGAGCTCTTTTACTTTATGTGTAACACGCCGAGATTTTATGAGATATATTTTTTTAATTTTTTTGATGTCTTCTATTATACACTACACCAAGATTAGCCCGTACTATATGCAACATCATAATAGCTTGCAGTATACTCAACACTATTCTTGGCTCGTGTTATACACAATTTCAAGTTCGTTTTATGGAAATTATTCTACACAACATTAAGTATAGATTCTGTTTAATGTATAAATGAATAAAGTTTTGATTAGGTTATACGCAACACTAAAGAGAGCTTTCACTACATGCAGCCCTGACTTGGCTTGCATTACACGCAATCAAGACCTTCTTTGATAGTGTGTGTAGTACGCAATACCAAGTTTCACTTAACGAGATATTATTATAATATTATTATGAACTAGCCGTCATGAATAGTAATACCCACTTTTTTGAAATTTTATAAATTTTATATTTCAAAATGGACTTCATTTTTAGATTTGGAATATCGAAATTAGCCTAGGGTGAATTTTTGGTATTTTTCTGAAAACTTTCAATTTTTGATGAATAGTGAAAACACTGGGTTACTATTTAAAAACCGACTTTTTATTTAAATAATTTTTTATTTTATTTAAATTTATTTTAGTTCAAAATTGATACATAATACCTATATAAGTTCAATGTAATTCATTGGATTCATTTTATAATAATTTTAGACATATAAAAATTTTATTGAACTTTTCACCGTCTTTTACCCACCTCCTAAGAGAGTTTGAAAATTTACATAAAACTTAATTTTACCGCTTCTGTGAGTGGAATTTCAAAAATACAAGAGACACGGTTAATATCAAGGAGTAAAATGTGGTTCAATAAGATAAAAATATTTTTTGGTGAATAGTAACTTTTTACTTTTATTTACCAAGGTTAAAAGTAAATAGGGTAATTGAGGGTAAAAATGATATTATTATTACCCTAACACATGTACTAATTCTATTGGATAAGTGTAATTCGACCAAAAACAACCATAGGAATAAAATATTACCCTTTAGGTCCACTTTTATTAGATTAGGACATTTATTATTATTTTATTTAAAAAAGAGTTAAAATAGTTAAATTCAAAGTTTAATAACTAAAACTTCTTTAATATAGGGTTATACATAAGATAAATTCAACTATAAATATTAATTAGAAATATAATAAGATTTACTAACTAATGGTATTTTATTTATAATTTTTAGACATTAAATAATTTATGTTATTTATGACACAATGGTGATGTAGTAATTACCTAAATAATGAAATATTAAAATAATTGATATTATAAATACACAAATAAATGTAATTTGAGACTTTTTATGAATTACACTAATTTATAGGTTAATATGACATGTTATTATTGATTTAATTTACTTTTTTCGAACTAATCATGCTGTTATGATTTTCACAAAAATCAATTACCAAATAGTGTCAAAATTGACATAAAATAGTTTTTAAAACAAATATTATATTATTAATTGTTATTATATTCCTAAAAATATAATTATTGGCCAAATGACTTAGATAAGGTTATATATATTAATAATGAACCACTTGGGGTTCGTTTTTCTGGTTATAATAAGTTTATTAACCATATAGTGTAAGAAAACAAGAAGACACGGTAAAAGTTAAATTATTTAACTTAGAGTTAAATCTAAACGATAAGGTTACAATAGTAACCTAAACTTTTATAAAACCTATTTTTTGAGATTATTTATACCCATAACCACTTTATCTTTTAAATAAATCAATTTGGAGCTATTATAAACCAAATATGACTTTATTATAAAATAATATTTTAAGTTTTTCCAAAGGTGCCCCTCTCCTCCCTTATAAAAAGGGTACCCCTTCCCTCTTCTCTTCACACCATTTTGAGCCTTGAAGCTCAGAAAAACCCTGGACATTTATCTTCTCCACTTCCCTATAAACATTCTGGAGGTTATGTTCTTCTCAAAAGACCAACTCTACTTCTTTAGGAGGAAGCTTAAAGGAGGTGCGTCGAAGAAGAGGTAATCTCTTCTTCCGATTCACTCAATTTTCTTTCTTCTTCTAATTCTTCTTATTTAGTTGTCTCATTATAAAGTAATAACATAAGTATTACTTATATACTGATATGTTATTATAAATATAAAACAACCCTATTTCACTTTTTATCCATCCTACGGAAAACGAAATCACTGCGCGTGTGTACGTACGGAATATCGTCTCCACGCCGTGGTGTAATCTGTTTTGGACCACCACCTTACATGGATGGGTATGATGGTGTAAATAAATAACTATATATGATTATTTTAAAGTGATATTGATTCTGAAATATTATACATACACTTCAATACAATTCCACGATCATGGGAATGGTATCATCGATCGTGCGTACGTACGGACTACCGTCTCCATGACGCGATGAGATTCATTCTCCAGGTTAACCATTCATGAATGATTGTAAAGTATATATAATAAGTAATCATGAAATATATGAAATAATAATGATATTGGATTTATGTATATATATATATATATGTATGTCATCTACTTAATTCTATTCAATTCAATAAGGAAATGAAAACAGCGTTCATGCGTACGTACGGCCTACCGTCTCCATGAACAGTGTATTTCATTACATTTATTATTCTATCATGTATATATATGTATATTATGAATATATATTATATATAAATCATGTTTTACATTATGGAATTAAGTAAATCAGGATATAAGTAATAATATCAAGAAAAACAAGTCGAAACACGTACAATAAATGAAATGATTTTACCCAAATCACTGATTTTACATCAAATTTTACAAAAGAACAGGTAATATAAAGTCATAAGTAAACCATATATGATATAATAACAATTAATATGATTCTTTAATAAGTCAATGAAATTATTTAAATCATTATATAGGAGGTTCTGGTACATACAAAACATATCGGACCTAAGGTAAGGGATAATTTTGCAATCTCATTTTTATCCGAGATTGTTTATTCATAAGTATTTACTGGGATTATTGTTATCATCCATTCCCATGTTTTTTAAAAATGTTTTCATGTATGTTTAAAGCCCTTTTTACCCATTTATGAAATTTACCACATGTTATGAAAGTAATCTTACTTTTGTTTACCACACAAGGAACTTTTATACATTTCCGACAAAAGTACGAGGATAGTGTTTTTTTAACTTATACGGAACGAACTGATTTTTATGGTTTCATAACGCCTAATTTTCATAAAGTTTCCTTTACCATATTTCATGATTATTTTCAAAAAAAGTCATTTTCTTTTAAAATTACATGGAATTTTTTGAAAAGAAAATGATTTTGAAGATGAAAGGATATTTTCCTCAAGAATTCTTTTCAAGTGTTTTATCAAAACCATTTTCCATATAAGATGACATTATTTAATATGTGTATGTTTCAAGTATAATATCTCTTTGATTTACATGGTTTCACTTTTCATATGATGAAATGATATCCATTTGTTTTATATGGATTATGTTTTGATGGGATGATGTTTATGAAACCCATTTTTATTCATTGGGTTATGATGAACGATTTATGTTTATGTTGTGGCACAAGTAAGAATGATTTCATTATGAGATGGGTGGGACCTATATCTCCATCTAATGAATTGTGTAAATATTTATATCTCCTGAGATAGACATGGATGGAATGGTAAGTTAATCCGGTTTAGTGTTACAGGACTGGAACAAGGAGTGAACTCGATTCAGAAAGGGACTTTGTCCACTAAGATGGTCTTGGCAGCAATGCCTTAGATAATATGGAAATCATATCATGTTCTTAATGTTTTTCCACAATTACAAGTTTTATTTCAAAGCTATTTTATCATGATTGATGTTCTATTACAATCTATGCCTTACGTACTGCCATGATTTATGTCATTGCTCAAGATTTCGATGTTTAAACATTATGTTCATGTTTTTATGATCAACTGTATATGGTTTGTTCTATTTTCTCCATTGTTACCCTTAATGAGCATTTAAGATAACCCTTTTTATGTTTTATTTTCCCCAGGATATAAATAAAGGTTTTAGGTATGAAAACAAAAGGGGAAGATCTTTATGGGAGATTTTAAAGATCTTTCACCATAATTAGAAGATTATATTCCGAGTTTCCAAAGACACTAAACTATTATGGTCCTTGTGTGTCTGTTTTTTTTATGTATTAAGTATTTCACAAAAGTAATGTAATGTCCATATACTTCAAGATTTGGGTCTCTACAGTTGGTATTAGAGGAAAGGTTTAGTTATCCTTTGGAAAATAGGATGCGAAAACTTTAGTGAAATCCCTAGAAATATTTAAGTTATGTATAGGTATGTCCCTAAGGATAAGTATACGTATAGGTTATAGTCCTAGAATTATGGTAATGATCTTAGAATTTAACCTAAGATGTTAGATATTGACGGTACTCCCCCTTTACTATGTTGTTTTCCCTAGCATGATTTTTGTCTCTCAAACTATTCTTTTTGGGTTTTAGAAAATGGCTGGAAACAGGAAGATTCACAATAATGGAGGATATGATGGACAATGGAATGATATTATTCATGAGAAACCAAATGAAATGGGATTTGGAAGTCCAAAAATCGTTATTATGCCTAATCAGCAATCTCATAATATGATCAATAATCTCAACTTTGGTATGTTTCTCGACTCAGCTAATAAGAGAAATATGGAGTCTCATGATGATCATAGAGGAAAAAAAGTTCAATTTCTCTCATGTAAATCATGTGGGAAGAGACATCAAGGAGAATGTTTCAAAGGAACTAGAAGATGATTTGGGTGCGGAAAAGGACACAAATCCAATATGTGCAACAGAAAAGGTTCAGTTAACACCATGGAGAAGGATAATGGTATTGCTACGACATCAACAATGATTAGATGTTTTAAATGTGGAATGTATGGGTATTATGCAAACCAATTCCCTAAGGGAAAATATCATGAAGAGAATCAGCATGGTCATATGGGTAGTAATTATGTGGATGATGATGAGGAGACTACAAATGATATATGAGATGAAAGAAGTGTTGAATCTTGGTCAATGGTTTAAGAAGGTAGTGGAATGATTTATGTTTATCAAGAGTTATGTTGTATAGGTAATGGTACTATGGAATAAAGACACATAGAAGGATTGTTAGACTATTGTTTTTCCTAAAGTATTTGAAAGTATATGTTGAATGGTACCGGTAACCATGAAAGGTTATTCAAATATTTTTGGATGGTATATGATATGTGCATAATGAAAGGATAAGGAGATAATGAGATGTTTGATAATATTAATGAGCTCATGACTGATATAAGGACAAAGTGATATCAGGGTTTGGGTATATAGAAATTTTGGGATTTTGGTATGTGGAAAGAGTTAACTTTTGACAGAATTCATGTTTTCACTAAGGTTCAATGGGTATTCATTTTTCAAGAGAATACATGATTAAGGTATTCACATGTTTTCAATGTGACGAAAAAGATATATCATATGATATATGGAGGATAAATGATGGTATTCACATGATCGGTAGATGACATTTCTAGTAATTGTTTTCTTTATACTATGAGCTTAGATAGAAGTATTTTAGATAAGCCTAAAGATTGGAATGAATTATGTTGGACATAAGTTATTATTGTTTAAGGCTATAACTTTTTTTGAGATTATTGATGGAATGTTATAACAGTGTAGTTAAAAAAAAGGGACAACATGCAGAACAGGCGACAACCCGTCGCGTTGGACGAGGCTGTGGGAATCGAACCCACAACCGAAGTGCAACAGGCCTTTATCGCCTACCCCTGGCCTATAGAAAGTCCCCGGTTAGTAGAAACTAGTTTTATTATATTAAGTAGTATTATATATGAAGTATAAGTCCATTTTAGGAACCATATATGATTAATCTCACTATAGATGGACTTATGTATATTTGATAACTTTGGTTAACCTTATGTTTGAGACAGATGGAATGACCTATCATTCTATCGCATGATCTGCTAACACTTCACGGAAGACAAATTCAACTTCATTTCTTTAGGAGATGAAGTGGAAATTGTTCAAGGCACAAACAATAGTGATATTGTACCAAAATCAAGTAAGTATTTCTTTTAATTCAAAAAATATTCAACATTAGGGAAATGATCTTGAAAACCAAAATTGTTAACCTAGTGCCCTCATATCTGATGAATCAGATGGTACCTTAGATCCTCACAATTTTATGGCTTTGTGACTATTGTATTTTTCATAGATCTGTTCTCTACCACTCTCTATCAGAACTTGACGGTTAGATTTCACTTTCATATCCATATTTTCACCTATGATCTCCTATGTGGGAACACAAGTGATGAGTTACTTTGGGTATCCATTTTGTTTCTAAAATTCATTTTTAAAAGTAAGTTTTAGTATTCCTTTTTATGATGTGGGTTTCTATGAGAGAAACTCTCAAGTAATAAACCATTTATAACCCCGACGAATTTCGAGGGAGAAATTAATTTTAAGGGGGGTAGAATGTAACACCCTGAGATTTTATGAGATATATTACTTTTAATTTCATTGATGTATTAAATTATAAACTAAACCAAGATTAGCTTGTACTATACGCAACACCGTATTAGCTTGAATTATACGCAACACTATTCTTGGCTTGTGTTATACACAATTTCAAGTTCTTTTTCTGGAAATTATTCTACACAACATTTAGTATAGATTTTTTTAATGTATAAATGAAAAAAGTTTTGATTATGTTATACACAACACTAAACAGAGCTTTCACTACACGCATCTCTGACTTGGCTTGAATTACACGCAATCAATACCTTTTCGATAGCGTGTGTAGTACACAATACCAAGTTTCACTAAACGAGAAATTATTATAATATTATTATGAACTAGCCGTTATGAATAGGAATACCCACTTTTTGAAATTTTATAAATTTTATCTTTCAAAATGGACTTCATTTTTATATTTGGAATATCGAAATTATCCTAGGGTGAATTTTTGGTATTTTTCTGAAAACTTTCATTTTTTGATGAATAGTGAAAACACTGGGTTACTATTTAAAAACTGACTTTTTATTTAAATAATTTTTTATTTTATTTAAATTTATTTTAGGTCAAAATTGATACATATTACCTATATAAGTTCACTGTAATTCATTGGAGTCATTTTATAATAATTTTAGACATATAAAAATTTTATTGAACTTTTCACCGTCTTTTACCCACCTCCTAAGAGTGTTTGAAAATTTACATAAAACTTAATTTTACCACTTCTGTGAGTAGAATTTCGAAAATCCGAGAGACATGGTTAATATCAAGGAGTAAAATGTGGTTCAATAAGATAAAAATAATTTTTGGTGAATAGTAACTTTTTACTTTTATTTACCATAGTTAAAAGTAAATAGGGTAATTAAAGGTAAAAATGATATTATTATTACCCTAAGACATGTCCTAATTGTATTGGATAAGTGTAATTCGACCAAAAAAAACCTTAGGAATAAAATATTACCCTTTAGGTCCACTTGGATTAGATTAGGACATTTATTATTATTATATTTAAAAAAGAGTTAAAATAATTAAAATTAAAGTTTAATAAATAAAACATTTTTAATATAGTGTAATTCATAAGATAAATTCGACTATAAATATTCATTAGAAAGATAAAAATATTTCCTACCTAATGGTATTTTATTTATAAATTTTAGACATTAAATAAGTTAAGTTATTTATGACACAATGGTGATGCAGTAATTACCTAAATAATGAAATATTAAAACAATTGATATTATAAATACCCAAATAAATCTAATTTGAGACTTTTTATAAATTACACTAATTTTATAAGTTAATATGACATGTTAGTATTAATTTAATTAACTTTTTTTGAACTAATCATGCTGTTATGAGTTTCACAAAAATCAATTACCAAATAGTGTCAAAATTGACATAAAATAGTTTTTAAAACAAATATTATATTATTAATTGTTATTATATTTCTAAAAATCTGAAGTTAGGCCAAATGACTTAGATAAGGTTATATATGTTAATAATGAACCACTTGGGGTTCTTTTGTCTGGTTATAGTAAGTTTATTAACCATATTGTGTAAGAAAACAAGAAGACACAGTAAAAGTTAAATTATTTAACTTCGAGTTAAATCTAAAAGATAAGGTTAAAATAGTAACCTAAACTTGTCTAAAACCTGTTGGTTGAGAGGATTTAGACCCATCCCCACTTTATATTTAAAATAAATTAATTTGGAGCTATTATAAATCGAATATGACTTTATTATAAAATAATATTTTAATTTTTTCCAAAGGTGCCCCTCTCCTCCCTTATAAAAAGGTCACCCCTTACCTCTTCTCTTAACACCCTTTTGAGCCTTGAATCTCAAAAAAACCCTGTGCATTTCTATTCTACACTTTCCTATAAACATTCTTGAGGTTATTCTATTTTCAAAAGACCAACTCTACTTCCTTAAGAGGAAGCTTAAAGGAGGTGCGTCGAAGAAGAGGTAATCTCTTCTTCCGATTCTCTCAAGTTTCTTTCTTCTTCTACTTATTCTTATTTAGTTGTCTCATTATAAAGTAATAAAATCAGTATTACTTATATACTGATATGTTATTATAAATATGAAACAACCCTATTTCACCTTCTATCCATCCTATAGAAAACGAAATCACCGCGCCTGTATACGTACGGAATACCGTCTCCACGCCGTGGTGTAATCTATTTTCGACCAACACCTTACTTGGATGGGTATAATGGTGTAAATAAATAACAATATATGATTATTTTAAAGTGATATTGATTCTGAAATATTATACATACACTTCAATAAAATTCCACGATCATGGGAATGGTATCATCGCTTGTGCGTACGTACGGACTACCGTCTTCACGACACGATGAGATTCATTCTCCATGTTAACCATTCATGAATGATTATAAATTATATATAATAAGTAATCATAAAATATATTACATAATAATTATATTGGATTTATTTATACATATATTTATTTCATCTACTTAATTCCATTCAATTTAATAAGGAAACGAAAACAGCGTTCATGCGTACGTACGGCCTACCGTCTCCATGAACGGTGTATTTTATTCCATTTATCGATCTATCATATATATATATGTATATTCTGAATATATATTATATATAAATCATTTTTTACATTATTTAATTAAGTAAATCCGGATATAAGTAATAATATCAAGAACAACAAGTCGAAACACGTACAATAAATGAAACGATTTTACCCAAATCGCTGCATTTACATCGAATTTTACGAAAGAACGGGTAATATAAAGTTATAAGTAAAACATATATGATATCATAACAATGAATATGATTCTGTAATAATTCAATGACATTATTTATATCATTATACAGGAGGTTCGGATACGTATAAAGTATATCGGACCTAAGGTAAGGGATAATTTTGCAATCTCATTTTTATCCGAGATTGTTTATTCATATGTATTTACTGGGATTATTATTATCATCCATGCCCATGTTTTCTAAAAAAATTTAATGTATGTTTAAATCCATTTTTACCCATTTATGAAATTTAACACATGTTATGAAAGGAATCTTACTTTTGTTTACCACACGAGGAACTTTTTTACTTTTTTGAAAAAAGTACGAGGAGAATGTTTTTTTAACTTATACGGCACAAATAGATTTTTACGGTTTCATAATGCCTAATTTTCATAAATTTTCCTTTAAAAGATTTCATGATTATTTTCAATAAAAGTCACTTTCTTTTAAAATTACCTGGAATTTTGTGAAAAGAAAATTATTTTGAAGAATAAAGGATATTTTCCTCAAGAATTCTTTTCAAGTGTTTTATCAAATCCATTTTCCATCTAAGATGACATTATTTAATATGTGTATGTTTCAAGTAAAATATATCTATGATTTATATGGTTTCAATTTTCTTATGATGAAATGATATCCATTTGTTTTATATGGATTATGTTATGATGGGATGATGTTTCTGAAACCCATTTTTATTCTTTGGGTTATGATGAATGATTTATGTTTATGTTGTGGCACAAGTAAGAATGATTTCATTATGAGATGGGTGGGACCTATATCTCCCTCCAATGCATTGGGTAAATATTTATATCTCATGAGATAGACATGGCTAGAACATTAAGTTAATCCGGTTCAGTGTTACAGGACTGTAACGAGGAGTGAACTCGATTCAGAAAGGGACTTTGTCCACTATGATGGTCTTGGCAGCAATGCCTTGGCTACTATGGAAATCATATCATGTGCTTAATGTTTTGCCACAATTACAAGTTTTATTTCCAAGTTATTTTATCATGATTGATGTTCTATTACGATCTATTCCTTACGTACTGCCATGTTTTATGTCATTGCTGAATATTTCGATGTTTAAACATTATGTTCATGTTTTTATGATCAAATTTATATGGTTTGTTTTATTTTCTCCATACTTACCCTTACTGAGCATTTGAGATCACCATTTTTATGTTTTCTTTTCCCTCGGATATAAATAAAGGTTTTAGGTAAGAAAAAAAGGGAAGATCTTTATGGGAGATGTTGAAGATCTTTCACCACGATTAGAATATTATATTCTGAGTTTCCAAAGACACTAAACTATTACGGTCCTTTTGTGTCTGTTTTTGTTATGTATTAAGTATTACGCAAAAGTAATGTAATGTCCATGTATGTCAATATTTGGGTCTCTACATTAGGTACTTGATTAGTTGTGGAGCTGGAGAGCATGAGACCAAGTTGTGGCTTGCGATGCTGAGGAGTTGTTTGCTTTGCTTTATTTTGTACTTGGGTTTAGTACTATTGTATTATATCATTGAAATTTGTTTGTATGTTTTCCTAGACATATGTATCATGCATAATTCATATATATATATATATGTGCTTAAGTTTATTATTTTCTAGTCATCTGTTATTTACTTTTTTATGGATTATTCATGCTTCCACTTTTTCTATTGTTTTCTTCCATTGAGTTACTCTGCCAATGAGGGCATAGTTTCCCCACTATCACACCCAAGTCCCTCACTGCTAGTCGGAAGCCTCTAGCATTTGAGGAAATGCACTTTAGTCCATGTGACCAACCGGGTACAGGGCCCCTCTGGGTGTCTTCTGGAACCGAGAAGTTCAACATGTGGCTCTGCCCACTACACGTGAAGCCCACTATGACTCCTAGCTGACCTCCTCTACCTCCCAAGCTCTACACCTCTGACCCTATGTCCTGGGGTCATCCACAGGAGGGTCTTCCCTACTTGGACCTCTGCGTCATCTGCCTACTACCTCCTGGAGATGACTCGGCTACCTGTCGTCCAGTGGTGTCTCTCACCATCGGTGCAAGCTCATATAAGAATCTCTCCACCAAAAATGCTCGCTCGAGCACTCCATACCATGTTGGGATATTCAATGATATCATCGACACACTGAACTCAAACTGGAGACCCTGCTCAAAGGTTTAGGCCCTAAAGAATGGGTCTCGTACCATGTCAATGGAGTAGTGTGAGAGGTCACTGAATCTCACCGAGTACTGGGCTACTGATAAGCCACCCTGCTGTAAGTGAAGAAGGTCATGAATATTCATAGAGCATAGTGTCGCTAGGATTAACTTTGCTCTAAAGAGGCTCTCAAAGTCCATCCAGGTGAGGTTCACCTCATCATGTAACTAAAGCATCAGGCTCCACCATCTTCCTATCATTCCTAGAAAAGGACTAGCATCTAGGACCACCATTTTCCCTATTGGTGTCCCAATTAGGCTGAAAACTTGTGTCATAGCCTCTAGCTAGTCCTCAGCTGCATGAGGATCCATCTCACCTAGAAATCTCAGAGGCCTCTACTACTGAAACTCATTTAATGCACTCAGTCGGTGTGCACCATTCTCCAGTGGGGCTAGTGGAAACTGCTACCCAACAGGTGGTGGTGCTGCTGGTTCATAACCCGAAGGTACTAACACAGTAAGAGGTCCCCGCACCAAAGACTCATTGCTCGGTGGGCCTTCATCGTCTACACTCTTAGGAATCCTGGTTGGATATCTACGCGGTGGCATACTTAAAAGAAATAGGTGTGCCACGGTCAATAAGTTATACCTGGTGATCTGACTCAAATAGATATCAAAGTAAAAACATTTACAAAACACACACAATCAGTGTTTTTGTGTACCAAGTCAGAAATCAGAATTCAGGGTCCTGGTATATGGATATGTTGGCCACCGCACTAATAGTGGAGACCCTAAACCAAAAACCACACTCAAAACACTTGATACAATTTCTCCATTGGAAAGATCATAGTCCATGTTCTTTGGTAGAACTGACTCCTCTAATACCACTTTGTCACAACCCGTCCCCCGGGGCCCAAGCCGTGACTACCATAAGCCTTCCTTTCATAGGCTAGGGGTTGGAGACTAGCACCAAAAAGGCGTATCCCTAAAACAGGAAGTCATTGCCTTTAATCATGTACAAACACATAGTTCAAGAACACAACAAGATGTAACCACGAAGTAAAACTATAGTAGTAAAGGTGTGTACTAAAAGAAAAGGGGTCAGAATACAATCCCAACTGAAAAGATACAACTACAACTAAAAACACAAAACAAATCCTGAGATCGTCCACTGAGGATCCTACCTGAAGAGTAGGTACATCTCGTCTCCACAGCTCTACACATCAACTGTCATCATCGTCCACTATCAGGTCCCATCTCCCCGAGTCTCAGTCAAGGTTGTCTATCATATACACAAGACACAACAAGGTGCGGGTGAAGCTCATGTAGGGGTGAGTATAACAATACCCAGTAGGGACCCCAATACCCTTGAAGGTCTCTCAAAATTCCACAAAAAAACCTACAAATCATGATCTCAAACACAAAACACAAATAAAAAGACTCAGCTCAAAACCAAGTATAACTAAAGTATAGAAGTACAGATGATTAGTCATAAATCTTGATTATATTATTCTATCAAGAGGAACTACTACTGAACATACGAAGTCTAACACACACAGGATCAATATGTATTAACCCCCGATGACCCACACAGGATCCAACCCACCCAAGATCGATAGGTACTAACCCCCGCAAGACCCACACAGGATCCAACCCAACCGGGATCGATAGGCACTAACCCTCGCAAGACCCACACAAGATCGGTATATTGTTGATACATGACGGGCTGATCTAAGGCGGTCCTCATCGGGTCACGCATTACTGATCCACATAGGGTCGCTAGAATTATGATTCACACAGGGTCTCTATAATGGTGATCCACACCAGGTTGCTAGAATACTGATCCACACAGGGTCACTAGGTGTTGATCCGCATAGGTTTTCTAGGTACTGATCCATATAGGATCTCTAGGTGCTGATTGACATAGGACCGTTAGGTGCTGACCCACACAGGATCGCTCGGTACTAACCTCCGTATGATCTATCTTCAACCTCCAACTCACAGCCGGCCACTGGATTACCACTCATAGAATGCTTGTTTCCAATAGAAACTACTCCTCAATCCCTCAGTTGTTTTTCAACTAGCACGAAGTCCCACGAAAAAGTTACCCAACGATATGTCACATTATAAGGGTTCCAAAGTAACCAACGGCACGTCAATCGGATGCCTGGTTTGTAAGTTATTGGCATTTCGGTGTCGAGGGCCCGGTTGGATTCGGGGTTGATCCAACCTATACATACTCAAATTTTCTCCAAAACTCTCATGGAGAATCTCAAAATTATCTTCTCGTTCTAAGGATCCCAACATCATAGAATGTTCATCAAACGAATGTCTGGTTCGCAAGATATGACCTTTTGAGCATATCAGGGCCCGAGAGGGGTCTGGGTCTGGTCCGACCCAGTCGGACCGACCCAGTACGGGTCGACCCTTCCCGGTTCGGGTCCGACCCGGCCCAGCCTTGGCGCGACCCGCATAGGGGATGCATGGTCCGCCTTCCGAATGGCTCAAAGATCTATTTGGCTCTTTAAATGGCGGAACCAGGTGGAACCACCTCATCACCCCCAGGGACCGGGTCCCCTCCTTCACCATAGCTTTGTAACCATGGCCTTCTCACCAAAACGCATGACAGCACGCCGCCTACTACCTCCGTGGTCGGCCAAGAGTTGTCCGCCTATCTGTCCGCTACGGCGCCGAGTGGCGCCACCTCCTTCTGCAGCTGGTGGGCACCAGCCACCGTCTTTGCCTGCTGGCATCAGTTATCAACGCCTCCGCACCGGTTTCACGCTGGCAGGACTTTTATGGGTCACCGGATGGGCTCTGGTAGTCCATTATTCCTTCTAGATGCACCTACGGGCCTTTCGGGATGCCGCTATCATTGTGTGCCTCCCGATTTCTTCTTTCTATGAAGTTGGAAATTTTTCCCCCGAAGAACACAACATGAATAAAGAAGATAAGGGTCTAGACTTGTTCATTTCTCCTACACCCTCCGCATTAGCATTATAACAATCATGATATTATTAAATTCATCAATGATAATCTTTAATAAATAAACCCCCTACCTCGGATTTTGTTGGATACGTCATGGTGGTGGAAGGAGAATCTGCGCTTGACAAAGCCATCAACGTTCATCATTCCCGATTTGATTCCTCTGACGTTGCTGCCCAAGCTTTCGTTCCTTGGTGGAAGTCACCGCAACACTTCGTCAGAGGTTCCTCACCTTTGTGTCAAAATCCCACGCCTGAGATTCTATTAAATAGATGGAGGATCCAAATGTGTTGCATGAAATTAATGCGGTTTATTTATGAACCACATTAAATGTTACAATGTTGAGGTTACAAAATAGAGGAGTCAAGCCATTAAATGTCTTGACAAGTAATGGGTCCCACCAAAGACGCTCAACAGTTTTGGAAAAGAAATAAAATAACTTTGTTAAGTTATTTTATTATTATTTTTGTGAAGTCCAAAATTTATCTTTTTCTCCCGACCTATTGATGTCAAAGTAAAGACTCCCTTAAGCAAATCCCGACACTACGTATTCAACGGTGCTCTCATATTTCAATTTTGAGCACCGGTTCAAAAGTTATAAAATTACACTCATACGTTTACTGAACGTGCCTTAAAAAAATTCAAAAATCCATTCCGGGCACACCGGGCCTCAAAATCACATACCATTAATTTTTTTAGACTTTTAATAATCCCAAATAATTTAAAAAAATTAAATGGAATTTCTGTGTCTTTAGAGATATTGGTGGATCGTTCAAGGACTACCTCTCAATATTTCAAGTACTCTACTCTATACAGTGGTGACTTGGTGTACTTTCTTCAGACCTCGTGACCCCCTTTTTGAAAAATCTCCTTGAGTGGTCACTATAATAGAGATGGATGGAAGAAGGGATGCGATTTGTACACTGGTATTGCAGTATATCTATAGACCCTTGGGTCACATTGGATGAACTATTGGAAGTTCGATGGTGCCAATGTTCAACCAGGCGAGATGTCAGGTGGCAATATATATAAGTACCAGTGTGGATGTTCTATCGATTGGTTTGTCGTCTTGGATGAGACTACCAACCATGTGTGGTGCCGCTATGAGGTGGTACTGAAAGGTACCATGCTGATATGTGGCACATATACACTTCGATCTTATTAAAATAGTTAGTAAGTTGTAAGTAGTGAATACTTATAATAGTTTAGTCCTTATAAGAATAAGGTTCTAAACCCTTATAGATTAAGTAGACCATAGGGTGAGGTTCAAATATATTACCCTTTCTAAAGGGTAAGGAAGCCTCACTATTCCTATTTACTATTCTAAGGACTGAATGAACTATTCTAAGTGTGGAACTGGATTCACTATTCTATGTTCATTGAATCTTGGGTATTAATCAGGTAGACAAAACCATGAGCATTGGGAACCCATCTCTAAAATCAAGATCTGGTTATTCTTCTATTCCTACTTGAAAAAAAGCAAGTAAAGAAGGTGAAAATAAATATAAAGAAGAAATAATCAAGAGAAGAATACTTTTGATGGGGGGGATTTCTTTTCATATCTATGATTCATACCCTTGTGATTCTAATTTCCTTATTTTATGGAGAGAATGAATTGGTATAGAATCTAGTAGAAATCCTAACCCTTTAAAAAGGTGTTACTTATATGTCCAGGGTTTAGAACCTTCTGTTATCTCAGTTTATCATTTAGGGATGCTTTCAAGGAGGATCCCTACTCTTTGTGCCTCTCACTCAGTCATTCAGGAAGCATCACCTTGGGCCCGGTTTACCAAGCCTGGTCTCGATGTGGAAAGTGCATGCAAACACTGATCCATCCATCTTGTTTTCTATGACTGCTCCATAGTTTCAGTATAATATAGGTAGTATCTTGTTTTCTTGGCCTCAGTTAATATGGCCTCTAATTGACCAGAAAAAAGAGAAGTGAGAGAGGACCTTGTAAGCTAGGCCCCTTTAAGCTATTTCTAAATCAAGTTCCTAGTTTTTTCCCAAGGTCAAGCTAAAAGTAAAGTCGATAGCCCCATATCTTTTCCAGTAGCTTAGGCCCTTCCTGTATAGAACCAAGTGAATTGTATCTTTCTTTTCATTGCATTAAGTGACCTTCAGAGGAGTTACTTTCTACCTTTGTAAGGCTTGGTACTATTTCATTCAATTCATATGATCCTATAGTAATCAGATGACTATTTGCAAAGAAATACCTACTTGACTAGTGTTGCTTAGCTGACAGTGAAAGTTGGAGTTCCCTCTCCCTATCTTGTATCACCTATTATCATTTCTTAATATTCTTCCCTTCCCTTCCAACCATGCAATCTCAAAAGTACTCTATAAACACATATGCGCTTCCATGAGTCCAGGTGCGAAAGATTCCATTTTCCAAAGAAAAATACATGAAAGAATAGGTATTACAAGACCACATTCCATGATATTTAACTATGGATCAAAATACATGGGCATCAAGTACTCTTCTAATAATGAGTACTCTAATATAATAGTCATCGAATCGATCTTCACTATCCAAGCCTAACAAGTTGCCTAACTGGGGCCACTAGTCAAAAAGTAGTCCTATACAGAACCACTATTTGCCTTAAGCTCTCAAAAAGGCCTCAATAGTCTTACTGAGACATCTAGGAAACACAATAGTAGTACGATACATCAATCATCTCTGACCCCAATTCCACTGAATATGGGATTTCCACACCTGGGCATGAAAAGGGACAAGCCTCTCAAAAGAAAGGGGAGAGTAGTACTCTACTCTAATAGTCACATAGGAAAGATCATGACTCCAATACCCCTTAGAAGTGTGTTTTTTGGCACCCACTATATCAGCATCCTATGAATTTATATTATAAATAAAAAGTTGAATCTATATTGGCTTGGTCTTACACGAAGCGTACTTCTTTATCTGTTGATCTGGTTCAAGTGTTTGATGAAGGGGTGTTGAACCGAATCCGTAGTTCTATTTTAAAATCAATATCATTATAATATAGGTAGTAGAATGACATTACAACCTTCTATTTTTCAGTAGCTTAGGCACCTAGGCCTTCATATGATAGTTTTGTTCTGGCACCTCGATTTGCTTGCCTTGCTCCTCTACACCTAACAGAATGTGGTCTCCTCTGCAGACACTTAATTATGTTGAATAGGAATTGAAACAAATACAGTTGACTACTATACTACTAGATGATTAAGCTAAAGGGCCACAAATTCCAGTTTTATCCCCGAACCGTGCCTCACCATCCCCCCATTCTGTACTGTCTTCCCTCAATTCCAACCAGAGAGGTGGTTAAAGGGGACTAAACAAGAAGCCAACAGATGATCTCCCTACCTGATCTATGACCACTGTTTCACATTAGCATAACCGTTTTATTGTTGGTCAGTGGGTATGTAGTGAAAGGCCAATAGAAAGTAGTGAACAAGGCAAAAGAACCATATAGAGATGATATTGATGCCTCTCCTCCCTTCGTATGATCGATTCCCTTGTCCCAATCACTACACTATATGAAAGAAGAAATGGGGAATGAAATATCATGTATGATTCTTGCTTCTATATTGAACTTCTTGTTTGAAAATATGGTCCCTCACACTTGAAAGAGAGCAGGAAAAGAATGATTAATAGCTATTAAGCCTATAACTCCAGCTAGATTAGGAGGTAAAAAAGTGCCTGTTAAGATCCACCCCAAAACCAAGAGAGAGACTATTCCTTTTTCTACGATGCTAGTTCTGATACTTATATATATTGTTATTGATATTCAACTGGGATAGACACTTAAATCTAAACTAGACCTAGCTAAAAGGGGTGAAGGAAATCTTTTAGGAATGTTAGATGCGAGAAGCAGGAAATCCATAGGGAATGAAAGACTACTTGAAAGAAGGGCGTAAAGGCAGATAGTCTTATCCGCTCACTTAAGTCATTTTTTCTTGCTTTTATTTTAAGTGGAAATATGGGAATTAATACTTGAAGTCAAATCAATATGAAGATAAATCTTTCTCCTAACTAGAAAGAAGCAAAGGAATGAATGAGGGAAAGAGGGTTAGGCACATAGGTCATATTTAGGTTATTCCTAGATGACAAGGTTAATGAAGACTAAAAGACTAGATAAGACTCAACGATGATGAAGCAGACTAAATTTTAGTGTTGGTCTGACAGTCTTCTTGGCTTAAGGGAAGATCAGATCTTGCATACTAAAAGACTCAAATCATAGTAGTTTTCTACTAGAAAGTTGATCTTGTGTCTGAATATGTAGTTTATTTAGGTGGATTGTTCTGGTCCTAGGTTTTCTAGGTGTAGTTCTATCTGGACTGATAACTTAGAAGAAAAATATTGAAATGATTGTTCAAAAGGAATTGGTACTTATATATATTGATGGGTGCCTTTTATTTTGATAAGGGAGGAAATATGGAAAGATAAAGAATAAGAAAAAAAAGCACTACTATTGGACCCATAGATAAGATTTTATTGGAAATTCCCCAGACTCTAGATACTAAACTTTGCATACCCCAAAAAATAGGACTTTGAAAACCTAGAAAGAAGATTGATACCTTGCACGTACCACTCTCCCACACAGTCCGCATTAAACAATAGAGAATCTCTTTAATCTCTATTGTTGAATCCATGCTGTTCCCCCATCTTTCATAGTCATTCGATTGCTCAGATTCTTCTCAATTGTTTGTATACTCATTCTCTTGAAAGGATGGATATATGGTTGGTATAATTTGATTTGAAAGATAAAATCCATCCAAAAAGGAAGGAATTATCTCTCTTATAGAAAGGAGAGAGGCGTATTGGAATTTAGAGGGTAGAGAACTATATCAGGAAAGCACAGAATAGGAGTGGGAATGATAATGGGAAGAACTACGTTGAACTTGATTGAATTTTTAGGAAAGGAGGAACATGTAACCTCTTCTAAACAAAAATATTATGATTTGGACCACAACCATTCAAATACCTATTCAAAACATGTAATGGCTCTCAATGTATGATGAATTTCACAGAATTATCTTTGAATCAAAATGAAAAATCCTTAACTTTTCACAATTTTACAGTACAGGTAACCCAGTTATACATCTCTAACTTTACGTTAGGGAACTTTGCAGACATGCTACTGATAGAAATCTCTACATGAAACGCAACTATTTCAGTGGAGTCTCAAGGGAGGAGCTTTGCAATGGTTTTCTCATTTGAATAGTCAGAAAATCTGCACCTGGATAGAATTATCTATGGAATTTCTTAAACAATATTGACATAATTTAGAACTAACTATGGATATATGTGTCCTCCTAGGAATGAGCCATAATACCAAGGAATCATTCTAGGAATGTTCTCTCAGATGGAAAGATTATTCAATTCAAGTACATCCACCTATTAGAATATCCCTAACTGTTCATACAAACTCTCATGGGGGTATACTTTGATAAAATGTGTTCCATTGTCACCATAAAATTTCCCCAACTCATCCAACATGGTTGATACTAATATCAAGAAAGGTCGCATATCAGGAAACTTCATCCAAAGAGGATGAGAATCATCATACTATGCCAAAAATCTAGTAGCAAAGAAGCCTGAGAAAAAGGATTCGCAGGTTGCATCCTTCCCACATTGTCGTACAATAAAACACCTATTCAACAAGCTCCAATAAAGCCAACACAGCTCGTGTAAAAATATCTTTCACCACCTAAAATGGTTCGAATAAATCATCAGAAATAGAATGTTAGAAGGAATTGAGTCTTCACTACTTTGGCCATTACTATGGCACAAGCTTACAAACATTTTCTAGAAGCAGGAAAGATTGCACCAGTTCCAAAACTACCTATTCAAAACCCACCAACCAAAAATTTCAATCCTAATCAATGGTGTATTTATAATTTTTGTAAAACTAGGGCATTACATTTAATCTTTTTTTCACTCAAGCTAGGTACTCTTTGAAGTTCGTGTCAGGACTTTCTGGATTGTCAAATAGTTGGAAAGGAAGTGGTGACACCACAAGGACAGACTAATGTTACAACCCCCAGATCACAGAGCAGTGAATGTCCTATCAAATGATGAGGAAATTCAAGAACCCAGTCCTTTCATTGGACCTCTCGATATAGTAGTAACTATCACAATGGACCAAGAGGGAAGGTAAGTCTGTCCCGAGGTTGGAAATCAGGCGAATCCATCTTGTGAGGAAATACATGAGAAACATGGACTTTAACAAGTTTTGGAAAGAAACAACAAAGCATTTATGATCAAGTAGAATCTCACAAAAATGACTTCCATTTTTTCATAGGGTATCAATTTAATTTCAAGGATGAATAATAATTCTGCAGGTCTCAACCCTTTCACTTATCAATGAACGGATACTTCCTAAAGGAGGGTGCTTCAAAGCCATACTGAGACTTTCCTACATGGTCAGTGGATGGGGTGATGAGTTTTCATAAAAAGAGGATTCCATCTTCCTAAAGAATAGTCTAAATATCTGACTTCTCAAATCCAAAATTTAACCATGGATCCACCCATGAATGATCGGAACAATATTCACTAGCTCCAGTTCCCGAATCAAGGATATGATTGCCGTCAAAGACAAGCCAGGGCATTATCCTAAGGTTGAAAAGCAGACTACACTAGGAATCCTTTTAGATATACAGTCTTGGTCAAAAGGCATGTTGGATGACACCCACATCAGATCACAAAAATATGGGACATTGATAACTTCACCATCGATGAACCAATAGTGGCCATGGAAGGGTTCATTCCATAGATGGATCCCTGATGATCATCTCACCTACCACGACCTCCCCAAGTGATCTACCCACCAGTAAACATTGTCACAATGTCAGTCCTAGAACAATCAAGGGTTGAGCCAATAGTTTACTTGCCATTTCTCTCGATGGCTCAGCCTTCTGCAGCACTACCAGAAGCATATTCCACCTCTTATCCACTAATAACCAAATCAGACCAATTCTTCATAGATATTTCCAACTTGTTTGAAGGATAAGTGCTTAAAAAATACTGTTAGGGTCACCTTAGGTGACATATCTAACTTCCAGTACCAATGTGTATAACCTCACCACTTCTTAACCCAAACCCGATGAAGGGTCCACTCCTTGAAGTATTTTGATGACACCATCAAGTGGAATTCCTCTAGGGTCAAAACTAACTCCTTGGTTTTCATGACCATCCTCAACCTCAAAGATAAGGATTCAAAGTTCTTCCCCTCCCGAACCAAAATTCTATATTTGAGAATTGGGAAGCAAGAGGCATCCACCTAACTCTTTCATAGTGTTTTTACCTACAATGGTCTAACGTAGAAAGTACCTTGTAACCAGCCCCTCCTACCTGAAATATTGTATATAATCTCAAAATAGAGTACTTCTCAGTAATATTCATTAGTTCATAGGGTTTATATAAATTCTTGATAGCCTTAGCAGATAAGGCACATGAATTAGGTTCACCGATATCCCTCAAACCTGAAAATGATTTGCAAAATCCCTAGCCCTAGTCATAGAGATAAATGTCTTTTGGGTTGATATAGTAACCCCTATGTTAGACAAAACATCAGAATAGACATGCTCCACCTTCTCAATAGTGGTGATTACATCATCACCTATAATGGAATAATCATTGAATAAAACACCAGGGTGAACATTCTTGGCGCAATACTACACCACGACGTGGTGATATGGAGCAAAGAGAGGCCATGGTGAATAGTATCCGAGAGTTTGACCATCCATGAATGTGACCCATTATTTTTATTTAATAAAAGAGACCTCAAACATGGTGCTATCAAGGGTAGTTTCCATAACACTAGAATAAAAAAAATCATCGATATGACTTTATATGCTAGAATACCTATAAAGTCTGGTTATCTATTGAAGAACTAAGAGGGGATGTGGATGAATTTAGATCAAAAGAATAAACCATCATCTTTACAACTAGTCTATCCATAGGAGTTGTTTGATTAAATATGGAGTGAATAAGCCCCTGACGAGAGGTATGACTCCAAGTTTTCCCCTTTATATGATGGTTCTAAATCTAGTGAAATGGGAGGTCAGACAGGTACTCTTTCTATATAGTGATCCTAAAGTGAATTCAAGCTGATACATTCTTCCAAGGCCTGTCACCAAGAAGTCCACTTTCAAGAGTTCCATTTCATATCCTATAAAATCTATCACATTCCTACTTTGAGTGCTCTACCTGTTTGACAAAACAAATAAAAAAGTGATTGTATCATCTTGTCTGGGAACGAGGGAAAGTCCCCTATTCCATGGTTTTTCAAACCCCAGGATGTGATGAGTCCTACAAAATCTCTCTTAACCTCATGCCACCATACCAAACCACCACCTGAATGTCGAGTCTTTCCTGGGAAAGAGTGATAAGACATGGTAATCCTTCTTATATTCCCAAATATAGAAGGGAATGTATGAGCTCTGTATGTGAGCTACCGATGCTAGATTCAGCCCCTCCTATATATGAATGATGAGAGAAACCTTTATTATTTGTATCACACTAAAATGGTTTCTAGATAAGATATAAGAATGGTATAGGATTGGAGAAAGGGGAAGGGAACCACTCCAACTAGTATGTTTTTGTCCAAAAAGATATACATTCTCCCTCCTGCTAAGAGTCCAATGGATCACTTCCTGCCTTGGCCTCTAAGTCTGAATCCCAATAACTTTATTTTCTATAGAATTATATTTCTCCAAAGTGGGGATCCCTCTATATCTTCCTCTATTGTTTTGAGTCCAAGTCATTGTCGAGCTAGGAATCCTAAAAGGTTCTACGAGTCTCCCTGCCAGGCCCCCTACACCTTTGGTTTCGCTGTCTAAACCACTACACCAGATGACATACATATATTCCAAAGACGACTCGTCCAACTCAATTATTAGAATATAATAGGCCCCATATGATTCAAAAAGTAGGGTTGTCAAATCCCTAGTTGGGGAAGGTGGGAATCACTTTCAGTGCCTTGTTTCTCCCAAACGTACAAAATAAGAACCTTAATAGTTGAGCCTGCTTCTGTTTTCCCCATTTCAAATCATGAAAGTAGCCTACACCATATGCATAAGAGTGGGAGGATTTATGAAAAAATAATAAAGAAGGTCATAATTTTTAATTTATATAAATAGGACAACTCCCCTTCCGTTACATTGTCTCCTTTCCAAGGGTCTGTTTGCCAAATCAATGCAATGAATCCATCCCGAAGAGCTGGGGGATGATCCACACCCAGAGAAAAATAATTACGAATACAAAGACGGATACTTATAAATATTGATGGTTGAAATCCTATCAGATAGGATAGGTCCAATATTTATTTGTGTCCCCAGTGATATGATAGTACTAGACCAACGGGGCATTGAGTACAGTGCCCGATCATCCCCCTTACAAAGCAAGGTTACATTTTTATCCTCAGTTCCTCTTCCTTGTCCTCTAAGTCTACTTTCTCTTCTGAGCAGTCATAGGTCCATAAGTGAAAGGAAAAATGGCCGAGTGAAGAAAAGAGAATGGTAAGAATTAGTAATAAGATTAATTGGTAGTCGACCTTCATGCAGAGCGGAGAAAAGTGAGTTAGTCTCTGTCCGCTTGAGCTAAAAGGTAAGAATAACTACAGGTTCACGAAGTTGAAATGAGGGGGAAAAGGTAATATTTTCTATGTTATTTATCCTTATCAATGAAATATATTGCTTTAAATTAGGCTCTTAGACCTTCCCTAGCCTCTGATCTTTATTCTGATTCAACACAGAACTATTTTCATATTTCCATGACTACATATGAATACTATTTTGATGATTCAAAA
This sequence comes from Viscum album, assembly GCA_963277665.1. NCBI lineage: Eukaryota > Viridiplantae > Streptophyta > Magnoliopsida > Santalales > Viscaceae > Viscum > Viscum album. The sequence continues at coordinate 406,031,769 of OY728148.1, read as the reverse complement.
GAAAGGTCCAACAGCCTAGAAGGATAGGAATCATGTGATGTTCCTTCATCTGGAACTACTGGAATTGGGGTGGTCAACCACCCAGTGAGCCATAACTAATAGATAGATGGTAAATCTCTATATAGAGAGGAAAAAACCTCCAAAATATATAAGTACCATCCTACCAAGAATGGTAAGGGGATCTAGACTGAATCCCAAATCCAAGATATCAGGTTATGAACCTACTAGACCTACTAGTTATTGAAGATACCATTTGAGGGTTCCGATGGAAGATCCTAGATCAAATGGTTGTGGATATGGATCTTATAAGGTGTAAGATCTAGGATAAAAACCAAGGGTGATTTCATTTTATTAAATAATAAGCTACTCTCTTTTAGGACTATTTCTTCTATACCTATTTTATGTAATTATGTATTTAGAAGGATTTTCCCATCCTTCTAGTTCTTCGAATAAACATGTGAAACCTCTTCCTCTCCCCAGCTACATCTCCATATCAGTTGAATGGTCTCATCAGCCTAAGATACTTCCAATCACTTATGGTCAACTTTCTCCTTTGAAGTAAAATCTGAGTTCACATGTGTGTTCTTCCACATGTTAGTCCATCTACTCACCCACCCACTTTATCCATAAAATCAAATTTGGATTCAACTTCATCCATGGAACCTTTTTGAACATAGGGAAGTAGATAGAGAGATCACACCGCTTAAGAAAACTGGAGGAGCCCTAATCAATTAAATGAAACTATTAGAAGAGTAATGAAAGTTGAGTGACATATTTTAACATATAATGTTAAGTATATAACAAAGTGGAGAGCTTGAGATCACCCAATGTGGGATGAAAATTTCTATGCATAGAATAAGTGGACATCCCTCTTCAGGGGATAGATATACACTAAAAAATAATCCTTGGCCAATAACCATTAGAAGCATTCAGAATCGAGGATTAGTCTAAACTCTAGCTATTAAGCTTTATCAAATAAATAATATAGATGAGATGGTATTTATATATATTGATAGATACAGAGAGAATGAAAAATGGGGAGTGGCTAGAATCAAAAAAGAAGCCAAAGGAAGTGATATTCATACAATGTTATTAAATAAAAACAATGCTAATTCAGTTTATGAGGACCTCTTCATAGAAGGAGGGGAAGAAGATCAGGCCACAAAGTGGAAATATTTCGGCAAAGTGCGCAAGAACAATGAAATGGATTGATCCCTAAAAAAGGGTACATATGAAGCTTGGGGAATCCAAGTTCCCATGCTTATAGAAGAGAAGGTAAGGTCCTATTAGGGTAGAGTACTAACATTCCCATCCTTCTGATACTTTTAATTGAGTTGAACCCTTCTAACACTAATAGTAAATAGCAATAGCATCAGCCGCTAACACTTCTTTCTATGCTAAGAATATTATATTACTATTGACTATTAGAATAGAATAGAATAGAAGATGGGAAAAATCCAAAGAGGAAGACAGATAAGAAGTAAGAAGTTATAATAGAGGTAGGTTCTAAACCCTTATATATAAGTATCTTCTACTTATATCTAAGGGTTATATAGGGTTAGGGGATAGGAAGGTTCTTTTTGTGATTGGACGAATGAGCTATTTGGTAATTCGAGATTGGTTATGTCTTTCCTGTAGTCATGCCCAGTTAAAAAGACTCAACTGAAGAGGAATGGTAGTCTCCATACAGAATTAGGTTTGACCCTTGATCTCTTACTAATATTTGGTGAGGGGAATCCTCAAATTCAAAGAGAAAAATGAATAACTAGGTAATAAGAAAGAAGTGAACCGGAAAAAGGAACTAAATATAACAATAAGAAGAAAGACTGAGATATATGACCAAAAAGGACTTTTCATGATATGGAATCTTGGTTATTCATCTATAAATGTCCTAGGATCAAAAGTCATATCCAAAAAACTAACTTTCATTCTGATCACGACTTTCAAAAAGAAAGAAGAGAAAGAACTCGGAGTTGGTGCCTACATAAGTGGTTTCTTGCTTACCAAGACATCCCGAAATGATCCTCTAGTTAAATTAGTAAGATTCAAAAACAAGATATGGAACAAGATCATAAAAATTAATAGGAATGAAATGAATATAGATCTTATATGAACTACTGGGAATGTCATAGTAAAGAAGTAGAGTCCTAACAAAAGAACTCAACCTGAACTATCATGAAAGACTGGGATACGTTCCATATATATTTAGTTTTTTTTTTCTAAAAATCACTCATAGATCTCTACTCTAATATTAGTGGACATAATTCGGAAATATGGAAAAAATTTCCACATTCCATTCTCCTGAATCTATTTGAGATGGTTCAGATAAGCTGATTCAGAAAGCACCTTTCTTCCCGGATAAAATAAAGATGCTCGTATCTGATTGATTTTTTCAAGGAAATACTGAAAAGAATATCTGTTGGCAACCTCGATATGATTTTCAATTTGGATTTGGGTCTCAAAAAAGGATTCTAAAACTTCATCATTATATGTATAACCTGGATTCCTAATCGATAATTGAGTTACCGTCTTCGAAGAGTAGGGGGGTTGAAGCTGGGGAATCAGAGGTTGTTGATTGATGTTGGCTTCGGAGCTTGCACCCGACGATGACTCAACTAAAGGTTCACACAGTTCAAAATGATATTATATGCCTAAAAATGTAGCATATAATTAGTTAAGGGATGATTCTAGGAGTGATTTCATATTTTACAAGGCTATAGTTCCTAAACACCTCATCTTGATGAGGTTGAAATAAAGGGCTCATGTGCTGAGTACTCTACTCTAATAGTCAAGTCACTATTAGAAGAGTACTGATCAAACAAAGAATTCAAAATACAAACCCCACCAATGAAAAAGTTCCTTATCCCTATCAGTGAAGAACCATAGAAGCATAAAGCCACTAATTTTTTATAAATAAGAGTCTTTCTTACTAGGAAAACTTTATTCATCCTTATGCCACTAATGGGCCAGCGCTTGTCGTTGAATCTAGCTTGTCTTTATAGGATAGACCCATTTATTAAATAAATATATATAAGTACCATCCCCTTACCTTATCAGGTTGAGTCCCAACCCTTGGGGTTTCTGACTGTGATTCCATAGTTTAGAGGGGGCTGATCAGTGGGATGAAAATAAAGAGTTGTAAACAGAGAGTAATCAATATAAAGTGCACTTTCCCTTGATGTCAATATATTCCAACCACCTTATGACAATAAGTGATTTTTTTACGAGCCTTTTCCCTATGCCTTTTGGCTAGCTCATCTAGACTTGGCATTGACTGGTCTTCCCCCCTATTTCAAGGATTCAGCACCTCCACTTTATGCTTTACTTCCACGCTTCGTCCATGTAGCGCTACTCAGATATGTATTGCCAATCACCAAAGCAGTGCTACTTCTAGGAGGATAATCTTGGGAACCTTCCCTTTAGTGAAAGGATCTATCCAGAGAAAGAGGGGGGGGGGATTTTCATCCAATACGCTTCCCCCTTTGGATTGATTATTATGGAGTGAACTAATTTGCTTCACACTTGACAGAAGCACTAGTCTCACATGGGTGCATGTCGGCTTGTTTGTGTTGTCTATTGTGCTCTTATCTTCTTTATACTCATGAAGGGAACTCCCTTAGGTAAACCCCCATCCTACCAGATCGAAGGTCGATCATATTTGAAGACATTTCCCTCACCCACTGAAGTACATTACCAACCGTGTTCCCCACATCTAATTGATCGAATTGAATCCTCACATCTGATCTCGCTTCCAATTCGATGATCGAAAAAAAAGATGTTATATGCCCCTGTCCACTCCTTGAGTCTTCCCAGACTACATAATGGACTTGGTGGCCCGATTGCAACCTCATGGTACAATGCTCGAGCCCTGGATAATCCAATTATTAGAAATGTCTATACTGAAAGGATTCTAATCATAGTCATTCAGTGTGTCATGTTGACACTATAGCTACAGGCTGAAGGTCATTCTTTCTCATTTAATGACCTCACTATTATCATTCCTGAATCCTACATCTAGTATTTCACCCATAGGCTATACTGTCATGAAAAGAAGGATATCTCATGGCTACTAATTTGCATGAAGAAAAACTATATTTTCTTCTATTTCTAGTTTCATCAGATCTTTTATAAATGACATTCTCAACAGCATACAACTGACGAAAATGCACAACCGGGTACTGAAAATCTACCACCCACCTAAATTTGATGGAATCCATGATGATAGAAAAAAAAATGCGATGGGCCTATGTCCTTCCGTGACAGTGTAGAGAAAACTTACCCAATTCTTCCCAAATATTTTTAGACAAGGTCAAAGTGAATCTATTTCAAAAATGACGATGTTGGTTTTCCAACCCACCCAAGCACTCGACTAAATGAGAATATAGCTTCATAGATGGCATGGCAAAGTGTATCATCCCCTATATTTATTGCACTCTAGACACCCAATCAATCCTTCTCCAAACCATTGACTGTCATAATTATACCAAGAGTTCTACCCAAATATATATGTGTCACACAAGTCACTCTCTATTGATCTACCCCATTCCCAAGTCTCTACACTCCTCTCCTTGATTAAATTTTGTATAATAAAAAGCATCGCAAATATATATAAGTACCGGTCACTGAAACTATAGTGAAATCAATCTATTCTATAAGGGATTTCATTCGCAAGTGAATCGTACCCACCAACTGAGCCATGTTTATCAGTCTACAAACCATCCTTTTTGATTTTATGCCACACAGATTTAGACTCTGGTACTTATATATATTGAAGGTTTAGGACCCTCCTTTATTTTTTTTAACTCTTGTTAAAACTCTTTATAGAACCTTGGACAGAATACTCACCATGTCATTCCTTTAAGGATGTTTTAAAGATAATATAACACCTCTAAAGATCCTATTACTGACAAAGAATAGAGTTAGGCCTTTACTGATTCTATATCTTTATGAAACTTTTTTATTTTATTTTATTGTTGATTATCTATTTCTTATCTTTAGTATGGGTCCAAAAATATTTATTTCAATTAAAAATCAAGGACTAATTTCATACTCTTCTAATAGTGTCCACATAACACCTATTTGATCCATCCTTAAAGGGATCAGGCATATGTTCAAGGAGTTACTTTGTGGAGCTCTTTTAGTGTCAGTACTCACTCTATATAGATCTGCTTTCCTAATAAATACATTCCATTCAGACAATTCGGTGGCTGAGTAGGTTTGACTTAGGAAGCTCCCTTAAGAGCCTAGTACTTATATATATTGGTTGTAAGTCAGTTTCATGTCTGCCTTTCTGCTAGAAATATCACTACATGCTTTTGACTTAGCAAATAAAGACAATATATGAACCCCTCTCTAAGTAGAGGTAAATTCTCTCCTTTATCTAGTCATCTAGAATGTAAGTAAGGAATGATACTTATATATATTGGAAGCAGAAAAGGGTCAAACATGGTATTATTTTCTTTATCTTGTGAAGGAAGTCTATTATCTAGATTATTCTGACATAGATGAGAAAGTGGGAGTTCAGACTTATAAAACGATCACTTTCCATGGGAGAGGAAAGCAGGGAAAGAAAAATCACCATTTTGGTGGTTGATAGTGGAGAAAAGGCTAGAAAAAACCTGGATAGGCATGCCTTATCATACAAAAGGATGTAGAAAGAGGAAGGCCTTGCAGGGTCTATATCACATCTCATATAGAAGAGGAATAACAGAGATGATAAGGGATAACTAACTCTATATCTCATTGGAATGAGTTCCACATTACTCAAGTTTTATCATAGATTTATTTAAGAGATAACAGGGATGGGGAGTAAGGAGAAAAGCTTCCAAATTATTTTTGAAATCTGGTACTTACATATATTGTAAGGGTAACCTTATATTATGAAAGAATATGACCCTATTCACATAGCGTTATTAGAAACATATTTTTCATTAGGGTTTCTTATAATATAAATAAATACAAGATCTGGGGGGATAAAGGGAACTATTAGATTAGAGAATTGAGGCTGGTACTTATATATGTTGAGATTTTTCCCTACAACACTTTCACACTTGCCTTATTTAAATAGGAAAGCTGGATTTAGACACTGTATTGAACTCCTATGAGTGTTGGAACTTGATTACTGAAACTGAACTACTGTATTTCTTCAAAGGATAGTCAGAAAGGATCTTAGACTACCGGTGGTCAACTTTCATAAAAGGACAGAGGATTCTCAATCCACTATCTGAATTTTTAAATAAAGACACAACTCGTCATATAAAATTAGAAGTAATAGACTAAGGTCCTATCTCTTTATAATCTAGATAGTCAGATAGTTCTTGTATTTCATGGAGGTTTGAACTTCCATTGACTACTTGTTATGCACATCCTCTTGTTTGAATGCTTATATACATAATTAGTTCTCCCTTCCAAATAGCCAAGAAATTGACATCCCTGAAAAGGTCACTACTCAATTGATTCTGTTAGACTATCCAAATGATGTTTATGGGTCTGTACCTATGGCCCATGATCCAAAGGACCCACAACTAGTCAATTCAGTATAATATAAGTAGTAACCTTACCTTCCAACCAATCAGCCAATAATGTTATCCTTACCATTCAACCAACCTCTTCAATTCTTCTTCTGCAGCATTATATAATCTCGGTTTCTTACCTTGATACCTACAGCTCAATTTGTTTTCTATTGATTGAAAGAATATATAAAATACTGCTTTTGATTTTTCTTCTTCTTGTGTTGTTTTTGAATGGAATCATAGCTGCACGAGGGAAAGCGATGTTGCCCACTCTTATCCACCGCAAAAGGGGGCTGCTTTCTTCCCCCCAATTTGACCATATCAGTACCTAAACCTGTAGAGAAAGAAGAATAATTATGTTCTGAGGTTGTGTTTCATTCCAGTAGTATATGGTTCAAAACGCCTTATTCCATCCTACCCTCCATAACTAGTATAGTGGAGGTGTTATTTGTATTGAAATAATGAATAAATGTATGAACACAAATAATGAGCAAACACACCCACTTTTATATGTGGGTTCATTTCATAATGTATTCTTGTTTTGAATAAAGAAGTGTACTCCTGTTAGTATAACATAGGTGTCTTTCTCAGTTGATGGATGGGATAAATGCCAATATCGCTTTGTAATGTTATTTTCATGTCAATTCTATATTAAATAATACAATCTAAAAAGGTAGCTCAAGACTTAGTACCATTCTTTATAATTTTCTTTATCATACTGTTTAAATGAACTTCCAGTCTGAATTGTGTAATCAATAGGAAGCATCACCCCCTAGGTTTGGGACACCTCTGATGTCGATCTACAATAATAGTTTTCGAAAGTCATTTTCTAAGGTTTTAACCAAGAGCGATTTTCCTGATTCTTTAACTACTAGGGATAATGAACTGGTTTACCTATATCATGAAAAAATCCAACACTTTAGTGCTTTCTAAAATCATCCTATATGAAATATGTATGATATGTTTGGAAAATAAAAAAGACTGATAGGGATAAGGAACTGGCTGAACGTCCACAGATTATAAAAGGTAAGACCTAATAAGAGAAATTAGCTTAGCACAACATGATATGGGATGATACTTATATATATTAAGGCTCATCCTAAAATATTATATAGATATAAAATATGACTCTACTCAAATATAATAATAGGAATATAAGAAATAGGTTCAGACCAAGTGACAGATCTTATTCTAAAATGGATGTAGTCTACAATTCAGGTACTCTACTCTAATAGAATTCATAAAACACTATTTTATTGAATATTTTATTGATAATAAATGATATAATTTCCTCACATTGTGTTAAATATGTTTATTTATAAAATATTTGGGATTAGATCGTTCATTTGAATATTTGATGAAAATTCCAGTTTTACCCTTTATAATTCACTGTAGTATTTCGAATATAAATATTTTTATATTTATTATTTGAAATTGAAAATTTTTAATAGTGTTACTAACTTAATTATCTACAACTTTTATTCAGGACACTATAGCTAAAGAGTTTAGTTGGTTGTTGAAATTGGTCCATGAAGTCAAAGTTGGGCTGGGATCGCCAGAATGGAGAAGCTTCTGTATTTCGGCCATACCTCCTTCATATGGGCCTTTATGGAGCCCAACTTTGTAGAGGGGATAGAAGACACATATCCTCACATTTGATCCTTCTGGAAGTCCGGCCAATTCACGCGTTTTGGTGGTCAAATGGGCGGTGCAAGTTGGCATAAAATATTTGGCCGAATTTCCACATTCACACTTGAAACCACTTGTAACCTCTCCTCCCCTCCCCTCTATAAATTGGAGTTTTTATCATTTGGAGGGTTTGGGACGTGAATTGGGAAGTTTAGGGCAGAGGAGAAGTGGATACACTCAAATTATCCAACCATTTCAATAAGGGTAGCTCTTGAAGCAAGGATCCCTTCGACGAAGCCTTCTTCTTCTCCTTCATGTTGTAATGATTTTGTTTATGTAATAAACTTCTTTGTTCTTCTTTTATTTCTTCTCTTTTCTTCTGTTTTGTTTAAATTTATTCTTATCTTAATATTCCTAATTGGGCTGGAATTCTTGAGTAGAAGCGTTATTGGGTTATACCCATTTTAAAACTTTGCACATGCAAAACGCTTCTACGATGATTACGTCACCCATGGAAGAGTAGTCTTTTAGTAATCGATCTATCTTCTACCCTCTTCATTTAATTATTTTGAATCAATGAGATACTGTAATTCACTTAATATGATCCATGAATTGTGTTTTTAAATTGTAAGAAACTAAGCAAGCAATTGAACAATGTACACAAAAACACGCGAGGTCGGGATTTTGTGTAAATTGTGAGAGTACGATCTTAATCTGTAATACAAGACCACATGTGATAAATTTGTAGAGTTCAAAAATAATCCCTAAACACAATTCATCCTCATTTATAGAGTGGATATGTGCCTTAATTTACCACTGACCATAAGCTAATCTTAGAACATCAATCAAAGCAGGGTGCTGCGATTGCATGTTTCGAAGTTAGCCTAAGGTTAAATTCACTTCAATCTTCGTGGTAAAGTTAATTCTCGTAGGGTTCGTGATTTAACAAATTAAGGGATCATAATTAAGTGAATGTTAATTTAAATGATAATGATTAATAATAAAGTGAATAGGTAGAGTTAGATCAATTACGCCTTTTAAAATAGATTTCTAAAAAAAACATCTTCTTGTTGTGTCATTCTAATCGAAACTTCATTTCAAAATTAAAAACAAAAAAAAATGAAATCTTCTTCCAGCAAACTTCTTCTAGATTTATAAACTATAAACAACCACCCCCATACTTTCAAGTAGTGTTTTTATTCCCTTTTATTTTGTTTCTAGAATACCTCTGAAAAGTTGTTTTAATTCACTTCCTCCTTTGAGAGACGACCTTGGTCAGCCACTCTGTTGCACCTAAGTACCCCAAAATCACACTAATAATTTGAGGGCGCCCACGACAGCGCTCTTCCAAATTGGCGCCGTTGCCGGGGAGGCAAGTAATTATTTCAACCAATTAGATGTATTTATTTTATTTTACATTTTATTCTCTTCCTCTCTTCTTTCTTCCTTCTTTACCCAATCTGATTTTTCTTCTTCTTCTTTTATTTTCTTCTACTTCTCTTTGGACCATCAAATCAAACTTCTCATTTTTATTTTACTATGGTCCACCTTCTTTCTTTTCATTTTTATTTGATCTATGACACGAACTAATCCCGAAGATCTCTTAGATATTGACCCTGAGATTGAACGTAGCCTTAGGGCACGAATCAGACATTCTCAGTCTACGGGAAGTTTCAATATTCAACCAGTTGGTGAATTCCTCTCTTCTGGAAACATTGAAATTGGAAGCTATTCAAATTCAAACATAAAATAGGAACCAATGGCTGAAAACAATGGAAATGAACTTAATAGAACCATTTGAGAATTGGTTGTACCGGATATTAACTTTCAACCAAATTGTATTGCATACCCAAATCTCGAATCAGACTTTGAACTAAAATCGGGGTTAATTCACTTACTTCCAAAGTTTCATGGCCTCTCTGGTGAGGATCCCAATAAAAATTTGAAATAATTTAATGTGGTTTGCTCAACCCTTAAACCAAGAAATTTTTCTAAAGCTCAAATCAAATTAAGAATATTCCCATTCTCACTTGATGGAACTGCAAAAGACTGGATGTATTATTTACAACCCGAAGATGTAACTTGTTGGAACGATTTGAAACGTCTTTTCTTGCAGAGATTTTTTCCAGCATCAAGGACCACATCCATTCGTAAGGAGATCTTGGGGATCAAGCAAGCACAAGGGGAGTCAATGTATGAGTATTGGGAGAGATTCAAGAAGTTGTGCGCAAGCTGTCCGCATCACCAAATCAGTGAGCAACTCCTCATCCAATACTTCTATGAAGGACTCACACCTATGGAGAGAAGCATGGTAGATGCTGCGGCTGGAGGATCATTGGTGGACAAGACACCAGTAGTTGCACGTGCGTTGATCGACAAGATGGCCCAAAACTCCCAACAATTTGGTGATAGAGGTACACCACATGTCAGGGGAGTACATCAGGTAAGTCCTTCTTCTCTTGAAAGTCATTTGATTGATACTAAGTTGGAAGAATTGACAACTATGGTGAGGCAGATTGCATTAGCTCAAAATACATCCCAATCCCCTCCTTCAAGGCCTTGTGGTATTTGCACTGAGACAAGCCACCCAACTGACTGTTGCCCACAACTCCAAGAAACAGAAGATTGTGCAGCAGTGTTCCCTGGGAGACCATTTCAGTAGCAACAACAACAACCATATCCCCAAAAGAAGTTTGATCCAACATACAACCAAGGGTGGAAAGATCAACCGGACATGAGGTATGGCTCTGGACAACAACAAAGGCCCCCTTTTCAACAAAACTTCCAGCAGCCTCCGCCTTACCAGCAGGGTTTCCAACAACCCCAAAGGAGATTTGAAGCTCAAACATCAACAAGTCAGCAACAAGGGAATCATCCACCAAAGGTAGATTCTAATATTGATGATCTTTTGAAGAAAATTGTTCTTAATCAATAGAATGAGCTGAAGAGTCAATGTTCGGAGCTGAGGGAGTTGAAGACTCAAATGAGCCAGATTGCCACCGCCCTCCATGAACTTGTGAGTAAGAATTATGGAAATCTACCTTCCCAACCCACTCCAAATCCAAAGGGGAATGTTAGTGCCATCACATTGAAAAGTGGGGAGCAAATGAACGATACATCTGCACCTACCATTCCACCGGGATTCACCTCAACTTTAGAGAAGCCGCATTCCATACCAGCTGATGAGCAATCCAAGGAGAAAGATAAAGGTATGAAAAATATTGATGATGTTCCTTCTAAACCTCTTCCTTTTCCAAACAGGGTTGTTCAAACCAAGAAGATGGCTGAAGAAGCAATGCAAAAGGAGGTTTTGGACACATTCAAGCGTGTGGAGATCAACATTCCTCTACTTGAAGCCATTAAGAAAATCCCAAGGCATGCCAAATTCTTAAAAGAACTCTGCACCAATCGAAGAGGGCTCAAGGGGAATGAGAGGATCAACCTTGGAAGGAATGTCTCGGCACTCATTACTCCAACTCTAGCAATGCCAACAAAGTGAAAAGATCCTGGGACATTCACCATCCCATGTACCAGAGGGGAGTTTCACTTATCTGATGCTCTTTGTGATTTAGGAGCTTCCATAAATGTGATGCCTCACTCTGTATTCTCTTCCTTGCAGGTTGTTGAGTTGAAGCCAACAAGAGTAGTGGTTCAATTGGCGAATAGAGCTACGGCATATCCAACAGGAGTCCTTGAGGATGTACTTGTCCGGGTAAGAGACATGATCTTTACAGCGGATTTCTATGTTCTTAACATGGAGGATGATCAGGTAAGTTCTCATGCCCCCATTATCTTAGGTAGGCCCTTCCTAAAAACTGCAAAAACTATCATAAATGTCAATGAGGGTACACTTTCCATGGAATTTGGGGATGAAGTTGTGATATTTAATGTTATGGATTCCATGAAGTACCCCTCTGAGGACCATTCTGCTTTTGTTATCTCCCATTTTGAACCACCAAATAAAAACTCCATAGAATTTGATTGTCCTATGCTTAGGGAGATTATGTGTATTGGTTCGAGTTTGATGTCTAAGAGCACTTCCGCACATGTTTCTGATACACAATCCTATCTTGGATTTGATTTTAATGTGGATTCATATTCTAATTTTGATCATGTTCACTCTGATTATGAAATGGCTGTTGAGTATGCTGATGGATTTTATGCTTTATTCTATGATTTTGATGATGTATATTCTGATACTGATGCTCTTTGTGCACATATTTCAGTTCCTTCAATGTCTCCATCCATACTACACCCTCCTTCATTAGAACTCAAGCCATTGCCACCAAATCTGAAATACTCATACTTGTTGAGTGGTGAGAAATTACCTGTTATCATTGCTAACAATCTCCCTTTTGAACATGAAGAAAAGCTTTTGAATATTTTGAGGGATAACATCAGGGCGACTGGGTGGACCTTGGATGACATATCAGGTATTAGCCCCTCCATTTTTATGCATAGGATTCTCTTGGAGGATGGGGCTAAACCGGTGAGACAGCCACAAAGGAGACTTAATCCCACCCTCCTAGAAGTTGTTAAGAAAGAAGTTGAAAAATTACTTGAGGCGGGTATCATTTACCCTATTTCTGACTCACAATGGGTTAGCCCTGTTCAGGTTGTACCAATGAAAATTGGTTTCACTGTTATAAAAAATGAAAATGATGAGTTAGTTCCTGTGAGAGTACAAAACAGTTGGCGAGTGTGTATCGATTATAGGAAACTAAATCAATCCACTCGTAAGGACCATTTCCCACTTCCATTCATTGACCAGATGCTTGAGAGACTAGCTGGGAAGACACACTATTGTTTCTTGGATGGATTTTCTGGCTATTTTCAGGTTCCCATTGCAGCAGAGGACCAGGAGAAGACAACATTCACCTACCCATTCGGTACCTTTGCTTACCGAAGGATGCCATTTGGACTTTGCAATGCCCCAGGTACCTTCCAGATATGCATGGTGAGTATTTTCTCAGATTTCATTGAGACCTGCATGGAGGTATTTATGGATGATTTTACAGTTTATGGGTCCTCATTTGATGAATGTCTCTCTAGTTTGGGTGATGTGTTGCATCGTTGTATTGAGAAGAATCTGGTCTTAAATTTTGAAAAATGTCATTTCATGGTCGAAAAGGGAATTGTCTTTGGTCATATAGTCTCACAACATGGAATTAAAGTTGATAGATCAAAGGTAGATATTATTTCATCCTTACCATATCCTTCATGTGTGTGTGATGTTAGATCTTTCCTAGGTCATGCAGGATTTTATCGGCGCTTCATCAAAGATTTTAGAAAGATTGCTCTTCCTATGTCAAGATTACTTCAAAAGGATTCTGATTTTGTGTTTGATGTTTCTTGCAGGAATTCATTCGATGAGCTAAAACAATGTCTGACCACTCCACCTATCATACAACCCCCAAGGTGGGAGATTCCTTTTGAGCTTATGTGTGACGCCTCCAACTTCGCGGTTGGAGTTGTCTTATCTCAGAGGGTGGAAGGACGTTCACATGTGATCGCCTATGCATCGAGGACACTAGATTCAGCCCAATCAAACTACACTACCACAGAAAAGGAGTTTCTTGCTGTCATATTTTCTTTAGATAAATTCCGTTCATATTTATTGGGCTCTAAAGTAGTTGTTTTTTCTGACCATGCAGCTTTGAGGTACCTCCTAAAGAAGCCAGATGTAAAGCCACGACTTATCCGTTGGATGCTCATTCTTCAAGAGTTTGACCTTGAGATAAAGGACAAGAAGGGGTCAGAGAATTTGGTGGCAGACATGAGTAGGCTTACTCACACACTAGAGGGTGACACCTTGGACCAGGTACCACTTTAAGACACTTTCCCCGATGAGCATATCTATACCATCTCAGGTAAGCATCCTTGGTATGCTGATTTAGTTAATTACATTATTGGCTCTGAAATCCCAGTAAATTTGAAGAAGCATCAAGTCCAAAAATTAAAAAGTGAGTCTAGGTATTATGTGTGGGATGATCCGTACCTCTGGCGCATGTGTAGTGACCAAGTTATTAGGAGGTGTATTCCTGATCATGAGTTTGAGTCTGTTTTGCAATTCTGTCATACACTTTCATGTGGTGGACACTTTGGACCCCGACAGACAGCTAGGAAAGTTTTGGACTCTGGATTATATTGGCCTAGTTTATTCCATGATGCCCATGTGTTTTGTAAGTCATGCACTCATTTCCAACACACTGGGAACATTTCTAAGAGACATGAGATGCCCCAACAACCCATACTATTCTGTGAGATTTTTGATGTATGGGGCATAGACTTTATGGGTTCTTTTCCTAGTTCATTTGGATTTTTGTATATTTTGGTTGCTGTTGATTATGTGAGTAAATGGGTGGAGGCCAAGGCCACCAGGATTGACGATTCTCATGTTGTTGTGGACTTTGTCAAAGCACAGATTTTTTGCAGGTTTGGAGTACCAAAGGCCATCATCAGTGACCAAGGGACACACTTTTGCAATAGGAATTTTTCTTCCCTCCTTCGAAAGTATGGGGTGACACACAAAACATCAACACCATACCACCCCCAAACAAATGGCCAGGCTGAGGTTTCAAATCGTGAGTTGAAACAAATCTTGGAGAAAACCGTGCAGCCAAATAGGAAGGATTGGAGCAAGCGCTTGGATGATACATTGTGGGCTTATAGGACAGCATACAAGACCCCCATTGGTATGTCCCCATTTCGGATTGTTTTTGGGAAAGCGTGTCATCTCCCCGTGGAAGTCGAGCATCGGGCATATTGGGCTATAAAGAAATGTAACATGGATTTGGCCCAAGCTGGAATTCAAAGGAAGTTGCAAATTCAAGAGCTTGAGGAGATTCGACTGTCATCATATGAGAACTCAAGCCTCTACAAGGAAAGATCAAAAGCATCTCATGACAAAATGATCCAACAAAGGGAGTTTCATGTTGGAGAGAAAGTCCTTCTCTATAGTTCACGACTGATGTTGATGCCTGGTAAGTTGCATTCCAGATGGTTAGGTCCTTATATTGTGTCTAATTTTTTTCCTTATGGTGCAGTGGAGATCACACAAGAGGACACTGGAAGGAGCTTTACAGTCAATGGGCAACGTTTGAAGAGATACATTGAGGGACATCCTACTGATGCAGTGGATTTTATCACACTGCATGACCCCATTATCACTTGATCAGATCAGGCTGTTCCTAACCCTTTCACTTTTATATTATTTGTCCTATTTAAAAATTCTGCATTTCATGTGCATATATCATCTCATAGGTTCACATTGAGGACAATGCAATATTTTAAGTGTGGGGGAGTGAACCTTTTAGTTTAGTAATTTCAATTTCTTTCCTGTTCAAAAAAAAAACAAAACAAAAATTGTGTGTTTTTCAAATTTGTGTGTTTATTTTACAATTTTCTGTGTGTTTTTGAAACTTTTGAGCTGAAATGATTCTCATCACCATTTTTAAATCCATATCAATAAGTGAAACAATTTACCCCTTGAAACTAAGCTTAAATGAATGCTGAAATGACTTTGTTTCAAGTTCAAATATTTAGTAATTTCATGAAAAGTATGCTGAATCTTGAATCCCATGCCAATCTCACTGTCTTTATATTTGAAATCACTTTCCTGTGAGGCTTCTAAACCATTATTTTCAAATTCTTTACATTCACCTCACTTCTTGAGAGAACCAAACCATGCTTGATTTAACCAGAATTTGATCTATTCCTGTCAAAACTTGAGGGTTTGAGGTACATATGTTTAAATGATTGAGGCATTTGTTTGGTATTAAAGCCCCTATTTCAAAGAATACTTTTTTATAATGGCCTACCTTGAATATTTAATCCTTGTAGCCCTTATAATCCATGCACAGCCTGTTAGGTTAAGCCACATTACAAGCCAATTTTCCCTATCCAACCAACTCTTGAAGTGAAATTGCATAATCTAGTTGAGCTTAAGTGTGGGGGAAGTTGTCTTGGGTTTTTCCACCACATTCTGTGATACTTTGGGTGGAAAATTAAATTCTGAAGAGACGTGTTTACTGCTAAAGAAAGTCATTATATTGAAAGCTGTGCCTTTTCTGGAGCTTTCATGACAAGTGAAGCTGTGCCTTTTCTGGAGCTTCTAATTGAGGTGGAAAGCTGTGCCCATCTGGAGCTTTCAAGAAAATCATGTTTGAGAAGATTGACATTTTTTTTGCTGAAATGATGAATGGTGTAAACCTTTCATGACTTTTCATGATGATGGAGCTGAATTGATACTATGGGGATTGAAGAGAAGACCATATTTAAGTGAAAATTAGATTAATGCAATTTTGCTTCAAAAGAGTCAAGCCCTCCTCATTCAGCCTCAGAGTTTTTCACATCTTAATCCTACCAACCGAAAGCCACAGAACAACCCTGAAAAGTCCTCATGATAAACATATGTCCTTGACTCACATCGGGTAGCGATGTAGGAATATATCAAGCCTATGGTGACCCTTGTATGAGTTTGGATGAGAAAGACATTGCAAAAAAATTGATATTTGAGTGATGAGAGAAAATTCAAGAGAGGTAAGTGTTTTGTGCATGGGTGGATAAATGAAGTGGAAATATATTGAATGATATAAATAGAGAACTTGAAATAAGGTTTTTTATTAGGAATGATATCTTTTTATTCTTGGTGTGAAATTGATTGATCTTAAGGATATGTGTTTTAAAATTGGTTTTGATTTCATATTGATGTTTACTTGATATGAGGTTTTGCCCAGGTGTGCAAAAGGGTAAGTGTGGGGGAGTTGATAAAACACTATTTTATTGAATATTTTATTGATAATAAATGATATAATTTCCTCACATTTTGTTAAATATGTTTATTTATAAAATATTTGGGATTAGATCGTTCATTTGAATATTTGATGAAAATTCCAGTTTTACCCTTTATAGTTCACTGTAGTATTTCAAATATAAATATTTTTAAATTTATTATTTGAAATTTAAATTTTGTAATAGTGTTACTAACGTAATTATCTACAACTTTTATTCAGGACACTAGAGCTAAAGAGTTCAGTTGGTTGTTGAAATTGGGCCATGAAGTCAAAGTTGAGTTGGGATCGCCAGAATGGAGAAGCTTCTGTATTTCGGCCATAACTCCTTCATATGGGCCTGTATTGAGCCCAACGTTGGAGAGGAGATATAAGACACATATCCTCACATTTTACCCTTATGGAAGGCCGGCCAATTCACGCGTTTTGGTGGTCAAATGGGCGGTGAAAGTTGGTATAAAATATTTATCCGAATTTCCACATTCACACTTGAAACCACTTGTAACCTCTCCTCCCCTACCCTCTATAAATTGGAGTTTTTATCATTTGGAAGGATTGGGACGTGAATTGGGAAGTTTATGGCAGAGGAGAAGTGGATACACTCCAATTCTCCAACCATTTCAATAAGGGTAGCTCTTGAAGCAAGGATCCCTTCGACGAAGCCTTCTTCTTCTACTTCATGTTGTAATGATTTTGTTTATGTAATAAACTTATTTGTTCTTCTTTTATTTCTTCTATTTTCTTCTGTTTTATTTAAATTTATTCTTCTCTTAATCTTCCTAATTGGGCTGGAATTCTTGAGTAGAAGCATTATTGGGTTATACCCATTTTAAAACTTTGCACATGCAAAACGCTTCTACGATGATTACGCCACCCATGGAAGAGTAGTCTTTTAGTAATCGATCTATCTTCTACCCTCTTCATTTAATTATTTTGAATCAATGAGATACTGTAATTAACTTAATATTATCCATGAATTGTGTTTTTAAATTGTAAGAAACTAAGCAAGCAATTGAACAATGTACACAAAAACACGCGAGGTCGGGATTTTGTGTAAATTGTGAGAGCGCGATCTTAATCGGTAATACAAGACCACACGGGATAAATTTGTAGAGTTCAAAAATAATCCCTAAACACAATTCATCCTCATTTCTATAGTGGATATGTGCCTTAATTTACCACTGACCATAATCTAATCTTAGAACATCAATCAAAGCAGGGTTCTGCGTTTGCATGTTTCGAAGTTAGCCTAAGGTTAAATTCACTTCAATCTTCGTGGTAAAGTTAATTCTCGTAGGGTTCGTGATTTAAAAAATTAAGGGATCATAATTAAGTGAATGTTAATTTAAATGATAATGATTAATAATAAAGTGAAGAGGTAGAGTTAGATCAATTATGCCTTTTAAAATAGATTTCTAAAAAAACATCTTCTTGTTGTGTCATTATAATCGAAACTTCATTTCAAAATTAAAAACAAAAAAAAATGAAATCTTCTTCCAGCAAACTTCTTCTAGATTTATAAACTATAAACAACCACCCCCATACTTTCAAGTAGTGTTTTTATTCCCTTTTATTTTGTTTCTAGAATACCTCTGAAAAATTGTTTTAATTCACTTCCTCCTTTGAGAGACGACCTTGGTCAGCCACTCTGATGCACCTAAGTACCCCAAAATCACACTAATCATTTGAGGGCGCCCACGACAGCGCTCTATCAAGAATTCAGGTTTAACTCTATGGAATATAAGCCTCACTAACCTCTTAGAGCATTAAAAGGGACTAATGACAATAGTTAAAAGTATGGGTGAAACCATAGGTGAAAGCCTGCTATTATACCTTACAGACACAAGCTAGGACTAACCGAAGGCCCCATATAGATTCATTTTAGGGGTTTATGAGAGAATTAGTTATGGACCTAAGATAAAATTATAAGATTGAACCTAAACCAAAGCCTATAGACTAAAATAGGAGAGCATAGGTTTAATCAAATACCATGAAAGCAAGATATATCTCAATTACTCTACTCTAATAGAATGCTAAGCTCAGTACTCTTAGTAGACTACAAGTGAAGAAATTGGGTTCAAATAAGACCTTAACCAAACATGAGGTGGAGCCTTTAACCAACACAATATGAGACCCTATTAGTCATCCCACTATAGGTACCACTGTAGGCACCACTATATCTACCACTATAGGCACATTTTTTGTGCCTATATGGTTCTTATAGTGGTGCCTATAGACTTTATAGAAGAGTATCTCGCTAGATTATACCGAGTCAGCGGTTGTCAACCAAATAAGAGAAGTTCCCATAATTTAAGGTTTATGGATATCCTACTCTAAGATGAGTATGACTGGCCTTTTTTCTGTACAGAATAACTTCTAGTGGGAATCTTTCTCATTAGATATGTGGTGATCTGTGGGATGTTGCGAACCTTCCCGTACATGGGGATTTGTGGCCTTGTGATTTGGAAGCCCCTCTACTGCCTCAATGTTATCTTTGATTTATCCCCAAAATACCATAAAATGTATAGAGAGGGTCTTGAGGTATTGGAAAAAAAGAGGGGATCAGATGAGCAATGAATTTGACACATCTCCTTACAAAATAAGAAAGAGAATAGAGTTTAAAGAAGAAATCTAATGACTTAACTATTAAT
This sequence comes from Viscum album, assembly GCA_963277665.1. Classification (NCBI taxonomy): domain Eukaryota; kingdom Viridiplantae; phylum Streptophyta; class Magnoliopsida; order Santalales; family Viscaceae; genus Viscum; species Viscum album. The sequence goes on along the minus strand of OY728148.1, from coordinate 406,012,185 downwards.
TAAGACCTTTAGAGATAACACTATCCTCAGACCAAGCTAGTATAGGTTTCTCATGTTAATTGTGAAGAATTGAGAAATCATGATGAGTCTAGTGGATTGGTCAGGAATTCTCCTACTAGTTCTGTTTTATACTAGCATTTCCCTCTTTCTAGTGATTCGAGTGAATCTTATGAACAACAAACAGATCTTAAGTATCTAATTTAAAAGTGAAAGTCCCTAATCAGAGAAGTAATAGCCATAAAGTCAACTTCTTCGGGTGGAAGGATGAAATCAAGTGTCTTAAAAGATTTAATGAAATTAATTTTGAATAGGAGACCACTTACCCTTAATTAGAAAAGTACCCTAAAGCGGGAAATGACACCAGTTGATGAATAAATGAGGGATCTGTCTCAAAGCTCTCAAGCATGTGTGGGTATCACAGTGCATCCTCATAAATTCATTATCTTATTAGATATTTGGAAATAATACAACACTAAATGATTAGAATAGTATTATAATATAGCTTATAATAATAAGTAACTAGTTTAGAGTAGCTAAATGGCTTATGAAAGACTCGGGAGATGCTATAGAAGGTTATAAACCCTTGATACATAAGTAGCACCTTTAGAAACTGAATAGGGTGAATTAGTCGAGCTCTAAAAGATCTAACCCTTTCTTTATTAATAAACCATTATTAATATAATACTATTAGAACCTTTTTTAGAGAAAATGAAGACAAGGGATCTAGGCTAGGTGAACTCTCTCATGGCCTATAACAATCACTATGTACAAATATTTTCTACTACTATCCTGATTCAAATCTAAGTGGTGATATTATAGCGGGGGAATGGATGAATATGAAAGTCTATTGTAGCCTAATTTTAAGGCATGAATAACTAGGTATGACAGTAAGGAACCAAAAAAAAAGAAAATAGGGGTCTTGTCTTGTTATCATGAGGAGGAGGAATCTTTAAATGAATGAGAATTTCCAGTTTCAAAGGAATTAGAGGAAGAGAAACAACTGTTAGATTAAGAAGGAACTCTCGTAGTGACAATGATTGATCCTTCTCCTGATATTGTTGTTTCAGATTCTGGTTTTCCTCCTATGGCTCACTCAACTGATGATTGGTACTTATATATATTTACTGAACACCAACAAAAGATCGATTTTGAAAATAAGATTGATTCACTACTATATAGATAGAGTACTTGTGCTTGACCTGATTCAACTACCATAGAAGATTTAGGTTTTCCCAGAGTTATAGATTCAACTAGAGAAGCCAGAGTAGCTGTAGAAACAGTATATTCACCCCGAACAGATGAATTCACGTGATAACAACGTCTTTATAAAAACAATTGTTTTGAAAGGGTCCCTGAGGTATGTTTGGTGTCTTAGAAACCTGAACAAATTCATGTCGTCATTGTGTTAGGCCAACCGTTTAATGGCTCACATCTACTACCTATATTATAACAATTGGTCGGTGGCTAACATGCATAGTGACCTTTTGAAACCTTGATGCGATTACTTCTAGACGATAGAGATTTCAAAGACTTTTGTATATCCGGTTTTCCGATCGATAGTAAAGAGATCAATTATACCTTCCACAAGTACTGATCTTACCGAGACTGGAGGTTCTTTCCAATCCATGATTTAAGGTGTGTTTCAGAGAGTTCATAATTCAACGTTGGAAAAGTCAGTGTTTCCGATCCAATGTGGGTCGAATTCAAGGGTTTTGGTCCTCTCTCTTTGATTGAATGGATTACCCCGATCTCAGAAAGCATAGGAGTTCCTAGCCAGTCTATTGAATCGAATCAAGGGTCATTCTCTGTTAACAGTATTTTATAACTATATAGAAGAGTACTTATCAATAGTTCCATATTTTATAGAATTATGAGGTTATGATTTTTTTTGAAAAGCTATCATAATCTTCATTTGAATGAGACTGAGCTTTTGAAAAAGGTAAGAGTATTGGGTTTCTCCCCAGTTCACATTTAGGGTTGAGTTTGAAGAGATTGGTTCTTTAGGGATGTGGGTCCAGAGTAGGTTTCATCTTCTGGCACAAGGCTTGGCTTTAAATTGATTCTATTTTCTTATTATATGTCGATTACCAAGGAAAGACCAGATTCTATGCATCTCTCTCTTTCAATGATAGGGAAAACACACTGTAAGGGTTTTTGGGAATTACTATGAAATGTGACTCTCCACCAAATTCATTGTGCGCTTACTCCCCCTATAAGAGGTAGTTCCTTGGGAACACGCAATGTCCACTAGGCGATTAGGAAGAACGAACATACAACTACTCTAATGTTGGCGGTGGTGCGGAACCCTACTTCATAATTGGAATTGACACTATTACAAGGGGATATGAGGTTTTCTTGGCATTTGTTATATTTTCATAGAATGTTGAACAATCCTCTGGCTACAGTTGCTTTGGGTTTCCAAGATGCCATTCCAATAGTATGTCGGGAATGACACCAGTCCCAAATGACCACCTCCTTGAAACCAACTCCATCTCATCCACCACCATGCTATTCCACCCATGGGTAGTTGGGAACACCTAGGTTGGGAATGGATGTCCACGATGATCGCATCTCACACCAACTTGTATATGCGGTGTTGGGGGATTTAGTTGTCCTAGTGGTTGATCAATACTCTTTTAATAGTGTCATAAACCTCAATTCCATGTCATTGAACATGGTACCAACCCAATGGACTTGTGACTCTAATACCAACTCTACTACCTATATTATACATTGATAAGGATAAGTAACTTCCAATATTTGAATAGAGTACCCATCATGGGGTTGAATGGTGTGTGTGGGGGTGAAAGGTGGACTTTATATGTGGACTTTATATGCTAAATACTAATAAATTCCTAGGGATTATTGGATGATTTGTTTCAAGGACCACCAAGATTGGGTAAGCTCAAGAACCAAAATATAATATAGGTAGTATAAAGTATAATATATGTTTACCATCGATTAACTCCTTTTAGGCATTGTGGATGTTGGTGCACTGAGAAAAAACCTGGCAGCCAATGTCGATGAGGTTGCTCGTCAACGCTCTTAGCTCAGTATCAGTAGAACATGGGTCTCCAAAACCCAAATGGAATAGGTTCAATTACTACAACGTGTGGGTGCATATTGGAATGGATATGGGGGTGTTTGGTGAGTCAAGGTTGGGGGCACTAGTTGATTGGCTCGGGACATCCAGATATACTATGAAACGGGAACAATCACCACTGGCCTATGGGAAGGGGGACGCAAGGGGGGTAAAATGGGATATGCACAGAGATGGAGTCATAGACTCGGGAGACCATGGGGTAATGCGCAAGTCATTATGCAGTGTCAATGGAATGGAAAGTCAGCCACTGCGCTATGATGATGGTGTCCTTGGGCCTTAGGCATGTATAGGTGGGTAGGCCTGGGGCTTGATCAAGGTAGGTGCTGGGAGTTGAGTTAAAATGGAGGACTATTAGAGTAGAGTACAGAATGTGGGTAATCAAAGAATAGGACTAGTGGTACCAGAATAGTGTCATACTCTACTCTAAAAGTTGGACAATTCTCTTTTGTTGGCGTTTTGCGAACCTGGTACTTATATATATTGTCAATAGACCCACTATAGGTACCACTATAGGCACCACTATAGGAACAAAAAAGGTTCCTATAGTGGTTCTTATAGAATATATAGAAGAGTACTTGGATAGATTATAATAAATGGATGGTGTTTGGATCCCATGACACCACTACACCACAATGTCCAATGGAAACCGATGAAACTACCATAGGCCTCAAAAAATAGGTACCAAAATAGGTATGTCGGAACTAGTAGAGGGGGATATGGTGGAAATGGAGACCTAGGAATGCAGTCAAAACCCTAACACAGTACTTATATACATTTTTATAGTCATGGGTACTTATATGTATTTTTATAGCTAGGATCATGCCAAGGGTATGCCTATGTGTGTGAGTCGAGCGACGAGCTCACCCAATCATTACTCTGTCCTATATAGTTCAATAATCTACTATAATAGACTCAGTATAATATAGGTAGTAGAGTATTGGGTCCTTTCCCATCCTAAGGTGGTAATGGAGGAATTGACTGATGGGCAATAGAGAGGGGGGTGATACGCTACTACCTATATTATACTGATAGTGGGGTGCGAGAAAGTGGTCCAACCATAGGTGGTACCGTATGCAGTGCGGGAAGGTGTGGTTTGGGAACTCAGAATGAATGGCCATGGGGGTACATGGTGTCAGGAATATCGATGAGTACTAGCAGGTCAGATACTCTTCTATAACTATATATAAGAGTACCGTAGATTAGATTACCTGACACTATTAAAAGAGTACTTGAGTGTGGTTCAACATATTGGGAATGGGTTGAGGGGAATAGGTGGTTGGGTGGGAATATTGACTATGGTGACTATTAGATTAGATTACTGAGGGGAAGGAACCAAGAGGTCGTCATCCTAGTTCCACTCTGTGAAAGCACCTCGAAACTAGAGCTCCATGACCTTGGGTGAGATTGGGAGTTGTTGGTCTCACCACATAGCTATATTCGAGATTTTAATGATGGGCGGAACATGTGGGATGAGAATAGAAGTGTTAATGGGTGGTGTTCATAGGTACTCGTGGGATTATAACCAGACAACTCGACTCAGACTCTTGGGGTTTGGGATGCGGAATGATGAGACCAACCAGAAGGGTTTGGTTGTTTGACTATTTTATATTGGTTGCATCATGGGTGGATGGATAGAATTAAATGGATGGACTATCACGGGGCTAGCTACTGCACCTATCATGATACGGGTAATTAGGTGTGCAGTGTGGAACATAGTGGAAAGTACGTACGAATCTAGAGATACCACTAGCTTAGCGTGTACGTGTGTGAAATATCTTCCACTCTACTCTGAAATTGTCTTGGTATCATATCTATATTGTTTCTGGATTATCAATGATACTCTTGCACCCGGGTATACCTATGCCTTGGTATCATCTCTATAACTATATATAAGAGTATCGTAGAATAGTACTGGGATTGAAGCAGGAACCGTTGGTAACGAGTCCGAACATAAGTACTCTTCTACGGTACTCTTATATATAGTTATAGAGATGATACCAAATGTTTCTAGGAGAGAGAGATCCATAGGTGTGATGATGGGAATACCATACCCGCACAACCATCCAATATTGGTTCACATGTAGACTACCGGTGCATGGCCTTCAGGTCACTTCCACCCCTTGTGCTCCAGATCCCAAAAGAAAGGTTTCCATGTTAACTCACCATATTAACACACATGGATGTTCATATTTCTATAGTATTCAATGTTTTGGATCAATCCATAAAGAATAAAAATGGTTCAAAACATTCAAAATCTGATGAAAAATGTCTGAACCAGTGATATTGGTTCTACTGCGATGAACCCATTCGGAACTCAACTAGTAGTATGACGAATCATGAGACAAATTCATCTACTACAACGATTCACGATGATCATCTTCAATTTATGCTAGTATTGTTGAGGATCATCCCACCGGTCTTTACCTATCCAGTGAACGGATCGTGGATCTTCCATCTGATATACACAACAAATTGGGAGATTTTATGGCTAATAAGAGTTCCCAAGATGTTTTGAAAGCGGCCCATGGAGAAAGACACTATATCCCTTTTCTTGAGCACCTGATTGATGATTTTAACCTCAACGATGGTAGAGTCGGAGGTGAAGTCTTTCAGGATGCTATTGTTCAAGCAGGGATTATTCTCATCCCATTGGAGAAATTTTCCATTCGCCCATCAATCCCTTGGAGTTTCAGAAACGTGTATCTCTCATTCAGAAATCCAACACTGTTTTTTCTGTTATCTCTTTAGGTAGTCGTACTGGTTATTTCCTTAGTCACTCAAAATGGGGGAACCTCAGTACCTAATGTGGTGCAATCATTTTTATATCTGGTTTATGATTTTCCCATGCCAGTGAATGATAATATTGGAGGTAGGAGATTCAATGTGCACCAACATTTTTCCCCTTGTATCTCGGTCACTTTTACTTTATTGTTATTTTGTAATTCCCTAGGCCTGGTTCCATTTAGCTTCACTATCACTATTCACCTGCTCTATATGTGGTCACTGTCATTTTTGATGTTCATTAGCATCACACGTTTGGGATTTGAGAGACATGGGCTGTATTTTTTATGCACCTACTTACCCGAAGGTATTCCCCTGATGTTAGAACCTGTACTCGTACTAATCGAGCTCATCACTCATTGTTTTAGCTCATTGAGATCAGGCATCCATTTATTTTCCAATCTAATGGCTGGTCATAGTTCATTAAAGATCTTGAGTGGTTTCGCATGGACGATGCTCCTACTGCAAGATCAATGCTATTTGATTGATGATCCAAGAACTCTGTTGGTGGTGCTAGCATTAACTGGGTTGGAACTCGGGGTAGTGATCTTACAAGATCATATTTTTACTATCTTAATGTATATATACTCGAATGATGCTCCAAATATTCATTGATTCTAATCATTACTCTATTCTAATAGTTAGTACTCTACTTAAATAGTTCTGGTCGACTGCCCAAGATGCCCTACGATGATACACAGATCAAGATATATTAGTGGTGGCTTGGTATAATATAGATAGTGGAGTCATTGAGTGGGGGCATTGGAAAGTCATTGTGATTGAATGGGAAGTTGTGCATGGTGGTAGTATGATCATGGATATGCATTTCCATGTATAGAGTCTTTACTATTATTTAACAACAGGGGATGGTTTTCCACCTTTAAGTTCATCGGTACTCTTCTAATAATGTCTATATAGTCACGTTGTTAGTACTCTACTCTAATAGTCTCAACTATTGACATACTTCCATTGTTCAATCCTAGGAAGCGATTTTATTAGTGTCATGTACCGTAGTAGCAAGTAATGGGATGTGTTGGGCATGATAGCTTTGATATAGAGATGGTAATGTGTTGAGTGCATAGCATGGGGTTCTAATGCACTATTCTGATATGGTCATATGGAATTGTTGAATGCATCATCTGAGTGATACCTTTAATAAAAAGTACTACAATTTGAGGGGAGGGTGGAAAGTAAGCCAGGAGTAGGCATAGCGTGTAGGGAATGGACTAGTAGGGTCTTGGGAATGGATAACATATCCACTGTGAACTCCATGATTTATGGCCCTTATTCACACATATAAAATCTCGGTACAATATTACACATCCTTGTAGTTTTTATTAGGTGTTCAGGAATATGGAAGGGAGAGGGAGTGGTGGATCACAATTGAGATCTTGGGAGGAGCATAAATGTCAATGATTGAATGATTCTCCAAATATTCTTAATGCCGAAACAACCTGTCATCTCAACACTCGATCAAAACTTGATTTCTTATCCAACCCTAATCAATCTATCATATTCTTATGGACTCAGGACTTTATCTGGTTTTTCTTTAGTACTGCAGCTGGTCTATAGTGTTTTATTATCGATACATCACACACCGAATGTTGATCTTGCGTTCTCCAATGTGGAAACCTTAATGAGAGATGTTGCTGGGGGATAGTTTCTCTGATATCTACATTCGAATGGGGAAAGTATGTTTCTCTTGGACGTTCATCTCTATCTATTTGGTGGTCTATAGCATGCTATTTTTAGAAGTCCTTGGAAACGGGTTTAGTGTTTCGATGTGCTGTTACTACTCTTATTGATTGGGACAACATTTCTAGGATACGTTCTTCCTTGGGGGTAGATGAGATTTTGGGGAGCAACTGTCATAACCATCATCGCGAGCACTATACCAGTTGTGGAAAACACCATCGTCTCTTGGATATGGGTGGGTTCATCATTGAAAATACAACCTTAACGTGTTTTTATAGTTTTCATCTTCTACTTCCATTTCTGATAATACGATCCACTCTAATTTATCTGGCCTCATTACATAAATTTAGCTCCATTAATCCCTTGGGTTTGTATTCGGAGATGGATAAAATAACATCTTTTCCCTATTTCTATGTGAAGGATCTAATAGGATTGGTTTTTTGTTCCCATAGGATCACGCTGGTTGTGTTTTTTGACACCCATTTCTTATTGCATCACAACAATTATATCACTGCTAATCTGATGCTGACCCCAACCCATATTGTTCCTGAATGGTATTTCCTACCACTTTATGCCCTACTTCATAGTATCCCTTCCAAAGTTGGTGGTGTGGCCACAATCACACTTGTGTTTCTCTCTCTCTTTTCACTCTCTTTTTTGTCCCATGGTTGTACATATTTATAGTTTTCACCCTCTAGCCCAATGACTTTTTTGATTGCTATTTTCAGATCTCGTACTCCTTGGATGGATCAAATGTCAACCTATCGAATACTAGTATGTGCCTATAGAAAAAATGACCCCATTGGATTTATTTTTCATATAAATCACCCCAAACCTTCTCAGGCTCTTTGGTGAGGTTGATTTCTCTTTGGCTGCATACGAACTAGACATCGATCACTCACGAGATAATATGGTTTGGCTTTAGGAGCGATTCTATTAGAGTATAGTACTGATGAAATCATCAAGGTGTGATCAGACACCACCTTGGACTCAATGGAATCCCATGTGACTAGCTTGAATTAGAGATGTTGATCACGTGTTGTACCCTTCTATTTGGATCCCCCCAAATCCACCAATGGATGATACCCAATGACAGATGTCCAACATTCAAGAAATATAATATGTTGTCCCATTCAAAGGTGTCCTGATGGTGATAGTCAACGTCACTACACTAAATTGGAGGATAACTCAGGTCACTCAAGAAACCCACAACCCAAAGAATCATAACTAAAATGGAAGAATACCCACACCAAGGTTGAGGTTTTCATCAACAAGAGTAGCGACCGCCCTGGGAAAGACTTTTAGAGTGGAGTACTGAGACTCAGCCAATGCATATTGAAAGGGATGAATCGATGAACCCCCATCAAACCACCAAGACCTCCGTATATAGCTAACTCCTCACAAGAATAACTTGACTCTCTTGTCTATTTTGTCCTATTTGTCATGTCTACTACCTATATTATACTAATTTCAAACCCATTGATGGTTCATGAGGTGTTGATTCAAGTCAAATGAGGCATCACATTCAGAGTTTTTTACTGTGTAAAAAAAACTGATTTGATGGGCCTTTATTCTTGAATATCCAGAGTAGTTTCATCTTCTAGTAGTTGGGTACCATCGGATTCCTTATTCTTCTAAGGATGGTCAACCACATCACCTCCAAAAAGAGACCTTACCTCTAAAATAGAGGCCTTCAACCTATGGGACTCCCTCTAGTGTTGTTCCCAAGGTGCATTCATAGATTTATGGTATATGATGATATCATGAGATAGTACTGAAATTAGAAACCCCCAGCATCTCTGCATGTCATTTAGTATATATTTACCATCGTATACTATATGAAAACATGGGTCCTTTGGAATTGGCATTGATTTGGCCAGGTACTCACTAACCAAGGCTCAAAATCTCCTTTAACTCTAAACTAGTAGTAGAAAATAGGGAACAATGTGAAAGGTTGTTGACTCACGTTCCCTATTGTATACTACTATTCTAGTATAGTGGTGCGGTGGGTGTTCATGGGCCTTTCCCAACTGCTTCAAAAAGATGAGGTGATTTCTAGAATTTCGTTGATGCATCATGGTGTGGTTGTTTGGAAGATTTTGGGGTTTCATAGAACATTTATACTATCCTCACATGGTTCCACACCATTCCAGTAGCTACCTTCAGACACGGTACTTATATATATTGTTTGAATCATACGGTTCATCATCCAAATCAATAATAGTAGTATCACACAATGGGTACCCCAATGACTCCTTTTGGAGGGGGATCTTTCAAGGTGTGGTGTGGTCGATAGGACTATTAGATTAGAGTATTGGTGACTTATCCATTGATTATTTCTCCCATTGGATATTGATGGTCATCAGAGACTGGTACTTATATATATTGACTGATCTCTGACTATTCCTACATGACCAACCTTCGTCAAACAACCATAGAAGTACCATCTTCACAAGGTGCCCAGTGTGCACCACTATTGGAGTAGGGTACTGAGAAAAATCTTACCTAATAGATATAGTCTATTGGAACATAGGACTGTATGGTTTGATTGGACCTTAAATATATATAAGTACCAGTGGAACTAATAGGTGGTGGTGCCACTTTCCGAGCTGAGCACCATGATCCCCAACTCTTGAAGTGGAAATGGGGGTTGATCCATGCAACTTCCAAATCCACCACCTTGATCCTCCAATACCAGTTGTGTAGCAGTTCATGCCTTTTTTTATACTATAATAGTAGAGTAATGATCCAGACGCCACTTCATCCAATACTCGACCTGTACTGGCTATGATCAGTCTAATTCAAACTCACTTATATAATTAGTTCTTCCAACCTTTGTCTTAAAGGTCTCACCTTTGGGAAACATGGTGAATTAGGTTGACCACCATAGGGTGAACCCTATGTACTTTGTCTTAAATGTCTCACTCAATTTCAAGATCATACATCCACTCAATCACAACAAGATCGAGATAGGTGAAGTGAAATTCCGTAGTGAGGAAGGAAGCAACATGACCGTAGCTGCATTTGAGTTGGCGTAGCGGTTCAAAATAGAATCAAAAGTTGTTGTAAAAAGGAAATATCTATTTCAGCTTGCAGGTGGAACCAAATCAGGAACTGTGTTCCATTCATGTGGTATTTGAATAGATTCCAATGCATCAATGGGGAAACAACAACTTGAAAAACCCCATGAACCAAGTTGGTCATCCATGAGTGAGTCAGTACTCTACCCTAATAGTCTTTCCCTTTGACTGGACTTTATATGCTAGAATATCTAACCTTCAATAAATAGTTCACTATTGGGGTTCTAGTTAGCTTTTGGCTGGGGAACAAATGGGGATGGGGGTTAGGGTCACATGAATTCTATTGGTGCTGAAAGTGATAGGTGACTGTGCCCCCATATTCCATCTAGTGGGTATGGAGTTCATCAAGTCAGAGGTGTCCTCAGTACTCTACTCTAATAGTCTCAAATATCGGCATCACAAGCCTCCCAAGATAGGAGCTCAATATATATAAGTACCAGGCCCACAAGCTTATAGGGAAAGCAGCCTATCAGGTTGTTGGCCCCCAGGTCTTCCCTGGGATACCTGATTCAGGTATCCCAGACACTCCTTGGTTAGTGAGCACCTGGTCCTCCCAGGCACTCCTCGACCTCCTATAATCTAGAGTATCCTGGAGCACTAGGTCCTCCTAGTTCTGGGATACTTCATGTATTCTAGGTCCTCCCAGGCCTAGTCAGACAAGGTAGGATACTCTAGATTATAATATTTCCTTCATTCGTATAATCTAGATAATCATATACTTCATGTATCCCAGGAAAGGACCAGGTACTCACTAGGATAACTCACGTATCCCAGGAAGGAATTGGTCTATAATACTTCATGTATCCCAGGGAAGACATGGGATAGATGATTCATATATCTCAGTAAATGACCAAGACTTCCCTGGCCAGAAGACTCACCAGGTCTTTTACAGGTCTGACCTGGTCATTTCCTGGCATAGGATACACGAAGTATCCTAGTTCCCATTACCTATATTATACTGAGAACACATGAAGTATCCCATTGGATGTATTTCTCAAGCATTGAGTGAGTCATTCTATAATTCCAGGTAGCTACGGTCAATTCTAAACTATCTTGATTCTTTTACTCATAGCTATCTGATTATGACCTTGTATTCCCCATAGGCTAGTAAAGGTGAGTCATAGTCTCAAATACAAGTCTTAGAGCTAGGATTCTCAGTATGGTATGAGGTACCGACTGATAGGGATAAGGAACTAAGAGTTGGGTCTAGTTATGCTAGTCATGATCCCCCAATGATGGTTAGAAAATGGGATAGATTTCCCAATATCTGTTGTTATAATATAAAAACGATGTTCTGGTTGATGCTAGAGGTGGTTCAAATGAGTGTAGAAAGGTCAAGTATACCATCCATTCAAGACCATTCAAGATCAGTGAATGTGGAAGATAAAAGACTAGGAAGCGCATGCAAGGACACCATTCAAGGTGGCTAGATCAAAATGTGAGGTTCAGTACCCTCTATATATAGTTCCAACATGGATAAGGAACACAAGGTGTAATGGAGTCGTTAGTACTCTACTATATATAGTAATATATAGATAGAGTACCCGTTGGGCGACAAGGGGGGATGATATACTATTAGATTAGACTATATAGAATAATGTACTGAAATTTACTCTATATAGTTCCATGATACACTGCTACGTATTGGGTCACAAAATGTGTAGTTGGGGGTTGGATTGTGTTGGTATATGTGGAAATGCGGAATGGAGGGTATAATTGAGTTTCAACATCTTAGTACAATATAGGTAGTAGCTTCCCACACTCCTTCGGCCTCCTACGCATACCCTATGGCCTAGGGGCGAGTAGGTCAGAGTAAGGTCAGAATAATATATATGTGCACGGTGGATCGCTTACAGTATGGGTTTGGAGGAGGTATGTTAGTAGTTCTATAATGGGGTTCAAATGAAGTTCCTCTATATATAAGTACCAGTTTTGGAAGGGTGTGATTCTCAGGGGAGGTCAATGTTACCACAAAACCATCCACTCTCTGATAGGGATAAGGAACTAAGGGGTTGAGATGTTGAACCTTCTATCTTGGTGGTATTGAATTGGATCATGACGTGACTTTTGAACCCCCCCTGATCCTACCTTTCCTAGAAGAATAGAGGACATCATTTATAGTGGGCCACTCATTATGAGTTTAGTTTCCAATGTTTTTAATAATCATTAGTAATCCCATGCTATTGAATAATACGAAACTGATCGATCACAATTTCCACACCCTTATTTCATGACCCTCTATTTAGGGTCATATATATGGTACTTGACCCTATATAGTTTATCCCTATCAGTTACTTCCACTTATCTATTCCTACTGGCTTTAGTTCCTTATCCCTATCAGTGGTGGTTGAGGTGGTGTTATGGTGGGGGTATGCAGTGGAAGGCCCTCGAGGCACCCAACCGGCATTTTACATCTGGTTGTCAAGGTATATTGACATTCAAACAACATGGGGTAGGGTGGAAAGAAATGATTGTCCAATTGGAGAAGGTGGTTTGACCTCAGTAGTTCTCTATCATCATACGAGGTTTGTTAGGGCGATGGAAGAGCAAGATACTAAGGTGATGAAACTCAACTGGGCTTTTGGGGTACCATTGCTAGTAGTATATCAAGACGTATGATGACTATAGACTATATATGATGAGGGATATGAGGTATTCATGTCGGATCAGATGAAATGACCGATGGGGGGAGGGGTGTTAAGGAACATTCGTTAGTACATTCACGAGTACTCTTCCTATATAGTTTAGAGTAGAGTACTTAGGGTAGGTGTTAAAGGCAAATCGATAGCAGGTGATGGGGAATGATCAGATCGAACACTATGAATACCACTACTGAACTACTAGCTTTGAGTGGATGGGGCGACATGGATGGATCATGAAACCTATCAGGCTGGTTAGGCATGCTTGATTCACTAAGGCATTTCTATCATTTAGTGGAGCCAAGTCCATGAACAATTTTGGGAGCTATCGGTGCTAGGTCCAATACAATTAGTGGTCATTTGTACATGAATCCAAGTCACGAGTGTTCCAAAGTTGGTATGATGGGGCTAGTGTTGATCCTATACACCTTGTTCCTTTGGTGGCATGATGTTCTATGCGAAGAGAAGGCAGGGCATCATACCCCAGTAGTAAAAAATGGACGGAGATATGGCTCTTTTTTGTTCATCGTCTTGGAGGTGATGTTCCTTCATTAACTATTTTGGGCATCTTATTATTCTTATTTGGAACCAGCGGTTGAAGTCGGATTGATTTGGCCACCCCAAGGCATCTTTTACTTCAATCCTCAGGAGCTTCCAATGATGAATACCTTGATTTCCCCAATGTCTGGAGCATCAATCACTTGGTCTTATCATGATCTACTGAACGGTAGGTACCATTGATCGTTTTTCTCTTTACTCACTATTGTTTCACTAGATCTCATTTTCACTAGGTTGAAAGGGTTGTAATATGAACAAAACTACTTCTCATTGTCAGATAGTATATATGGTTCAACGTTTTCCTTAGCAATAGGGTTTCGTGGGTTTTTTGTGATCATTAATACACTATACACGAGCATCTATTGTTATCGCCAATCGATATGGATGTTTGGAAGGGCGCATCACATTGGATTTGAAATGGTAGCATGGTATTGGCATTTTTTAGACATTGTTTGGGACATACTCTTTGTCTCAGTATATTGGTAGGGAGGTCGAGGGTTTTGTGGGTTGCTTTTGATCATTAATACACTATACTCGAGCATCCCTTGTTATCGCCAATCGATAGGTAAGTTTGGTAGGGAACATCACATTGGATTTGAAATGGTATCATGGTACTGGAATTTTTTAGACATTGTTTGGAACATAATATTTGTCTCAGTATATTTGTAGGGAGGTCGAGGGTAATCAAAACTACTAAAATACACTGCTCAGACACAATAGTAGTATAGTACTATCCATAGTTGGTTTTTTGAATTAGGGCATAAAGGTGATCTGCTCAAATAAACTGGTTCAATAGAGAAAATGGAAGTGGTGGTTTTTAGAAACAAGTTCGATTCAATAGTTCTAGGACTCAAACTATTTCTTTTTCACTATTAGTTGGGGCTGAAAAAGATGTTGGATGATCATTTCCCGACCTCGTTTCACCGCATGTTGCTCTTGAGCTATTTTTGATTGTTCATGGTGCTCCACCTCAAAGATTTTTTTGGCTGATTCTACTTAGCGTGTCTCCATTAGAATTGATTTAAGATGAGAATAAAATGAAAGGTGGAATCAATGAATGGATAGGTCATTGAAGTGGATGGTTTCTTGGAATCGTGACTCGAGTTGGGGCCAAATCCACTTACTCAATATATATCTGTATCAGTGGTACTCTTCCTATGTAGTATCGAAACCACACACAGAAGTACCCAGGAACCTCATTTGAAGCATTTTGGTATAAATAATATAGGTAGTTGATTAGCCTTTGGGTTATTTCTACTGCCTCCAGTTCACGACTATGACAAGTTGGTCTGTAATAGTGACTAAATCAGGTGAAGTATCAAGTATGGAGGGCTAACATGTGATCCAATACTCTAATCTAATAGTCAGGTGGCATGAGCAGTGTTGGATGGAGCAGAAATGTGATCTTGTACTCTAATCTAATAGTCTTCAGTTCGAGGTGGTATGATTGGACTTTTGACTCTATTGAGATCCATGATTTTGAGTATAGATGAACCAATTATCCAACTACCATTTCATTTCCAAATACACCTACTCGTGAATGGGATCGATTGTGTGTTGAATCCTCCTTCACTCAACTCCAAAGGAGTGCCTCTGACCTCATGACGGCGGACGTTTACCATCTCTCTTCTAACCATCTCCACTCGATCCTAGGGATGCTTTTGTACCACCCTTGGGAGCATATAGATCTTGATGTCTGAGACTTTCCCATCTTGAAATAGGTCTGGTACTTATATATATTGTTAGTTACTCTCTTTTGAAGGTTCCATATGGCTGATTTTTTCATTCAGGGGTGGCAGATTTTTGGAATACAATTGGCAGGTAGCTCAACCCTTCGGCCTATCATCCATTGGGGCCACTCGTACGACTTGGTGATGGTGGTCTGTATGTATAATATAGATAGTGGATAGTCATCGGTGTTTCATCTAGTACTGGGGGAACTCGGTATAATATAGGTAGTAGACTTACATGATAGATTTCTCTACCTGACTTTGAATCACTTGGGTGAACTTCTATCTTAGGAGGCTTGTATGGATGAGCCATTATATTCTAATAGTTGAGGATATGAGTTTTTCTTTCCTTCCTAGCGGTATAGAAAGAATCTGTATAATATAGGGAGAGGTATAGTCGAAGGGTTAGAGGGATAACAACGATGTTATATGAGGGTTTGAGACTGGACTGGTTCTCCTAGTACAACGAGGTTATAAGGATAGACTCATACACTGACACTAGGGGTGAGAATGTAACCTGACTCTTGACTTTTGAGTAATGCCTCAACTGAGCAAAGTAGCACGTGGTATGACTTCACCTACAAGGTGGTTCACTATCTTCCTCATCTACTTTATATCTAAGGGTTATAAAGGGTCAGATCTATGGTACTTGACCCTATATAGTTCACCCATTGAATTCCGTTTGAGTTGGTATACTACACTACCTATATTATACCGAGAGAGGTTTTGGTTTGATTGAAGAGAGGGACAAGGCACAATATGGGCATTTCCTCTTTGATGGTATATGATGCATCACATTCCAACCAGGCATACCTAAGTGCAGAGCATTGGGAAATGGGTTAGGTACCCTATCGATATAGTACTATTATAGTAGAGTACTTGAGGATGAAGTAATGGTTCATGATCAACAAAAATAGGGTGTATAAACACATATGTTCATCAAATGCTCAATAGGCTATTTTTCTCCACAATACATCCATTTTTGTATTCCATCAAGAGGAACCTTTGATGAATTGACTCGAGAGTAGTAAATGACATATGAAGGTCTTTTTAGTGATGCTCATTCTGACATAGAGTTGAGGCAAAGTTCTTTGACTTTGGTAGGATGTTCATTGAGTTCCCTTGCTAGTGTGGTTCTTTACCTATAGTGGTCTATTAGAGTAGAGTACCAAATTTTGTGGAGTATGTGAATCGGTATAATATAGGTAGTAGACTATCTCAGTATAATATAGGTAGTAGACTATCATGTTCTTTATCGAGCAATAGATTTGAGAACTTGATCGAATTGAATCCTATCTGGTAGATGAGCCCATACCATAAGTAAGGTTAGTGCTAGATCCCTTCCTACACCACACACATAGTAGGATACAAAAGATCCTACTATGATATGTTCCTATCATATCCTTCTGGAGACTTTAAAAAAATTATCAGGTCACCAAGTATGTGAAATTACTCAAGTGTCTCCAATTACCTTCATATAGCTCCAAGAGGGAAGCTTTTAGATACCTAGACATCAACAAGTGGAGGGAATCGGTGATGAGAAAAGTGCTAAGAGGTACTAGAATTGGGGGCTCAATTTCAAGGTGTTGATGAGCTTTAGGGTATAAACCTAAAGTCTCTTATGATGGTGAAATAAATCTGTCCTATACATATATATTATTCGGTAGAATTTCCCAACAAAATAGAATAGTATCCAGTTAAGTACCTACCCGTGAGATGAGAGGTTTTCGTTGTATTATGTCACATCATCAATACTCTTCTAGTAGTGTTCATGAATCTATCTATGGTTGAGAAGAAAGAAGAAAAACTGACTGATTTGAAAGTAGAATCGAGTGAGAAAATAGAAGGATGTGCTATCAAATTTGACTTCCAATTATATTGGACCTCTCAGACACAACAAGAACTGCAACTACCAGAAAGAAATATGGACTAGTGTCTAGGATACAATACATGAATCATGTATCCTAGGTAATCACTAGAATAGGATATTTCACGTATTCCAGTTCCTCCTTAGTATAATATAGGTAGTATACCTTTCCCTCTTATAATCTAGAGTAGCCTAGAGAACCTCTTATAATCTAGAGTAGCCTGACTTGTCTGACCAGGAAAGGTCAGACCAGGTCTTCGGAGAATGGAATGATAAGCTGTAAGAATCAAATCCTCCTACTACATACACATAAAATTTTTATATTCTTATAATATAAGTTCTTGAATCAGGGAATTATATTATAAGAATACCCAAGGCGATATCAACCCTAATATCGACAGCAGAACAGTACAATTTGATGTGTCTAGGTGCAATGAGACAGCAATGATAGGCACACTTTCTCTATTTATACTATAAAAAAAGAAATGAACATCAATGTCACCAAACTAGATACTGTTTGTGATGCAGCTCAGCCATGGAAATTAGTATCTCAAGATGGAGCCACACTGATCATGCAGGGGATCATTGAGTTACATAACGATATCTGTCACTTCATATTTCTGATCTTAGGGTTCATTTCACATATGTTGGTTCGAGTGTTATGGTTGTTACCCTTTCCCAAGGGACTACCAAACAAATGGATCATTCATGGCACTAATCTTGAGCTGCTTCGAAACATCTTTCAAAGTATCATACCGATGTTCATTTCTATCCCTTCCTTTGATCTGTTATACTCATTGGATGAGATCGTCGATCCGATCCTAACAATCAAAGCGATTGGACATCAATGGTATCAGAGGGCACATCTTCCCTATGGAACTGATGGTGGTTTCTCTGGTAGTTCACTCAGGACTATTATTATTCTAATAGTTGGCCCATCTAGTGTATACTATTAGAGTAGAGTACTGAGATGTTTCCGAACTATTGACTACTCTGATTGGGTGACTAGAACGAACAAGTAGGTCATCTTTTCTCCTATATCAATGAATAATAAGAAGGGGACTCGATTGATGGTTGTTTTCGTACAAGATACTTCCATTTCAACTTATACTAGACTATGGGGGAATTGTAGTATGGGTAGAGTGGCTAAGCGGGAGTACGATCAATTGGCTCGAGCCCACACAACGGAAACGATGGCATTGAGACCTGGGGTCAGAAAGATGTAGCTATGGGAATGGGTAATTCGAATAATCATACCACATAGTGAGCATTGATGAATGGGACTATATATAAGAGTACCATAGAGTGGAGTAATGAGGATCAAGGTGGTTCAGAAAGAGGTCTATTGGGCTATTCAAAAAGGCAACTACTTTTGAAGGGACCATGGATGCCATCTAGGAATACCAAATCACCAGTGGAATCATCCTATTTTAATACTGTCAATCAAAAATTATTGATTCGAGTGATTGATATGATAAGAGGTTTTGAACTGGAAATGCTCCGAGTTGTGCCATCAGTACTCTACTCAATTAGTCGAGGTTATCCCATATATGAAACTACACCCCCAAGGGTTCATATGGGATCAGGTACTCTTCTATAACCATATATAAGAGTACCATAGAATAATAATAGGTATTCCTCAATATAATATAGGCATTAGACCTGATCCATCCTACCTAGACACATGGTTCCCAAAGGTGAGGTGGGTGTATAGCTCAGTCAGTAGAGCATTGGTATTTTAACCCGATTGTCGTAAGTTCAAATCCTGTTATACCCAACCCCCATTCGATGAGTGTCTTGTGTAGATAGGGTCCATTTCCTCCTTCCAGTGCACTAGTATGCTCAAGTGGTTTGGTATAATATAAATAGACTATATCAAAGAGTACCTGGTGGCTTGATAGTCCCTACAGAAGTATCGTGGATGGAATGCCAGCTCATATCCCACACCACACCATAGATCTACTTAGTGGATGATAAAATTAGACTATTTGAGATGGCCACCACACTATATATAGCAGAGTAATGATTTTCTATGAGTGGTTTTTGGGCTAGCAGCTAGTATCCCAATGCATTCCCCGAACCAAAGGCAAGTGAATGGGGAGTGATCGGACATGATTTGACGTTGATTAGTTCTTCATTTCACCCCAGGTACCTCTTCCATTTCTATTTTTTACTTCCCAGTGCTCACCTAGTCACTATAGAGTCATATCTCGACCATCCGGTAGGATGAAGGGGACCATCCATCAAAAACTACTGTGGAATATTGGTATCATCTATATAACAATATATAAGAGTATCGTAAGAGTACTAAACGAGCCATAGTGGATCAAGACCATTGAGCACTAGTAGAACTTTTAAAACCAATGGTCTACTCAATTTCTTATGTCACAACCACATTCATGATATAAGGGATCCCCATAGAAATCTAGTGTGGAACAATTCATTACAACTGTATTCCTATGAAATGAGGTAGGAGCCTGGGGAGCTGGCTAATATGATTACATGGTAGAGCACAGATTCCATCAACCACTACATACATTGAAGAACTGACTATTAGAGTAGATTTAGGTACTCTGTCTATATAGTACTATTAGAGTAGAGTACTGATAAATTGGAGCAAGGTACCAGCTGCATGACTGAACCCAATTCCCAGAACCACTGGTATAATATAGATAGTGGACTATTGGCCCATGAACTCGCTGAAGTTCGTGAGGTTTGATATCGAAGGTGGGCCACTATTAGAGTAGAGTTAAGAACTCTGTCGATATAGTACTAGAGTAAGGTAGTAGTTCATGCCATGGGTAGTCGGTCTGCACCTATTGCTACTACTACGTCATCGTGCATGAATCACATGTGATTGGTGGTATTGCATTCCCACAGCTTATCATTGTAATTTGTTTAGTAGATGAGCTGATCCAATGGCCCCTATAGCACAAGGCATTGTCATTGGATTATAGGTGCTCATGTATGCGCTCAGAAAGGTCCTTTCCTTCTAGTTTCCACCTTTTTTCAAGGGAAAGTCATGTGTGGCTACTCGTTACACCATACTGTAATGATTCTAATAGCAAGCAGTGCTTTGTGCTAGTACTCTACTCTAATAGTGCTTCCAAGTCATCAACTAGACTAGGTTCTACCAGGATGACTCTTTTTGAAGATGGTACTATGGGAGAGAGACAAACGATACCACACCAATTCAGGGGAACGAACAAGACCACCAGGACGACTCTTTTTCATCTTTTGGTGTATCAAAAGTGGTTCACTAGAGTTTGTCTCTGCCTATGCTCTAGATACCTACTATGCTTCAGTTGCTTCCATATTTTCTCCAACCGTTACCTCTATGGGATACACTGGTATTGGTTCTCAAATTGAAACTAGAAATGGAACCAAAAACTCTACCTTTACCACAGGCTCTGAGGTGAGATCCGATACTCAAATTGGCTTGGATATTAGAACAAGATTTTGAGCTCCAACTAAATCTAAGTAAATGAGGTATGAAACCAAATATCATTGGTTTTGAATCAATGGCTGAACCCACTACCTCTACCTTTTATTATGGAGTTAATGCATTCTCTCAAACATGGAATAAATAGAGATCTTCACCTAGAGACCTTGCCATTGAATCTGCTACTGGAACTTAGTCAGCTACATCTTTTAACTGCTGCTACATTTCTTCCCGCTTATTTCTCTTCTGGTGGTTCTTGATCAACTTCAATTGGTGCTTCTCAATTTTATGTTGTAGGGTAGCATGTAGGCACAAAATCTTCTATTGAATTTTTTTACTTATAGTTTTTCCATGAGGTTTTTCGCTATCTCTATCTATGCCTCTATTACTTCAACCAAGTAAACCATTGTTGTTGTCTATGATTCCTCTTTTTTCATGCAATAAACCTAGGTAACCTTTGCCTCTTAATCCTATGCCTTTACTCCTACTTCTCAAACTCCAATTGGATATGGAAAAGTAATGGGCCCCCTATAGGTGATGGCTTTGGATCTCGACCTGGAAAGGTGAAGATCCTGCTCCATAACACACGAAATCCCTTACAGTCTCTGCAGACATTCCATATATAGATCCCATTTTAGTTAGAAACCCAGAGCCATTATTATCAGATGTAGCCATAAATTTAGCAGTCATGGTAGGCGTAGAAGAAATTCCCTTTATTTAATCCCTTCTTCTTGACTAGCTCCTCATGTTGAAACTCAAGTTCTATAATCCCAAATTTTTTTACTCCTTGAGTTACTTTAATTGAACTTGATTGATAGGGTAAAACATTAAAGTAATTATACTCATATTTCCAAAAACCTTGACTCACCTCACTCTTCCAGAACGAGCCTATATAGAGATTGTATGAATCTATTAGACAGAGCACCTGTTTCTTTTCCTGATACACTACTAACTCAGAAAGCCTATAGTTCCTCATAATAGGTTTGATGGTCCCCATGAGAAGCATAATATTTCATTACTGGTACTTATATATATTGAACATTGAATCATGATATATTATGGAAGTAAACCATTCAAATATTAGTTTTAGAAGCAACCACTGCTAAATGCTCTAGAAAGTTTCATGAAATTTGATTACTCCTTTCTTAAAATTCAGGTATGTAATCTATGATATCTTCATTGAAATATGTTTCAGTTGAATTATCCATATTGGTATTTATTTAGGTTAACCACTAAGAATCCCACTGCGTAAGGCACATGAAAATAATCTATTAGAACTGTCTCTGTATCAACTACTATGAAAGACCGAAATTTTCTACTCTTCGGATTGAGTGCTGGTATATGATTGGGATAACGACACTTCATAGAACCCATAACATGAACATCTGGTGGTTTACCTATGCCATTTTACAAATTCTGGCTTTAATGAAATCCCAAACATCACATCTAAGAGGTAACCCTTTATTTAGACTACCTACATAATAGACTTGAATGTATATACCTGATAGCAAAGCTTCATCATATTCATCAGCTTTCACCTTTAAGTCTTTGAATATACTAACATATACCTCATTCTTAGGGGCCACCTTCCTGCTAGAAACATTTAAATAAATAACATGACTTATTTTATAGGTAATATATCCTGTTGGTTTTCTTACTTAATGATATGCATTGTTAGATCCTGAACCCTTTTTGGACTATATAGAGTAGAGTACTTTTCCAAACCGGTAAAAAAGAAAAAGCAAGTCAACATGAGTATATAGAGTAAGTAAATGCTCTCGATGGCCATAGAACTGAATGGTTGGAGTGTGTTGGAGTGTGGTTAGACCTAGGAATGCCCAGGGGACAAAAGTATCCTCCATTTTTGGTACCAGTATCCCTATGGTCAACCAAAATTTATATTCCTACCAACCTTGACACCACAATGTCTATAAGTGCAGGATGTTGGGACTCTAGTTTTGATGGATACTCACATTGACAAGGTTGCGATAGGATCTCAACCACTAGAAGAATGATGGGAATGGTCTATATGGGCATGCTACTCAATTTATTATTTCTACCTGACAAGTACTCTACTCTATATTTTGCAGAACATGTTTGGTTGCACACTTCTTTCCTGACCCTTTAGTTTCTAACTAAAGGGTCAAATCTTTTAGAACTCGGATACTTCACCCTATTAGGTTTATAAAGGGTCAGATCTATGGTACTTGACACAATATATTTTATCCCTATCAGCTGCTGAATTGTGAACATATCATTCTTGATTCGATTCATTCCTGACCATGCGTGATAGTCGTTATCCATTGACTCGACTCGCACTTCCAGCCTCGACTCCTCAGATGAAACATTGGAAGCTTCATTTATTGTTATATAAGGACCAATCACTTAAAGGGAAGGGTTATATATCTTAGGAATGTTCCATGTGAGTCAAACCAACCCATTATGTAGAACTGAAAAGCATATTAGATATTCTAATGCACCTACTGGACACAACGAGTACCCAGACGGTGGAAACAAATAGTCTAGTCTTGGGCTATGGGGATGGAATTTCACGTGTATCTGGGTTTCACCAATTGAAATTTGGGGAAATGGTCCATTTTTTACCAGTGTGAAAGTAATAACATTGAATATGGAGCCCGAACTTGTCTCTATAGTGGTTTTGGGGTTGGATACCACCGTGAAAAAAGAAAATCAGGTCACACGCACCGGTTCGATCGTGGATATGCCCTTAAGGATGTGCCAGCTGGATCATGTTGTCGACGCTTTGGGTGTTCCAATTGGAAATACCTCAATCGCGCACTGAGAATCCGAGACTAGACGTGTCGAATTGAAAGGTTTGAGAATTATCAAATGTCAACTAGTTCACGAGCCAATGTATACTGGTCTCAAAGCGGTTGATATCATGATGCCTATCGATAGTTGGGAACACGAACTCATCATTGGGGACTGAAAAATGGGAAAAATCAGCATTGGGGTCGATACCATGATTGCCCAAAAGTAAGTGAACGCCACTTCTTGAGCATGGGACAAGCTCTATTGTGTCTATGTAGCTATAGGATGGAAATGATCAACAATTTCACATTTCATTAAATTACTCTCAAATGCTTCCAGCATGGGGTATTCCATTCTGGTGGCTTCTACAGCTTCAGAACCTTCTCCACTTCAATTTCTTCAACCGTATTCTGGGTGTGCAATGGGGGAATATTTCCATGATCATGGAATGAATGATGTGATCATATATGACAATCTTTCAAAATAGGCAGTGTCATATTGACAAATGGCATTATTGTTACACCGACCTCCTGGCCGTGAGGCATTCCCAAGTGATGTTTTCTATTTACATTCTCGTATATTAGAATGAGTAGTAAAAAAATCATACAATATCGGTGCAGGTTTCTTGACCACCCTTCCCATTATAGAAACACTAGAGAGTGAGGTCTCAGACTATATTCCCACCAATGTGATCCCAATTACTAATGGAAAAATTTGTTTGGACATGGAGGTCTTTTATCGAGGTATGAACTCAACAATAAAAATTGGATTATTGGTCAGTCGAGTTAGCTCAGTTTCTCAGGTGAAAGCTATGAAACAAGTATGCAGTTTTTTAAAACTAGAATTGGCACAATATCGAGGATTGGAAGCCCTTGATAAATTTGGTTCGGACCTTTAAGAAGTGACTCAGACTATTCCCAATTGAGGTGGCCAGCTTACAGAAGTTCTAAAACAACCACTACATCATCCACTGGCTCTTGAACAATAACTACTGGTACAATATGTAGCATTAAATGGTTTCTTTGATCGAATTCCTTTTGATTGAATAGCACAACATGAGATAGAAATCACGCACCGCCTCAGATATGGTTGGCCTTTAAATCCGGATTGGATCGTTGGGTTCACACTCGAGGTAAAGAAGGAAACCAATCACTTATTATACAAAATTGCTTCATTTATTGACTAGATAGATATAATATAGTAGGGAAGGTATTGTTTGTTCAACCGATAAGCTTTGCAACTCACTGGAGGAAGCAACCTAACTATATAGAGTAGAGTAATTGGCAACTGGATAGCTCGATCCCTAGGTACAGTGTTGTAGTGAATGATCTGATACTCAAGGCTGGATTCTTCTTTCTTAGTGAAAGGATCACTACCACCTCTAATACCAATATTATATAGACTATGATGATACGACCTCTACTACCTATATTATACCAATCAAGGACCAGTTCAAGGTTGATGATCTTCATACTCTTCTAATACTGAGTAATCTACTCTAATAGTACCTCCAACTCTCATCGATGTCCACTATATATGTTATACTAACTTGATGACATAGTGACTTCAAGGATGAGTGAAATGATTGAAAAATTACAGAATTGGTTCTACACATTCTCTGAAACACCATGCTTAATGGGGAAGGAATACGAAGGTGCTGCTTTAATACTCTACTCTAATAGTTTGGAGATACGATACTATTAGAGTAGAGTACTGATAGGCTGTGATGAATGTGATTTATGGTGATGGGTGTGGAACACTTGAGGGTGATTGGACTTAAAAATTCCCACTCAATGAGTCAACACAGAGAGACAAACCATGGGAGTTTGAAGGTTCTAAACCCTTATATATAATATATATGTAGAACCTTACCAAATTGGGTGAAGTAGCTGAGTTATAAACCCTTGATATATAAGTAGAACCTTTCTAAAGGGTAAGGAATCATAAGAGGTTTCTGGGATGATCAAATGCTTCCCATTACCCAAAGGTGTAATATCTTTTCAAACCATGTTGTGAGGCTTAAAGCAACATCTCTGCTGGGACAATACTAATAGAGTACTAACCACCAGCTAATTGCTTTGATTAATAATTTTTTCTACCAAAACTCAATTGAAATATTAAAAAGAGCCCTAATCTTTCTCACCTCTTGAACTGCTTCCAATACTTACCCTTATAAAGGGTCATATCTACGGTATTTGACCCTATATAGTTCACCCTAAGGTGTAAGATCTTTTGGAACCTTGATTTCCATATCGAACCCCCACCAATAACTATGGAAGCATAAGAGTCATGTATTCTCATAATACAGTGTCCCAAGGTATAGTACCCACATTAATAGGTGCCAAAGGTCTCACTAGATAGTGGAAATTTTTCACTAGAAAGTGGAAGGTCTATGCTGGTATGACATTCAGTATCAATCCATGCATGGAATAAGGAGTTGAATCTACCATGAAATCAAGAGATGAGTCAAGCCGAAAATCCAGAACCTTGTAATTAGTCTTTCCTCTCACCCGCATGTTCCTATATCTTCATACTACCATCAACTATTCCCTGCACCACCATGAAACAATTCTCAAAATTATTAAAATAAATATAAACATTACAAAGAAAGCACACAAGCCAATAGGATCAAGCATCTAAGGTCTCCAAATCATTCCATGACTTAGGTTACTACTGCCTATATTAAACTAAAAGGTTATGGTACTGCTCTACACCTCGATGAACTATGTGAACTATGGATTCTCAACCATGTCCCATTCAATCTTATTTGACTATTTTGGCTATTGGATTAATCCCGATGAGATATTTTCTTTGATATTCCCAAGACCAACCTATTAGAGTATAGTATTAATCTTTCTCCAAGATCATATACTATAATAGGTGGTTACATTCACAGATTCCAAAAGAAAAGAAAGTCCCACACCTTTAGTAATCTACTCTAATATGTATGAAATTCGAGATTCAGTAGGTTGGTCAACCACACAAAAAGGAGTAGCAAAGGGTTCAGTTGCATTAAATTCTTTAGATAGGAGGGAGAACTCGCTATTCCTAATACTAAGATTGTGTATCTTGCACACGCTTACTAAAATGAAGATAATATTGAATAAATGTCAGGAATTTTCAGGTGGCTCTAGTATTTTCATAAAATAGAAATGACTATATATAAAAGTACCTATTTTCTGCCCATATGCGCTTACAAATAAGTCATAAGTAGGTCCAATAGTGAAGGGATGACACTTTCTGGGTACAACTCTCATGTGGAAGTCCTTCTTGATATAATAAATTAGTATAAAATCCCAAAATGGGCAGAGTCTATTAGTTAATACCCTTAGGAATTTATTGAATATGATACCTTCTATTCTATTGATCTGGAATTGGGCCAATACGATTAATAATTAGTCGCCTTTTCAGGTAATGGGCTAGAAAAATTCCTCTATACACGCATGGACTAGACCGTCAATACTCTTCTAATAGTGGGATTGTAAGTCTAGGTAAGGAAAAAATAATGGTATTATTATTATAGAATAATGGACATGTAGAAGTATCTCTATTAGTTTATAATTTTAAACGAAAATGATTGTTGATGCTCTACTTGTACACAAGATGTCGAATCCAGCAAGTGTGGATTTTTCTTATTAAGACCAGGTACTACTTTTGGATGATCATGGGTCCTCAAATAATGATTGGGTCAGTGCATGATGACCTAAAGACTTAGTGTAGTTGAAAAATGGGCTTACAATATGGTATTACTCTCCTAGAATATTTGAACTAGCTCGCATGGAAAAGGGAACTATTTAGTAATGAAGAAAGTTCTAATCTCATAGTCAACTGCTAAGAAGTGGAAGAGAGTGGAATAAATCATGAGTCAACAAGCCTTCCAACAATGTATTTCGCTGTAGATATTTAGTCCTTATATTATGAAAGAATATGTATAAAAGAAAGACTTTACAACCTTGAAGTGGGTTCGGTTATCATTAAATGTATAGGATGAGAAGTGAAGATACTTGAATAAATATGGACTTCAGGTGTATAATATATTATCCTATGGTACTCTTATATATATTTATAAAAGAGTACCTGATTTGATACATCAAAAAAGGAAGTTGTTGTAAAGGAAGTGTGTGCCCCATCACTAATCAGGAGGTGGTGTTCATCAATCCCTATTTGTAATAATAGATGAAAGTATGCGCTAGCTAGGATCTAGACTTAGATAGTAATCAAGAGGGAAGATAGAGTGGATAAAGTGCCTTTGTTTGGTATTTCAAGGTAGCAACTTCAGACCCGTGATGATATGAATAAATCTGGAATGGCTTACGACCTCTATTGCCTGAAATCCTCCCTACACATGGTCAACGTGTATCGATGTAGAAATTAGATGAACTTATAAGCCTGTTTAAGTAGCCATCATTGGAAGAGTATCTGAACCCCATATAAAGGGGATCATCCATCATTGACCAATTTTAATTTGTACTTTTTTAGTGCTCATTGTCCCTTTCCTCATGGTTTTTGTGTGGAACTGATGATTTGAAGGTTTCATCATCTGTATCCTTTTTCATTTTCAGGATGTCTCTTAAGGTAGCATTGAAAGAATTCACTGTAAAGTTCCCTTTTCTAATTGAGATGATTATGGGATGGTTATATTTGTGGAAGTAGTAGTTACATTACTCTCCTCTTTCTGTTTATGGTAATTTGATCAATCTATGCACTTAAGCTACGGTGACTGAGAGTGGGACCTCTAACCTTTTTATTTTATTTAACATGTAGATTCATTACTTTTCATATATAGAGATAGTGAATGCTCATTCTATGGTTGATATTTTTATTCTAGTCGTCCTGGCCAACCTATCCAACTAAACTGATTGCTTCTCTCTTTGGAAAGAGCCCTGTCCTAGAAACAAAGGGAGGTTCATGAGTAATGTAACTGTTCTCTATTCCCCCTTTATCTTCTTAGCATCCATGAAAAATGAGAACGAAGTCATGCAAACTCAAAAAAAGCAACATTTGTTCCATTTAAAACTGGCCTATATTGTATTGCTTTCTCATTGTGGTATAATTGAAATCAATCTTCACCTATCTGATGGAAAGTGATGTAGCTTGCGCGCTTCTTTGAAGTGTTTTTCTCTACTGCATCTTATCCAAGACCCGATGCTTTGTCTCTTATTATTGTTTTGGCAGATGTACTTTGTCTAGGAACCTGTTTATCTTATTAAGTATCAACCGACATGGTATCCCTATGCTTCATATAGGGACAGAGATCAAAACTCCCTAGTGAATGAGGTAAATACAGAATGAACAGTTGGTCGGGAACCAATTTCATTTGAAGCGGATCCACTTAAATTAAGGCATATATAAGGCCGAGAAAGCAGCCATAATAAAGAAATAAAGAGGAGAACGAAGCGAAGCTATCAAATGGCTCAAACGGTCACAAACCAGATTGGAAAGAGACATTTTTTTCTATTTCTAGCTTGAGAGAATAGGTGTAATAGGGCGAGATAAGAGAAAATAGGCAATATATCTTTCTTAAATTAAGGGATCTAAGCCTTATAGTATGTCTCCTTTGGTTGGTTGGTTTGGTCCCAATAAGGTCTTCTGAAAGTGCAGAAAGAGATCTTTGCCAAGTCCCTTTCTAAACAGGTTTAGGGAATGCCATTACGTAATAGGGGACTCTGAGAAGTGAGATGAGAGGAGTCAATGGGATAGGGATCAGAGGAAGAAATTTTCATTTTATGTCTAAAATCAGACAAGGTCTTTGTTTCATAGCTAATAAGATTAGGTCTTTCATTCTAGGATCGGTGTGTCATAGCTGAGGAAAGATGCTGATGTGAATTGAACTGATTATTCTTAATTAAGTTGATTGTGGATAGATTTCATTTATGTTATAGGCACAAATCTAATCCCTGAGACAGTTGGGTCAAAGTTTAAGGAGAAGTATAGGCTTTCCCAAACAGAAATAAAAATACCCATTATTCCATTTTTCAACTACCAACCGCACAAGATGAGGTTTTTATCCCTTTTGAGGGAGGAATAAAAACCTTTCTTACACAATTAGGTGTGGACTAAGATGTAAAGATGCTCCTTCTCTTGTTAATTCACTCAGGGAGAGAATCCATTATTGTACTAATACAAGAACCACCTATTTTCTTACACAATAATTTTTGTACTAAAGTGATCGTGGAAAAAGAGTTCTTGCTCTTACTTCTATTTTTAGGTCCCATTATTCAAATAGGGAATCCCCTTTTCTTAATCTGATCTTTCTTGAGGAATATGATATTTAAACTAGTGAGACCTTAGCCCTTTCTAGGAACAAACTCAATACCTAGTATTGAAAGGATAGGTAAGAAGGAAGATAATTGGTTTAATATCCTCATCTCTTCTCCTATTGGACACAATTCATCTGGTTATGCCTAGTACTCTCGACATACTATATATCCATTCTTAGGTCTGACCACACTCCAATGGGGTGGATATCATAACCCTAGTAGTTTAAGGCCTTCAAACTATTAGAAGAGTACTGAGGATCCACCCACTCAAAACCACAACCCCCAACTACCATCTCAATCACAACACCACTACCTACTGCTTTTCTATTGGACCACCTTCCAAAAGGTGAAAATGGATACATTGTGGAATCAAACTTGCTTGGAAGAGATAAACGGGGAGTCCACATGGCTAAGGTAGCACCAACCCCATTCCATTTATTCTCAATACCACAACCAGTGTCTAGGCATTCAAGTTTACTACCTACATTATACCGACATCCAAAGCCCCAATAATCCCCAGAGATCTTCTATATAGTATGTGATTTTCCACTATTAGAGTAGAGTATTGAGGCATGGTCCATGTGTTTATCAAACTAATCCTTACTCTGGTCATCATTCAAGTACCTAAGTCGAGTTGTTTGGCTATTCCCATCAGTGAATTCCCTAATACTTATATATATTATCATGAGATGGAATCAATCGCACCACTTTGTGATTTGTGATTTTTGATATAGTAGGCAAAGTCCTTAATATATATAAGTACTAGGTGGGGTCTGGAATTAAGTTTTTTGGTTTCTCCAGTTAGAAGGCCATTTTTCCATTGTTGGTTGGCCTTGAGCACCTCACCGTACCAACCTGTCTCGGTACTTAGCCTTATGGTAAGGTACCCTGGGTATTTTCATTCTTGGTCACAAGTACTTACTCTATATAGTCCGGATTGTGCTATATGACCATGACCCTTGTGATTTGATGGTGGTGTTCGAGAGGGTGGGATCTCAAGAGTGCCAGATCCACTCAATCACAATCAGTAATTCCATTCCACTAATCCACCAAAGAAACACTCAAGTATTCTTTTATATATAGTACCAGCGAGTGGGGAAAAATCTAGCATAAACCTTTCGGAAAGAACTCACACACCAATATACTAGACTAGTAGTATTATGTTACAGATGAAGCGATTTTCCTCGAGTACACTCACTCAAATGGAATTGGTGGTGAAGATGGATCATGTTTGGAAGGGGGGTAGCATGAT
This sequence comes from Viscum album, assembly GCA_963277665.1. NCBI lineage: Eukaryota > Viridiplantae > Streptophyta > Magnoliopsida > Santalales > Viscaceae > Viscum > Viscum album. The sequence continues at coordinate 405,981,006 of OY728148.1, read as the reverse complement.
TGTTTTGGTCATCAAAGCACTGCTTTCCCATTCCACTCAGTCCAATTCTAGATATGAGTTTCTGTAAGACAAGGTCTCCCCAAGCACCACCTCCACCTGACCTATTCTTATTCTATGGTACTCTTATATATAGTTATAAAAGAGTACCTAGATCCACTCCTAGACTGTCTATTATATCATTTCTGATATCTCAACTACCCTGATATTCAACCTTTTTTGACATTCGACAGCACCACGGGTACTCTTATATATATTTTCTGACCACCGTGATCTTCAAAAATGACCACTCTCAACCAAACCATGACAATGACATGACACCAACCAATCATATTTTTACTACTACTACTATTACTAATCTAGTATAGTACCTCCAACTCCAATTCCAACACCACCATATCCACCGTCGAACCCCCAAACCATCGACTATCATATGAGGCATGAGTATAATATAGTCAGACCACTATAGCTACCACTATAGGAACCAAAAAAGGTGACTATAGTGGTGCCTATAGTGGTATTCCTATAGACTATATAGAAGAGTACCTAGATAGATTATACCGATGAACCCGAAACAACCTGCTGCCTTTGGTTTGGCATATGCATTGGCCCCAAGGTCGACCAGACCATGACTCTCATGCATTCTAGACCAGTTCCCATGGTTCCAGTGTTGTTTTCCATCCAAATAATTTGTGATTGTCATGTTGGTTGTATTATATATGGTGGAATATGGCAGTTTACATTGTGGTTCTACTCGAGTACCTGAGTGGGGTGGTGGCCCATGAGATCTGAGCTACCTATTAGCTAGTTGTCTGATTAGTACGAATACACTTGCTCCATAATAGCTACCTCATATCTTCCTTAGGTGAGAAAGATTTAGTGCCAAAAGGGATGGTTCACATATCACATATCCACTCAGGTATTGTTCTTCTACTAAGTCTTAGAAAGAGTCCAAGTGGCGTTCCAAGATCCATCCACCAGTGACCACCACAAATAGAGATTATACCAACAACATAGCTTCACCGTATACCGCCACCCGGGTTCCGGATCGTATTGGGCTGTTCCCACTCTCGATTATAGTCCTCTCATACTAGGGAGTGTACCTTTTTGTTCTCATGACCCCATGGTAGATTGGAACTAAATAGTATCACAATGTTCTAAACCCAACTCACGTACCATTATTTTTCAATCGGCGAACAAATAAACCCTTGGGACCAGCTTCTGCCCTAGGAGGTGATGAGTCGACATAGAGGTTCCAAACAAAACCTTCGATCCAATCTCTTGGGTTTCATAAGCCTATTATCTCTAGCATACCTGTGATCTATTTCGTGAGTTACTAACCACATGGAACTTCCTAGTTCACTATGGACTATAGCTCAGATTACCTTTTGAATTGTCTGTACCTGCTCGAGTTGTTCCATCTTGCAGTCAGGTGTTGAACACCGATATATGCCCAGTAGAGTTGTGTGTCTTTGGAAATTTCACACCACAAGTTACTCTTTAGGAGTCATCATCCCTAGACAAACTACAAAACTCACTTTGTTCCCAAGACTTGAACTTGAATTGAACGAATAAGCTGATGAACCAAGGTATCATCCTATATCGGTCAGAATGACAATTGTCATGACCATATAGAGATAATTCCCACATATAAATTCCACCAATACCACAACCATATAGAGATGATAATCTCTATTTAACCTAATTGGGTTGCCCTGTGACCGTATCAGAGTAGTGGGAAACCTTGAAACAAGGGGGATGAATGGCCGAACCGCTTTCCACACCTATCCATGAATCATATGGAGCCTTCTGTGGATATGGCCTTAATAATTCATATATATAAGTACCGGTTTGTGTATATAGTGGAAATGGTGAGTCTCAAATATTAGAATATATTAGTCACTCATGAGGTTAGTGCATTGGGCATTGATCAAACAAGTGGCCCGGTGGATCAGTGGCGGTAGGAGACCAAATCACTACTACAATACTATGAGGAACTCAACTATATTTCTCACAGTGAAGCAAATAGTCAAGGTGAATGGGGACTTATCGTCTAGCTGTGGGGAGCTCGACATCTGAGCTGAGAGTCCATTTTCACCGAATTCCATTTCAAAGACAACTGGGTGCCCTCCACTCAGTACCCAACTGCACCGGCCTTGTAACACCGTGCATGTGTCAGACTCTATACGTAGGTCGACCTCTTAGCAGAGTCCTGTGTTTTTAATAAACAGTCTATACCTTGCTCCCCACCTGTTGGATGAATGGACTAGAGGTGATCCAATGAGATAGGTCTATCCTTAGTACTCTACTCTAATAGTGACACAACTGGGGGTTCAAGAGATTTCCAAGTTCCATCCAAATGGGTTTCTCACACGCCAAATAGTATACTCTACTGGTGAACCTATGATGGTTGTTAGTATGATCATTTATTTTTTGGCTTGATTCAACTCGTCCACTCACAGTTGTTTCCAGTTTATGTTTTCCATATCCTAACCACTTCCAACATCAACACTAACAGAATGGTTAGAGGGGATGTGGCCTAGTCCCGCTACCTCTACTACCTATATTATATTTATTTCCCCCAAAAAAGTATCAAAATGCTATTATATAGAGTAGCTGAAACTTCCCCCCTCCTTCATCACTTCCATATGGAAGGTGGAAGTACTATTAAAAGAGTCAGGTACTTTGTTTATATAGTGTCCACTTCCCCTATAGTTGTAACATCCCAGGAAAATAAAGAATATAACATTTTCATATTTATTCATATTTTTTAATTAAATATTAATTTTATTTTAAATGGTATTCTATATTCAATGGCATACCTGACCCACAACAATGGGTTTCTTTGAAATCTTATGTTGCACACTAATAATATAATATTATTATATTAAATGGTTGTTAACACCTATCTATTGTATTGGTGGGAATTAATAGAACTAGCTTAAATATGATAATATATTTTTGTTAAATGTTTTTACATTCATCCAATAAAAGTCAGAGGCTTAAAATGTAAATGAATCTAATTTTAAGCATAATTTACTTTAAAGGGTGATTTACCGCCTTTTGATGGCGAACCCTTTTTAAATCTAGTTTTGGTAACTTTTAAATATTATATTTGAAAAAAAACCATCTTTAGAATCAGGGCATCAAAATTTAATTTGGGTGAAATTTTGATATTTTTTTGATAATGTTCATTTTTAATGAATAATGAAAAAAATGTTGTATTTTACTTCAAAACCACCTTTTAAACTAATTCATTTATATGGTTATATTATCTTTTTAATTGGTTTTAAAGTGTAAATAGATTATATTTTTACCATTTAACCCAATTTTTTCCATTGGAAGTAATTTCACTTTGAAATTGGACATTAACAAGTATCAATCTTTTGATAGTTATCATTTCTTAAAAACACGCCTTTTGTTTTGACGGCGGGAATTAATTAAAAAATTAATTAATTGAAATTCTATGTTTTGAATTTGGAAAAATAGACATCATTTTTGAATTCGGAATATCAAATTTATCCTAGAGTTAATTTTTGGAATTTTTCTGAAAACCTTCAATTTTTGATGAATAGTGAAACCACTAAGTAGTAGTTAAAAACTGACTTTTTCATTTAAATGAAATTTTACCGCTTATGTGAATTGAATTTCAAAAATCCTACATACATGGTTTTCGTTAGTAAGTATAACATGGTTCAATGGGATGAAAATAATTTTTGGTGAATAGTAACTTTTGACTTTTATTAACCACGATTAAAGGTAATTAGGGTAATTTAAGGTAAAAATAATGTTATAATAACAAAAAATACCTTTACACTTTTCCTAACCTTATTTTATGAGTAATGGTCGACCAAGACAATCCATGGGACAATTTTGGGACCCCATGGATCCACTTGGGTAAGATAATGACATTAATAACTTTTTATTTAAAGTAAAAATAAAAATGTCATAAACATGTATTGTTTTACTAAAAGAAATTTACACAGAGTTATATAAGTTATCTTTTAGACTATAAATATTCATTGGAAATATAAAAATATTTCTTACATCATGGTATTTTTTATAATTTTTAGACATCAAATAAATAAAATTATTTATGAAACAATAATGATGCAGTGTTTACGTCATTAATGGATGATTTAAATAAATAAGAAGATAAAAATTAAAACAATAACCAAAACTTGTCCAATTATTATAGGATGGTTTTATTTAAAACATGATCCACTTTATCTTCGACATTAATTATTTTTTTAACTTTAGAAACCGAAAATCATTATATAATAAAATAATATTTTCAAACTTTCTAAAAGAGCCCCTCCTCTCCCTTATAAAAAGTCCTCACTTCATACCCATTTCACACACTTATAAAGACCTTTTATCATCCAACATCTACTCCAATAATCTCCCAATATCCCTATATTCATCCTTGATGCATTACCTTATGCAGAAAGCACTCCAAGAAACCCTTTTGGTTCAAACCAAAGGGAGTTACCCGATTTAAAGGTAACGTCTTCTCTTAAGTTCTTTTGTTTTTCTTTACTTCTCCACCCCCCCAAACTATTTTTAATCCTTTATTTTATAACAACACCAGTATCATAAATATATAAGGATGTTTTTATAACAAATATTCGAGCTACACTTATACACACCTCCATCTAATGGGTAAAGAACATACTATTTCAGTGGACGGCGAACTACTGCATCACGAAATGATGATTGTTCAATTATCTCCTACCTCCTCTCATGGTGGCCATTATGATAGAACTGTATCTATATATGATATATATTATATTTATGTTTTATTTATTCTTATGTATTTTCCTTTTTTATATCATAACTTTATGGTTCCCATAATGGGTAAATGCGATAATTTCATTAGAGGAAGTGCAGACTACCGCCCCCTCAAAGTGATATAAATCGTTCATGCCATATGTGGAACGTATAAAGGATAGAATTTATGAAATTATGTAACACATATTACGAAAATATTATACTTAAATTATAATATACCTATGAATCTCTATGTTTTCTTTTCATTAAAATATGAAATAGAATTGAAAGTAGCGTTAATGCGTACGTACGACTTACCGTCTCCATAAACAGTGCATTTCATTTCTTATCTCCAGATGTTATGTACTATTATAAATACATATATATAATGGATATATATAATATATATGACATCTAAATTATTAATATCATTCTAGAGATAATGTACTTTTGACCACATGGACAATTTATGATTATAACAAGTTCATTTTTGACTCAAGTTCCAAACATTGACAAAATGCCTGATATGAGCTCAAATAATTAACTAATTGTTATAAAAAGGTAATAATTAGTATAAACAGAATAATAAAAATGAAAAATATTCTTAATCAAGTATAAATTAACTTATTTTTATTATTCCAGAAGAACAAGGAATATACGAGCGAGTCAAGTCAGACAATGAGGTGAGGGGATTTCTTATCTCACTTTTAATTTAGTGGGATTTCAATTGTTCACCACTTATTTCTTGAATGTGGTGTATTGTGTACTTCCATTGGATATATATTATCATGATTATATTTATATTCATGGTATTCTATGATTATTTTTGTGGTTTGTAATTTTTGGTCATACGATTTGATTGAATACAACGTGCTAAGGGATTCTTATCTCACATTTAATTCAGGGGGATTTCCATTGTTTTCCACTTATTTCTTGAATGTGGTGTATTGTGTGCATATATTTGATATATATTATCATGATTCCATTTATATTCATGGTATTTTGTGATTATTTTGGTGGTTAGTAATTTTTGGTCATACGATTCGATTGAATACAATGTGGTAAGGGATTCTTATCTCACTTTTAATTCCGTGAGATTTCCATTATTCACCACTTATTTATATAATGTGGTGTATTGTGTACTACCATTGGATATATATTATCCGTATTTTCTTTACATTCATGGTATTCATTTATTCTTTTGGTGGTTAGTAATTTTTTGTCATACGATTCGATTGAATAAAACGTGGTAAGGTATTTTCATCTAGCTTCTTATTCCTGTGAGATTCATGGTATATTTTCCACTATTTCCTTTTGTGTGATGTATGTAATGCACATGATTGTAATATTTTTGTGATATAATTTAATTTATGGGTATTTAAATATTCATTATATGATCCTTATTTCATGGTTTTTACGTTTCGAAAGTTACCAAATCGGTAAGGGAACCTTTCACCCTCCTCTTTTAAGTCATGACTTCCATTATGTTATGTCTTATAGTTCCATTTTATTATGAGGGGGATTTTTATTATATATATTTAATACTGTACATTTTATTTACAAATTATTAGAGACCATTTCCACTCTCATCAATTTATTTTCTAAATTTTTAATTGACGTCGTTAGGCTGCCAGATTTTTTGTAAAAGAAATATCATCTTCTCTTTTCCTTCGAGTTTCATTTTCATATGGTATTTACTTAAAATATCCATACCATGATCTTATTTATTTTTTATTCTATACCCTTACTTTTTTATGAGTTATTTATGAGTGTGTGACTCTTGTACCCTCTCTTTTAAATGTTTTCAAAAACCACGTTATATATGTATTATGCTGCAGAATTTTCGTCTCAAAATCTCTATCTTTTTCTCAAGAAATTATCTTGTATTATTTACATGAATACTCAATTCTATTTTCATATCCAATTGTATTCATCAATACATAAAATTTATATATTTTATTTTTTAATTGGAATACATATATCTTTCACTTCCTTTCTAGGGGTTATAAATGGCTTAATTATCAAGTTTTTAAGAACTTTTAAAATGTCACGATTTTGAAATGAAACCCATTTATTTTATTCTCTATGGGTTATTTATGAAATTTTTTATTATGATCTATGTGTATCACATAAAAATAAATACATATTAAGTGTGTTCCTTGATATAGCTCCAATGCATTTGGTTAAAAATTAATCTCTAGATATGACAAGTTTCACGATACCTTGTTGAATAACCTTGGTAATTTTTATGACACATTGGGGATGGACCTTGGTGATATGTTCAAGAATGTCTAAATGAAATTTTATAGCCACATATTAAATTTATGATTAATTTTATCTTTATTATGATATTCCTCTTTTACCATTTCTCATGTCTTCATGTTTTCATCAAGTTCTTATTGATATCACAAGTAAACAAATTCCCTTGCTTTCCTTACTGGGCCTTCTACTCACCCTTTCCTTTGATTGTATATCTCCAGGTTATGAGATGAAGTAATTGTACTTAGGATGAACTTTTCAAGAAGATTTTAAAGGGTATTTAAAGTAGTGTTTAAGTTTTCATGTTTTTATTCATGATTTCCAAGACACTAGACTTTAAATATCCTCTATTTGTAAAATGTAATGAAAAGTTATGTATAAAAAAGGCAGGATTCCATAGTTTGTGTAAAAGGATAGTTTAGTTATTTATGGAAATTAGGCTATGAAAAATTTATTAATAACCCTATATAAAAGTTTAAATATCGTAAATCTTCCTGGTATTTTGGTGAGTATGGAGTAAGTGGTTTATCAAGAAAATACATCCCTGACTGTATACGAGTAAAACTATCTTAATGTGTTGGGATAAAAATTAATGGTATAAGAAAACCTTTAATGTTAAAACATGTTAGGGTTATTTTTGAGATTTATAAAAAGGAAAACACACGGACCGTGTGCCAAACCATCGTGTCAGACAAATCTATGGGAATCTAACCCACAACCAAAGTGAGATTGGGTTTTATCACCTACCACTGGCCTACGTGAATTCCCTGGTTAGTATGACTTATTCATTTTAGTTAAATGATTTTATTGATCAAGAATAAGTTGATTTTGGGAACTTATGTTTTATAAAATTAATATCCTTATTAAAATAAAATTATTTTGTGATTAAATGATAAAGGTTATTTTGGAAGATGTTTTCTATTTTGGAATACTATATTCCTAAGGAAAATAAAATACTACAGGATTTCATTTGTGGAGGAATGGTTTAATTTTTTATTTTGTAATAATATATGTATTTATTGTGGACATATGGTGATTTGGGTTATTTCTGGAAAATGATTAACCTAGCATAGATAATATGTGATTAGGTTAATTACACTTTAATATGAGACTTTAAGAGCAGTCGATGTTATTTGAAGATAAATGTTAAGATTTATTATGGAAGACTATGTGATTAAATCCATCTGAGTTTTGGGTTTAAATATTAGTTTGGATTATTTTGAAGAATTTTAAGGATGATAGTGTATTGAATGGTCTTTCTTGAACATTGGGTACTTTTTGTTGAATTTTGGAGATTAATAGTATTATTTCATTTATAAAGGATTATCCTTTTTTGGGGATTATATGATCTCGTACTAACCATTTTGGTTTTAGTTGATGTATAAAGACAAGGAAAATATATAGTTATTCTTTTTTGGAATATTTTATTCTCTAGAAGATGATTCTTGTGCTTTTGATGTGACCAAGTCTTTTTGAATGCTCATTGTTTGGAGAAAAGATTAGTTTTTGGTAGAAACTTATTAAAGGATGAAACTATACTTGAAGGTAAGTATATTTCCTTATGTTTTTATTCTATGTAGTAAATTAATTCCTAAAAATTATGAAAATGAATGTAAAACAAAAACTTTGTTGGTTTACATTTCCTACTGGGTGGTCAAAGACCGTTTAACACATCATAAGTTTGTGATTTTCTGGTGGTTAAATTTCTCCTAATCATGTTTTCTATCACTCTCCATCAGAACTTGGACATTTTTTTATCTTCCATATCCATGTTTTCCTACATGGAATCTTAGTATGGGTTAACTCATGTGGCCTTTGTACTAATCTTTCTTTCTTTTAATGTAATAGTTTTACTGACTCTTTTTCTGATGTGGGACTTTCAATGAAGTTTCCAAGTCCAATTTTAAAATTGCGAGGACACAATTTCCAAAAGGGGGGAAGAATGTAACATCCTAGGAAAATAAAGAATATAAAATTTTCATATTTATTAATATTTTTCAATTAATTATTAATTTTATTTCAAAGGGGATTCTATATTCAATGGCGTACCTGACACGCAACAACCGGTTTCTTTGAAATCTTACATTGCTCACTAATAATATAATGTTTTTATTTTAAATGGTCATTAACACCTTGTCGTTGTATTGGAATGAACTAATAGAAATAACTTAAATATGATGATATATGTTTGTTAAATGTTTTTACATTATCCAATAAAATTCAGAGGCTTAAAATGTAAATGAATCTAATTTTAAGCACAATTTACTTTAAAGGGCGATTTACTGCCTTTTGATGGAGAACCCTTTTTAAATCTAGTTTTTGTTACATTTACATATTATATTTGAAAAAATAATTTTCATCATTAGAATTGGGACATAAAAATTTACTTTGGATGAAATTTTGATATTTTTCTGATAATGTTCATTTTTAATGAATAGTGAACAAATGATGTATTTTAATTCAAAACTGCCTTCTAATATAATTTATTTATATGGTTGTATTATATTTTTAATTGGTTTTAAAGTGTAAATAGATTAAATTTTTACCATTTAACCCAATGTTTTCCATTGGAAGTAATTTCACTTTGAAATTTGACATTAACAAGTATCAATCTTTTGATGTTTATTATTTCTTAAAAACACGCTTTTGGTTTTGACGATGGGAATTAATTATAAAATTAATTAATGAAACTTATATTTTTTGAATTTGGTAAAATAGAAATAATTTTTGAATTCAGAATATCAAATTTAGCTTAGATTTAATTTTTGAAATTTTTCTGAAAACCTTTAATTTTTTATGAATAGTGAATCCACTAAGTAGTAGTTAAAAAAGTGACTTTTTCATTTAAATGAAAATTTACCACTTCTTTGAATTGAATTTCAAAAATACGACATACATGATTGTCATTAGTAAGTAAAATATGGTTCAATGAGATTAAAATATATATATTTTTTGAATAGTAACTTTTGACTTTTATTAACCACGATTAAAGGTAATTAGGGTAATTTAAGGTAAAAGTAATGTTATAATAATAAAAACTTACCTTGACACTTGTACTAACCTTATTTTATGAGTAATTTCCGACCAAAAAAATACATTGTTCAATTTTGGGACCCCATGGAGCCAATTAGGTAAGATAATGACATTAATAACTTTTTATTTAAAGTAAAAATAAAAATGTCATAAACATGTATTGTTTTACTAAAACAATTTTTACATAGGGTTATATAAGTTATCATTTCGAATATAAATATTCATTGGAAAGATAAAAATATTTCCTAAATCATGGTATTTGTTAACAACTTTTAGACATCAAATAAATGAAATTATTTGTGACAAAATGATGATGCAGTGTTTACGTCATTAATGGATGATTTAAATAAATAAGAAGATAAAAATTAAAACAATATCCAAAACTTGTCCAATTATAATTGGATGATTTTATTTTGAACATGGTACACATTATCTTAGACTTTATTTATTTTTGTACCTTTAGAAACCGAAAATCATTATATAATAAAATAATATTTTCAATCTTTCCAAAGGAGCCCCTCCTCTCCCTTATAAAAAACCATCACTTCCTACCCATTTCTCACACTTATCAAGCCCCTGAATCGTCCAAAATATGATTAAATATGCTCCCAAGATTCCTCTATTCATCCTAGAAGCATTAACTTAGGCATAAAGCACTTAAAGAAACCCTATTGGTTCAAACCAAAGGGAGTTACCCGATTTAAGGGTAATGTCTTCTCTTAAGTTCTTTTGTTTTATTTTACTTCTCCAAGCCCCTAAAATATTTTTATTACATTATTTTATAAAAAAACCAGTATCATAAATATAAAAGGATGTTTTTATGAAAAATATTCGACCTAAAATTACACAAACCTCTATCTAATGGGTAAGAACATACTGTTTCCGTGGACGGAGAACTACTGCCTCACAAAACGATGATTGTTCAATTATCTCCTATCGCCTCTCATGGTGGCCATTATGATAGAACTGTATCTATATATGATATATATTATATTTATGTTTTCTTTATGCTTCTGTATTTTCATTTTTATAGAATACCTTTATGGTTCCCATAATGGGTAAATGCGATAATTTCATTAGAGGAAGTGCGGACTACCGCCCACTCAAAGTGATATGACTCATTCATGCCACAATTGGAATGTATAAAGGATATAATTTATGAAATTATGTAACATATATGACATAAATATTATACTGAAATTATAATATACCTATAAATCACTATGTTTTCATTTCATTAAAATATGAAATATAAATGAAAGTAGCGTTCATGCGTAAGTACGGCCTACCGCCTCCATGGACGGTGCATTTCATTTCTTATCTCCAGATGTTATGTAAGATTATATATAAAAATTTATACTAGATATATATGACATATATGACATATAAATTATGAATATAATTCTGGAGATAATGGAATTTTGACCACATGGACAATTTATAATTATAACTATTCCAGTTTTGAATCAAGTTCTGAACATTGACAAAATCCACGATATGAGCTCAAATAATTAACTAATTGTTATAGAAAGGTAATAAGTAATATAAAAGGAATAATAAACTTGAAAAATATTCTTAATCAGGTATAAAGTAACTTAAGTATATTATTCATGAAGAACATGGAACATACAAGCAAGTCAAGTCGGACAATGAGGTAAGGGGATTTCTTATCTCACTTTTAATTCAGAGGGATTTCAATTGTTCGCCAATTATTTCTTGAATGTGGTGTATTTTGTTCTAAAATTGGATATATATTATCAGTATTCTCTTTATATTCGTGGTATTATGTGATTATTTTAGTGGTTAGTAATTTTTGGTCATACGACTCTATTGAATACAACGTGCTAAGGGATTCTTATATCACATTTAATTTAGTGGGATTTCCATTGTTCGCCACTTATTTCTTGAATGTGGTGTATTTTGTACTGAAATTTGATATATATTATCATTTTTACATTTATATTCAAGGTATTATGTGATTATTTTGGTGGTTAGTAATTTTTGGTCATACGATTCGATTGAATACAATACGGTAAGGGATTTTTATCTCACTTTTAATTCTGTGATATTTTCATTGTTCGCCACTTATTTATAGCATGTGGTTTATTATGTACTGCCATTGGATATATATTATCAGTATTATCTTTATATTCATGGTATTATGTGATTCTTTTGGTGGTTAGTAATTTTTTGTCATACGATTCAATTGAATACAACGTGGTAAGGGATTTTCATCTCACTTCTTATTCCTGTGAGATTCATGGTATATTTTCTACTATTTCCTTTTGTGTGGTGTATTTAATTACAATGATTGTAATATTTGTGTAATATAATTTAATTTATGGGTATTTAAATATTAATTATATGATCCTTCTTTTATGGGGTGTATGTTTCGAAAGTTACCAAATCAGTAAGGGAACCTTTCACCCTCCTCTTTTAAGTCATGACTTCCTTTATGTTATGTCTTATAGTTACATTTTATTATGAGTGGGATTGTTATTTTATATATTTACTAATTTACATTTCATTTCCAAATGATGACAAACCCTTTCCACTCCCATCAATTTATTTTCTGAATTTTTAACTGACGTCGTTAGGCTGCCGAAATTTTTGTAAAAGAAATCACATCTTCTCTTTTCCTTCGAGTTTAATTTTCATATGTTATTTCCTTCAAATATCCATACAATGATATTATTTACTTTTTATTCTATAATAATAATGTATTATGAGTTATTTATGAGTGGATGACTCTTTTCCCCTCCCTTTTCAATGTTTTCTAAAACCATGTAATATAGTCGTTATGCTGTAGAATTTTCTTCTCAAAATCTCTCTCTTTTTTCTCAAGAAATTCTCTTGTATTATTTATGTGAATACCCAATTATATTTTCATATCAATGGGTATTCATAAATACATAAAATTGATCTATTTTATTCTGTAATTTACATACATATAACCCTCACTCCCTTTCTATAGTTTATAAATGACTTAAGGATCATGTGTTTAAGAACTTTTAAAAAGTCACAATTTTGAAATGAAACCCATTTATTTTATTCTCTATGGGTTATTTATGAAATTTTTTATTATGATATATGTGGATCACATGAAAATAAATACATATTAATGATGTGACCTGATATCACTCCAATTCATTGGTTAATAAATTAATCTCTAGAGATGACAAGTTTCAAGATACCTTGGTGAATAACCTTGGTAATTTTTATGAAACATTGGGGATGAACCTTAGTGATATGTTCATGAATGTCAAAATAAAATGTTTTAGCCACATATTCATGTTATTATTCATGTTATTTTTATTATGATATGCCTCTTTTACCATTTCTCACATCTTTATGTTTTTCATCAAGTTCTTACTGATATCACAAGTAAACCAATTCCCTTTCTTTCCTTACTGGGCCTTCTACTCAACCTTTACTTTGATTATATATCTCCAGGTTATGAGATGCAGTAATTGTACATAGGATGAACTTTTAAAGAATATTTTCAAGGGTATTTAAATTAGTGTTTAAGTTTTCATGTTTTTATTCATGATTTCCAAGACACTAGACTTTAAAGATCCTCTGTTTGTAAAATGTAATGAAAAGTTATGTATAAAAAAGGTTGGATGCCATAGTTGGTATCAAAGGTTAGTTTTGTTATTAATGTAATTTAGGCTATAAAAAATTTAGGAATAGCCCTATATAAAAGTTTAAATATAGGAAAATTTTCTGGTATTTTGGTGAGTATGGATTAAGTGGTTTATCAAGTAAATACATCCCTGTCTGGATACGAGCAAAACTATCTTAATGTGTTGGGATGAAAATGAAAGGTATAAGAAAACCTTTAAGGTTAAAACATGTTAGGGTTATTTTTTAGTTTTATAAAAATGACAACACACAATCCATGTGAAAACCCATTGCATCAGACAAAGCTATGGGAATTGATCCCACAACCAATGTGTGATCGGGTTTTATCACCTATCACTGGCCTACGTGAAGTCTCTGGTTAGTATGACTTATTATTTTTAGTTAAATGATTTTATGGATAAAAAATAAATTTATTTTAGGAACTTATGTATAATTAAATTGATATCCTTAGTATAGGAAAATGATTTGGTGATTAACTGATAAAGGTTAATTTGTAAGATATTTTCTCTTTTGGAATACTATATGCCTAAGGAAAATAAAATACTACAGGATTTTACTTGTGGAGGAATGGTTGAAATTTCTATTTTGTAATAATCTATGTATTTATTGTGTAAATATGGTTATTTGGGTTATTTCTAGAAAATTATTAACCTAGAATATAGAATATGTGATTAGGTTAATTACACTTTAGTATGAGACTTTAAGAGCAGTCAATGTTATTTGGAGATAAATATTAATATTTATTGTGGAAGACTATGTGATTAAATCCATCTAAGTTTTGGGTTTCAATATTAGTTTGGATTATTTTTATGAATTTTAAGGATTATTGTTTATTGAATGGTCTTTCATGTACTTTGGGTACTTTTTGTTGAATTTTGGAGATTAATAGTAGTATTTATTTTTATAAGGGATTATCCTTTTGGGGGATTATATGATCTCGTACTAAAAATTTTGGTTTTAGTTGATGTCTAAAGACAAGGGAAATAAATATTTATTCATTTTTGGATTATTTGATTCTCTAGAAGATGATTCTTTTGCTTTTGATGTGACCAGTTCTTTTTGAATGTTCATTGTTTGGAGAAAAGATTAGTTTTTGGTAGAAACTTATTAAAGGATGAAACTCCACTTAAAGGTAAGCATATTTCCTTATGTTTTTATTCTATGTAGTAAATTAATTCCTCAAAATTATGAAAATGAATGTAAAAAAAATGTTGTTGGTTTACATTTCCTACTGGGTGATCAAAGACCGTTTAACACATCATAAGTTTGTGATTTTCTGGTGGTTAACTTTCTCCTAATCATGTTTTCTATCACTCTCTATCAGAACTTGACCGTTTGTTTTCTCTTCCATATCCATGTTTTCCTACATGGAATCCTAGTATGGGTTAACTCAGGTGACCTTTGTACTTCTCTTTCTTTCTTTTAAAGTAATAGTTTTACTGACTCTTTTTTTGATGTGGGACTTTCAATAAAGTTTCCAAGCCCAATTTTAAAATTGCGGGGACGCAACTTCCAAAAGGGGGGAAGATTGTAACATCCTAGGAAAATAAATGATATGACATTTTCATATTTATTAATATTTTTTAATTAAATATTAATTTTATTTTAAAGGGGATTCTATATTCAATGGCGTACCTGACACGCAACAAAGGGTTTCTTTTAAATCTTACATTACACACTAATAATATAATATTATTATTTTAAATGGTAGTTAACACCTAGACATTGTATTGGTGGTAATTAATAGAACTAACTTAAATATGATAATATATGTTTTTAAATGTTTTTACATTCATCCAATAAAATTCAGAGGCTTAAAATGTAAATGAATCTAATTTTAAGCATAATTTACTTTAAAAGGGTGATTTACCACCTTTTGATGGAGAACACTTTTGAAATCTATTTTTTATCACTTTTACATATTATATTTGACAAAATAGTTTTCATCTTTAGAATAGGGACATAAAAATTTACTTTGGATGTAATTTTGTTATTTTTCTGATAATGTTCATTTTTAATGAATAGTGAAAAAAATGTTGTATTTTAATTCAAAACTGCCTTTTAATATAATTTATTCATATGGTTAGATTATATTTTTAATTGGTTTTAAAGTTCAAATAGATTTTAGTTTTACCATTTAACCTAATTTTGGTCATTGGAAGTAATTTCACTTGGAAATTGGACATTAACAAGTATCAATCTTTTGATGGTTATTATTTCTTAAAAACACGCTTTTTGTTTTGACGATGGGAATTAATTATAAAATTAATTAATGAAACTTATATTTTTTTGAATTTTGTAAAATAGAAATAATTTTTGAATTTGGAATATCAAATTTATCTTAGAGTTATTTTTTGGAATTTTTCTAAAGACCTTCAATTTTTGATGAATAGTGAAACCACTAAGTAGTAGTTAAAAACTGACTTTTTCATTTAAATGAACATTTACCGCTTCTGTGAATTGAATTTCAAAAATACAACATACATGGTTTTCATTAGTAAGTAAAATGTGGTTCAATGAGATTAAAATAATTTTTTTTAATAGTAACTTTTGACTTTTATTAACCACGATTAAAGGTAATTAGGGTAATTTAAGGTAAAAGTAATGTTATAATAATAAACAATTTCCTTAACAATTTTTCTAAACTTATTGGATGAGTAATGGATAACCAAGACAATAGATGGGTCAATTTTGGGACCCCATGGAAGAACTTGGGTAAGATAATGACATTAATAACTTTTTATTTAAAGTAAAAAAATGTCATAAACATGTATTGTTTTACTAAAAAAAAATTAAACAGGGTTATATAAGTTATATTTTCAACTATAAATATTCAATGGAAATATAAAAAGATTTCCTACATCATGGTATTTTTTTTATAATTTTTATACATCAAATAAATAAAATTATTTATGACACAATGATGATGTAGTGTTTACGTCATTAATGAATGATTTCAATAAATTAGAAGATAAAAATTAAAACAATATTCAAAACTTGTCCAATTATTATTAAATGATTTTATTTTAAAAATGGTCCACCTTATCTTTGTCTTTAATTATTTTTTGACCTTTAGAAACCGAAAATAATTATATAATAAAATAATATTTTCAAACTTTCCAAAAGAGCCCCTCCTCTCCCTTATAAAAAGTCCTCACTTCCTACCCATTTATCACACTTCCCAAGCCCTTGGATTTTCCAAATTATGCTCCAATAAGCTCCCAATACCCCTCTCTTCATCTTATAACCCTTACCTTAGGCAGAAATCACTTCAAGAAACCTTTTTGGTTCAAACGAAAGAGAGTTACCCTATTTAAAGGTAACGTCTTCTCTTAAGTTCTTTTGTGTTATTTTACTCCTACAACCCCCTAAACTCTTTTTATTACATTCTTTTATAACAAAAAAAGTATCCTAAATATAAAATGATGTTGTTATGAGAAATATTTGAGATACACTTACACACACCTCCATCTAATGTGTAAAGAACATACTATTTCAGAGGACGGCGAACTGCTGCCTCACGAAACGATGATTGTTCAATTATCTCCAACCGCCTCTCATGGTGGCCATTATGATGGCACTGTATCTATATATGATATATATTATATTTATGTTTTCTTTATTCTTCCATATTTTCCTTTTTATAGAATACCATTATGGTTCCCATAATGGGTAAATGCGATAATTTTATTAGAGGAAGTGCCGACTACCACCCCATCAAAGTGATATGGATCGTTCATGCCATATGTGGAACGTATACAGGATAGAATTTATGAACTTATGTAACATATATAACATAAATATTATACTAAAATTATAATATACCTATTAATCACTATGTTTTCATTTCATTAAAATATGAAATAGAAATGAAAGTAGCATTCATGCGTACGTACGGCTTACCGTCTCCATGAACGGTGCATTTCATTTATTATCTCCAAATTTTATGTACTATTATAAATATATATATATATACTGTATATATATGATATATATTACATCTAAATGATGAATATAATTCTGGAGATAATGTAATTTTTACCACATGGACAATTTATAATTATAACAAGTTCATTTTTGACTCAAGTTCTGAACATTGACAAAATGCCCGATATGAGATCAAATAATTAACTAATTGTTATAGCAAGGTAATAAGTAATATAAAATGAATAATAAATGTGAAAAATATTCTTAAGTGATTATAAAGTAACTTAAGTTTATTATTTAGGAAGAACAAAGAACATACGAGCGAATCAAGTCGAACAATGAGGTAAGGGGATTTCTTATCTCACTTCTAATTCAGTGGGATTTCAATTGTTCGCCACTTATTTATTGAATGTGGTGTATTGTGTACTTAAATTGGATATATATTATCAGTATTCTCTTTATATTCATGGTATTATGTGATTATTTTTTTGTTTAGTAATTTTTGGTCATACGATTCGATTGAATACAACGTGGTAAGGGATTCTTGTCTCACATTTAATCCAATGGGATTTCCATTTTTCACCACTTATTTCTTGAATGTGGTGTATTTTTTACTAACATTTGATATATATTATCATTATTCTATTTATATTCATGGTATTATGCGATTATTTTAGTGGTTAGGGATTTTTGGTCATATGATTTGATTGAATACAACGTGGTAAGGGATTCTTATCTCACTTTTAATTCCGTGAGATTTCCATTATTTGCCACTTATTTATAGCATGTGGTGTATTTATTACTTAAATTGGATATATATTATCATTATTATCTCTATATTAATGGTATTATATGATTATTTTGGTGGTTAGTAATTTTTGGTCATACGATTCGATTGAATACAACATGGTAATGGATTTTCATCTCACTTATTATTCCTGTGAGATTCATGGTATATTTGCCACTATTTCCTTTTGTGTGGTGTATTTACTACCCATGATTTTAATCTTTTTGTAATATAATTTAATTTATGGGTATTTAAATATTCATTATATGATACTTCTTTCATGGAGTGTACGTTTCAAAAGTTAACAAATCGGTAAGGGAACCTTTCACCCTCCTCTTTTAAGTCATGACTTCCTTTATGTTATGTTTTATAGTTTCATTTTATTATGAGGGGGATTGTTCTTCTA